>CM051266.1:23481710-24081710 GCA_027921565.1 Artemia sinica | reverse complement strand
ATGACGATAATATAGATGTGTTAATCGTGATTTTTACAATCGGAAAAACAATGTTTATAGTAACACTTGCTTTTTTTACTTAGAATTTTTTTTAACTAAAAATTTTGTCACCTTTTTTAATTTGCAGCCCACCCCGTAGTACTCTGAGGATGCTCATCGACACTACCTAGTTTATTGTATATTTTCAATCAGTAATCAAGTGTTTTCTTATTAGTCAAAAATTAAACCCGAATTTCGTGAAAAAACAAATATTTTTAATAGATGAAACGTATCTTGACCGAATGTATTCTTATTAGTCGAAAATAAAACTCAAGTTTCTTAAATGATTAAGTATTATTTAAGAATAAGATGTATCTTAACAATGTTTTTTCTTATTAATTAAAGATAAAATCTGAATTTCTTAAATGATCAAATATTTTTAATATTTCAGATATATCTTAACCTAATATATTCTAATTAGTCAAAAATAAAACTCAAGTTTCTTGAATGATGAAATATTTTTAATAAATCAGATGTATCTTTACTGTGTGTATTCTTATTAATCAAAATAAAACCCAAATTTCAACCGAGTGTACTCTTATTAGTCAAAAATACAACTCAAGCTTCTTAAAGGATCAATTATTGTTTAGTAAATAAGCTGTATCTTAACAATATGTATTCTTATTAATCAAAAATAAAACTCAAGTTTCTTAAATGATCAATTATTGTTTAGTAAATAAGCTGTATCTTAACAATGTGTATTCTTATTAATCAAAAGTAAAACTCAAGTTTCTTAAATAATCAGTTAATTTTTAATGGTTCAGTTGTATATTAACCGAGTGTATTCTTATAAACCAAAAATAAAACCCAAGTTTCTTAAATAATCAATTAATTTTTAATAGTTCAGATGTATTTTGACCGTTTTTATTCTTATTAATCAAAGATAGAACCCAAGTTTCTTAAATGATCAAATATTTTTAAATAAATCAGATGTACCTTAACCATGTGTATTCTTATTAGTCAAGAATAAAATCCAGTTTTCTTAAAGGATCAAATATTTTTAATAGATCAGATGTGTCTTAACCGAGTGTATTCTTATTAGTCAAAAATAAAACTCAAGTTTCTTAAATGATCAAATATTTTTAATAAATCAGATGTATCTTTACCGTGTGAATTCTTATTAATCGAAAATAAAACCCAATTTTCTCAAATAATCAAATATTTTTTATTAGACCAGCTGTGTCTGAACCGAATGTATTCTTATGAATACAAATAAAACTAAAGTTTCTTAAATAATCAAATATTTTTTAATAAGTCAGCTGTAAATTAACCTAGGGTGTTCTTATTAACCAAATATAAAACCCAAGTTTCTTAAATGATCAAATATTTAAAAAAAATCAGCTGTTCTTAACCGAATGTATCCTTATTATTAAAAATAAAACTCAAGTTTCTTAAGTGATCAAATATTTTTTAATAGATCAGCTGTTTCTTGATTGTGTGTATTCTTATTAGTCAAAAATAAAATCCAAGTTTCTTAAATGATCGATTATTTTTTCGATTAATCAGATGCATCTTAACCGAATGTATTTTTATTAGTCAAGAATAAAACTCAACCTTCTTCAATGATCAAATATTCTTTAATAGATCAGATGTATCTTAACCGTGTGTATTCTTATTAGTCGAAAATAATACTCAAGTTTTTAATTGATCCAAGCCTTTTTTAATAAATCAGATGTATCTTAACCGAGTGTATTCTTATTAACCAAAAATAAAACTAAGTTTCTTAAATAGGCAAATATTTTTGATAGATCAGATGTATCTTAACCTTGTGTATTCTCATTAATCAAAAATTAAACCCGAGTTTCTTAAATGATCAAAAAAAATTTTAATAGATCAGATGTATCTTAACTGAGTGTATTCTTATTAACCAAAAATAGAACCCAACTTTCTCAAATGATCATACATTTTAATAAATCAGATGTATCTTAATCGTGTGTAATCTTATTAATCAAGGAAAAAACCCAAGTTTCTTCTATGATCCAATATCTTTTAATAGATCAGATGTAGTTAACTGAGTGTATTCTTATTAGTAAAAAAACACACATTTCTTATATTATCATATATTTTTAATGAATCAGATGTACCTTAACCATGTGTATTCTTATTAATCACAAATAAAACCCAAGTTTATTAAATCATCTATTTTTTTTTAATTGATCAGATATATGTTAACCGAGTATATTTTTATTAGTCAAAAATTTCATTAAAGTATTTTAAATGAGCAAATATTTTTTTTATAAATTAGATGTATCTTAACCATGTGTATTCTTATTAATCAAGAATAAAACCCAAGTTTCTTAAATGATCAAATATTATTTAATCGATCAAATGTATCTTAACCGAGTGTATTCTTATTAGTCAAAAATAATACTGGTGTTTTTTAAATAATCAAATATTTATAACAAATCAGATGTATCTTAATCGAGGGTATTCTTATTACTCAAAAATAAAGCCCAAGTTTCTTAAATGATCAATTTTTTTTTCAATAGATCAGCTGTATCTTTTCCAAGTTTATTCTTATTAATCAAAAATTAAACTCAGGTTCCTTACATGATCAACTATTTTTTATTAATAAGAATATACACGGTTAAGATACATCTGATTTATTAAAACTATTTTATCATGGAAGAAACTTGAGTTTTATTTTTGATTAATAAGAATACACACGGTTACTGATTTATTAAAATATTGGATTATTTAAGAAACTCGCGTTTTATTTTCGACCAATAAGAATACAATCGGTTGAGATACATCTGATTTATTAAAAATATTTGATCATTTAAGAAAACTTGAATTTAATTTTTGACTTATAGGAATACATTCGGTTTAAACACATCTGATCTTTTAAAAATAATTGATCATTTAAGACACTAAGATTTTATTGTTGATTAATAAGAATGTTGACGGTTAAGATACATCTGATTTAGTAAAAATATTTTATCATTTTACAAATCAGTATACACTAATTACTTATAACTTATAAGTAATTAGTATACTTTTACTAATAAGCATACCCTCGATTGAGATACATCTGATCGATAAAAATATGTTTTATCATTTAAGAAACTTGGGTTTTATTTTTGATTAATAAGGATATACACGGTTAAGAAACATTTCATTTACTAAAAATATTTGATCATTTAAGAAACTTGAGTTTTATTTTTGACTAATAAGAAAAACTCAGTTAAGACACAGCTATAGTATTAGAAAATATTTGATCATTTAAGAAAATTGGGTTTTATTTTTGATTAATAAGGATACACTCGCTTAAGATACATCTGAATCATTAAAAATCTTTGATTAGTTAAGAAAATTGAGTTTTATTTTTGACTAATAAGAATACACTCGGTTAATATACATCTGATATGATATCTGATAAAAAATACTTGATCATTTAAGAAACTTGGATTTTATTCTTGATTAATGAGAGTACACACGGTTAAGATACATATGATTTATTAAAAAATATTTGATTACTTAAGAAACTTGAATTTAATTTTTGACTAATAAGAATACATTCGGTTAAGATACATCTAATCTATTAAAAAAAAATTATCATTTAAGAAACATGGGTTTTATTTTTGATTAATAAGAATACACACGGTTAAGATACATCTGATTTATGAAAACATTTGATCATTTAAGATATTTGAGTTTTATTTTTGAATGCAAGACTAAACTCTGTAAAGATACATCTGATCTATTAAAGAATATTTGATCACCTAAGAAGCTTCGGTTTTATTTTGGATTAGTAAGAATACACCCGGTTAAGATACATTTGATTTATTGAAATTATTTGATCATCTAAGAAACTTGAATTTTATTTTTGAGTGATAAGAATACACTCAGTTAAGATACATCTTATCTGTTAAAAAATATTTGATCATTTAAGAAACTTAGGTTTTATCTTTGATTAATAAGAATATACACGGTTAAAATACATCTGATTCATTAAAATATATGATCATTTAAGAAATTTGAGTTTTATTTTTTATTAATAAGAATACACTCGGTTAATATCCATCAGATCTATTAAAAAATATTTTATCATTCAAGAAACTTGGGTTTTATTTTCGATTAATATGAGCACATTACCTTAATATACATCTGATTTATTAAAAAATATTTGATCACTTAAGAAATTTGAGTTTTATATCTGACTAATATGAATACACTCGGTTAAGATAAATCTGATATATTAAAAATATTTGATCATTTAAGAAACTTGGGTTTTATTTTCGACTAATGAGAATACACACGGTTAAGATATATCATATTCATTAAAGAATATTTGACCATTTAAGAAGCTTGAGTTTTATTTTCTGTTCATAAGAATGATCTCGGTAAAGATACATCTGATCAAAAAAAAAACAATTGATCATTTAAGAAACTTGGGTTTTATATTTTACTAATAAGTATACACACGGTTAAGATACATCTGATTTATTACAAAATATTTAATCATTTAAAAAACTTAAGTTTTATTTTGATTAATAAAAATGCATTCGGTTAAGGTAGAGATGATCTACTAAAAAATATTTGATCATTTCGGAAACTCGGGTTTTATTTTTGGTTATTAAGAATACACGCTGTTAAGATTCAACTGATTTATTAAAATATATTATCATTTAAGAAACTCATGTTTTATATTTGGTTAATAAGAATACACTCGGTTAAGATACATCTGACCTACTAAAAAAATATTTGGTCATTTAAGAAACTTGGATTTTATATTTGGTTAATAAGAATACACTCGGTTAAGATACATCTGATCTATTAAAAATATTTGATCATTTAAGAAAGTTGAGTTTTATTTGTGATTAATAAGAATACACTCGGTTAAGATACATCTGATTTATGAAAAAAATAATTGATCATATAAAAAATTGGGTTTTATTTTGTTAATAAGAATGCATTCGGTTAAGATACAGCTGATCTATTAAAAAACATTTGATCATTTAAGAAACTTGGGTTTTATACTTGGTTGATAAGAATACACTCGGTTAAGATACAGCTAATTTATTTTGAAAATATTTGATCATTTAAGAAACTTGAGTTTTATTTTTATTAATAAGAATACGATCGGTTAAGATACAACCGAACTACTAAAAAATAATTGATCTAGATCATTAAATAAAAATCATCTAGATCATTTAAGAACCTTGGGTTTTATTTTTGATTGATAAGAATACACGCAGTTAAGATACGTCTGATCTATTAAAAATATTTAATCATTTAAGAAACTTGGATTTTATATTTGGTTAATAAGAATACACTCGGTTAAGATACATCTGATGTATTAAAACATACTTGATCATTTAAGAAACTTTAGTTTTATTTTGATTTATAAGAATACATTCGGTTAAGATACAGCTGATCTATTAAAAACTATTTGATCATTTAAGAAACTTGGGTTTTAGTTTTGAGGAATAAGAATACACGCGGTTAAGATACATCTGATTTATTAAAAAAAACTGATCGTTTAAGAAACTTGAGCTCTATTTTTGACTAATAAGGACACACTCGTTTAAAATAAATCTGATCTATTAAAGAATATTCGATCATATAAGATACTTGGGCTTTATTTTTGATTAATAAGAATACACACGGTTAAGATACATCTGATTTATTATTAATATCTGATCATTTAAGAAACTTGAATACTATTTTTGACCAATAAGAATACATTCGGTTAAGATACATCTGATCTATTAAGAAAATATTTGTTCATTTAAGAAACTCGGTTTTAATTTTTGATTACTACGAATACACTTGGTTATGATTCATCTGATTCATTAAAGATATTTGATCATTTAAGAAACTTGAATTTTATTTTTGAATAATAAGAATACACTCGGTTAGTATACATCTGATTTATTAAAAAATATTTGATCATATAAGAAACTTTGGTTTTATATTTGATTAATAAGAATACACACGGTTTGGATACATCTGATTTGTTAAAATATTTGATCATTTAAGAAACTTGAGTTTATTTTTGACTAATAAGAATACACTGAGTAAAGATACGTCTGATCTATTAAAAAATATTTGATCATTTAAGAAACTTGTGTTTTATTTATGATTAATAAGAATACACATGGTTAAGATACATCTGATTTACTAAAATATGTTCGATCATTTAAGAAACTTGAGTTTTACTTTTTACTAATAAGAATAAACTCGGTAAATACACTAGGTATAATGTCTAACACGTCTCTGTATGTAGATCAAATTTCTGAAGGAACAATATCCATTTATCCCCTGTAATGCATACTATTTCTGGTCGGAGTGTCTTCGGTTAATTTTAGTGTGCCATATATGGGGTTCAAATCGGAACTTTACCCTCCTCCACTACTCCTGGCATTACTTAAAAAACGATCAGAAATTAAGTTTAAAAAAACAAGTTTTTTCAACTGAAAGTAAGAAGCAACATTAAAACTTAGAAGGAACAGAAATTATTACGTATATGAGGGGGATTGCTCCTCCTCAACACCTCGCTCTTTACGCTAAAATTTGAATTCTGTCCCAATTCTTCAAGAACGACTCCCAAAACATTGTTTATTTAATTATTATAATAAGAAGCTTCTTTTTAAAGTGCTAAGACACTTTAGCGTATAGAGCGAGGTTTTGACGAGGAGCAGCCCCAATCGTACACGTAATAATTTCTGTTCGTTCTAAGTTTTTATGTGGCTTCTTACTTTCAGTTGAAAAAACTTGTTTTTTATTTTAATTAATATTAAGAATAAACATTAATACCCAATGTGAAATTTGTTAAATTTTCTCTTAAAGTATTGAGGCGAGGCAGGATGCTAAAAAGCTCTTTTCGTGATAATTATAGGCAGGACAACAGCGCTGCCTTAATAAAGAGTGCACACAAAGTTTTATTTTTGTTTGTATTTTTGTTGGCACAAAGTTGTATTTTTTTTTTTTTTTTTTTTTTTTAGACCGGGACACTTCGCATAGAAAGAGTTCTAACAGAAAGTTCACAAGGGGCTCATTCAATTAGAAATTGAAAGGGCTAGTGCCTTTTTTAATAGTCGAACGTGTACCGGGAGTAAAACACGATGTATTTGAAATACCAAAATAAAGTTCCTTTCTAAAGATAATTCCGATTTCTTATAATTAAGCTAAATCTAGTCGCAAAAATGAAAAGTCCTTAATCAGCAAAAAGAGAAATTGCATTTCTAGCTTCAGTCAGACAACGGCGCTAGTCGTTCGAATTTCGCTAAGATAATTGTAGCAAAAAAAATGCAATGCATAAAATTTCCAAGGAAGTTTAAAAGGCAAAAAACTGTGTGAACTCCTGAATCATCTGAAAAATCTTTAAGAGATTATTGGACGAGGATTCGCGTCCTTGGGGCACGTGAGCCAATGGCAGGCAGTCCCTAGAGCGCAGGACGAAAGAACTGCGTTTGGGAGTGGGGTAAATGTGCCTTTTTAATTTGAATCTCTATCCAGCTCTGAAACGATTAGTACGAAATTATTTTGGCTACCGTTATTATCATAGAAGTGACCCGTTGCTGTACAACTAAGTATGTAAGTTCAATAAATCTATTGTCCCTTTTTATATGTGTTTGTTTCTCTTATATGTCTGAGTCTAGTCCGATAATGGGTAACTAGTTCGCCAGTCTCCATGGTAAATGCTCCCAAAGGAATCTGATCTCCAGATAGCTCAAGAAAGAAGAAGCCACATTTGTATGTCTACATATTCAATTTTCTCTCATTAATTGAGAGCGGCGCTAGCCTAGTTGACACAATCTCCAGCGCCATAAGTGGCGCTATAGGAGAAATCTCTATCGCCACGAGCAAATCTTTTCTATCACTACAAATATAACTTCAATGGTACAAATGGCGCGTGTCGGAAATTGGAGGAAAACTGCGAACTAGTTAGGCTATTTAAACTTTGTAATTCAAATTTAATTTTTGGAAAGATACAGACATATAAGAAAATTGATTAGGCCTATAACCGCTAGGCTACGATAGGAAACCCTTTAGATATCTCATAGGAGATAATAGCCTACCCCAAAATAGGTTAAGTAAAATTTTAAATTGATATAAACGCAAAAAAAAAAAACGAAAACATGGACGATCTAAATGAATTACTAATAGTGCAAAAGTTAGTCGCAAAAAATATAGAGATTGCAAAATCTATCCCGGAATACAATGGTCAATCAGATATTGACGAATTTAATATCCAATTGACCCAGTTTGTACAATTAACAAAAACAGACGTTGGAGCGTTAAAAGACATGCTGCTTCTACGATTAAGAGGCCAGGCCTTAACCTTTCTAAAACAGGTCGAACATACCATAGGAAATAACGCCAACTTGCCAATAAATACGGTTGATGACTTGTTAAAAGCATTCAAAGAGAGATTTATAGAAACCAGTTCAATAAATAAATTAAAACATGGAGTAGTGAACTTTGATTTTTCACAAAATATAAGGGAATATCTAGATAATATACGCATTTCTGTAGAAGCAAAATACGGAAGTGGTTCTGGGCAACTGTATGAAAAAGTCATACTAAATACCTTTTTGCAAGGGCTACCCCCAAAACTATATAGAGTAGTAATATCCAAGAATATTCAGACGTTGGATCTTGCAGTCCAAGAGGTAGAACGATTAATCGAAGTTGATAAAATGGTTGCTAATCATAGTAATGCAAAAATAAATAGCTTAGGCGACTCAAACGCGAACCCAATCTTCAAGGGCGATCAGACATCCCCCAATTTCTTTTCAAGGGATAACTCCCCAGTAGCACAAAGAAACAAAACGCCAGAACCCGCTAGGCAGAAAACAGTACGTTTTCAGCCCATTAACCCTACAATAATAAGGTGCTATAACTGCAATCGTGTTGGCCACATAGCAAGAGAGTGTCACTACGTCACCAATCCCATACCAAGAAATGCTGTCGGTAATACGCAAAATTACGGTAACCATTTGTTCAGAAGAACAAATTTTAGCACCGGTCGTGCAATAGGCTATAGCCAGGGGGGATTGCGCCAATCAGTACCTTATAATGCGTACCAACCAAATTTGTATAGCCCTTTCCCCAACAGGCAAATTAATTACCGGTTTGAAAACCCAAATACTCGCCAAGGTCAATATAATGCGAGAATGCAATATAGAAATCATGAAAATTTGCCGATGAGAAATGAAAATTTTACAAGCCAACGGCACTGGCAGTCAACGCCAGCAAATGGCACTGACACGAGACATCCACGCTACCATAATAATACATGGCAAAGACAGGCAGACGTAAATCATTTGAATATGCCTACGGAACCTAATACGTCTGAATATCTATTACAGGCACCGACAAATGAAATAAATTCTCAGGGAAACGCTTCAGGCCCCTCAGAAACATAAGTTGGACCCCGAGGGTGCCAGGGATATTTAATAGGTCCAAAACAATACTAGTGCCTTCTTGTAGTGATATTATTAACAAGTTACCTATATTTAATGATTTTTGTGTAGAAAACGTTTACTTTACGGCCTTAGTTGACAGTGGAGCTACTGTAAATATCATAAACTCTTGCGTATTTAATACGTTGCCTCTGCACATTAGGCGACAAAAGAACCCTAATAATCCCAATTTAACAAGTGTTACAGGCCATAAATTAAATGCAAAAGGGTCAATTTGCCTAAACTTAAAAAGAGACAATAGAACATTCATGACAAATTTTATTATATGCGATAATCTCCCATATGAAGCTATTATAGGGGCAAATTTTCTAAGGTCTAATAGAATACTATTGGACGTAGCCAACGAGAGGTTGGTCTACCCAGCTAAGGTGGAGGAAAAAGTTTCTACCTTAAGAAATCGTAACAGAGGTTACGAAGATAACATAACAGTAAACAAAATTTCTAGTGGTATAATGTCGAAGTATTTTGAACCCCATGTCTCGCAAAGACATGGCATAATTAGAAATTTGTTCAATTATCCTGAGAGATATCGCAGAAATAAAGTAAATTTAAATAATAACAGTATTGAATCTGCGAAAATAAAAATAGGAGATATGCGACAGTACAGATCAAATGAAATTAAGAAAATAGTGGAATTGTGGAAAAACATAGTAAAACCCAACGTGACGCCACAAGATGCCGCAATGGCGCAGCATAGCGCCAGCATGAATCTAATAAACAAGGAAAATGAAGAGAAATATTACGGATTTGCGATAAGGAAAACAAAAGTCCCTCCCAAAACGATGCAAAAAATCCAAATATCACAAATGATCGAGCCAGTAATTAGCAAATCAGAAATATGGTTTGCGACACCGTCTGAAATACCCGAAAATCTGTTATGCGAGGAACAGATTATATCTTATGACAAAGGGGAAGGTTTTATTTGGGTAACCAATAACCATGAAAACGATACAATTACAATTAAAAAGGGGACTTGTTTAGTCCAAATCGAGGTTTTAACGGAAAATGATTTAAATACATGGGAAAATTCTAAAAGAAACCTAGTTAACGGTATTAAAACTTCAAATAACGAATATCCTTTGACTAAATCGCAATTTTTAAACAAATTTAAAATGGATCATATTACGGATATGGAACTTAAGAAAAAATTGTGCGAATTATTATGGAATTTTAATGATGTATTTTCTGCATCTGAAAATGATATCGGGGTGATCCCATTTTACCAGCATTCAATTTTAACGACTGGTAATCCCGTAGCAAAACAGCCATATCGTGTGCCATATAAGCACAAAGAGTGGTTAAAAAATAAAATCCATGAATTAGAAAGGAACGAGATTATACGCCCAAGTATAAGCCCGTATAGCGCACCAGTGATCCTAGTACCAAAAAAGAATGGAGATTTTAGGCTCGTTGTAGATTATAGGGCTCTCAACAAACAAGTAGTTAGCGATAAATTTCCTCTACCAAGAATAGACGAAATTCTTGACTCAATTTCAAGCAAAAACAAAATTTTTACTTCTTTGGACCTTACCCAAGGCTACCACCAAGTGAAAATAGCCGAAAAGGATATCCATAAAACTGCATTTTCAGCATCCGAATATGGATCTTATGAATACTTGAGAGTACCATTTGGGCTTAAAACAAGTTCAAGCGCGTTATGTAGACCCCTATTGCACCTGTTAAGAGGATTAAAGAATATAATTCATTTTGTTGATGATATTATATGCGTGGGGGAAAACACTGAGCAACACTTAGCAACTTTAGCTAAGGTGTTCGAGAAGTTCAGGCAAGGCAATTTAAAATGCCGGCCTGAGAAAGTAAATTTATTTCAATCCAAAATTAAATTTTTAGGAGTAGTAGTAACCCAGGGAAAGATATCTCCAGACCCTGATAAAATAAAATGTGTTGAAAACCTCAAGCCCCCCAGAACTATGAAAGAATTAAGGGGAATTTTAGGACTTACTGGCTACTTTAGAAAATTTGTACGCAATTATTCCCAAATTGCGAAACCCCTCACGGAATTAACGAAAGGAAACTCCCATAATGTTACCTGGTCCCAGGAAGCTCAAACTTCCCTAGACCAACTCAAAAAGGCGCTCACTTCTGAACCAATTTTATCACTCCCTGATTTCGAAAACGGAAAATTCATCGTTACCACTGATGCTAGCTCAAAGGGCATAGGCGCTATCCTTTCGCAAACAATCCCAGTAGAAAACCCTAACCCTCTACAGGGAACACCTAAACAAATAGAAAAAGTTATATGCTATTCAAGTAAAACTTTATCAAAGGGCGAAAGCAGTTATTCCGCCACAAACTTAGAATTGTTATCTATTATCTACCACTTGGACAAATTTAGGCATTATTTAATTGGTAGAAAATTTATATTACGATCAGACCATAAAAGCTTGCAGTGCCTGCGCACATTTAAAAACCCCACGGGCATTCTAGCTAGATGGATTATGAAAATCCAAGACCTAGATTATGAATTTGAACATTTAAAGGGAAAACAAAACGCAGCTTGCGACTTTTTGAGTAGATACCCAGAAAATGATCCGTTGGAAACTGAAGAAAATGAAGTTAATGCTATCAATGCTAAAAGCAAACATGGATGTAAGAAAAACAAAGTCAAAGACGCAGTAAAAGAAAATAAGATTAACTATTGTCCCTTGTCCTTGGAAAATATAAAAAGAAAGCAAAAAAAGGACGAAATGTGTGTAGCACTAATTGATTATTTTGTGAATGATGAGGCGTTACCGGATAAATTCAAAACTCTTAGAAAAGAGATAGATAATTTTTACTACGACCTTGATGAAGAAATACTGTGTAGAATTGTGACTGCTGAGACAAATAGAAACCAAACCTCGATAATCCCTGTATTACCACAAAACTTGATAGGGCCTGCATTTGAATATTTTCATTCGGACACAGGTGGACATTTAGGAGTTATGAAAACGTTCCATAAGTTAAAACAATACTTTTACGTACAATCGGCACTGACAAAACTTAAAGAATTTGTAAGTGCATGCGAAGCATGTAACTTGAGAAAAATCCCCCCAGCTTATCCAAATCCTCCAATGGGAAGGGTCCCAGTAGCAAAGTACCCCTTCGATATTATCTCATTTGACCTGTACGGGACAAATGGAGGCTTACCTGTTTCCAGCAGAGGCCATACGTGTATTCTTTCGGTTGTAGATCATTTTTCCGGATTTACTTTTGCAAAAGCATTAAAAAATCAAGGTGCTTATGCCACAAGTAAGGCATTAGCAAAATTATTTTTACAATTTGGCATTCCTAATAAAATTTTGAGCGACAACGGGAGCAATTTTGTTGCAAAAGTAACAAAAGATTTAATGAGTTTCCTTAATATAGAGAAAATGGTGACAGCGCCGTACCATCCACAAGCTAATGGCAAAATAGAAAACAGACATAAAATATTTTCGAACGTTCTAAGTATTTATACAAAAGACAATAGGAGCGACTGGGATAAATTCTTACCTTACTTAACTAACGTAATCAACACTGCTTATTCCGAAGCAACCAAAGACAATCCATTTTATTTACTTTTTGGTCGAGATTTTAGAATCCCGTATGATGAGATTATTGAGTCTCGGCAGTATTATAACGACTCAGAAGATTATAAACAAGAATTCATAAATAGGATGAGGAAAACTTATAAAATAGTTAGGCAAGAGTTGGAAAAATGTAAAATAAAGCAAGAACTAAGAAACCAACCCAAAGTTAAGGGGAATATAGATTTCAAAGTAGGAGACTTCGTTTACCTAAAGAACGAGGCGAAAACGGAAGGAAAAAAACTTTCCAACAAATATTCTGGGCCGTACAGAATAGTCAAAAAGTACGATAATGAATATACCTTTAAAATGGAAAACCCCGATAGTGGAAAAACTTACAAGGCGCATGTTAGCTGAATAAAAAGAGCAAAATTTCCAGAGAGATGGATGTCACATCCCTCCTCTACTGATTCGTCAGATTCGGAAAATGAGCCCCCTAGGTCAAGATTGGCAGAGCTAAAACCTTTCAATTTTAAACAAGATTATTTTGAAAATGACAGTGATGAACAAAACTTTGAAGAATTTTTGGCAATGGAAAATCTAGTTGTTCCTAAGAAAAAATCCCTAATACCAGGATTTTTTCCTGAAATAAAAACGCCAAAAAGTCCAAAAAGCTATTCATCGGCGAGCGCGGGAGATTTAGATTATACAATATCTCCAAAAACCCAATTCTTCCCCGATAGAATTTCGACACCATGTCCCCCCAAAAGATTTCCAGACGATATGGTTTCCCCTGCAACACCAATAGAAAGGCCCCTGTCTTTACAAGAAGAATTAAACAGAGCTGTAGAAACCCCGGTATTACTGTAAAGAAAACTCCTCCCAAAGATTTAACTAAAACAAACCTGCGAGAAGCTATGGATTTAATAAATTTTCCCATAAAAACGAGTCAAAGTACATTGCCCGGGAATAAAACTCCAAAGGATGACCAGCAAGGTCAATATCATGATATAACTGTGTCCAAGGTCAAACCTAAACACGACTGGACGTGGACTTCACGGAGGGAATCCCTATTGCAAAGAATGCCCCATCCCCCTGAAGACATGGCCTTCAAACAATGGAGGAACCCCGCAAAAACTATTGATTCCTCCCAAAGCTCTCAAGAATCTTTCAAATCCCCCGAGTTGAGAACTCAAGGCGAGGACTTAGAGACTAAACCTTCTACTTCCAGGGGAGTAGAAATTTACGAAGGAATGGCAGGTGATACCACAAAAAGTGCCACCTCTAAAAGTTCCAATCCGGATTCGTCAGAAACTAGTTCCGAAGAGTCTGATGGTGAATCAGGCCAAATAGTAGCTAAAGAAATAGGGAAATCAAGGCCGACCTCAGCAGCCGCACACGGGAAACAAACGAAATTAAAAGGGCAAGAATTTTTGAAAAAAACAATACAAAAAGTTTGACCTTATTTCGCTAGACAAACCGAAAAAGAAAAAACCGCAAGAAACAGAGGAGAAAATAACGACACAGTCAGGTAGAACGGTTAAAAAACCTGACAGATGGAAATATCCCTAATTAATGTAAAGACAAATTTCAAAGATATGAATTTAAAATTCAAAAGTGTGCAAGTAAAGTTAACCAAGTCAATATTAATGGAAAAAAAAATAAATAAATAAAATAAAATGATACGAGTAATGTCAAAACGTTGACGATCACAGAAAATAACCAAAGGTAGGAAGCTAGTGGTCTACTGAAAACGACAACTGGCGTTGGACACACGTCTTGTGGGAAGCCTGGGGAGGAACTCAAGGCCCATCATTGTTTTTTTGTAATTTTTTTAACGACCATAGGAAGGGATATTTCTCAGTCCTTCAAGTGTAAGAAATTAGTATTCTTATGCCAATCAGGGCCAGTCAAAGCAATACTTAAAGGTTGAATAGAAACTTCAGTGAGCTAAGTTTTCGTTTTTGGATCTGAATGCTTTGAAAGAGAAACAGAGAGTTTACTTTCTTATAGCTCCGAGGCGAAAAAAAAGAAAAAAAAAAAAAAAAAGAAAAGCTTTTAATTTCATTATATTATATCAATGACGTATGCTGTCCTACGGCTCTGTGTTAAACATTACTTCCAAAGAGAAACAGAGACATTAATGTCTTTAGCTCCTTGGCGAAAAATTTAATTCCACTAGTTTATATCTATGACATATACAATAACAGAGAGATCACTGTTCTATAGTTCTGTGACAAAAATGTCCTTTAATTTCATTGGTTTATCTATGACATATATTGTGCTCTAATTTTTGTGAAATATTTTCGCAAGTCAGTCACGTTATATCTTACCTATACTGACTCAGGTCCCCTCAGATTTTCTATGAAAAATCGACCCATGTCCTAACCAAGATGGATATTATCAAAAAAAAAAAAAACAAGAAATTATCAGTACGGAAGCGTCTAATTATATGAAATATTTTATCTTAGTGCAGATTATAATTATTTTAGGCCTACCAGTGTAATTATGCGCCGCAAGTTTGCTTATTCATGTGTTTCTTACTCGAGAAATATAATGTTTCTTACTCGAGTAATATATGTACCAATAGCCAACTATTGGTAACTATAACCAAACAACCTATGGTACGTTTATATGTAGAATTTCACGGCAGATGTGAAATTATATCTCAATAATAATATGTAAAATTTTAAAACCATTTAATCAGTTAAGATATATGGATTGAAACCCTGTGTATGTCCAATGGCGACTAAGTAAAACCCACAAGGAATTCCCTATTAATGTGAAGGTGTTTCTCGCTTAACGGATTCTAATAAGACTTTAATATAATATTTATTTATTTAGTGCTGAAGGATTTGCTCAAACAATAGCCTTCTAAAAAGATATTGATGTCAGTTCTTCATTATGCTTATATTCTTTGCCAAGCATCAACTGGAATCTACGCGGGCAAGCTTGGAAATCCTGCATCTAATGACCTTATTCGGAAGGCGAATACGAGGCACCAATGTTGACTTGCAATTACGGAAAAATCCTGAGACTAAGAACCTCGGCATTTCAGCCGTTAAACCCGGAGCCCCATGAGAATGTCTAAGCCAAGAAATAGGGAAGACATCAGAAAACTAGTGGGTATAGAGGTCTCCACTAGTCCTTGTTATGTCTTGTTCCCTCATTGTAGTATCGTTTGCGTAAAACCGTGCGGTTATGACGCTGCACATGCGTTTCTTAAACAGCACGGACTTGCGTGAACAATGAAGGCATGAAATAAGTCGTAAAAATTAGACCTCAAACTTAATAATGTAGGGTAAATAATGTTTATTTAATAAGTATTGAAGAAGTATATAAGCCCTTTATCGATGTTTCCGTTCTCAAAACAAATTTGAAAACATCTCTGTTTCAAATTTTTAAATTTTCATTGTGAGTACTAATATTAGTGTATTTATTTAATCCTGTCTCATAGCTAAAAAATTATAACCCAGTTAATGCGTGAATTATTGTATGTGTATTTACTTCAAAAAACATGTGATTCTGCCGCGTTGTTTTTATTACAGGAAAGTAAATGGACACTTTGGTCATTGAGCATTACAATAAGCTGCCCAGTACAGATACGACCCAGTAGCATCTATTTTCATCATATCTCAACCAACGAAGAGTACTCACCATAACTCCAGGCAAGTTTCATCCGAACTTCGTCTACGAAAACAACAGTTACCTTCGATCGTCGTTTCTTCGACTATGAACCATATTATGTATCAGGTAACACTATATTTGAACCTCAGTATAAAGTGCTTTAACGAACTATATAATCACATAAATGCTGAGAACCCCATCAATCAGAACAAGATAAACGCTATTTAACGATATTTGAAGTTAAGAGATACTTAAAGACATTTGAAGATATTTGAAACTGAAGTTAGAGACAATTTGAAGTTCAATTCTGATAACCCCATCGATCAGAACAAGATAAACGCTATTTAACGATATTTGAAGTTAAGATATACTTAAAGACATTTGAAGATATTTGAAACTGAAGTTAGAGACAATTTGAAGTTTAATTCTGAGAACCCCATCGATCAGAACAAGATAGACGATATTTAACGATATTTGAAGCTGAAAAATACTTAAAGACATTTGAAGATATTTGAAGACGAAAATAAAGACAATTTGAAGTTTAATTCTGAGAACTCCATCGATCAGCACACGATAAACGATATTTGAAGTTAAATGAAACTTAAAGACATTTGAAGATATTTGAAGCAGAAATTAAAGACAATTTGAACTTTAACTCTGAGAACACCATCGAGCAGTACAAGATAAACGATAATTAACGATATTTGAAGTTAAATGATAGTTGAAGAGGTTCGAAGTTGAATTTAAAGACAATATATTAAGAGAGTCACTATAGTATGACGACAACCCGTTTCAAAAGGCACAAATGAACAATTTTTGAATACATTCTCTATGTGCCTCTAAAGTCCTAAAAAATGATATGCTGAGAAGAAAAACACCAACACCTGCAGTGGGAAGAATCATTCCCCAGTTGACTATTAGAACGATATTTAACGGTCATTTCCCAGTTGACTATTAGGGAAAACTTACCGTGTGAAGACAACTAGACTCAAACTGTTCCATGAAGAAACCATAACGTAAGTGCTTCGAAATTTTTGCCAGGACAAAAGGAATGAAGGATAGTAATTTACAACAGAAGGGTGTAGTACACTAAGGACACGAAAGGTGATGAATAGATGTGAAGCTACATGTTGTACTTCCTAATAACTTTGACAATTCAAAAATCCCAATAGTGAAAGTGTTTTAATGTCATCAGTGAATATGATGAACTAAATATTGTATGTTATAAATCATTCATGTATGTACCACAAGTAGAATTAGGTGTAGTATTATCATGTCATTCATTTAATGTAGCGTAGATAGAATGTAGCATGCCATATAGACAGCAAAATCAAAAAAAAAGCCTTGTAAAAATTGAATTAAAAAAATCTTTAGTATAGTAGCTAGCCTAGAACCATGAACAATCTTAGTCCGGTAGATGAATTTTAGATAGGGATGTAGAATAAAATAAGAAAAGTAATAGAGAAAATTTTTAAAACTCCTGATTAAGCCATAACATATATATAAAATAATTATGTAAAAAAAAAAAAAAAAAAAAAATAGTTAATAAATGGCGAACATTTAAAAAAGCCCAAAGGCGAGCAGTTACTAATGACGGGACGTCATTAATTGATGGGAAGGGTGATATGTACCGGGAGTAAAACACGATGTATTTGAAATACCAAAATAAAGTTCCTTTCTAAAGATAATTCCGATTTCTTATAATTAAGCTAAATCTAGTCGCAAAAATGAAAAGTCCTGAATCAGCAAAAAGAGAAATTGCATTTCTAGCTTCAGTCAGACAACGGCGCTAGTCGTTCGAATTTCGCTAAGATAATTGTAGCAAAAAAAATGCAATGCATAAAATTTCCAAGGAAGTTTAAAAGGCAAAAAACTGTGTGAACTCCTGAATCATCTGAAAAATCTTTAAGAGATTATTGGACGAGGATTCGCGTCCTTGGGGCACGTGAGCCAATGGCAGGCAGTCCCTAGAGCGCAGGACGAAAGAACTGAGTTTGGGAGTGGGGTAAATGTGCCTTTTTAATTTGAATCTCTA
The DNA here is from genome assembly GCA_027921565.1 of Artemia sinica. NCBI lineage: Eukaryota > Metazoa > Arthropoda > Branchiopoda > Anostraca > Artemiidae > Artemia > Artemia sinica. Next base: position 24,063,069 of record CM051266.1, on the reverse strand, counting down.
TCCAGCTCTGAAACGATTAGTACGAAATTATTTTGGCTACCGTTATTATCATAGAAGTGACCCGTTGCTGTACAACTAAGTATGTAAGTTCAATAAATCTATTGTCCCTTTTTATATGTGTTTGTTTCTCTTATATGTCTGAGTCTAGTCCGATAATAGGTAACTAGTTCGCCAGTCTCCATGGTAAATGCTCCCAAAGGAATCTGATCTCCAGATAGCCCGAGAAGAAGAGGCCACGCTTTTTCATTCCTACAAGCATCAAAAGTTGTCATCGCCACAGCTTAGAAAGAGTTTCTAACCCCTGCTAGCCTATAAGAATTCGTATCTCTTAAGCAAGATCTAATTGCGCCGTGGAAACAAAGCTTTGAGACGTCAAAATTTATAGTTCAATAATTCTTAATTCCTCGTAACTTTTAACGGATTAAATTAAATGAAATAATTCAAAGATATTCAATATCAGCATTAAAATACAATTCGATTAATATGTGTATTAGAGGAATTACGGCATCCGGTTCAAATGTAAGAAATAAGAAATAGGGAAATGAACCTATGCCATTCATATCTGATTTATTGAGAAAGCCGGGTTTTGTTTTTGATTAATAAGAATACGTTTGATTCAAAGATTAATTTTCCTATCACAAACCATAACAAATATTATCCTCAATATATTTTCCATCGCTACAAACGTGACTGGAGGGCGACCAGCTCCTACGTCCCCAAACACATCCAATTGATATTGGATTGATGATCAGAAATTATATTGTCCTTTTTAAGATTGGAAGTGATCGGAGGGGATCTATATCCTGCCACCGGTCTTATTTTCCCAAAATGCATCTGATAGAAATTTTTAGAGTGGATTGGGCACAATGTTTTTTTTAGACCAGAGCATTTCGTGTAGAAGGATTTGTTGTAAAAAACTTCGAAATGAAATCATTCGACTGGAAATTTCAAGTTCTATTTCCCTTTCTAATAGTTGAAAGCAATTAGAGGGCAAACAGTCCCCCCTTTCCGCGCCCATAACTTCCCAAATACATCCAATCAAAATTTCAATATAGCCATTTTGTTCAGTGTAGTTAGAAGGTCCAGTAATTATGTCTTTGAAGATTAACCAACCCCCCCCCCTCCCCCAAAGAACCCTCCTGGCAAGGGTTGTAAGTTATACCCCAGCGTCATATGAGGTTTTTATTGAAAGGGTGGTCACATGAACTTCGAAGGGGGATCATGGAGTTGGAAATTCAAAGTTCCAGTGCCCTTTTTAACATTCGAAAGTGATTGGAGGGCTAAAAGCCCCCTTCACACATCATTTCCTCAAACACATCTAAACAAAATTTGAGATAGCCGTTTTGTTAAGCCTTTTGAAAAGTCAAGTAGTTATGTCTTTGGGGATTAACCCCCCCCCCCCCTCCACGGCCATCAGATCAAGGATTCTAAGTTATATTAGTTGCCCATTGTTAACATTTAAGGTTTTATGGAGAGGATGGTATAAACTTCAGATGTGGCTCATTCAATTGGAAATCCGAAGTCCTAGTGTCATTTTTAAGAGTCAAAAGTGATAGGAGGGCAACAAGCCCCACACAACTTCTTCTTTTTCCCCAAAGACATCTGATAGAATTTTTGAGATTACTATTTTGTCCAAAATAGTCTAAAAATCATATAAAAAGGCCTTTGGGGTTGAAATATCCCCTCAAAACCTGGCGCAAAGAGTTGAAAGTTATGTCCTGAAGGCATTTAAGATTTTTATGCAATGGATGGTCGTATAAACTTTGGCTAGGGCTCCTTTGATTGGAAGTTTGAAGTTATAGTATTCTTTATGAGAGTCAAAAGTATATTGAGGGCAACCAGCCCCCCCCCCCTTCATCTCCGCTCCCACGATCATCATTTTTTTTTTTATATCCAATCAAAATTTTGAGACATTTTTTTCTTCAGTATTGTAGAAAGATCTTGTAATTATGTTTTCTAGGACGTCAGCCACAGCTCCCAGAATATGTATATGTTATTGAGAAGGTATGGATGTTTATGCTTTACTTTCCAAAAAGACAAAGGGCATTCAGGTGAGCCTTTCAGAAAAGATAGGGGGAGTGTTGAACTAAATCAAAGCACGTTATGTGTATACGGGTTGTCAAAAGGGCGTACCTCAGGTATAACTGAGTATATTAATTTGAAACGTTCAGGAAATAATAAGGAATATGATCAATTGACCAAAAGGTAATATTTGTACGCTATATTACTACTACAACAACTACTACTATTACTACCTCCACTACTACTAGTACAACCACAAAATTACATTTAAAATATTTAAGGGCCATTTGAATTAAATCAGAGGATACTATATGCATGCTGATAATTTGAACTTTACTGAAACAGAAGACAGTGAAAAGTTTTTCAATTTTTCTACTTCAAAACATAACAAATTATTTAAACTTTAAGAAATAAATATCAGTGTGTGTATATTAAATTGACAATACACAATCATTTGTTTTATTTTCAATAAGGTCCAAATTTTGTTCTGGTTTTGAGAAGCCCTGGGGGCTGCTAGCCCTACTCATTCTAGTTTTTACTCATTTTTAGTTCCACTCGATTATTTCTTGCAATTTCTGTTCGTTTTGAGTTTCGTTTGTTTATTGATGGTGATTTGTGGTAGTTTTACGATTGGAAGGTTATTTGACTTTATTTCTGCCCATTTTTGGCTCAATGAAGCTAATTACTTTTCTTTGAAAAACTTGTTCAGGTTACTCCAAGTTTTAATCATGCTCCTTACTTTCAGTTGAAAAAACTTGTTTTTTATTTAATTTTTGATCGTTTTTTAGAGTTTCTGTTTCTATTGAGCCACGTCTCTCCTTACTTACACTTCGTTACCACGAACTGTAATATACCTAATACCTAATAAACAATAGTTAGGTTAAAGAATAAGGCTGGTTAGTCTAATCCCTTTAAATCTAACCAGCCTCCACGGGTTAAAAGAGGCGGGTTAATATATTTTGCGTATCGAGTGCTTTAGTCTGTTCAGAGTCATAGATTCAAAAATTAAAGAATAAACATTAATACCCAATCTGAAATTGGTCAAATTTCTCCTTAAAGTTTTGAGATGAGGCAGGATGCTAAAATGCGCTTTTCGTGATAATCGTAGGTAGCACGGTAGCGCTGCCTAAGTAAAGAGCGACGTGGGCACAAATTATTGTTTGTTTTTCTTAGACTAGGGCACTTTGTATAGAAGGAGTTGTAACAGAAAATTTAAAAGGGGCTCATTCGATTGGAAATTTAAAGGACTCGTCCTTTTTTAATAGCAAAGTGATTGGAGGGCAACCAGCTCCTCCAAAGTCCCCAAACACATCCAGTCAAAACTGGATCGGTGATCAGAAGTTCTATTTCCCTTTTTAAGAGTCAAATTGATCGAAGGGCTGCTATCCCCCCCCAGAGGTGATATTTTCCCAAAATGCATCAAACTGAAGTTTTAAGAACGATGTGGGCACAATAATTTTCTTCTTTTTTTTCTTTTTTTTTAGACCAGGGCATTTCCTTTAAAAGGATTTGTCGTATAAACTTGGAAAGGGAATCATTCGACTGGATATTGACAGCTCTAGTTCCCTTTCTAAAAGTCAAAAGTATTTGGTGGGCAAACAGCCTCCTCCCCCTCCCCATATCCATCACTTCCCAAACACATCCAATCAAAATTTGAGAAAGCCATTTTGTTCAGCGTAGTTGAAAGGTCCAGTAATTATGTCTTTGAAGATTACCCACCCCAGGCGCTCTCAGAGCAGAGGTTTGTAAGCTATGCCCCAGTGGCATATAAGTGTTTTATGGAAAGGGTGGTCGCCTTAACTTCTATGATAAAGCCCTTAGGGCAAGGGTTGTAAAATAAGACTTAGCGGCATATAAGGTTTTTATAGAAATGGTGGTCACTTAAACTTCGAACGGAGCTCAGGAGATTGGAAATTGAAAGTTCCAGTGCCGTTTTAATAGTTGAAAGTGATTGGAGGGCAACAAGCCTCCCTCACCCCTCCTTTCCCCGAACACATCCAACCAAATTTTGAGATACCCATTTTATTAAGAATATTTGCAAGGTCAAGTAAGTATGTCTTTGGGAATAACACCCCCACCCCCTCAAGGCCATTAGGACAAGGATTATGTCGTTTTTAACAGTCAAAAGTGGCCTGCCTCATGTCATTTTTCCCAAATGCACTCAATACGATTTTTAAGATTGCTATTTTAATCAAAATAGTCTAAAGATCATATAAAAAGGTTTTTGGGGTCGAAATCGCCCCTCGGAACATGGAAACAAGGGTTGAAATTTATGTCCTGAAGGAATTGAATGTTTTTTATGGAATGGGTGGTCGTAAAAACTTTGGCAACCAACCCCTCCCCCCTTCCCCCTCCCCTGACCATCATTTTTCAAAACACGCATCCAATTGAAATTGAGACGTCTACAGTATTGTTGAAAGATCTTACAATTATGTCTTTGAGGACGTCAACTCCCCTCACAGCCCCCAGAACAAGGGCGTACCTCAGGAAAAACTGAGGATATTAATTTGAAACTTTCAGGAAACGATAAGGGAGATGATCAATTGAGCAAAAAAGGTAATATTTGTATGCTACTACTACTACTACTAGAACTACCACTACAACTTCCACTACTACTACTACAACCACAGAACTATATTTAAAATATGGAAGTGAATTTTAAATTAAATCAAAATACACTATGTGCATGCATATAATTTACACGACAAATGCAAAGTTCAAGTAGAGATAAATATTTTTGATACACAGTGAAAAATACTATATTTTTTGTCACATATGCAGTGATCGTCATTAGTTGTAATATTAAAAAATACTAATACTGAAATACTGCATATCTGACCGAAATATCTAGTGGTTTTTGTTAAACTTATCACTGCCTATAACAAGGATTTATCCCTACTTTAACTTTTATTTAGCGTCAGGGAAAGGCAGTGTTGTCTCCGAAATTATCTATTTCATAACTTGCGGTTTAATGAAAACAAAAGACATTTAACACGTTTTAACTTTTTTTTACTTAGACAAATAAAAAACTGTTAAAACCTTAAGGAATAGATATCAGAATGAGTATATTAAACTGACAATGAACGGTCATTTGTTTTTGTTTTCTTGTTTTTTCAGTAAAGTGCAAATTTTGTTCTGGTTTTTAGAAAGCATGGGGGTTGTCAGTCCTACTTATGCTAATTCTTGCTCGTTTTGAATTTGACTTGGTTATTTATTGCAATTTCTGTTTGTTTTGAGTTTCATTTATTTATTGATGGTGATTTCTGGTAGTTTTACGACTGGAAAGTTATTTGACCTTTTTTCTGCTCATTTTTGGCTTGGTGAAGCTCTTTACTTTTCTTTGAAAAAACTTGTTGAGTTTGCTCCAAGTTTTAATGCTGCTCCTTACTTTCAGTTGAAAAATTGCATTTCTATTTAATTTCCTATCGTTTAATACAGTTTCTGTTTCTATTGAGCCGGATGTCTCCTTACTTACCCCTCGTTACCACGAACTCTTTGATGCTTGCTCGGTCTAACTGTTTGACGCTCGGTTTCAAATTTTACAGAATACTTAATCACTTCAAATTTAACCAGCCTTCACGGATTGAAAGAGGTGTGTTTATATATTTTGCGTATCGAGTGCTTTTATCTGTTCAGAGATATAGATTGAAAAATTAATATTAAGAATGAACATTAATGCCCAATGTGAAATTGGTTAAACTTTCCCTTAAAGTATTGAGGCGAGGCAGGACGCTAAAAAGCGCTTTTCGTGATAATCACAGGCAGAACGATAGCGCTGCCAAGTTAAGAGCGACGTGGGCACAGTGTATTTTTTTGTTTATTTTTAGACCAGGGCACTTCGTATAGAAAAATTTGTAACAGAAATTTTAAAAGGGGCTCATTCGATTGGAAATTGAAAGGACTACTTCCTTTTTTAACAATCAAAAGTGATTGGAGGGCAACCAGCATCTCCCAAGTCCTCAAGCACATCCAATCAAAATTAGATTAGTGATCAGAAATTCTATTGCTCTTTTTAAGAATCAAAGTGATTGGAGGGCAGCTATCCCCCCACAGGTCATATTGTCCCGAACTGCATCTGATAGAAATTTTAGGAGTGATGTGGGCCCAATATTTTTTTTTAGAACAGGGCATTTCTTATAGAAGGATTTGTCGTATACATCAAAGGGCTGATGGAAAGTACCCATCACTTCCCCAAATACATCCAATCAAAATTTTGAGATAGCCATTTTGTTCAGCGTAATTGAAAGGCCCATTAATTATGTCTTTGAAGATTAACCCCCCGCCCTGGAGCTCTCAGGGCAAGGTTTGTGATGCCCCAGCGGCATATAAGGTTTTTATGGAAAGGGTGGGTGCTTTAGCTTCTATGATAAAGCACCCAAAAAAGGTGACGTTCTCAGCTATAAAATAGGAACTCCTAAGGAGTCTTAAGACATTTGAAAGACGTTTTGGGAGGAAAAAATGCTAGAAATTTCAGCGAATTTTTTGATCAAGTCCTATTCTGCTTGCATTGAAGTAGATCATCAGAGGCAACGCTGTAGCGTTGCCTATAGTAAAGGCCATACGGCTCCAATGTTTTATTATTAATTATTTTTTTTCCCAGAGGCATTTCATATGGAAGGGGTTGTCGTAGAAACTTCAAAGGGGGATCATTCGATTGGAAATCGAGAGTTCTAGTGCCGTTTTTAATAGTCGAAAATGATTGTAGGGCAACTATCCCCCCCCCACGCCCACCATTCCCCCAAACACATCCAATCAAAATTTTGAGATAGCCATTTTGTTCAGCATAGTTGATTTTCAGATAGAAAATATATTTTTGAGGAGGACACTCCCCCACAACCCTCAGGGCAAGGGTTTTAAGTTATGCCCTGGGGGCATAAGTAGAAAGGCCTCAGGAGGTCCGAACCCTACACCAAATATGGGCATAGAGTCCCTAGGGGAAATGGATTTCTGAGAAATTGATTGCGTAATCAAAGTGTGTCAATGACCTCTTTTTCCAAGGTCGATTTGTTTGTTGTTTCTAGGTGTAGTAACTCCGGGACAAAGGTTGCACATAAGCATTGAATTCTAACGGGAACAATGCTATTGATCTAGGACTCGAGGGGGAAGTGAATTTCTGAGAAATTGATTGCGTAATCGAAGGGGAAATGGATTTCCGAGAAATTGATTGCGTAATCGAAGGGGAAATGGATTTCCGAGAAATTGATTGCGTAATCGAAGGGGAAATGGATTTCCGAGAAATTGATTGCGTAATCGAAGGGGAAGTGGATTTCCGAGAAATTGATTGCGTAATCGATTGGGAATTTTATTGATCCGATAACGGGAAACAGGATCACGTGTCTCCTTCTCAGCCAATCAGAGGGCTTGCTTACATATTAGCGGCGGAGGGAATATGAGGAAAGGATTTTTGCTATATTTTTATTAGTCTGTGAATAGAATTCAAAGGAGTGAGAAGAGTTTTGACTTTACTCATTTGGATATATATTTGTGTGTTGATGACGAGTGGAATGTTTACCCTCTTAGAAGTTGATAGTGGGGTTGATGGTAATAATACAAGAGAACCAAACATTGCGGTGGAAATCACGAGAGGATCACGGCTTTGTCTGGAATGGGATGAAGTATATGCAAGATATGTGATATCCTTGAGCAAATTTAAAATGGAGGATCAATTATGTTTCGCTGCAAAAGTTGATATAGCACACGTGAATAGACTTCAATGTGCTTTAAGTGCATTGGTGAAACATATCGAAGACAATAAACTCTATCGCTAATTGTACATGCATAGTATTATTGTTGTAATTATTCAATAAAATTGTTTCGAAATCGAAAATGTTCCCTTTCTTTTCTGATTAGGGCTAACGAATCAGGGTCAGTCTAGAGTCAGCAGTCAGAGTGAAAGGATTGAAAAATGAATAAATTTGAGAAAGAGAGAATTAGATCAAATCTAGTGTTTATGGAAAAACATTTGATTTTGGATGATGATTTTCTCAAGTAATCTCTTAAACGCAGGATATTCTCTCGTCAGGGAACACTTGACAATATAATGAGGAGTGATTCTCCCCCATTGGACTATTGTATGAAACTTTTAAAATGTGATTCAAATACTTATAGTCAATTTATTGATATATTAATTGGAACAAAGCAGAATCATATCGTGGATATACTTTTGAAAACATTGCCAATGGATTCAATGTAGATGGCTCCCCCGTCATTCGAAAGAGGTAACGTCACAGAGTTACTCCTCTCCCCATTCCTCCACCTTGAATTTATGCAGCGAGGACGCTCAGTTTCGTTTTAGCTGTGAGTGAGTCAAGTGACATTGGAAACCAAAAAAAAATTTTCTATACATGTCCATTGTGCATGTACACTCTTGGCAGTTGGACTCAATGTGAGAATTGTACAATTATTGATGACTATAGTGAAAAGTGCAAATTATGTAATCCTTGTAAATTACGTAGAGGCTATGCAGTACAAATTAAAGGATGTAATTCAAGTCTTGAGGAGGTGTGTGACTCTCACCCTAGAGGGCACCTGTGCTCCAATTGTCACTATGATAAATGTGATCAGTGGGAGAATACTTACCCCGCTATGATTGGAAAGAATCCTAAACGTGATTTTAGTTTATTTCTACGAGATTGGTATCGTCGTGGATTTAAATTATTCTGGGAAGAGGAATCTGGTCTACGATTCAACTGTTGGGGTAACAAGACAATTTGGTTTCTACGTCATCGTTGTGACGACACTGCCTATTATGACTATAAACCAAGTGATTTTTATTTGGCAGTTACCGAATGTGATTCACCATTTGAAAACACTGTATGTGATATTGCTTCAAATAGACAGATTGAAACTCGTGAATTTCATAATATGAATGCAAATAGTATCATTGACTATACAAAGAGATATGACAAGAGTGAAGTTACATTGTACTGTAGAAAATGTGACCCTGACTTTGCAGTCAATCAAGATCAATATACAGTGAATCCAAATGATTTACCGGCATTAGTGGTTCACGACAGTTGCCTATACATCGAAGAAGAAGAAATCTAAGGTGAAGATTTAAAGACATTGTTGTATATACATGCATTTTATTAATAAACAAATTCACAAACATTTTTTAAGCACATTTTTTAAGGGTACTGAAATCAATACTGTATAGGTCTGAGAGGATATTTTCCACTAGAAAGTCGTTCACACGAGGATTGTCACCATAAATGTGGAGAAACTGCTTGTAAGTATAGCCGCGACATCGGAACACAAAATATAGTAGTGCATGGAAGCCACAGCTTTTAGTCGTTAGATCCTGCACCCTCTTCCGATTTTAAATAATAGTTTTCCCACTGCTCTCAATATAGTTGCTGATGTGAGGTGTGTAGAATGTATAGGGTAGACCAAGAGGATCAAAAAATTCAATCGTCTTCATTGTTTGAAAGATGCACAGCCAATGACCCCCCAGCACAGTCGACGGACTGCTATTAACAATAATCAAGGTATTGTCGACACTTTGAATTTTTCCAAGAAAGTCCGAGGGTAGACAATAGGATTTGTACTGGGACATGTAGGGGTTCATATTAAATACATTGATTATTTGACTGGTGTTCATGGCGCCATATCTAGTAGAACACTGCCTTCGGGAGTGATTTCCCAATAGGTTTCATATTGATTTAGTGAGATTAGTGCAATACTCTCAGCCAATGGGTCGGCAAATGTACACTCTAAACGCACACTCCCCGTACGTACTATACTCATATCCTGTGTGCCAGACAAATCCAGAACAATGATACCATGTGTTTTAGCAAACATATCTTCGGTTATACCATTTTCAAATAGTTGAGAGTCATGATCTAGGGTTTGCATGGTCAACTCATACAATGTTCTATAGGATTTATCAAAAGATAGATTGTAGAGTGGGATACCGTTTACTTTGCACACAAGAGATGAAAGTCCAAACATCTCGAATTTATGTGGGCATTCAGTCCACGATCCTATTGCACTGGCGCTTTTTACAAATGCCAAAGCGAGTTTTGACGGAATTTCGCCATTGATAAAGGATGAATCGGTGAAGGTGCGTGAGCCCATGGCAATATGACGTTGATTGGTGATTGTATGAGGAACAAGTAGTTTAATATTGTTACCATTGGCTCTCAGTTTTTCCACGGCCAAAGCAACAGAACTCATGACCTGTTGTTTGCGTACATGAAGTATTGCCGAGGTGAGGGAGAGACTTACATCAGGATTGGCAGCAAGTTCTTTTCTCAATATGAAATTGGAGGGTGCAAGCGTCAGTTTTATATCCACTTTAACATTGGGTGGCATCCATTGGGGTATATTAGATATTTCATGATATATTTTTCCAACTAGATGTAATTCACTAGTTGTAGCATTTTTAAGTGCATCTGTACTATCAGTATTAGTAATATATTCATATCCATTGGAGGTGCCTCTCAATTCCTTGTATGACTTGGGTGTCATCAGCATGAATTGCATATAGCTTGTATAATTTGAGAGATTGTTGCTTGTGCTCACCAGCGTGCCATTGATGTAGGCACTAATTTGACGAAATAAATTATGTAATATACAATTTTCATAGGATATTCCATCGGTCCGAATTGGCATTGTATTATCGGATTTCCGGACTTTCATTTGCAAATCTATAAATGTCGAAGACATGTCCATAAAGTAGTCTTCATTGGAATAAATTTGAAAGTGGATATTATCGGAGAGGGGTTGTTGTGGATAAAATTGTTCATAGTATCCATGCTTGACACTCACATCAACATTTTCAGCATTGAATAGATTCAATGAGGCGGTGATTGAAGGTTGAGAATCCTTATGCGGCAGGTAGGACGTCTTAAGAGAAGAAATCTAGTTTCGATCTAATAATTTTCTTCCTGGGGCTTCTTCTTCTGTTTACACTACGTGTCGGCTTTTTCCTTCTTTTCTTTGACAAGAGGGGTGATGTCTTTCGTTTCCGACCTGAGTGGAGACTGATGAGTGATGCATTGTTTCTAGACCTTTTTAAGCTTTTACCATTTTGTTTTAGTTGCTCACCAAGGGTTCGCGCACTGGACCTAAGATTTTCCGAAGCACTTTTTTTTGAAATCCTTACCAGAGCCCCAATCATATAGTGTCGAGGATGCAAAGTCTGTCGCAGCCGGTACAAGATATTTTCTAGCCAGTGGTAGTGAAGAGCGAAACAGCTTAGCAAACCAACTGCCAAGACCGTAGCCAGACATTGACGAGCGACCCTTGTAATAGTCCATTCCATTGCCCTGTTGTCTTGGTCCAAGAGTATTAACATAGCAGGCAATATCAGGACAAGTGAATACCTCTTTTTTATTAGATATCTTGCTTTTGAACGATGGGACGAAAATGGCATGTAATCACAGCCAAACCTTTTGAAATTGCTATGGGATTACCCAATTCGGTTCTTAGTGTTAACTGACAGAGTTCCAAATAGGAAGTGTTTACGGGAATATACTGAAGATGCTTTATATTGTAGTGGTGAATATGTTCTTGATTGGTTTTTCGTTCACGAACTCGTAGGAGGGGAACATTTGAATTACCAACCCGAGATGTTTCCACAAATGAAGCGTAGAGAAATATACAAGTGTCTGTGGAGAAGGCAGGCGGGTAGTCAGCAAAAATGAACTTAGTGTTTCCGGCACTTTTACCATTGATTATATTGAGCTTAAAGCCAAGAACATCCTTTAGGTTATCATTGAGAATAACCTTTTCATTGGCGATTGGTGAACTAATGTAGATCTTACCCTCCTCCTTTGAAGAGTTGAAATGAAAAGCTCCTTTTTTACGAGCGGAAATTCTTTTATTAATAGAACGACATAAATCATTCATACAGGTGAGTTCCTCGTAGGGTAATTCAATATATGGATAATTCATCCAATTGATTTTTTGAATTTGTTCTTGATCACCTGGTGGTGGCGGCCAATCATAAGGTCTAATTTTTATATCATATTTACGATCTTTTCTCAGGATGTCGTAGGTATTTTTGAGAATACAGTCGACAAGAGCCACTTCATACTTTCTATTGTCGTCGAATTTGATGGTGGGGGAGAGTTTCGTCCAAAAATCACTTGTTCTATTCAAGTCATTGTAGAGAGGATCGGAAACATTGGACATGAAAGTCACATAGAAATCATTGGGCATTGTCAATATCTTCAGCACTGACCCAAGAATCAAAATCTGAGTTGTATCCTAGCCAGCGAACAAGCAACTGTCTCTTGCCATGGCGAGTACGACTCTTTAATATCTTTTCAATTTGATAAATTTCACTAGTGTTTCTAACTTTTTGCAGTTCATATTCATAAAAACCGCCGAGAATCTCATCATCTTTGGTGTCTCGCAGTCGATATGTCGTGGGCTCGGTGTCCAGGATTTTGGACACTTTAAAAAGTTCAGTGCTCCATAAATAATTCCCTTTTCAAAAATATTGGTGGTTCTATTAATTCGAACAGTATCACCAACATTGAATTTCTTCTTCACATTTTTTTTCTTTTTCACCATTGGAATATTGCTTTAGAAAAGCATCAAATGTGTTTTCATTGTAGTGAACATCCCGAGGGCTTGATTTGGACAGAGATCGATGAGGTCGATGGTTGTATATCTGCATGATTTTATCTAAATCATGAATAAAAGCCGATGTATTTTTCAGGGTACAATATCTTGAAATTAATAGACGAATCGTTCTTATTAATCGTTCAGCCAATGCAGCCTTTATCGGGCTGTGACTATGATAAAGTGTTGTATTATATTTCAAAAGAACCTTTTGCACATGGGGATTAACAAATTCACTGCCTCGATCCAATTGAATTTTTCTATACGAATCCTGTTCAAGAATACTTTCAATGGCCCGAGCAACTTCAACACCTCTCTTTGATCGCAGTGGAATGGCATAGGCATAGCGACTAAAGACACTGATTGCCACCAGAATATATTTGTAGGGTGCATTGTGACGCCGTTGAACTGCGTCTAAAGTTAAAAGATCCGTTTGCATTATATGCAGAGGGAAAAAGGCTTTAGTTTGTCGATATTTTTTGCCGCGAAGCCTGTGATTCCGATGCAGTGTGTAACTCGATTCATTCTCTAGATACTCTTTTGCTTTTTTCAATGTGGTGGTGCCGGAGACAGCTTTAGAAAGCGTTTTGGGAGAACTTAAACTTCCCGCTTCACCAATATTTTCATAGACACCTTTCAGAACTTCATCCATTTTGAACGCAAGCACGTAGTGTAATGTCCACTCCCCTTTTGCACACTGGAGGGTGAATCAATTCGTTTCGCTTTTGACTAGCATCCACAGGTGTTGTAAAATCATTGCTGCTGTTGCTAGTATTTTCAAATATTGAATCCTCTTCTTCTTTTTTAAATGGTGTTGGTGTTGTTGGAGGACTTTATTCTCTTAGTTTCTACAGAATTTGCTTATTGCCAATAAGACTTTTGGGAAAGTTTGATACATTTAGAAAGGTGTTTAGATTATTGTCAAAGGATAATAGTCCTTTACGATTCGTCACCATATCACAAATTAAATCAACTAGATTATAACTTTTTCCATGAATTGTAATTCGTTTCCCTGTGCTATCGACTTGAACTTGATGTTCAGCAGTTTCCAACATGAGATAAGATAATACTCTTTTACTCTGTTCTCGATAGGTCACTGGCAATAGGTTTCTAATTTTCGATACAATTGAATTCAATTCCTTCTCCTTTGATGCTGCTGCAGAATCTTGAGGAGATGTTTCCTGTTTAGAGGGATCGGCGACAGCGGTGGGTCTCTCACGATAAGGTTTATGTTTGTCCACACGTCGCAATGCATCTTGAAGTAAAAGCAGTTTTTTGTCATTGGCAATATTCTCATCATTAATGAATTTGCTTAGATTGTCTTCAAAATGTTCGACGGGCGAGAGTACAAGCTCAAATGGTGTCAATTTATAGGGTTTTGCCATTCTCTAGAGAAAACTGTTTACAAGTCCTGCAATTATTGGCAGTAAAAGTGTGAAAAAGCTACCGCCCGCTTGAAGGAGCCGTTTTCTTTTAAAAATTTTTCCCTTGTTTTTACAAGCCAAGGCGCGTACAGTGGAACGATGTTGCTTTGTCTGTTGTCTAACACCTTCTGGCAGTTGAACATTGCCCTCAGTTAAATTTAAACAAAGATCAGATATTAGATTAATGAAATCATTGTCAACACCATGTTTGAGTATGGCCTTCCTAAGCAAGGGTTTTGAAGTGCTTAAAACGGAAAATAAATGCCGTTGTTCGTGTAGTTTCTTCAGTGTCATAATGGCAACTAATAGCCTTTTCTACTGTTCACGGGAAGATATACTGTAATTTCATTGTTGAAAATGTCCGTGACTACACGTAGATCCTCGGGTGTACTCTGATTAAGATCCAGCAAAATGTAACCGTAGGGCTTGCTAGTCGCCTGAGTGTACTTGCTAGCCGCTGACAACAGAAATTTAGGGGTGCCGGGGTATATCTGTTTATTGAGAGTTATGAGCGAGCTAGAATCATGAACAACTCGATAGATAATATAGATGGTGCAATTCAAAGCAAGGGTTTGCATACATTTGCTCTGGTGAAACAGATTGTGTAGAATTAGGGTTATGGAAATGTGTTCATGATGGGAGCAAACGGTGAACAGTTGTAGCATTTCCTGTGAGAACTGTTCAATGGATTCAGCCAAATCATCAATAATCAACCACGAGTTCGATTCAATACTATTGAAAACATCAAGTCCCCGTATGAATTGTATTGGTATGGTTGTGGCAATAGCTTTTATTTGATCGTAGGACTCCTGCCAAATACTATAGCAATAGTAGATTTTTTTCGGTTTTTCCAAAAACATTTTATCGCAATTTTCAATTATTTTAGTTAAGAGTGTTGTTTTCCCCGACATTGAGGGACCACACAGAAACGATCTGAAGGGTGTTTTAAATTGATACATGTTCTTGCTGCTGCTGCTGCTGACAACATTTGGACTACAACTAACTGTAAATCATATGTGTCCAAGGAATAAGTAGTAGTAGCAATAATTTCCCCATAGATCTATCTAGTACTGGTTAACAACAAAAAAAAAATATTTCATGTCAGCATTTATTTCGATAACATGAAAACAAATATTTGTTCAACATGAACTGCAATTGACAACGATATGAATAACACTTGTTCAACAAGAACAGTTGACAACAATATTCCATGGCAGCATTTATTTCGACACTGCATGAAAACACTATTTGACCAACATGAATTGACAACGATAAAAATGACACTTTATGTACAACATAAATAAAAACACTTTTTGTCCATCAACAGCAACACTTATTGTCTTTAAAAAAACACTTTTTGTCCATCATCAACACTTTTCTGTACAACAACAACACTTTATATCGGTACACTGAGCTGAGCAAACACAGACACTTTTCTATACAAAAAAAAAAAACAATTGAAAAAACACATGGAACATGAACTAAGCACAGTTGAACATTACAGTGAATTTAAAGGTGGGGTCCCCCCCCAGTGCCGCGAGGCCGAAGGCCGGCCGGTCGCGGGCGGGACCCCCCACCCCCCGGGCGGCAACGGGCGGGACCCCCCACCCCCTGGGAGCCGGCCGCGGGAAGGGCCCCCGGGAACCGCGGTGGAAAAAACTGTACAATAGTTGTTGTCACTGCTACAGGTTAGTGGTTGGGTTAGTTAGTTGGGTCAGTGGTGGTGGTGGTGGTGGTGGTGGTGGTGGTGGTGGTTAGTTAATTTATGAAAGGTTGGTGGTGGTTAGTTGGTTAGTTCAAGTTAGGTTAATTTATCCAGACCAAGTTGATTGCGATAGTCTATGCATTCAACTCGGTCTGAAATACGGTAGTGACCATGAGGCAGGACACTCACACCATTCTCGAGCACATAGACTTTGTCGGATATACACGACATTGCATTTTTTTCCACTCTCACAGTATAATTTCTATACTGTAGAGAACGAATTGCAAGCACTTGTGCTCTCGGCACTAGGCTACTTTCTACACAGTCTCTGTACACGCTCATGTTGAAATTGCTCTTTACAAAATGTGTAGGCACCCCTTTACACGCCTGCTTTTCATCCCCGCTATGAGTTTTAACGCAATAAACTTTGGGACCCGGGAACACCCCCCTGGATATCAAATCACTCCCCGTCTCTGATTTTAACATTAATAGTTGGTTGGGGGCTTGACGTTTCACCAACTCGGGGTAGAGTGATGGATTCCAGATGGTGAAATCCATCCTCGAGCTGATGTGTTCCCCCTTTTCTAAATCACCCAATAAATCTTCAGTCCCATTTACCTTTAGCAGCAGAGAATCTGTATCCCCATAGTAAACTTGAACCTCCCCCTCCCGTGGCCATTGCACCTTGCACACATTGTAAAAGAACGACAACATGAGCTTTTTTAAAATTTCTAGTACTGAACTACCGCCTGCTATATTCTTGTTCAGTACCACATTTCGCTTTCGCCTGTGTAGAAGAACCATGCCAGTCTCTATGCTCGTGAACGATGTAAAATTGGGGTCGGCAATAATTCGTGCACACTCTAGAGGGTCAGTCACGACGTCGCAGCGAGATCTGTTGCGTAAGCTTTCACACATTTTGCCAAACGCTGAATTTAGAATGAGCTTGTACATTTCCTTCTCTACTTTGGTGTTTGCCCGAGAGCGTTTATCAACAAAAGTGTCGATAAACGTCTTTAAGTAGACGTACTTAAGAGTACGTCTCTAGAGGGTCACACTCTAGAGGGTCAGTCACCACGTCGCTTTCACACATTTTGCCAAACGCTGAATTTAGGATGAGTTTATACATTCCTTCTCCACCTTTGAGTTGGCCCTAGAGCGTTTATCGACAAAAGTATAGATAAACGTTTTCAAGTATGGTCGCTGATTGAACTGCAGGACCCTGTGTATTTTGGTGATTTTGAAACCATTGTTCACCATCCAGTGCAAAAGCACATGATGAACAACGATATTCTCCTTAGGGTCCAAATCAGCAATCAGTTTTTGCTTAGAGGGAGACCAGTGCATCCCCATATCCTCAACCAATGATCGATTTTAGGGGCTCAGAGAGTCCCTGCTCACGGGTCGATTGATACAGGCAAAAACCAAATCTTTGACTGAGTCGTGAAGCGCCAGCGGAATATGACCGTCAATCTAAAAGAACCATCCTTGTGGCCCATTGTCCTCGACGGTGGTAATGTCGGGGAACTCACAAGATCCTAGAGCCATTGATAGTTCCCACACAGTAAAGAGTAGTGAGACATTGCCGAGGGGTACAATGAGTTCATGTCCAAAACACTGCATTTGACTTTGCACCGGTGCTGTTTTGTCCACTCGGATCGGTTGACAAGACGCGGTCCCCATGAAAAACATACCCTCCCCTCATTGAACGCTCTACAAAAAGGTGCTGATCTACGTCGGTGATTAGGCCTATTTCCTCCCTACTAATTTTTAAAATCAAATCCATCACTAAATGGGGTGTGGAAAAATAATAGCCTATATCTAACCCGAACTCTGAATAGATTTGGTCTGTGTTCTTACAGACTATATCCAACAGAGTTAGAACGTCACTGGCCAAGTACAGTCTACAATAATCCCACCCATTTTTACAATCCCCCTTAGACCACACCTTCTTGGCAAACTCATACTCCTCGGCTGTGCATTCACTGCTGGTCAGTGAATTGTACAAAGCTTCTTATTGGAGGTAGTTTCACCTCGCTTAAGTGAGCGCCAGAACAGTAATAATCGTATGCGTATACACCTTTGCAGGTCAACAGATCATACATTTCACTGTCTGGAAAGTGCTGTTTAAGCAAGGGAAAGCTATCAAAATTGTCGCTTTTCTGAACTTGAATCAATTGACTCAATGCCTTGGGAAAAAAAGTAAAGGAATCTAAAATCCTGATTTTATTCCAACACGTATGCCCATTATCCACTGCCTGCCATTTCAGTTCGAGAAGCAACAACTTCTCGGCCGATTTGGGAATTATGTTATAGGTAAATGATTTGTTTACCCATGGACTGTCTACTCCCCCTCCCTCCCTATGCATACGTGCCAGTGCCGGTAAAATAAATTTTAAGTCATAATTAGAGTTGTGGATAAAAACAGGGATTAATAACTGCTGGCTAACATTTAAGTTACACGATTGATGCGCAACCCCTCTAAAATTACTACCCCCCGAGGATATTTCCTGCCACAAGTGATTATGATCTCTGACTTTCCCCCTCCCCCCTCTTGTCCCCTTATCCCCCTTTACAAACTCCCCCTTACAAACCCAACATATTTTTTGATTTTTAGTCGCGAGACGATCCTCTGCAGACAAAACCAATGGGTAATGGGTATTTCTCAAACGAGAAATAGCACCATTAGCCGTGCCAATTAGTTTAGTCAATGCCTTGACCATACACTCGTCCTCATCCAATGTTTCTACTATTTCTAACAACCGCATGGTGTTAGAACTGTCTCTTTGCGCGTGATCATAGGACACTGCAATAGCCTGGTGTTCTTTGACTCGGTTTGGAAATTGGGGATCGTTCACCTCCACCAGCTTCGCTTCACAGTCCAAAGATATTTTGTTGCACTGGAGGAGGGTGTTTTGAAAATTTTTAAAGCGTAAAATGGACCTATCCCCAGAAACCGTTTCCACTGTCTGGTAGCCATGACGGCTACAATGCCTCATATGATTTTGCAACTTTAATTCAGTCCAAAATCTAGAGAGGCATGTTGGACAGTAGAAACGGGTCCCCCTAGTCTTACCCTCCCCCAGAACTCTACTGATGTCTGTAATCGGATTAAAATGGCCAATTGCATTTGGTTCACTAGGTGGTGTGTATAACAACCAAACCCAGTGTCTGACCAAATCAATTGACGGGCCCCTTACAGGGAAAACCACCCCCTTCTTTTTAGAACGAACCCCATCTTCAAATTCAGTTTCATACTGAACCACAGTAACGCCGATATTTAAATGGGCATTAGCCCTTTCAAAAATATCAATAGATCGTAGCGTTACTGGGTATTTTCCTTCTAAACACGAGAAATCTACAATGGGGAAATTGGACCCTTCCTTCCCATGTACAGCCCAGTGATCTAAATTCGTCTTGGTAGCGTCACGTGCTAGAGGCTCGAATGCTGATATGAGGAAAGCATACATGAAACATTTTTGACCTGTTTCAAAACAGATCCGCAGGACACCTTTACAACCTTCTAAATCTGAATTATATTTTAAAACTATATCCCTTTCCCCACCCCCTCTTAAAATAAAATCTTTCTTAAATTTACAAATATTTACACTTAAATTTTCAATAAATAAAACTACAGACCCACTACCGTTTTCATTAAAGTTCTCAAGATGCGCTATAATCTGACCTACCCAATCCATGAAAGCACCCTCAAAATTTTCTAAATTCGAATAAATCAAACGCATCTCGGAATGTACATAATGATAATAAACTTCACTTTTCCCCTCATTTAAATAGAATACCTTTAAAACAATAGAAACCTTAATTGAATCCCTCCCCCACAATTGAATTTGGTTCTCCAGTAGTGCACGAATTTTATCTACATAGGCATGCACAATTTCTACAGGATCAAAAACAAATTTTCCCTCCATTAGTGAATTAAAGGGATCCCCAAACGTCGCAGTGTAAACAACTATTGCATTTAAAATTGTGTTGGACAATTGAAAATCAGGAAAAGTTGTACCCCCCTCCCCCTCTTGTATATCACCCCCTCCCCCAAGTTGTTCAACAATATCTGGGATATGCTCCACTTCAGTTGTTTGAAGTGGAATCGTTAGGGTATCGGAGGCTGGAGGAGACGGGTTCCCAGTTAATTCCCGGGTAAAATCGTTTAAAAGCTGTAGTGTATTTGGGCTCAAGTCCCCCTGCCCAACTGTGCTATTGTCTACATTTAAAACATTTTCTATAAACTCATCAATATTATCAGGTATTTCATTGGAATTAAAAATACCATCCCATGGTGAATTGCTCTGTAAGTCCACCGATGTGTCCTCTCCTTCACCAGCTGATGAGGACGATGGTGATAATGAATAAGGGACCAATGCTCCAACCTATAAATGAAAAATAGCTTATTTTCAAAGTGTTCAAATCATCCCTACTGTTTTTAAAATTTGGATTATTATTTAAAGTCAACGCTTAGTAGTAGTAGTAGTATGTGCATAGTAGCATTTGGTTAGTTCAACTGAAAGCAGTCAATTTCCAACTTAATATAAGATAATTACAATCTAAAACGTCGCTTTACATAGAAGGCGGCAATTTGATTTTGTTCAAAAAATAGCTTATTTTCAAAGTGTTCAAATCAGCCCTTTTTTTTTTTTTTTTTTTTTTTTTTTTTTTTTTTTTTTTTTTTTTTTTTTTTTTTTTTTTTTGCGGCGCTTCTCGTGCCCGCGGCGCAGCCCACAGCACATCCCACGGCGCTTCTCGGACCCCCAGCGCTTCCCGCGACGTTTCCCACAGCGCTTCCCCCCCCCCACCGCGTGGCTCCCAGCCCCTTTACATAATGTCCGCCAAAATTTGAAATATTCGCTTAGACTGCATAAGTCGCTATTTCTCTCTCTAATTCCCAGTTCTACAGGTTCGGTGAACTCCTCGCTAGCTTCCCAATTATTGTAAACCGTCGCGCGAGTGTTCCGATTTCCAAGACTGAACTTCAACAGCTAGGAAAATACAACAATTAAATGTCGGGAACCGTTAACTCCGTATATTGTCAACTTGGTTTCCCCTCGCTAGAATCTTGGCAAAGGGTTTTGTAAGATTGAAAGCTATTTTAAAAATATCCTTGCGCAAATTAGAACGCCGATATGTGACAGATAGATAAATGGGAATAATCTCTCTCAGTTCCTTCTTCTTCTCTTAAAACTAGTGATATTCAATTGTGAAAAAATAGCACTCACAGAGTTTCATAGTGGTGAGAGATAGCAGTAAAAACTAGAAAATTACCCATGAAAAATATTCGCTTATGAGATATCGAAGCGATAGCAACAGAGAAAATAGCAAAGATTAGAAAAAGAGGAGCGGTTTCTTTGCAAAAAAATTACATGATATTTAGATATCTCCGAGGGAGGGGGGAGCAGAGAAAACAATGGTTGGGGGGCGAGGGGTTAATATTTTAATATCTCTGAGATACACTTTTACACAGGGTTGAAAAATAGTGAAAAGAAAAGACTAAAAAACATTGGAAGATATAGATATATATATTTATATAAGATAGGTAGGAAAAAATGCTCACATTTGCAAATCCTGACTGCACTTGGGTGCCGGATGGTCCAGGTAGCGTGTGTTGGAGGGCGGACGGGGCGGCGGCGCTATGTTCTTGCACAGATTGGGCTGCGGTATGTGCAGTAGGGCCTATGACGGTACGGAGTTGTGCAGTCGAACCAGTGATGTCATGGTCTTGCACAGATGAGACAGCAGGGTTCTCCGTCCTTATGGCCCATTCTCTTTTTGGTTTATGCCCAGACTGCATAGGGGCTGGCACTGATGGGGCTGCCTCACCCTCTCTTGCTCTCTTAGATGGAGGGGCCATATATTCTTCATAATTTGCCTTGAAAGAAGGGAAAAAAGTTAGTATCGAAATAATTTTCCCCTTTTTCCACAGAAAGAAAGTTAGTATCCTCATCCATATAATTTTGTCTAGAAAAGCATTTATCACTAAGAAAGCAAAACATAAAAAAATATTCGTGAAATATACTAGCCGTATCCTTTTGAATTTGAGAAAGAAGAATTACGGCTCACTGAGCCGTTCAAAATTCAGCCTATATAAGTCGGCCTAATTTCTTATTTTTAGGCGTTTCTGTTCTTTTCTGGTTTTAATCTGCATTGAGCATGCCTTGTTTGATGCATTTAAAGTATTAGCGGTATTTTTTTTATCTTTCCTTATCCTTTTTCGGTAGCTGGTATTTACCCCACCCCCAGAAAAAACAGCCCGAGGAAAATAATCCCCAAGGAAAATATCCCTGAGAAAAGACATGGAAAAATACCCCCCCCCCCCGAAAGATATCGCATCCTTTTGAATCTGAGAACTACGGCTCACTGAGCCGTTCAAAAGTTGGCCTAGTTTGTTTGAAGAAAATCCCCCCCCCCTAATACTAAACGTTGAAAATGTGAATATTTAGTCAAACATCGAAGTATTGATCTAAGCTATGGTTCGTTTTCAGTTATCCAATAAATAAAAACATGTTTTTAGTCGCATCCTTTTGAATCTGTGAAATCTTTGGAAGCTAAACCGCTAACGAGCAGGAAGTGCTTTAAAAAGGGTCAGAGCTAATTATAGGCCTCGCGCTGGAGCCTTGTGTCAAACCAGAGCGGGTTAATAACAACAGAGCGACGGATGTCTCAGTTAGAGAAAAGATTACAATTGAGAAAAGCCAAAATTTATCGAAAAGATAATTATTTCTATTTGCGAGAATTTTGTTTGTAAAAAACAAAGGGGGATGGGTTAGGTTTTGAGGGTAAAAAAGAACATATTTTATGTTTTCTAGCGAGTATAAAGATTGCATAGTGATGTTTGTACTAGAGTGGGAGGGGGGAGGGGATTTACCTGAATATAATGGAGGGTGACCAAGGAAAATAATTTTATTTTGAAAATAAAAATTAAAACGGAATTTACATGGTAAATTGAGGTTGCCAATGCTTCAAGCTCATCAATTATGTCAGTTGTTATATCCATTGTGTCACAATAGTTTCTGATAATTTAATCACAATGCATGTCCGTTATATACGAAATCTCAAGGGCGAATTGTTACGTAAGCAAGCCCTCTGATTGGTTGAGAAGGAAACACGTTATCTTGTTTCCCGTTATCGGATCAATAAAATTCCCAATCGATTACGCAATCAATTTCTCGGAAATCCACTTCCCCTTCGATTACGCAATCAATTTCTCGGAAATCCATTTGCCCTTCGATTACGCAATCAAGTTCTCGGAAATTCACTTCCCCCTCGAGTCCAAGATCAATAACATTGTTCCCGTTAGAATTCAATGCTCATGTGCAACCTTTGTCCTGGAGTTATTACACCTAGATGAACAACAAACAAATCGACCCTGGAAAAAGAGGTCATTGACACACTTTGATTACACAATCAATTTCTCAGAAATCCATTTCCCCTAGGGACTCTATGCCCATATTTGGTGTAGGGTTCGGACCTCCTGAGGCCTTTCTACTTATGCCCCCAGGGCATATAAGCTTTTTATAGAAGGCGTTGTCGTAGAAACTTCAAAACAGACTCATTCGATTGGAAATTAAAGAGCTAGTGCCCTTTTTAATAGTCGAAAGTGATTGGAGTGTAACTAGCCCCCCTCCTCCCCCCCACACCAATCATTTCCCCAAACACATCCAATAAAAATTTCCAGATAGCCATTTTGTTCAGCATAGTTGATATCAAGATAGAAAATATATTTTTGAGGAGGGCACTCCCCCACAACCCTCAGGGCAAGGGTTTTAAGTTATGCCCTGGGGGCATATAAGGTTTTTATAGAAGGCGTTGTCGTAGGAACTTCAAAACAGGCTCATTCGATTGGAAATTAAAGAGCTAGTGCCCTTTTTAATAGTCGAAAGGGATTGGAGTTTAACTAGCCCCCCCCCCAACACCCATCATTTCCCCAAACACATCCAATCAAAATTTTCAGATAGCCATTTTGTTCAGCATAGTTGATTTCCAGATAAAAAATATATTTTTGAGGAGAGCACTCCCCCACAACCCTCAGGTCAAGGGTTTTAAGTTATGCCCTGGGGGCTTATAAGGTTTTTATAGACGGTGTTGTCGTAGAAACTTCAAAACAGGCTCATTCAATTGGAAATTAAAGGGCTAGTGCCTTTTTAATAGTCGAAAATGATTGGAGGGCAACTAGCCCCCCCCCCAAATGCCCATTATTCCCCCAAACACATCCAACCAAAATTTTGAGATAGCCATTTTGTTCAGCATAGTTGATTTCCAGATAGAAAATATATTTTCGAGAAGGATACTCCCCCACAACCCTCAGGGCAAGGGTTTTAAGTTATGCCCTGGGGGCATATAAGGTTTTTACAGAAGGCGTTGTCCCAGAAACTTCAAAACATGCTCATTCGATTGGAAATTAAAGGGCTTGTGCCCTTTTTAATAGTAGAAAGTTATTGGAGTGTAACTAGCCCCCCCCCCCCACACGCCCATCATTTCCCCAAACACATCCAATCAAAATTTTCAGATAGCCATTTTGTTCAGCATAGTTGATTTCCACATAGAAAAAATATTTTTGAGGAGGACACTCCCCCACAACCCTCAGGGCAAGGGTTTTAAGTTATGCCCTGGGGGCATATAAGGTTTTTATAGAAGGCATTGTTGTAGAAACTTCAAAACAGGCTCATTCGATTGGAAATTAAAGGGCTAGTGCCCTTTTTAATAGTCAAAAGTTATTGGAGCGCAACTAGCCCCCCCCCAGGGCCATCATTTCCCCAAACACATCCAATCAAAATTTTGAGATAGCCATTTTGTTCAGCATAGTTGATTTCCAGATAGAAAATATGTTTTTGAGGAGGACACTCCCCCAGAACCCTCAGGGCAAGGGTTTTAAGATATGCCCTGGGGGCATATAAGGATTTTATAGAAGGCGTTGTCGTAGAAACTTCAAAAAAGGCTCATTCGATTGGAAATTCAAAGGGATAGTGCCCTTTTTAATAGTCGAAAGTGATTGGAGGGCAGCTAGCCCCCCCACGCCCATCATTCCCCCAAACACATCCAATAAAAATTTTGTGATAGCCATTTTGTTCAGCGTAGTTGATTTTGAGATAGAAAGCATGTTTTTGAGGTGGACAATCCCCCACAACCCTCAGGGCAAGGGTTTTAAGTTATGCCCTGGGGGCATACAAGGTTTTTATAGAAGGCGTTGTCATAGGAACTTCAAAAAAGGCTCTTTCGATTGGAAATTCAAAAGGATAGTGCCCTTTTTAATAGTCAAAAGTGATTGGAGGGCTACTAGCCCCCCCCCCTACGCCCATCATTACCCCAAAACACATCAAATCAAAATTTTGAGACAGCCATTTTTGTTCAGTGTAGTTGATTTCCAGATAGAAAATATGCTTTTGAGGAGGACGCTCCCCCACAACCCTTAGGGCAAGGTTTTTAAGTTATGCCCTGGGGGCATATAAGGTTTTTATAGAAGGCGCTGTCGTAGAAACTTCAAAACAGGCTCATTCGATTGGAAATTAAAGGGCTAGGGCCCTTTTTAATAGTTGAAATTGATTGGAGGTCAGCTAGCCCCCCCCCACGCCAATCATTTCCCCAAACACATCCAATCAAACTTTTGAGATAGCCATTTTGTTCAGTGTAGTTGATTTCCAGATAGAAAATATGCTTTTGAGGAGGACGCTCCCCCACAACCCTCAGGGCAAGGTTTTTAAGTTATGCCCTTGGGGCATGTAAGGTTTTTATAGAAGGCGTTGTCGTAGTAACTTCAAAACAGGCTCATTCGATTGGAAATTAAAGGGCTAGGGCCCTTTTTAATAGTTGAAATTCATTGGAGGGCAACTATCCCCCCCCCCCACACCAATCATTTCTCCAAACACATCCAATCAAACTTTTGAGATAGCCATTTTGTTCAGTCTAGTTGATTTCCAGATAGAAAATATGCTTTTGAGGAGGACACTCCCCCATAACCCTCAGGGCAAGGGTTTTAAGTTATGCCCTGGGGGTATATAAGGTTTTTATAGAAGGCAGTGTCGTAGAAACTTCAAAAAAGGCTCATTCGATTGGAAATTCCGAGGGACAGTGCCCTTTGTAATAGTCGAAAGTGATTTGAGGGCAACTGACCCCCCTCTCACGCCCACCTTTTCCCCAAACACATCCAATCAAAATTTTAAGACAGCCATTTTTTTAAACGTAGTTTTAAGTTTTGGAAATTAGGTCTTTGAGGATTACAACTCCCCCAAAGCCCTCAGGGCAAGGGTTGTAATTTAAGGATTCTCCGAATCCTTCATATTATTTCTTATGGAAGGGACGCTCGTATAAACTTTAGAGAGGGCTCATTTGATTGAAAATTGAAAGTTCTTGTTCACTTTTTAAGAGTCAAAAGAGATTGAAGGGCAACTAGCCTCTCTCCCTCCTCCACGCCCTAAATGCATCAGATAAAAATTTTGAGATATACATTTTGTTAAAATAGTTCAAAGTACTGATAACAAAAAACTCCGGTGTCGACACAGCCCACCAGGGCCCAGGGGTAGGCGTTGTAAGTTATTTCCTGGGGCATAACTTATTAAGGGGGTTTATAACTTATGGGAAGGGGTTTTGTATGGGAAGAACACATAGGAAATCTATTATAATTATCCAATTATAAGTTTAAAATACATACTCTGTGATAGATGCAAAATTGCTTTGGCACACAAATTCCTATTAAGGTCAATTCCAAACAATCGTGATCCCTTTGTGTCTGCAAATGAAATGGTCTAAACCCCCTTATTGGAGCTATTTTTCAATCCATTCATTGTTTTCAATCGCTGTCCACAAGTTATGCAAGCTGTCTATTGTTCATATATAAGGTTTTTATCAAAGAGGTAATCGTATAGACTTTAAAAAAAGCCTCATCTGATTTAAATTGAAAGTTCTAGATCCGTTTTTTAAAGTCAAGAATAATCGGACAGTAAGCACCCTCTTCCCATGCCATAAAAACTTAAAACTTTTTGAAATCAAAAACGAACAAAAATTAATTTAAAAAAACTTTCCGAAAAATAAGTTTTTCAAAGAAAAGTAAAGGCCATTTTAAAATTAAGCTCAGGAGATACAAATACCTGTTAAAATTCAAACTCAAAACGACCAGAAATTACTATTAAAGAATAAATGAAACCCAAAACGAACAGAAATTAAATAAACAATCATAGCAAAAAACATACAACAAGTAATAATATAAATGAATAAATAGATCTTAAAGCGAGTAATGCTTAGATTGAATATGAAAATCAAGCTTAAAACGAAAACAAATATTTTGCTATTAAAGTATAAATGAAACTTAAAACGAACAGAAATTAAATAAACAATCAATGCGAACAAACATACAATATATATTAATGTAAATGAATAAATAAATCTTAAAACGAGTGAAACTTAAATTGAATATGCAAATCAAGTTTGAATCGAATAAAAATAACTACAAACAAGAGTTTGGGTATCGGCTCACTGAAGAAGCCTAAAACCTACTGCGTCATTGGCGCTTTACTGAAAACGAATTATATTACAATTGTTTTCTTTTGTACCTAATATTGAAAATAAATATTAAAATTACAGTAAAAATTTGAACTGATGAGCTTTTAGCAATTGATATCACTATGCATCAAATATTCAGTTTAATTTATTAGTTCTTTTCAAGATTGGTCAAGACAAATATAGTTTCACTACAAGCAAAATTTGGATACTGCTCCCTTCTTTAACTGTAAAAACCTAAAGCCTTCTGCGTCATTGGTGCTTCACTGAAAACGAATTACTCATATATTACAAATTTATTATTTCCGAGTTCTTACAGCATTGAAAATGAAAATAAAAATTACAGTGAAAAAAAATCTTGCACTGATGGATCTTTCAACAATTAATATCATTATATATCTAATATTCAATTTGATTTTGTTTATACTTTCCAAGACTGTCCAAGACTCATATAGTTTTGCCATTTTTTTTAACTCTGCCATTTTTAGTAACTAATCGTGTTAGTTTGTTATGAAAACATTCTATGGCTTCTAGGCATTTCTATTTTAGCGGAGAACTGCACCTCATTTGTGGGACATGCATTTTCTTGCACGAAACACCAAAATATAATAAAATGTCAAGTTTCGGAGTGTTCCACCACTCGCAAGGAAGTGCCATTGGTATTTTTGAATCCGCATGGTCAATTTAGGGGGTGGAGGGTATTACAAATGTTTTCTTTTGTACTTAATATTGGAAATAAATAATAAAATTACAGTAAAATTTTGAACAGATGAGCTTTTAGCAATTAATATCATTATGCATCAAATATTCAGTTTAATTTGTTAGTTCTTTTCAAGATTGGTCAAGACAAATATAGTTTCACTACAAGCAAAATTTAGATACTGTCCCCTTCTTTAACAGTAAAAACTAAAGCCTTCTGCGTCATTGGTGCTTCACTGAAAACGAATTACTCGTATACTACAAATTTATTATTTCCGAGTTCTTACAGCATTGAAAATAAAAATAAAAATTACAGTGAAAAAAAAATCTTGAACTGATGGGTCTTTCAACAATTAATATTATTATATATCTAATATTCAATTTGATTTTGTTTATACTTTCCAAGACTGTTCAAGACTCATATAGTTTTGCCATTTTTTTTAACTCTGCCATTTTTTGTAACTAATCGTGTTAGTTTGTTATGAAAACATTCTATGGCTTCTAGGCATTTCTATTTGAGCGGAGAACTGCACCTCATTTGTGAAACATGCATTTTCTTGCATGAAACACCAAAATATAATAAAATGTCAAGTTTTGGAGTGTTCCACCACTCGCAAGCAAGTGCCATTGGTATTTTTGTATCCGCATGCTCAATTTAGGGGGTGGAGGGTAGGCTAATTCTCGTAGCAGCCCCATTCCGTCGTGGTATGGTTCACATTTTCAACACCTGGCATCCAGACTATCATATAATCTACCAAGCATACAACTACCCCAAATCAGTATCAATAAATAAATGAAACCCAAAACGAACAAAAATTAAAATAAATATTAGAGTCAAACTCAAAACGAGCATAAATTAATGTGAGTAGGGTTCAAAACCCCTTTGCTTTCTAAAAGTCAGAATATAATTTGTACTTTACTGAAAAAAAATTCAAATGAGTTTACTGAAAAAAAATGTGCATTGTCAATTTAATATACATATGCTGATATTTATTCCCTAAAATCTTCAATAACTTTCGACTATTAAAGTTATAAAAGTGAAAATATTTGAAAGAATTGTTTTCAGTAAAGCGCCAATGACGCAGTAGGTTTTAGGCTTCTGCAGTGAGACGATACCCAAACTCTTGTTTGTAGTTATTTTTATTCGTTTCAAACTTGATTTGCATATTCAATTTAAGTTTCACTTGTTTTAAGATTTATTTATTCATTTACATTAATATATATTGTATGTTTGTTCGCATTGATTGTTTATTTAATTTCTTTTAGTTTTAAGTTTCATTTATACTTTAATAGCAAAATATTTGTTTTCGTTTTAAGCTTGATTTTCATATTCAATCCAAGCATTACTCGCTTTAAGATCTATTTATTCATTTATATTATTACTTGTTGTATGTTTTTTGCTATGATTGTTTATTTAATTTCTGTTCGTTATGGGTTTCATTTATTCTTTAATAGTAATTTCTGGTCGTTTTGAGTTTGAATTTTAAAAGGTATTTGTATCTCCTGAGCTTAAGTTTAAAATGGCCTTTACTCTTCTTTGAAAAACTTATTTTTCGGAAAGTTTTTTTTTAATTAATTTCGTACAAGAACTTACGGGAACGAACACCGGACTAGCAAATAACACAATGACTCGAGGTTACCAAGGCAGAAAAGGATCACAAAAACAGACTTCTTGCTAGAAAAATTAGATTTTTTTTTATTAGGATTATAGAAAAATAATAGAAATAATGAAATGGGAAATAATTGAAATGGAATTTTCGATCCAAAATCTAGCAACAAGTCGGACCAACAATCTCTCGGCTTTCCAAATATTTTTGTCAATAGTTGTTCTAAAGAAGTATTGTCATTCAAAATAATTAATTCAACTATTTAAAATTTATAGAAATATTTTATGTTTCCTCCCCTAAAACCCCGTAAATATTAATTATTTCGTTTTATTTCTACTTTATATGTTCCTTCTTTCATTAATGAGATTTCATCTGTGACTACAACCGAATATAGACGTCAAGTAAAAAGATTATGAAGTATTGTAAGCCATGGCTGTAATTTATTCAACAAAAGAAATCCTTGGTCTTTTCATAAACAACAGTTTGATCTGAGAGAAAGTGTAATCTTGGAATTAACAAAAGATGAGTCCCTCTTCTCTCATATCGATTAAGCTGAGGGCTTAGGATAGCTTCCTGAGAGTTCGAGATATCTTATTAAAGTCCAGTTCTATGGATAGGCTTAGAGCTCATTTGGTTCAAAAGCCTTAAATTATTTTCTAACCTTTGGAAATAGTAAAAGTACATACAGCTAGCAATTAGTTTTCTTTATTTGTGATCTAGAGTGTTTGTCACTTGAGACGAATCTATTTGAAGTTGACATTTAAGCAGGACAATTACGGATTTTTTTTCCATATGGCATCAATATAAAAAGGATAAAAAGCGATATGAATTTATATAAAAATTTAACAAACGGTAAAATTGAACTAAAGCTAAATAAAGGTAAAGCAAAAATGAAAGCTATAAAAAACTAAAAGGAAAGTAAACAACAATAATCCGGTTATGCAAGACCAAAAGTTACTACTACTACTACTAACAAATCACCGCAGCACCAAGCCGCCTGAGACCAAAACAGCTACGCCCGCTCCTCCTCCATCCCAATCTATTCAAAGCCTCCCTTTTTACACCCGCCCACGAAGTTCTCATTTCCATTAAATCTTTCTTTATGACGTCCTCCTACCCCAGACGGGGACGACCTGCTTTCCGTTTAGCCCTAGACGGTTTGCCAAAAAGAACAATCTTCGGCAATCTGTCATTCTTCAACCGCAAAACGTGCCCCAGCCACCTCAACCTTTCTTTCATTATAGCCATTGAGAGCGGTATTGAACCACATTTTTCGTATAGCCTATTGTTTGAAATACGGTCAGTCAGCCGGGTACCCAGAACAATCATTAAGCAATAATTCTGGAAAATATCTAGCAAATCTTCATCCGCTTTTCCGAGCGCCCATTCTTCAGAGCCATATTTGACCACTGTCATCACTGTAGCTTCTAATATTCTAATCTTGGTTTGCAGACTTATCTTCATATTCTTCCAAACTTTTTTTAACTGTGAAAAAACACCCTGAGCCTTGGCTATTCTACTTTTAACATCTTCACTGCTCCCACCATCTTTACTAATAATACTACCAAGGTAAGTGAAGCTGCCCACCTGATCAATCTTTTCATTACCCAACGTTACCTTTTCATCTTCACTTATTCCTAGCCTTAGTGACTTAGTCTTCTGAACATTAATATTCTAACCTATTCTAGCACCTTTAACTCGCAAAACCTCTAAAAGTTCATTCATTTTGCTCACACTTTCATCTAGGATGCTTAAATCATCAGCATAATCTAGGTCCAGGAGACTTCTTCCTTTCCATCTGATTCCGTGGTCTCCCATTTCCTTTCCTGTGCTCCTTAAGACAAAGTCCATCAAAATATTCCATATAAAGGGGGATAGAACACAACCCTGCTTAATTCCTGATTTAATACAACACCAGCTGCTAACCTTATTTCCTACCTTAACCGCATCAGTGTCATTCTTGTACATAGCACTAATCACTTTAATGTATTTGTCTGGTATACCATACAAGGATAAATCCTTTACTAAAGCTCTTCTATCAACACAATCGAACGCTTGCTCATAATCTATAAAACTGAGGTCCAAAGGTGTTTGACAACTCAGGCACTTCTCAATTATTAGCCTAAGAGTGAAAATTTATTCGACACATCCTCTACCTTTTCCTATGAAATACCAATGGCTGAGTAAAAAATACTAACATTGCTCTTCCACTTTGTTTTGCATCACCATCAGCATTTAAGTCTACTTAAAAAATGATGTCAGAGAAATATGTTATGAAATAACCCAACAGAAATAAGAAATTATTGTCAGGGATCTTCTATGTTAAAAGTTAGCTTTAGTACCAATGGCTTGTCTTGCTGCACATTTAAAAAAAAAGATTTTTGACCGATTTACATTATCCGTTATTTGTGAAGAGACAAATAGTCCCATCAGAAAAAAGGGCGTTAGAGGCGGCTGGTTGCTCTCTCATCATTTTTGATTCTTAAAAAGAGCACTAGAACTTTCAGTTTCCAATCAAATAACCCTCTCCAAATTTTTCACGATAACTTTTTCAATACGATTCATATAGCCTGGGAAAAAAGCATAAGGAAGCCTAATCGCTCTTTACTTAGGCAGCGCGATCAAAAACTGGCTTTTTTAGAGAATGTGTTTTTTTCTTTGGACAGCCGTCAGGTGCAGTTTTAATTCATATCCATACGGCACATGTTAAGGGTTCAGTTTTTAATCCGGCGAAACTTTAAGCTATTTAGTTGATTGAGGTTAATGACAATGCTCCTCTTTCAGCTGATTTTGTGATTTGTTTCAATACATCATAGAATTAACATCATTCTCTCATTTCCTAATGTGATGTGACAGTAGGCATGATATAAACGTCACCCATAAGTCATTAATCCTTGTAGGGCTGCCAATAGAGAGGGAAGAGTTTGTGCATTCCTTTGGAAATATATTACTGACATTGAGTAATCATTGAAATTTCAATACAAACATGAAAAGTACTTAACAAACTTGGATTAGCACGAGGAATTTTGACCTTTTTCAAAAATTTATGAACCTTAAAATAAAGAAAGGCAGTTGACTCCGCTCAAATTGAACTATGGTCCGGCGTAGTGGACATCATTGTTAATGGCAAATTCTATGAATTTATATCAAAAGCGAACAGAGAATTTATTTGTAACAATTTCTTAAGTCCAAACTGTTCGTTCTTTTTACTGACGTGTAATTTCATTCAAAAGAGCCAGTGAAGTTTAAGATAATATACGCTCATCGTGCGAATAAATTCTTTGGATGTAAGTTCACAACTTAACGTAGTTTTAAAGTCAGTCAGGGGACGAATAGTATCACGGACAAGAGTAGGGGTAAGGCCTCCTCTGCCTTTTAAGGACCAGTGTGTCATTGGCGCTTTACTGAAACCAAATTTCATTTTAAATGTTTTTACTTTCCTGGTTTTAAATGTTTTGCTTTCCTGGACTTAGATTATGCTGATGATTTAAGCATTCTAGATGAAAGTGTGAGCAGGAGGGATGAACTTTTAGAGGTTTCACGAGTTCAGGATGCTAGAAAAGGTCTGAAAATTAATGTTAAGAAGAGTAAGTTGCTAAAGCTAGGAAGAAGTGAAGATGAAAAGGTGACGTTGGGTAACGAAAAGATTAATCAAGCAGACAGTTTCACTTATTTTGGTATTAAAATGAAAATGTGAAATCACTTATTTTGGCAGTGAAAATGTGAAAGACGGACGAAGATTGGCTAGATATTTTCCAGAGAAATTGCCTACAGATTGTTTTGGGAACCGGGATGAGTGACCGTATTCCAAACAGTAGGCTGTACGAAAAATGTGGTTCAATCCCACTTTCTCGGGCTATAATGTGAGAAAGGTTAAGATGGCTAGGGCACGTTCTGCGGATGAAGGATGACAGATTGCCAAAGATTGTCCTTTTGAACAGCCGCCTAGGGCTAAAGGGAAAGCAGGCCGTACGTGGTTGGGGTAGGAGGATGTCGTAAAGAGAGATTTAAGGGAAATAGGAAATCCCTGGGAGGATGTAAAGAGGAAGGCTTTGAATAGATTAGTATGGAGGAGGAGCGTGCGTAGTTGTGTTTGCCTCAGGCAGCTTGGTGCTGCGGGGAGTTGTTAGTAGCCCAGTAGTAGTAGTGGTAACTTCAGTAAATGCAAAATTGTTAATGTTTTCAGGAATGATTATTAATCTATATTAACTGTCAATCAACATTTCGTTAGTTCCTTTCAGTTATCTTAATTATTGTGGTTATTTTTAAAAGAAAAGTTTATTTTATGACAGATAAAAACACACAGCTGGAAATACAAATTATTTTCTGTTGGTTCCTATACTGTCTCAGGTAGTTTCTGCTCGTTTTAAGTTTGACTTGATTATCTATTGTAATTCCTACTTGTATTTGATTTTACCTATTTATTGTTATCGATTTTTGTTCCTTTTACACCTGAATCGCTATTTGAATTTATTTCCCCTCTTCTTAGGAGCTCTTGATTTTTCTTTGAAAAACTTATTTTTTGGAATTTATTTTTTTAAATTAACAACAGAAAAAAGGACATATTTCATTGCTATCGATAGGAATATATTGTTTTCCTTTATGTCCTTGGGGGGGGGGGGGTATAAACCTCGAGTGGAAGGTGTTTGATAGAAGCGGGATCAATGTGACTGACTTTTTGATGGGTTTCAAGGTCTTTCGTGAAGTTTTCAAGAATTTCTTAACGTAGTCACAAATTACTGTTAAGTCAAACCCAAGTGAAATTTCAAATTAGTGGCCCTGGAATTGCTTTGATTCAAAATCGATTTTCTTGCCTATAGGCATTTCTTGTATCTGCTTTTAGGTGTCTTGAGTACAATACCAGTACTCTGGGCCAACTTTCCAAAACCTGTAGTTTTTGCGGCATTTTAACTAACAACAAAGGAACGATAGAAACGTTTCTACTTTATTTTCATCCGAATTCGTTTTGCGGACATAGAGCTAGACAGCTTGATAATTCACTACACCACTGACAGCTAGATAATTCACTCAATCTGAGCACAATGGGAAAAAGAATAATACATTTTTGTGTTTTTCTCAGCTTCAAAATGCAAGGTAGAGACATTTTACAAGAAAATCCCTTTTCAAGCCAAAAGGTTCAATTTTTACCAGACTGAGGAGTCTTTCAGACTAATATTGGGGATATTATCTCCCTTCTCTTGTTTTTAGGTATCAAAGTCTCCGAGGGATGAAGCGCTTTCCTTAGGGGTGGAGGTGGATATAGAGCAACATCTTGAGGGGGGAGGAGATAAGGGCGCCAAAAATCTTCCAAATTGACAAGTTCATTAAAAAATGGTAGAAAAACAGATAAAATACAAATGAGGGTACCGGAACATCTTGGGGGGCCGCGGTTTCCCCCGCCTTACCCCTCGATCCAACCCTACTTAGGGGGGGGGGTTGGAGTCCTATTAAGGTTTAACTGCATTAGAATTGAGTCATATTCACTGTAAACATATTTAATTTTCTTGCATTTATATGAGTGTGATTCATTGATTGCTAATGCTACTGCTACTACTACTGACAATTCATCGCAGCGCCAAGTCATTTAGTGTTTTACCCCTTTCTTAATTTCCCTGAAAATTTGTAGTTCTAAAGAACATTGAACCCAAACAACTACTGAATCCAGCTCAAATCACCAGCTCATTATTTATGTTTTTAACCTAGATGTTTTACGTCTTTTTTTCTTTTTTTTACAACAGGAAACTTAATAAACATTTTCATCCAAGAGTCGATGAGCACTGAAACTTACTGCTACGAAATGTTTCTTATCCATCATAATTTATCAGCCCAATTATTCGAATCGACATTTTATGATTACACACATGCACACACTTCGTCTCCATCCTATTCCATTTAGAGCTTCAGTCTTCACCTCCTTCCAAAGTTTTCTACTTCCTTTCAATTTTTATTACGACCTCTTCCAACTCCAGGGGACGTCCCACTTTTCGGTTGGCCAAGCAGGATTGTCAAATTGCATGGTTTTTAATTATTCAAACTTTAAACGAACAGAAAATACCATCAATAAATAAATGAAACCCGAAACGTGCAGACATTAAAATGAGTAACTACATCAACCATAAAGATAACAAGCACTACCATAAATAGATAGATGAATCCTAAAACTTACAAAAAATATACATAATAATAGCTAAGTCAAACTTAAAACGATCAGAAACTGCTTCAAGTAAGGGTAGGTCTACCACCTCTAAACTATGGCTTTAGCTCACAAAAATTAGAGGGAAAGGGGAAATGTATTTCTTATATCCAAGGGGGCAAATTTGTCATTTTTTCTATTTTTTCCATAAAAATACCCCAAAAAAATTATTTTGAAAAATCTAAAGGGTAAAAGAATTGAATAGACACATGCCCTCCCCCTTCGTTGACAACACTGCCCCTAAATCTTCTAAAGACCAGAACGTGATTTGCGTATTTTGATCTGCGTGGTTTTATTTCTCATTACATGAACAACGACACAATGAAAAAATAGCCTTAAAGGCAAATTTGATAAGTAAAAAATAAGGCTTCGGGTACCTCCCTCTCAAAACTTCGTAAGAACTTGAGTGTTATTTGCGTTTTACTTAAAACGTTAAACATTTTGAACAGTGAGTTTTTTTGTCCAAATATCAACAACAACAAAAATAGTAACGGGCAAAAAGTTCATGGTAACGAGCTGTAAGTAAGGAGTGACTAGTGCTATGAATAAATTATTACTTAATAATAAAATTTCACGATACTATATAAATCTTACTATATAAATCAAAATAGCTAACGGTCATCCTAAATATGCAGAATTCAATAATTTTGAAGCTATCCACAAAAAGTTACGAGCCTGAGCAAGTTTGCCTGTTTAAAAAAAAGGGAGAACACCCCCCGAAAAGGAGTGATCTTGATAAAAATTACGCCATCAAATTTTAAATGTTAGAGGACGGATGTTTCAAGCCCATATTCAGAATAAAGCTTAAATGTGGTAAAGAATGAACAGCGCCCCATACAAACTGAAAGCTTAAAAATATACTTAAATAAAACTATCTAGTGAGGGAAAATTTTCATTTGAGGCTGATTTGAGGCCCTATACAAACTGAAAGCTTAAAAATATACTTAAAAAACTATCTAGTGAGGAAAAAATTTCATTTGAGGCTGATTCAGGAATAGTACTTTTAGATCGAGTAATTTTAATAGTTAAAATTTATTTTAAAAAAATCATTATTTGGTTTTGAAAAAGAGCCCGAAACACATCATGAATGGTGTAGGATCCAATTAAATGAAAACTATCGAAATCGATATGGTAGAAACACTGCACAGGAAAATTGACGTCCTCTACCTTGAACAGGTAAGAAACTCATTTTTTTGCATGGGATGCACTGATGTCTCCTTTTCTCCTAGGATAATCGCATGGAACTAGCGATCATAGAATGTTGGAAGAAATATGACTTGTAAAAATCCACCATATCTATTGTCCTTTATAAATAAAATAGGGATCATGCCGCATCAGAGTGGCGTTTTCTGTCATTTCGTGTCACAAATCATCAAGGTTTATCTAAAGAGGATGAAAATACCAGAAAAAAAATTATAATATAGCCAATTTATTTTTCATGATTTAAACACATAATCGGGTGTTTTGGGCCCCCTGTCTTGATTTACTTCAGGAAATTGGCGATTTATCCCGTTTTGTGCAAATAAAACCTGAATTTTTGTTCACAGAGGGTTAAAATACTGAAAAATATTATAAAATAGCAAATTAATTTATCCTGTTTTAAAACACCAAACAGAAGCTATTGAACCCATATCCCATCTTGAAAAACAAGGAAATAAGCTTTTTTTCACATAACCTATTACCATCAATTTGGAATTAGAGACCCCTGAGTGTTGAAAGCCTTGATCAGGGAGAATTTGAAAGCGGATGAAATGGTGTTTTGCTCGGTTTTTGTGAGACATCAAATAGACTGACAAACGAATTGTGGTAATAAACCGTGATTAAGCAACAATATGGATTTAGAATTGTCAGCGGCATATACGTTTTGTTCGGTTTGAAAAAAAAGTCCTGTTAGGGCTAGCAGGCTACCGAAGATTGCGGGGAGAAATTTTGTGACTCAATAAAAAGCTACCATCTTTTATAAATTTGTCTTGATATTTCCTCCGTGAAGTGTCATATGATATATTCTTGTGCTATTTCAGGACTAGAAAGGCTGGGAAGCACAACGAAGGTACTATTGTTATATTCACTGTCAAAAGCCCTTAAAGGAATATTTATAATCCCCCTCTTGTAGACTTCTATTCCCAATCCCCTTAGGGAGTGAAAAAAAAAAACGATTTGGAAATAAATACCTAATGAATAAAATGTCATTTCTGCATATTCATATTAATGTATATAATTGAATTTTTTGTTAGTAAATTTTTAAAGTATCTGATACATTACAACTATCGGACTTTTCATTATGTGGCAAAGTTACGCATGTCTCGTGCAAGATTCTATGTAAGAAGTAAAACTTATATTTAGTGCCTTAAAACTAAAAATCATGTTGCCTTCTTTTCTTTAATTGGCTGATTTACAAAAAATCTTTTTGTAAGGTTTATTGTGTATATTTAAAAACAATAGAAACCATCGAAAATTATCGAAAAAAAGAACTTTTTCTACCAAATGGAAGAGAAAATTTGGAATTTAAGTCCACTGAAAACACAAAACCAACCCCCAAAAATAGGGTCTTGGAGCGGAAAGTTCCGTAAGTAGCCCGCAGAAGATAAAAGACTATTAATAACGCTCTCTGGCGACCATGATATGGACAACTTTTAACATACATTTATTGTTTTTTCAAGCAAGCTCATTTTTCAGTCAAGCGCTAGTTGTTAGAATTCTACAAGTACTGGAAAATGTCAAAAGTCATTTCATTTGAACTAGTTTTGTGGATATATCTTGTGTGAGCTGCGAAGCAACAATTTTTGTTCGTTTTAACTTTGGAATGCACTCTTTACTTCAATAAGAAAAACATGGTCCCTTTTATTATTAAATTTATGTGTTTTCAGCTGAGATCAGTAAGGTCTAAGAAATTAGCACGTTGGTCAAGAGAAGCAAGATTTTAGCAGATTTATTAGTAAAAAAAAAAGTCCTAATCAATTGAAGAATCGTCACCAAAGAAGTGTGTATAGCCACATTAAAGGTTGTTCAGACTAGTTAAACTTAATTTACAGATATATGCACAAAAGTTTTAATTCTGGTCACATAGATAGACATTGTATCTTGGAGAAGAAACAAAAGCATGTATTTTTTCAGGAAGGGGGGAGGATAAGAATTTCTTATAATTTCAATAAGAAGTTCCCAGAAATTGCCAAGATTCCTGCGGTGGCAATGCCCCTATCTTCCTTGCTTAGGCACCCACTTTGGACGCTTTTTCTCGTGAAAATAGGAACCTGAGACGAGTTGAATGTTGCTTCAGGTGGTTCAAATATTTTTTTTTTTTTTTTTGTCATTTACAACTTGCATTTTAATATTTTCTGATACTTCTATTTCCACCGATCAACGCCAGAATTCATGTTGTAGCGTCTATTGGCAACTATTAAAATCATAATTATGTAGATTCGGCCTATAAAAAAAGATCAACTGAAGATATAAAAAAGTTTAATAGGAGCGCTTTAGAACTTGAAAATCGAAACCCCACCGATCTTGAAAAGTTGGAATTTTTTCATGGTTTTCAACCCTTAAAGTATACCTGCTCCAAATCTTCCTTACGCGTGCTTTTACCTTTTTACGTTCCTTCTACGTTTGTGCTTTATGTTCGACCTTTAGTGCATGTTCTTTTATGCAACTTTTGTTCATTGAAGAAGCTGTTTGTTTGCCGTTATGATACTGACTTTAGATTCAAAACATTTTTCAGTTCCAGAGGTACACCCAGATATTTTTCGATTTGACACTAACAAGTTCCAGCTTTTCAATTGCCTCAGCAAGATTTCTAACTCATATTTTCCCAAGAAGCTAGATTGCGCTTTATCAAGCTATGTGTGCTAATTACGCAACATAATGTGGTAAATGTTTTTGCTCGAATGAGAATTTAAGGGAATGTGACAAGATTCCCAGGTTTGGAACATCACGTTCTTGTTAGTCGTTCATATAAAAAACATAAATCTTGGAAATCTCTTCCAGATGCTGAACAGCACCTCATTTCTGCAAATAAGACAGTTTTAAGTGTCATGGTCTTTTAAAGACAATAACTTCTGAATAGAGATGTTGAAGAAGCCGTCATTTGAATAGAAATTGGAATGGATACAAGAACACGCATGACATGTTTGGAAGAGGCAATCTGCAAAAAGTGCTTACAATAAAATTTTATATGGGTTCTGTTTTATCTTATACCGCTGTTTACTTTAATTTGAATATAAGACTTTTGTTTTTACTAAAAACATAAACACGTAGGCCCTATATTTGTTATCAAGGCGACAATGGAATAATAGTGTGAAGCAATCTTAACCATTACCCTTTCTATAAATAAAATTGTAGGAGGGCTCTTTGAAGGATCTAAAGACCACTTCATGCTTTCAGTAACATGCTTTCACATTCGTCGTAACGAACTATTAGTAAGGAGCAACAAGGCCCAATAGTAACCAAAGCTCTAAAAAGGAATTTGGATATTAATAGATGCATTAAACAAATTGGCTTATTACGCTGATGCCAAATATATAAGATTCATTATGTCTACTTTTACCCGTCAAAGGCTACGAACCTAAGAAAATATATCTGATTTCCGAAAAAGGGAAAAAAAACCCTAAATGTCAAAGAGTCTTAATGAAATCATAATACTATCAGATTCAGCGTATCCGAGAACCCTATTGTAGAAGTTTCAAGCTCCCATCTGCAAAAATGCGAAACTTTGTATTTTTCTTGTAAGAAGATTAGATCACAGAGGTGTGTTTATTTGTTTTTATTTCCTTTTTCCCTCAGGGGTAATCGTATCAAACCAATAGCCCTAGAGTTTCGAGAAAATACTTATTTGGATCGAAATTAAAAGTTCTAATGTCTTTTTAGGTTACCAAAAAGATTTGAGGGCAACTAGCCCTCCTCCCACCCTCTTTTTCCTAAAAGTCATCCAATCAAAACTTTCAAAATTTTGAGAGAGCCATTTTTTAAAAATAGTTGAAAAGTCCAGTAACTATGCCTTTGTGGATAATATGAACCCCCAATCCCCCCATATTTCCTGGGGAAAGGTTTGTAAGTCAAGAAATTTGCCATTTGTTTTCGTAAAATATTTGTTAATGGGAAGTACACTGACTTTCTTTTTAGGGGTGAATTTTCCAGGGAAAATTTACAATTGAGGAGTTTCCCAGAATCCAATAGGAACTTCTTTTTATTTGTCTTACTCTCTCTTTATCGACTCAATTTCACATTTAGAGATATTAAGGGCAATTATCCTGGGGGAAACTTTAGCTGATTGCAATTTTCTAGAGCAGAGGTTCTCAGACTTATTTAGACACTGTACCCCTTTTTACCCAGAAAAATTTTTAGGTACCCCTTCTTAGTTACCGGTAGGCCTACTAAGTACACTATAGCTAAAATATAAATAAAATTGCCAGTCATAGAGTTAAAGGGTTGTTTTATTCATTTTTTTTTGGCCGGCCAGGTACCCCCGAAAAATTTTGCGTACCGCAAAGGGGTAAGCATACCACAGTTTGGGAACCACTGCTCTAGAGCATCTTTCCGGAAGGGGAGGTGGGTTTCCCATGGGAGAAATTCTGCCAAGGGGGAGCTTTCCATAGGATAAAT
Organism: Artemia sinica; assembly: GCA_027921565.1. NCBI lineage: Eukaryota > Metazoa > Arthropoda > Branchiopoda > Anostraca > Artemiidae > Artemia > Artemia sinica. The sequence continues at coordinate 24,021,750 of CM051266.1, read as the reverse complement.
TCCCCGAGGGAATTTTTAGTGGGAGCAACTTTCTATTAGAGGGTAAGGAGGGGTGTATTTGCGGGAAAACGTTTCCATGGAGGAGGGGATTTCATGCATGATTTAAAAAAAAAATCAGAAAATAAAGTCATTTTCAAATGAAAGTACGTTAAGAAAAATTTTTCACCCGGAATTGTCCGTAAGAAAATTTCTGGGGGAAATTTTCAGGTAGAATGGAATTGTCTAGAGGGAATTTTCCATTGAGGGGGAGCCGGATTTCCCCGCATTATTTAAAATCAATCAAAAATCAAATATAAGAGAAACAAGTTTTTTCAACGGAATATAAGGAGCAAAATCAAAACTTAAAACGAACAGAAATCATTATGTATACGAAGAGGGTTGTCCCCACCTTAAGACATCGCTCTTTACGCTAAACTTTGACTTTTTGTACTGATTCTTTAAGAATTACTCATGAAGCAAAAGGGTCATTTAATCAGAATAATAAGCTTTTAAAAGTTCCAAGAAAAACTTTGGCGTAAAGAGCGGGGTCTTCATGAGAGGGTGACCCCCCTCGAATACGTAGCAATTTATGTTCGTTTAAAGTTTTAATATTGCTTCTTACTTTAACTTAAGCAAAGCTTATTTTCCTTATATTTTATCATAGGCAGTGCATTAGCGCTGCCTAAGTAAAGAACGATGTTGGCCCAATGTATTATTTTTTTTGCCATACCAGGGCACTTCGTATCGAAGGAGTTGTCATAGAAACTTAAAAAAAGGCTCATTCGATTGGAAATTGGAGTGGCTAGAGCCCTTTTTAATAGTCGAAAGTGATTGGAGGGCAACTAGCCCCCTCCACGCCCATCATTCCCCCAAACACATCCAATCAAAATGTTAAGATAGCCATTTTGTTCAGCGTTGTTGATTTCCAGATAGAAAATATGTTTTTGAGGAGGAAACTCCACCACAATCCTCAAGGCAAGGGTTTTAAGTTATGCCCTGGGGGCATATAAGAACAATGTTGGCACAGTGTATTATTTACTATTTTTTTCCTTTAGAGCAGGGCACTTCGTATCGAAGAAGTTGTTGCAGAAACTTCAAAAATGGCTCATTCAATTGAAAATTTGAGTGGCTTGTGCCCTTTTTAATAGTCGAAAGTGATTAGAAGGCAACTAATACCCCTTGCACGCCCACCATTTCCCGAAACACATCCAATCAAAATTTTGAGATAGCCATTTTGTTCCGCTTAGTTGATTTACAGAAAAGGAAATTATGTTTTTGAGGAGGACACTCCCCAACAGCCTTCAGGGCAAGGGTTGTGAGTTATCGCCTGGGGGCATATAAGGTTTTTTATTGAAGGCGTTGTCGTAGAAACTTCAAAAAAAGGTTTATTCGATTGAAAATTAAAAGGGGCTAGCACCCTTTTTAATAGTCGAAAGTGATTGGAGGGCAACTAGCCCCCCTCTCACGCCCACCTTTTCCCAAAACACATCCAATCAAAATTTTGAGATAGCCATTTTATTCAACGTAGTTTTAAGTTCTGGAAATTAGGTCTTTGAGGATGACAACCGCCCCTTCCCTTCCCCCCATAGGCCTCAGGGCAAGGGTTATAAGTTATGTCCTGGGGGGATATAAGGTTTTTATAGAACGCGTTGTCGTAGAAACTTCAAAAAGGATTCATTCGATTAGAAATTGGAATGGCTAGTGCCCTTTTTAATGGTCGAAAGTGATTGGAAGGCAAATAACACCCCTTCCACGCCCACCATTTCCCCAAACACATCCAATCAAAACTTTGCAATAGAAATTTTGTTCCACGCTGTTTCAAGTTCAGGAAATTATACCTTTGAGCAGGACACTCCCCCCATACTCTTCAAGGCAAGGTTTATAAGCTATTCCCTGGGTGCATATAAGTTTCTAATGAAATCTTCGTCGTAGAAACTTTAAAAAGAGCTCATTCGATTGGAAATTCAAAGTTCTAGAGCCTTTTTTAATAGTCGAAAGTGATTTGAGGGCAACTAACCCCCTTTCACGCCGACCTTTTGCCGAAACACGTCCAATCCAAATTTTTAGATAGTCATTTTGTTCAGCGTAGTTGATTTCCAGATAGAAACTACGTTTTTGAGGAGGACCCTCCCCTACAGCCCTCAGACCAACGGTTTTAAGTTATGCCCTGGGGGTATATAAGGTTTTTATAGAACGCGTTGTCGTCAAAACCTCAAAAAGGGCTCAATCGATTGGAAATTGAAATGGCTAGTGCCCTTTTTAATAGTTGAAAGTGATTGGAAGGCAACTAACATCCCTTTCACACCCACCATTTCCCCAAACACATTCAATAAAAACTTTGAGATAACCATTTTATTTAGGCAGTTTAAAGCTCAGGAAATTATATCTTTGAGCAGGATACTCCCCCCACAGTCTTCAGGGCAAGGATTATAAGCTATGGCCTAGTGGCATATAAGGTTTTAATTGAAATCTTTCTCGTAGAAACTTGAAAAAAGGCTCATTCGATTGGAAATTCAAAGGGCTAGTGGTCTTTTTAATAGTCGAAAGTGATTCGAGGGCAACTAACCCCTTTCTCACGCCTTGGGGCATACCTTATAACCCTTGCCCTGAGGCCTATATGGAGGGGGTATCCTCAAAAACATAATTTCTGGTCCTTTCAACTACACTGAACAAAATGGTTTTCTCAAAAATTATGATTGAATGTGTTTGGGGAAACGATTGGTGTATGGGGAGGGGGCTGGATGACTTCCAATCACTTTTGGCTGTTACAAAGGCCAGTATAATTTCTGATTACCAATCAAATGAGCCCCCTTCCTATAAAAACATTATACCTTCACAGGACATAACTTACAATCCTTACTTTGAGGGTTGTGGGGGGGGGGTGTCTTTCTCAAAGTCATAATTTCCGGACCTTAAAACTACACTGAACAAAATGGCAGTAGAAAGGTTTATTTACATACGATACGTAAAAGATCATTGACCTACTAACGGTACGAATAACTGGACGAACAAGACCACGTGCCTCTTTCTAGACCAATCAGGGGGTCAGAAATACTAACGGGAAGTGACGCAACTGATATAAGGAAGGATTTTCGGTATAGTTAATATTAGTGTGAGAATAGAAATCAAGAAGAGAACAGTTTGGCTATACTCCTATAATTATTCATTGAGATATATTTACAACAATGAGTGTAATGTTTACACTATTAGAAGTTGATAGTGGAGTTGGTAGCAGCAGCAATGATACAAGAGCACCAAACATTGCGGTAGAAATCACGAGAGGATCACGGCTATGTCTTGAATGGGATGAAGTATATGCAAGATATGTGTTATCTTTGAGTAAATTTATATTTGAGGACCAATTATGCTTCGCTGCAAAAGTTGATATAGCACATGTGAATAGACTTCAAAGTGATTTAAATGCAATAGTGAAGCATATAGAGGACAATAAGTTATATAGGTAATTGTATATGTGTAATGTATATTATTCTTGTAATTATGATCACGCACAATAAAATTGTTTCGAAAACGAAAATGTTCCCTTTCTATTTGTTAGATTTTTTAGGTTATCGAATATTATTGAAGCAGAACAAATCGTGGTTAGTCTAGAGTCAGCAGTGAGAGTGTTAGGATTAAAAAATTAATAAATTTGAGAAACAGAGAATTAAGTCGAATCTTGTGATTATGGAAAAACATTTGATTCTGGATGTCGATTTTGTCGAGTTATCTCTTCAACGTATGATACTTTCTAAGGGAACACTTGACAATATAATGAAAACTGATTCTCTCCCATTGGACTATTGTATGAAGCTTTTACGACGTGACTCAAATGGTTTTACTCAATTTATTGATATATTAATTGAAACAAAGCAGAAAAATATCGTAGATATATTTTTGAAAACATTGCCATAGATGGCTCCACCTTCGAAAGAGGTTATGTAACGTCACAGAGTTACTCCTCTCCCATCCCCCTCTGAATTTATCGAACGTGGATCAGTTTCTTTTTAGCTGCGAGAGATTTGACATCGGAAACCCCCCAAAATAATGTTCTATACATGTCCACTATGTATGGATACTCTTGGCAGTTGGTCATCATGTGAGAATTGTACAATTATTCATGAATATAATGAAAAGTGTAAATTATACAATCCATGTAAATTATATAGACGATGTGCAGTACAAATTCAAGGCTGTAATTCATGTCTTGAAGAAATTTGCGATTCTCACCGTAGAGGGCAACTATGCTCCAATTGCCACTATGACAAATGCGATCAGTGGGAGAATACTTATCCTGGCATGATTGGAAAAAACCCTAAACGTGATTTTAGTTTATTTCTACGAGATTGGTATCGTCGTAGTTTTAAATTATTTTGGGAGGAAAAATCAGGTCTACGATTCAACTGATGGGGTAACAAGACAATTTGGTTTCTACGTCATCGTTGTGACAACAATGCCTATTATGACTATAAACCTAGTGATTTTTATTTGGCAGTCACCGAATGTGATTCACCACTTGAAAACACTGTATGTGATTTTGCTTCAAATAGACAATTTGAAACACGTGAGTTTCACAATATGAATGCAAACAGTATCATTGACTATACAAAGAGGTATGACAAGAGTGAGGTTACATTGTGCTGTAGAAAATTTGACCCTGACTTTGCAGTCAATCAAGATCAATATACAGTGAATTCAAATAATCTACCACCATTAGTAGTTCTTGACAGTTGCCTATACACCGAAGAAGAAATCTAAAGTGTAGAATAAAGACATTGTTATTTTGTACATTTTTTTTATTAATAAGCAAATTCACATACATTTTTTAAGCACTTTACTCGTAGGGCACTAAAATCAATATTGTACAGGTCATTAGGATATTTTCCACCATAAAGTCGTTCAGACGTGGATTGTCTACGTAAATTTTGAGAAAATGCTTGTAAGTATAGCCGCGACATCTGAACACGAAATATAGTAGTGCATGGAAACCACAACTTTTAGTCGTCATATCCTGCACTTTCTTCCGATTTTGAATAATAGTTTGCCACTGCTTTCAATATAGTTGTTGATGTGTGGCATGTAGAATGTATAGGGTAGGCCAAGAGGATCAAAAAATTCAATCGTCTTCATTGTTTGAAAGATGCACAACCAATGGCCGGTATTCACAGTCGACGGACTGCTATTAACAATGATTAGGATATTGTTTGCACTTTGAATTTTTCCAAGGAAGTCCGAGGGTAGACAATAGGATCTGTATTTGGACATGTAGGGGTCCATATTAAATACATTGATTATTTGACTGGTGTTCATGGCACAAGGTTTAGTAGAAAACTGCCTTCGGGAGTGATTCCCAACTGGTTTCAAATTGATTTAATGAGATTAGTGCAATACTCTCAGGTAATGGGTCATCAAATGTACACTCTAAACGCACACTCCCCATTCGTAATATAATCATATCCTGGGTGCCAGACAGGTCTAGTACAATGATATCATGTGTTTTAGCGAACATTTCTTCGGTTATACCATTTTCAAATAGTTGTGTATCATGATCTAGGGTTTGCATTGTCAACTCATACAATGTCCTATAGGATTTATCAAAAGATAGATTATAGAGTGGGATTCCATTTACTTTGCAGACAAGAGATGAAAGCCCGAACATCTCAAATTTATGTGGGCAGCCAGTCCACGATCCAATTGCACTAGCGCTTTTTACAAATGCCAATGCCAATTTTGACGGAATTCCGCCATTGATAAAGGATGAGTCGGTGAAGGTACATGAGCCAGTGGCAATATGACGTTGATTGGTGATTGTTTGAGGAACAAGTAGTTTAATATTATTTCCACTGGCTCTCAGTTTATCCACTGCCAAAGCAGCAGAACTCGTAACCTTCTGCTTTCGTACATGTATTATTACCGAGGTGAGAGAGAGAGGAAAATCAGGATTGGTAGGAAGGTTCTTTCATAAAATGAAATTGGATGGAGCAAGCGTCAATTTTATATCCACTTTAACATTTGGTGGTAGCCATTGGGGTATATTAAATATCTCATGATATATTTTTCCAACTAGATGTAATTCACTAGTTGTAGCATTTTTATATGCATCTGTACACGAACTGGCATTCCGTTAATGGATTTCCGGACTATCATATGTAAATCTATAAATGTCGAAGACATGTCCATAAAGTAGTCTTCATTGGAATAAATTTGAAAGTGGATATTATCAGAGAGGGGTTGTTGTGGATAAAATTGTTCATAGTGTCCATATTTTACACTCACATCAACATTTTCTGCATTGAATTGATTTAAAGATGAAGTGATTGAAGGTTGGGAATCCTTATGCGGTAGCTATGCAATTGTTCTGTCTATGAAAAGAAATCCGGTTTCGATCTTACAATTCTCTTCCTTGGGCGTCTTCTTCTGTTTACTGTACTTGTCGTCTTTTTCTTCTTTTTTTGACAGGGGTGATGTCTTTCGTTTCTGACCTGAGTAGAGACTGATGAGTGGTGCACTGTTTCTCGACCTTTTTAAACCTTTTCATTTTGTTGAGACTTCAATGGCTCGCCAAGGGTTCGCGCACTGGACCTAAGATTTTCCGAAGCACTTTTTTTAAAATCCTTGCCAGAGCTCTAGTCAAATAGTGTAGAGGATGCAAAATCTAGTACAGAGCGTAGGTAGTGCAGAGTGAAACAGCTTAGCAAACCAACTGCCAAGACCATACCAGACATTAATGAGCAACCTTTGCAATAGTCCATTCCATTGCCCAGTTTTCTTGGGCCAAGAGTATTAAGATAGCAGTCAATATCAGGACAAATGAATACCACTTTTCTATTAGACATCTTGTTTTTGAACATCAGCAACGATGGGTCGAAAATGGCATGTAATCACAGCCAAACCTTTTGATATTGCTAGGGGATCACCTAATTCAGTTCTGAGTGTTAACTGGCTGAGTTCCAAATAGGAAGTGTTTACGGGGATATACTGAAGATGCTTCATATTGTAATGATGAATATGATCTTGATTGGTTTTTCGTTCAAGAACTCGTAGGAGGGGGACATTGCTATTGCCAACTCTGGATGTTTCAACAAATTAAGCATAGAGAAACATACAAGTGTCCGTGGAGGAGGCAGGTGGGTAGTCAGAAAAAATAAAATTAGTGTTTCCGGCACTTTTACCATTGATTATATCGAGTTTAAAGCCAAGAACATCTTTTAGATTATCATTGAGAATAACTTTTTCACTGGCAATGGGTGAACTAATGTAGATCTTGCCCTCTTCCTTTGAATAGTTGAAATGAAAGGCTCCTTTTTTACGAGCGGAAACTCTTTTACTGATAGAACGGCATAAATCATTGATATAGGTGAGTTCTTCGTATGGTAATTCAACATGAGGATATTCCATCCAATTGATCATTTGAATTTTATGCTGTTCGCTATCGGGTGGTGGCGGCCCAATCATAGGGTCTAATTGTTATATCATATTTACGATCTTTTTTCAGGATATAATAGGTATTTTTGAGAATACAGTCGACAAGAGCCCCTTCATGCGTGCCGTCTAATTTGATAGTGGGAGAGAGTTTCGTCCAAAAACCACTTGTTCTATTCAAATCATTGTAGGGAGGATCGGAGAAATTGGACATGAATGTCACATAGAAATCATTGGGCATTTTTACTTTATTCAACTGGAACCCAGGAATTAAAATCAGAGTTGTATCCTAGCCAACGAACAAGCAACTGTCTCTTGCCCCTGCTAGTACGGCTCTTTAATATCTTTTCAATTTGAAAAATTTCACTACTGTTTCTAATTTTTTGTAGTTCATATTCATAAAAACCGCGGAAGATCTCATCATCTATGGTGTCTCGCAGCCTATATGTTGTGGGTTCAGTGTCTAGAATTTTGGACACTTTAAAAAGTTCAGTGCTCCATAAATAATTCCCCTTTTCAAAAATATTGGTGGTTCCATTAATTCGAACAGTATCGCCAACATTGATTTTTTCTTCACATTTTTTTCACTAGAATATTGCTTCAGAAAAGTGTCAAATGAATTTTCACTGCAATGAACTTCATGAGGGCGAACACCAGACAGGGATTGATGTGGTCGTTGGCTATATATTTGCACGATTTATCTAAATCATGAATAAAAGCAGCAGTATTTTTCAGCGTGCAATATCTCAAAATTAATAGACGAATCATTCTTATCAATCGTTCAGCCAATGCAGCCTTTACCGGACTGTGACTATGATATAGCTTTGTATTATATTTCAATGGAACCTTTTCCACATGAGGATTAAAAAATTCGCTGCCGCGGTCACTTTGAATTTTTCTATAGCAATCTTGTTCAAGAATACTTTCTAAAGCCTGAGCAACTTCGACACCTCTCTTTGATCGCAGTGGGATGGCATATGCATAGCGACTAAAGACACTGATTGCATCTTGAATATATTTGTAGGATGTATTGTGACGTCTTTGAATCTCATCTAGAGTTAAAAGTTCTGTTTGCCTTATATGCAGAGGGAAAAGGCTTTAGTCTGTCGATATTGTTTGCCACGAAGCCTGCGAATTCAATACAGAGTGTAACTTCATTCATTTTCTAGATACTCTTTTGCATTTTTTAAAGTGCTGACACCCACGTCAGAGGCAACTTTAGAAAGTGTTGTGGGGGAACTTAGACTTCCCACTTCACCAATATTTTCATAGACATGTTTTAAAACTTCATCCATTTTGAACCCAAACATGTAGTGTAATGCCCACTACCTTTTTGCACACTGGAGGGTGGTGCTTGTGACGGCGAGTTGATATCAATACGTCTTCGCTTTTGTCTAGCCGTCATCATTGGTGTTGTCAAATCATTACTGCTGCTGCTGCTGCTAGGAGTGCTAGCACTTTCCAAGATTGATTTAAAATCTTCTTCTTCTTCTTTTTTTAATGGTGTTGTTGTTAGAGGGCTGACACCTCTAATGTATTCCCTTAATTTCTTTAGAATTTGTTCATTGCCAGTAAGACGTTTGGGGAAGTTTCGTGTATTAAGAAAGGTGTATAGATTATTGTCATCTTGTTTTGAACATCAGCAACGATGGGTCGAAAATGGCATGTAATCACAGCCAAACCTTTTGATATTGCTAGGGGATCACCTAATTCAGTTCTGAGTGTTAACTGGCTGAGTTCCAAATAGGAAGTGTTTACGGGGATATACTGAAGATGCTTCATATTGTAATGATGAATATGATCTTGATTGGTTTTTCGTTCAAGAACTCGTAGGAGTGGGACATTGCTATTGCCAACTCTGGATGTTTCAACAAATTAAGCATAGAGAAACATACAAATGTCCGTGGAGGAGGCAGGTGGGTAGTCAGAAAAAATAAAATTAGTGTTTCCGGCACTTTTACCATTGATTATATCGAGTTTAAAGCCAAGAACATCTTTTAGATTATCATTGAGAATAACTTTTCACTGGCAATGGGTGAACTAATGTAGATCTTGCCCTCTTCCTTTGAATAGTTGAAATGAAAGGCTCCTTTTTTACGAGCGGAAACTCTTTTACTGATAGAACGGCATAAATCATTGATATAGGTGAGTTCTTCGTATGGTAATTCAACATGAGGATATTCCATCCAATTGATCATTTGAATTTTATGCTGTTCGCTATCGGGTGGTGGCGGCCCAATCATAGGGTCTAATTGTTATATCATATTTACGATCTTTTTTCAGGATATAATAGGTATTTTTGAGAATACAGTCGACAAGAGCCCCTTCATGCGTGCCGTCTAATTTGATAGTGGGAGAGAGTTTCGTCCAAAAACCACTTGTTCTATTCAAATCATTGTAGGGAGGATCGGAGAAATTGGACATGAATGTCACATAGAAATCATTGGGCATTTTTACTTTATTCAACTGGAACCCAGGAATTAAAATCAGAGTTGTATCCTAGCCAACGAACAAGCAACTGTCTCTTGCCCCTGCTAGTACGGCTCTTTAATATCTTTTCAATTTGAAAAATTTCACTACTGTTTCTAATTTTTTGTAGTTCATATTCATAAAAACCGCGGAAGATCTCATCATCTATGGTGTCTCGCAGCCTATATGTTGTGGGTTCAGTGTCTAGAATTTTGGACACTTTAAAAAGTTCAGTGCTCCATAAATAATTCCCCTTTTCAAAAATATTGGTGGTTCCATTAATTCGAACAGTATCGCCAACATTGATTTTTTCTTCACATTTTTTTCACTAGAATATTGCTTCAGAAAAGTGTCAAATGAATTTTCACTGCAATGAACTTCATGAGGGCGAACACCAGACAGGGATTGATGTGGTCGTTGGCTATATATTTGCACGATTTATCTAAATCATGAATAAAAGCAGCAGTATTTTTCAGCGTGCAATATCTCAAAATTAATAGACGAATCATTCTTATCAATCGTTCAGCCAATGCAGCCTTTACCGGACTGTGACTATGATATAGCTTTGTATTATATTTCAATGGAACCTTTTCCACATGAGGATTAAAAAATTCGCTGCCGCGGTCACTTTGAATTTTTCTATAGCAATCTTGTTCAAGAATACTTTCTAAAGCCTGAGCAACTTCGACACCTCTCTTTGATCGCAGTGGGATGGCATATGCATAGCGACTAAAGACACTGATTGCATCTTGAATATATTTGTAGGATGTATTGTGACGTCTTTGAATCTCATCTAGAGTTAAAAGTTCTGTTTGCCTTATATGCAGAGGGAAAAGGCTTTAGTCTGTCGATATTGTTTGCCACGAAGCCTGCGAATTCAATACAGAGTGTAACTTCATTCATTTTCTAGATACTCTTTTGCATTTTTTAAAGTGCTGACACCCACGTCAGAGGCAACTTTAGAAAGTGTTGTGGGGGAACTTAGACTTCCCACTTCACCAATATTTTCATAGACATGTTTTAAAACTTCATCCATTTTGAACCCAAACATGTAGTGTAATGCCCACTACCTTTTTGCACACTGGAGGGTGGTGCTTGTGACGGCGAGTTGATATCAATACGTCTTCGCTTTTGTCTAGCCGTCATCATTGGTGTTGTCAAATCATTACTGCTGCTGCTGCTGCTAGGAGTGCTAGCACTTTCCAAGATTGATTTAAAATCTTCTTCTTCTTCTTTTTTTAATGGTGTTGTTGTTAGAGGGCTGACACCTCTAATGTATTCCCTTAATTTCTTTAGAATTTGTTCATTGCCAGTAAGACGTTTGGGGAAGTTTCGTGTATTAAGAAAGGTGTATAGATTATTGTCAAATGATAAAAGTCCTTTACGATTTGTAACCATATCACAAATTAAATCAAGTAGATTATAACTTTTTCCCTGAATCATAATTCGTTTCCCAGTGCTATTGACTTGAACTTGATGATCATCACCACCACTTTCCAACATGAGATATGTTAATACTCTTTTACTCTGTTCTCGATAGGTCAATGGCAATAGGTTTCCAATTGATGTTACTATTGAATTCAATTCCTTTTCTTTTGATTGTGCTGCTGCTGCAGAATTTTGAGGAGTTTTTCCTTTTTGGGGAGGGGGGGGGGTTGGGGATCTGTGACGGCGATGGGTCTCTCACGATAAGGTCTATGTTTGTCCACACGACGCAGTGCATCTTGAAGTAAAACTAGCTTTTTATCATCGGCAATATTTTCATCATTAATGAATTTGCTTAGATTGTCCTCAAAGTGTTCAACTGTTGAAAGGACAAGTTCTATTGGAATCAATTTATAGAGTTTAGCCATCTAGAGAAAACTGTTTACAAGTCCAGCGATTATTGGTAGTAAAAGTGTTAAAAAGCTACCGCCCGCTTGAAGGAGACGTTGTCTTTTAAAATTGTTTTTTTTGTATTTGCAAGCCAAGGCACGTACAGTGGAACGATGTTGCTTTGTCGGTTATCTAACACCTACTGGCAAGTGTACATTGCCCTCAGTTAAATTTAAACAAAGTTCAGATATTAGATTAATAAATTCTTTGTCAACACCATGTTTGAGTATGGCCTTCCTGATAGGGGGTTTTGAAGTGCTTAGAACGGAAAATAAGTGTCTATTTTCGTGTAGTTTCTTCAGTGTCATGATGGCAACTATTTGCCTTTTGTACAGCTCACCGGAAGATATACAGTAATTTCTTTGTCGAAAATATCTGTGACTACAATCAGATCCTGGGGTGTATTCTGATTAAGATTTAGCAAACTGTAACCGTAGGGCTTATTTATCGCCTGACTGTACGCTGAAAGTAGAAATTTGGGGGCACCTGGATATACTTGTTTGTTGAGAGTTATTAGAGAGCTTGAATCCCGAACAACACGGTAGATAATATAGATGGTGCAGTTCAAAGCAAGGGTCTTCATACACTTGCTCTGATGAAACAGATTGTGTAGAACTAGGGTTATGGAAATGTGTTCATGATGAGAGAGAACATTAAACAGCCGTAGCATTTTCTGTGAGAACTGTTCAATCGCTTCAGCTAATTCCTCAATATTCAGCCATGAGTTTGGCTATGTACTATTGAGAACGTCAAGTCCCCGTATGAATTGTATTGGCTTGGACGTGACAGTTGCAATAGCTTTTATTTGGTCGTAGGACTCCTTCCAAATACTATAGCAATAGTAAATTTTCTTTGGTTTTTCCAAAAACATTTTATTACAATTTTTAATTATTTTAGCTAAAAGTGTCGTTTTCCCCGACATTGACGGGCCACAGAGAAATGACCTGAATGGTGTTTTAAATTGATACATACTGCTGCTGCGGTTGACAACAGTTGGACTACAACTAATTGTAAACCATACTTGTCTAATGAATAAATAAATAATAATAATTTTCCCTAAGATCTACCTAGTACGATATTCAATAGCAACAACAAAAACATATTTTTTCTTTTATTAGCAACACTTTTTGTACAAGAACAATAGCAACAATAACAGAACAACAACAACAATAACAATATTTTTCATTTATTGACAAAAAACAACTTAAAATACAGCAAGAACAATAGCAGCAGCACAGTTAAACACATTTGTAGACAAAATATGAAAAAACACTATTTACAAAATTTGAAAGCTGAGAATCACCCCAAGGCACCCCCTCCGGAGGCCGAAGGCCGGCTTCGGGCGGGACCCCCCACCTTCCAGGTCCGAAGGCCTGCGGCAGTGGGCGGAGCCGGAAAGGGTGGACCGCTGCGGCGAAAAACAAACTTTGTATACAATAGTTGCTGCTGCAAAATGATGACGATGATGATGGCAATGGAATGAAGATTATATTAAAAAATTGTTGTTGTCCCCCACCCACCAAGTACTATTATTGAATTAAGTTAATTTATCCAGACCGAGTTGGTTTCGATAGTCTATAAATTCAACTCGATCTTAAATACGGTAGTGGCCGTGGGGGAGTACCCTTACACCATTGTCGAACACATAGACCTTGTCGGATATGCAACACATGACATTTTTTCTACTCTAACAGTATAGTTCTTATAATGCAGAGAGCGAATTGCCATTACTTTTGCTCTTGGCACTAGACAACTGTCCACACAGTTTATGTAGACACTCATGTCGAAATTATTTTTTACAAAGTGTGTAGGCACCCCTTTGCACGCCTGTTTTACATCCTTGCCGTGTGTTTCCACACAGTAAACATTTGGACACAGGGAAAAACCCATTGGATATTAAATCGCTCCTTGTCTCCGACTTTAACATTAATAGTTGATTGGGGGCCTGGCGTTTCACTAACTCGGGGTAGATGCTCTCATTCCAATTCGTGTAATCCATCCGCGGGCCAATGTGCACACCATTTTCCAAATCCTCCAATAAATTCCCGGTTTTAACTTTTAACAACAGAGAATCTGCGTCCTCATAGTAAACTTGAACCTCCCCCTCCCTTGGCCATTGTACCTTGCACACATTGTAAAAGACAGACAACATGAGTTTCTTGCAAATTTCAAGTACTGAACTCCCCCCTGCGATATTCTTATTCAGAACAACATTTCTCTTTTTCCTGTGTAGCAGAACCATATTCGTGTCTATGCTCGTGAATGTTGTAAAGTTGGGGTCGGCGATAATTCGTGCACATTCTTTGGGGCATGTTACGACGTCGCAACGTGATCTGTTTCGTATGCTTTCAAAAATTTTTCCAAAAGCTAAATTTAAAATAAGTTTATACATTTCCTTTTGAACTTTACTTTTTGCCAGTGAACGTTTACTGACAAAGGTGTCAATAAACGTTTTCAAGTAGGGTTTCTGATCAAATTGCAGGGCTCTGTGTATTTTTGTGATCCTGAAACCATTGGTCACCATCCACCGCAATAGCACGTGATGAACAACAATATTCTGTTTCGGGTCCAAATATGCAATTAGTTTCTGCTTGGAGGGGGTCCAATACATGCCCATATCCTCGACCAAAGACCGATTGTATGGGCTAAAAGACTCCCTGGTCATAGGTCTATTCACACACGGAAAAACAAAATCTTTTACAGTGTCGTGGAGTTCCAATGGTATATGTCCGTCAATTTCAAAAAACCATCCTTGGGGACCATTTTCTTCGATAGTGTGAATGTCGGGGAAATCTATTGTACAAGGGTTATCAAGCCATTTGTAATTGCCACACGGTAAACTATAGTGAGACATTGCCGAGGGATACAGTGAGTTCATGTCAAGAAAACCAGCATTGGTCTTTACACCATCTGCAGAGTTCTGCCCAGTTGGATCCGTTGTTAGGATGCGATCCCCATGAAAAACATATCCCCTCTGCATAGATCTTTCTAAAAATAGGTGTTGATCCACATCGGTGATCAAACCTATTTCCTCCCTACTGACTTTTAGAATTACGTCTATGATGAAGTGCGGTGTTGAAAAATAATACCCAATGTCTAGCCCGCCGAATAAATTTAGTCTGTGGTTTTGCAGACAATGTTTAAAAGAGTCAGTACATCACTGGCCAAGTACACTCTACAATAATCCCACCATTTTTACAACCACCCTCAACCCACACCCTTTTGGCAAATTCATAGTCCTCGACAGTGCATTCACTATCGGTAAGTGAATTATAGAGTGCTTCAATGGGAGGGAATTTCTCCTCACTTAACCTTGCACCAGAGCTGTAATAGTCATACGCATATATACCTTTACAAGTAAGTAAGTCATACATTTCAATGTCTGGAAAGCACTGTTTCAGCAGAGGGAAACTATCGAAATTGTCACTTTTCTGCACTTGAATTAGTTGACTCAGAGCCTTGGGGAAAAAACTATATGAATCTAAAAAACGGATTTTATTCCAGCATTTATGTCCATTATCCACTGCCTGCCATTTGAACTCTAAAAGCAACAGCTTCTTAGCAGATTTGGGTACAATATTGTAGGTAAATGAGCTATTTACCCACGGACAATCTGCACCCCCTCCCTCCCTGTTCATACGTGCCAAATCCAGTAAAATAAACTTCAAATCGTAATTTGAATTATGAATGAAAACCGATATAAAAAACTGATTGCTTACATTCACATTGCACGATTGGTATGCTACGCCAAAAAAATGAATACCCCCTGAGGATACTTACTGCCACGAGTGATCGTGGTCCCTAGCTTTCCCCTTCCCTCCACCCCCTTAGTCTTTTTTCCCCCAGTCCCTTTCCCCTTAGTCGCCTCTTCAAATTCCCCCTTACATACCCAGAATATGTTCTTATTTTGAATGGCTCGGCGATCCTCTGCTGATAGTATCACCTGGTAGTGTGTGTTTTTCAAACGGGAAATTGCCCCATTCACATTGACAATTAATTTAGTCAATGCTTTGATCATGAAATCATTCTCGTCCAATGTCTCAACTATTTCTAACACTCGCATAGTGTTAGTGCTTTCTCGTTGTGCGTGGGCATAGGAAACTGCGTTGGCCTGATGTTCTTTGATACGATTTGTAAATTGTGGGTCATTCACATCCATAAGCTTAGATTCACAGTCTAAACTTATTTTATCACTTTGCATAAGTATATTCTGAAAATTTTTAAATCGAAAAATTGCCCGGTCACCCCCAACTGTCTCAACCGATTGATAGCCGTGTCTTTTGCAGTGTTTCATGTGATTTTTTAACTTTAATTCTGTCCAAAACTAGACAAACACATTGGGCAGTAGTATCAAACCCATCGTTTCACAGATTCAATAGATGGCCCTCTTACTGGGAATATTACACCCTTTTTATGAGAACGCACACCCTCTTGAAATTCCGTTTCATATTGTAGCACTGTAATGCCGATATTTCAATGCACGTTGGCCTGTTGAAAAATATCTATCGCCCTGAGTGTTACAGGAAATTGTTGTGTTAAACAATAGAAATCAACTGGAAGGAAATCAGACCCTTCTTTTCAATGCACAGCCCAGTAGCCCATTTTTCTTTGTACCATCACATGATTGAGGTTGGAAAGCCGATATGAGAAATGCGTACTTGAAAATTTTTTGGCCTGTTTCGAAACAGATTCGTTGAACGACCTGACATCCTTCTAAATCAGGATTATATTTTAAAACTATTGCCCTTGGTCCCGCTCCACCCCCTCCTCTTAAAATAAAATCTGTTTTTAAATTTACATATATTTACACTTTAATTTTCAACAAATAAAACCACTGAACCACTATAAATCTCATTATAGTTGTCGAGATGAGAGATAGTGTTGTCAACCCATTGCATAAAGACACTGTCGTAATTTTCCAAAGGACTGTACACCACCAACATTTTGGTGTACACGTAGTGATCATAGACCTCCCCATGACTTTCATTTAAATAAAATATTTTTAAAACAATTGTGGCCTTAGTGGAGTCCCGGCCCCTCACAGCTGAATTCTGTTTTTAGAAGTGCACGAATTTTCTCTGCATATTCATGAATAATATCTATGGAATCACTTATTATATTCCCTGCCATAAGTGTATTAAACAGATCACCAACTTTTGCTTTGAAAACGTCTATTGTATTCAGAATTGAATTTGCTTGCTGAAATTCCGGGAGCGATAAGAATCGTGTATCATTACCTAAACCCCTCCCCCTTTTATATCATTATCTAAATCCCCTCCCCGCTTTGTTCGACAATTGGGTTGGTGTGTGGAGTAAAATCTCCCAGTTCGCTTAACATAGCCTATAGTGCGTTAGGGCTATTTAAATCCATCCAATCGAATTCATTTTCATGTTCAATTAGATTTGATTGGACCGGGACTATATTCATTAAATCTGAGGGGGAAAGAGTCTCATTTAACTCATCAGTAAAATTTTCTAAAATTTGCAAGATATTCGGAATCAACTATGGTAGATCACCCTCTGAACTAACTGCATTGCCTTGTTCAACTGTACTATTGTCTACATCTAAAGAATTACTATCACCAATGAAATATTGTCCCAATGAACTATCTGTCCATTCCGCATCATTGATAATATTAGCATATGTACTATCTAAATTATCACTACCATAATAACACCCCTGTAAAAATTTACCAAAACCTTCATAGTTATGTGATAACGTTTCAACAATGTCACGAAATTGCAATGGCGCATCAATTTGAATCATTTCATCAATGCGATTATATGACACGTGACTTGTTTTTTCAGGTGGGGGGGAGGGTAGCGATGGAACCATTCTAACCTATAAAGAAAACAACCACTTAATTTCAACGTGTATAAAACACCCTATTTTTTTAAGAAGTTCGGATATTGGATTAAAAGTAAAGGAGTCAATAGTCCTTTGTTGACACAATGATGGTTATGAGAAGTAACAAGGCCTTTCAATCACATCTACTACTGTATTTGGAAACTGATAGCTTAATCATCTTATGTCGATTCCCTAATTTGTTTACTATCTCAAGGTTGAATGGCTGAATGAAAAGTGTAAAAGAGATATTTCAATTCTAGGCTATAAACAATGTCCCTCCCCCCCCCTCATCCCCCTACTGCACAAAAACAAAATGCTTGAATTGCGCCCAAGTTCTTTCCAACTATTGCAAAGGGGCGTCTTCCTATTTTCGTTATAGCGATAAAATAAAGTGTGTATATATCAAGGTTTCATGGAATAACAATCATTGAATATAAATACTCGAAAAGTACCTTTTCTGCATCAGAACGGAAACAGTTTTTTAAGAAACGTAATTACCTGAACGACCAAAAAATGAAAATATTTGTAAGTCTCAAGTAAAATTGAACTACTGACTTTTTAGCGTCGTTTTAAATCACATTTATTTTCTCCCAGTGTAAATTAAATTCATGCCTCATATGTTTTCTTTTGAAACTATGGACTGTAAACTAATCAGATTACACACATGTTTACGGTTAAGGATGGAGACATCGGACCGTGGCAGTTCTGAGATAACACATAGCCTGTTTAATTATCATCTCTCATCTTATTATCAAAATATTACATTCTCCGATTTAAATGGTCATAAGACTACCTTAAACAGGATATTGGAATAATGAAATGTATATTTCCTTTTGGGAGAAAAAATCTTTAATGAAAATATCGATAAAATTTTAAAATTACATTCGCTTTTTGCAACATCATTACGCCCGTAGCCATTTCGTCTTCTTGCATAAGGGCCCTTGCGTTCTCCCCTTGCGCATATGCCCTCGCAGGTCCAATGTAGTTAATTACAGAGGGACGTAAGGGATTCTCATCTTCAATTCGGGCCTTCTTCTCGGAGAGAGAGACGCATTCTTCAAAATTATTCTTAAAAAGAAATTAAATTATAGTTTCCTTTAAAAAAAGACATTTTTACAACTTTTGGCGGAATTTTATCTTTGAAACTAGCTAATTCTTATATGCCTCCTCCCCATTATGAAACTCTCGAAATATTAATAAATATATGTATGAAAGGACATTTCCATTATAATTAGAAAGAAAAATCTCGTTAAGACAGTTTATAGGCCTAAATTTATATCCAAAGACAGTAATGTGAAAATTATTCTTAAAAAGAAAATATATTATAGTTTCCTTAAGTAAAAATCATTTTTACAACTTTTGGTGGAATTTTATCGTTGAAACTACCTGAAAGTTGCTAATTCTTATGCCACCTCTCCTCATATAAAAATGTATAGACCAAATTTGTTTCTTAACTATTGTATTGTCATCCTATTTTATTTCATATTAGCCGAACTCTACTTCTTTCGTGTGTCATCTAATGCATAAGTATCTTGTTTCCTTCGGAAAAGCCTATAGAACAGAAAGGCACAAAAACTCATAATATAGCACAGAATCCTGTAAATATCTTAGAAATTATGCTTCTAAAAACCAGGGCTAATGAAAAAACCGGGAACTATGGGGGGGAGGGGGTAAATTGTCAAATTTAGACTAAACGTTGCTAATTCTTAAACCACCTCCCCTAATGTGAAAATGTATAGACCAAATTTGTTTCTTAACTATTATATTTTCATCCTATTTTATTTCATATTAGCTGAACTTGAATTCTTTCGTGTGTCATGTAATCCATAAGTATCTTGTTTGGTTCGGAAAAACCTATAGAACAGAAAGGCACAAAAAAACTCGTAAAATAGCATAGAATCCTGTAAATATCTTAGAAATTATGCTTCTAAGAGCCAGGGCGAATAAAAAAACCGGAAATAATGGGGGGGGGGGGGGGTAAATTGTCAAATTTAGATAGCTGTGTAGGCTACAGACTCGTAAAAAATATTTTGTTATTTGTTTGGCCTAATGAAAGCACATTCCCACTATAATTAGACAGAAAAATCTCGTTAAGACCGTTTATAGGTCTAAATTTATATCAAAAGAAAGTAACATCAAAATTATCCTTAAAAATAAATTATATTATAGTTTCCTTAAAAAAAAAATCATTTTTACAACGTTTGATGGTATTTTATCTTTGAAACTAGCTAAAAGTTGTTAATTCTGATACCACCTCCCCTAATGTGAAAATGTATAAGCCAAATTTGTTTCTTAACTACTATATTGTCATCCCTATTTTATTTCATATTAGCTGAACTTGAATTCTTTCGTGTGTCATATAATGCATAAGTATCTTGTTTCCTTTGGAAAAGCCTATAGAACAGAAAGGCAAAAAAAAACTCATAATATAGCATAGAATCCTGTAAATATCTTAGAAATTATGCTTCTAAAAACCAGGGCTAATGAAAAAACCAGGAATTATGGGGGGGTGGGGGTTAATTTTAAAACTTAGACTAAAACTTGCTAATTCTTATACCACCTCTCCTAATTTGAAAATGTATAGACCAAATTTGTTTCTTAACTATTAAATTTTCATCCTATTTTATTTCATATTAGCCGAACTTGACTTCTTTCGTGTGTCATATAATGCTTAAGTATCTTTTTTCTTTCATAAAAGCCTATAGAACAGAAAGGCAAAAAAACTCATAATATAGCATAGAATCCTGTAAATATCTTAAAAATATGCTTCTAAAAACCAGGGCTAATGAAAAAAACGGGAATATGGGGGGGGGGGGGTAAATTTTCAAATTTAGGTAGCTGCGTAGGCTACAAACTCGTAAAAAATATTTTGTTATTTTTTAGGCCTAAATTTATACCAAAAGACAGGGTCAAAAGCTAGCCTAGTAGAAAATATATATGATCATATAAAAAAAGATGCTAGCCGGTTTTACACTTAACATAGACTTCATTCAACCCCACCCCCCTCTAATGTGTAAATATGTACCCTGAATTTGAATATATTGGGGGTGGGGGGCTAAAATTAATTTCTGACAAAAAATGATTTCATTTGGAAAAAAACAAAGAAAATTTACTAAACAGAACTCACGTTATAAATTTGCGTAGCAAATACTTCTAAATCCATTGTATTTGATGTTCCCTTCATAATGTTATGAAACGTACTGTTACTTTAGCCTCGAAACGCGAACAATATAAGCAATATCCCAATGTGGAATTATGACATCACTGATAACACAGTACTTTGATTTCAATAACATCCTGTCACATAAATTCAGGGTAAATTCAATGGAGGTCAATGATCATGTCCTCTTTGTATTCACTGAGCATGTTACGTTACCCCCGTTAGTATTTCTGACTCCAATGATTGGTCTAGAAAGAGGCACGTGGTCTTGTTCGTCCAGTTGTTCGTACCGTTAGTAGGTCAATGATCTTGTACGTATCGTATTTAAATAAGCCTTTCTACTAATGGCCATCTCAAAATTTTGATTGGATGTGTTTGGAGAAGTGATTGACGTGGGGAGAGGGAGCTGGCTGCCTCCGTTTAGCACTTTTGAAGTTCCTATGACATTTCTTTTTATAAGAAATATATTGTGACCACATCCTTTTTTTTACTTAGGCGGTGCTATTGCGTTGCCTAAGTAAAAAAATACAAATGAATGTGCATTGTCAGTTTAATATACATATACTGATATTTAGTAATCAAAATGTTAATATTATTTGATTTATTAAAGTTATAAAAGTAAAAACATTTATATTTTTTTCAGTAAAGTGCAAATTGTGTTCTGACCTTGAGAAGACATAGGGATTTTGAGGCCAACTTATCTTAATTTCTGCTCGTTTTGAGTTTGACTCGGTTATTTATTGTAATTTCTGTTCGTTTCGGGTTTCATTTACTTATCGATGCTGATTTGCGGTAGTTTTACGCTTGGTAGATTATTTGATGTTATTTTTTCGTTTAATGGATTTTTTTTAACTTTTCTTTGAAAAACTTATTTTGTGGAAAAAGTTTTTTTTAATTGATCACAAAAAGAATTGGCTTTTGAAAGGTTTAGGTGAATGTTGTTTTGAACACATCAGGAAATGATTTTATAGAAGATCATGGTTAGATATAGATGCTATTATTTAATTAGTCTATTGCCCAATGTTTATGCTCCACAAACTATTTGAGACATACTTTCTTAAGCATGGGATGAAATTTGAGATATTAAAGCATATTATTTTTCGAAAATGTGCATTTCCTCTTGTTTTTTCATTAATGCCTTCCAACTGATTTTCAAAGGGCTACTCCGCGGCACTCTGTGGCTGGCTCTTAGTACCCTGTGACATCAATCAGCATCACTTAAGCGTTTTGAGACGTTTTAATATCCTGCCGGATGTTTTTATTTTAACAGCGGGGCTTCCCATTTATTCCTAATGCACTTTCAGCAATATTTTAGCTTAAAACACTCACCTTCAAATCCATTTTTTTTGTTTTTATAAGCCAATCATAGTATCCCCTAGGTATTTTCAGCTGTTTTTTTTTTAAATAAAATCTTATCTATGTCCACTTCCTCCGCTTCTTGCTCTGGCTACAGCAGTTCCAGTTCTGATTCTTCTGGCTTCGACCCTGGTTCCAGTTCCAGTCCCGGTTCCACCTATTCCGGTTGCGTCAGTTCCTGTTCTGTCAGTTCTGGTTCCGGTTCTGCCACATCTGCCCCCCGATTCCACAGTTCCGATTCCACCAATTCCGCTCCGAGTTCCATTGGTTCCAGGATTTTTTATGCGGCTGCCCCCGTGGTACTCTGTGGCTGGTCATCGACAATAGCCACTTTATTGTATGTTTTGAACAGTATAATCTTTACATTGGAAGGATAAACACTTACAACATGTTTAAAGAAGTGAAGATTAAATATTTCAAGAAGATTTATGTACATAATAAAGTTATCCTAACATTAAATAATGACAAAGCAAAATATATAAAATAATATAAAGATCCTATCGCCATTTTTCTGGTATTAACATTCAAAAGAAGATAAGAAGAAGACAAGCATACTGCTGTATCAATATCATAAGCCATACCTTTGTGCCTAAACTGCAATCTATGCAAAAATAACGACGTAATAGACAGTGAAATCGCAAGTGAAAAAAGAGCATCGGTAGGTAATACAACCAAGGAATATAAAGATGGATTGATGAAAAACAAAGCACCTACAAACGCTACTAGTATTATCGACAGTTTACCAACAGATACACTCGATGAACTCAATAATACCAATGATGAAATCTGTGTTGAGGTTGTACCTAAAACCATGTTAAAAGTCGTCTCTGACACCGAAATGGTATAAATGCCATCTCAGGAGAAAACATCATGAAGTATTTTAAGGAACGATTCCAAAGCATTCATTTTTTTATAATTATATTCTACACGCCATTATTTCAATAAAAATATTTTGTTACATTACTTCGTTATGTTACCATTTTTTTTAAGGTACTCTAGCAAATAGAAAGAATTTTTTTTTAAGGTACTATATAAACATAGAAAGAAGGACAAAAAGACACACAGCCGCACAGACGCAAACGTACTGACACACACGTGCGGACAGAAAGACACGCAGACACAGACAAAAAAACACATAGACAGACAAGCAGACACATACGTACACACACTCCACACTCACAGACACACAAACAGATAGACAGACAAAAAGACACACACACAAACACACACATATAGACACACAGACAGAAAGACGGACAAAAAGACACACAGACACAAAGACAGACAGGCACAAAAAATACACAAACACTTACAGATGCAAAGATAGATAACAATGCATGCAGACCGACCGACACACAAAAGAATCCCAGACAAACGCACATACACAGACAAAAAGACACAAAGAGGCATGCACATGCACAGACAAAAAGAAACAAAGACTAACAGACAAGAACACACACAGACACACGCGTAAAGACACACAGACAGATAGATAAAAAAACACTGACATACACATACAGTCATACTGACGCAAATGTAGAGACACACAGACACAAACGTAGAGACACAAAGACATGCACACAGACAGACAAAAAGACACACACATACACATGCACACAGACAGACAAAAAAGAAACCCAGACACAGAGATAGGCAGAAAAAAGACACACTGACACACAGAGAGAAAAACCCAAACACAAATGCACAGACACACGTAGAAACACAAAGACTGAGAGACAAAAAAAGACAAACACACATAGAACCATACAGACAAAAAAACAGAAAGACACACAAACAGACAGATAGACGAAAAGAAACACAAACACACACACTGATTGACACACACACACACACACACAGGTACACACACACAGACACAGACACAGACAAGAACAAAAACACACAGAAAGGCCAACAGAAGGGCGCACAGACACACAGACAGACGGATGAAAAGACGCACAGACACACACATATAGACACATAGACACACATGTACAAACGCAAAGACACGCAGACAGACAAACAAAAAGACACATAGACAGACAAAAAGACACACACATACAGACAGATAAACAAAAAGAAACACAGACAGACAGACAAAAAGACACACAGACCGACAGGCAAAAAGATACACACGTACAGACACACAGACACATACATAGAAAAACACAGACAGAGAGAAAACAAGTCAAAGAGACAAACAGAAATACACGCACAGACACACAGACGGAAATGTATAGACACAAAGACACGCAAACAGACAAACAAAAAGACGCATAGACAGACAAAAAGACACACAGGCCCACACAAACAGACAGATAGACAAAAAAAAACAAGGACAGACAAATAAAAAGACGCACAAACAGACAGGCAAAAAGAGACGTACTTACAGACACACACACACACACACACACACACACACACACACACACACACACACAAACGCACACACACACAAACACACACAAACACACACACAAACACACACACACACACACACGCATAATTTTTTTTTTTTTTTTTTTTTTTATCACCACAATAGCGGCATGATTCTCAGAGCCCCAGGGGCAAGGGCACTAATGTATGGAAATTGCCCGTTATACAAAGATTCGTCTTAGTTGGAAAAATTGAGCTTTTTCGGTATTATCTTTGCATTTGGCTGAAAGCTTTCAGAGATAATCCCAAGGGCAAAAGGATCAAGGGCAGGTCTGAATAGAAGACAAACAAATTTTTATATTTAGTTTTGATATTTTTACGACTTTTATGTGCAGTGGAATCCACTGAGCTTTAGCTCTTGGACTAAGAAGCAGTGCAAAAAAAGAAAGAAAAATACTAGTTTACTAAAAACTGGACCTAAAATAGACACAAAAATCTGTTTTTTTGTCCGATCAGCTTCAAAATTTCAAAGATCTTTCTATAGGCCAACAGGGCAAAAAATATTTATGGGAAGGGGAGAAGGTATTAAGGGACCCAACAAAAATATAAAAATGTTTAGCTCTGATTGGCTTAAAACTTTTATCCGAAAGTCCTATGGCCAAAGCAGCCAGATGTGCAAAAACATCAACATGAGGATACGATTCCCTCAAATACGGGCTCTAAAACTTTTGTTCGGGCTGGTATCTTCTTTAACTAAAAATAATTCAGACGTTTAATCTATTTTTCTCAGCTCCTGGTCAATAAAAAAGTAATTGCTTTCCTTTTGCCTTTGTGACAGTGTGATGCGGATTTATTTTTCCTTCGGCTGTTTTAATGGAATTCCTGTCAATTTCTTAGGCTAAACAACTCTGAGCCATTTGACACGACTCCAAACAAGCGTGAAAGGTTTTATTTTTTTTTCTATATCAATGATATCCTTTGGTTTGACATCACCTTTTTTTTATATTCTCTTTTGGGCAAAATCAAATATACATAACGGTGTACATTGCTTACAGTAGAATAACTTGACTTCAAATAATCTAAAATTACAAAAAAATGGTTTCAACAGCTATTATACTGAATATAAAAATAGATGATAGGATATTAAAATGGTTGTTTTCAAAAAAATGTAAGGAATCACATGAATATTATGAGTTGGGGGCTGATTGGAAGCGCCAATTCTTTTTAAGGTTACTTTTTCCAGCTTTAAGCTTAAATGTTGCTCTTTACTTATTTTTAAAACAAAATTGCGTTTTCAAAGTAATGCTGTTGCAAAGTTAGAAGTCTAGTGAACCGAACGCCTGTGCAACAGTACATTCCCGCGCCTTAAAATGAAAAAATGTCATATATATTAAATTATCAAAAAATAGAAACCAAACAAATATTTTTTTTTTAATAGAACAAAATTAGGGGGATTTTAACATTTTATAGCTGGCTACAGAAAAATCATTATCGTCCGTTGAAATTTACACCACACTATTATATTTTTTGGGGGGAGGGGGGAGGGTTGGATACGGAGTTGGGGCTTTTTAGTCTAGTTCAAATTTTCTGATTTATTCAAAATTTTCGGTACAAATTGAAACATATATGTTGCGGCAAATTTTTAGGAGAAAACGGTAGAATCTATGCAAAAAATTATAACTGAAAATTATACCCCCTAGCGTGAAATCTGAACCAGTGAATAGTTTCTACGATTAACTCTTTTATGACTAACCCTTTACATTAAAAGTTTATAGAAAAGTTTTTCGGCCCTTTCCAGGCGACGTCTTTGGTGTGACCAAGCCCCCCAAACTGAATGCGTCCTAAGATATAAGCATCAACACAATCAAACAATAAATTGTTTGTCCCAATTTTGGGGGCCGTGCCAGATCCTGAATTAGCGTTTGTGCGAAAAGGTTCATCTGCACCAAAAACATGCGGGTCAAGTTTCAAGCCTTTCAGAGGATTAAATAGAAAAAGACAAGTTTTTTTAACTGAAAGTAAGGAACGACGTTAAAACTTAAAACGAACAGAAATTATTCCGTATATGAAAGGGGCTGCCCCCTCCTCAACGCCTCGCTCTTTACGCTAAAGTTTTTTTTTATTGTTTAAAGAAAAAAAAAGTTGTAAGAAAGTCAAAATTTAGCGTAAAGAGCGAGGCGTTGAGGAGGGGGCAGCCCCTTTCATATACGGAATAATTTCTGTTCGTTTTAAGTTTTAACGTCGTTCCTCACTTTCAGCTAAAAAAAAACTTGTTTTTTTCTATTTAATTTTTGAACGTTTTTGAATTAATGCAGATTTTGATTTTGGCTCACCATACATGACTAATCAAAATAAAATGTGCATATTAATTTTACTTTTATTTGGTTAAATGGCTTTCTCGAAACTCGTTTAATTTTATTTACGAACATTTTTATTATTAATTAATATATGTAACTTACGAATTAACTTACGTATCGAACTTCTATATTCATATATTTTAAATACGTATATTAGGGGGTTCGCCCCCTAGTCAATACCTCGCTCTTCAAGCTAAAGTTCAAATTTTGTTCCAATTCTTTAAAAATGACCGGTTGATCACAGAGGCCGTTATTTAGAATAGATAGCTCTTATGAAAGTACCAAAAAATCTTTGGCTTAAAGAGCGAGGTATTGACTAGGGGGTAAACCCAATCATATACGTAATATTTTCTGTTGTTTTAAGTTTCGATGTTGCTGTTTACTTTCAGTTGAAAAACTTGTTTTTTTACATTTAATTTCTGATCTTTTTTATAAATAATGCTGGGAAATCTCGCGCCCCCTTCATAGCAATGTCCCTTTCCCCATGAAAACTTCTTTCATGGAAAGATCCTCCCACATAACCCCCGACCCCTCCCCTAACTACCAGAAAAATCCCCCCTGAAAACTTCCGGCCAGAACATAATTTGCACTTTACTGAAAAGTTTTTACTTTCATAACTTTAATAAATCAAATGATAATAACATTTTGATTACTAAATATCAGTATATGTATATTAAACTGACAATTCACATTTATTTGTATTTTTTTCAGTAAAGTGCAAATTATGTTCTGGTCTTGGGAAGGCATAGGGGTTTTGAGCCCTACTCATGTTAATTTCTGCTCGTTTTGAGTTTCACTCGGTTATTTATTGTAATTTCTGTTCGTTTTGGGTTTCATTTATTTATTGATGCTAATTTGTGGTAGTTTCACGCTTGGTAGATTATTTGATTTTTTTTTTTGCTCATTTTTGGTTTAATGGAGTTCTTTACTTTTCTTTAAAAAACTAATTTTGTGGAAAAAGTTTTTTAATTAATTACTATTCGTTTTATATTGCCATAGTCTTTTCAGGGAAAAAGAAAATAATACTTTAAGTCTTTTCTTTTTTTAAGACTTAATAGTTTGGCCTACTACTTGTATCCGGGAGAAATCTTTTCAGCAATTTTTAACAACATACACCCTTTTAAAGATCTGGAAACAAATAGTAATGTTTAATTTAGTTTCATACCTCCTCTAGTTGACAGGAAATAGAAAACTTGATACCATTCGCAAAAAAAATCTGTTTACTTTCTTTGATAGCTTGGATACAGTTACGCTATCTTGATTTGGTTAAATTTTAAGAGCAGAAGTAGCCCTGAAAGTTTGAACATAATACCCTCAGTCGTTTTTGGGATACTGCTGAGATGCCTTATTGGGAATTAGCATTAACACAGTGCATTTTGATTTAATATTAAGGCAACATTTAGTTTTTAAACATAATTGGCAAATGGGAAGGTGGGCGTGAGAGGTGGACTAGTTGCCCTCCAATCACTTTCGACTATTAAAAAGGGAAGGGCATTAGTCCTTTCTATTTTCAATCGAATGAGCCTTTTTCGAAGTTCCTACGACAACTCCTTTGATATGAAGTGCTCTGGTCTAAAAAAAAAGAAAAAAAAAAAAAAAAAAAGAAAAAAAAAAAAAAAAACACTGTACCCAGATTCATATTTACTATAAGAATGTCAAACCTTCCAATCACTTTCGACAATTAAAAAGGGTACTAGCCCTTTCAATTTCCAATTGATTGAGCCCTTTTTGAGTTTCTACGACAACACTTTCTATAAACACCTTACATGCCCCCAGGGCATAACTTACAACTCTTGCCCTGGGCGCTGTGAGGGGTTGTCATCCTCAAAGACCTAATTTCCAGAACTTTTAACTACGTTAAACGAAACGGATATCTCAAAATTTTGATTGGATGTGTTTGGAGAAATGGTGGGTGTTAGAGGGGGGTGAGTTGTCCTTCAATCACTTTCGACTATTAAAAAGGGCACTAGCCCTTTCAATTTCCAATCAAACGAGCCCTTTTGAAATTCCTACGACAAAACTTTCTATAAGAGCCTTATATGCCCCAAGGGCATAACTTACAACCTTTGCCCTGAGGGTAGTTGAGGGGGGGGGGGGTGTCATCCTCAAAGACATAATTTCAAGAACTTCCAACTACGTTGAACAAAATGAATATCTTAAAATTTGGATTGCATGTGTTTGGGAAAATGGTTGGCGTGAGAGGGGGATTAGTTGCTCTTCAATCACTTTCGACTATCAAAAAGGGCTTTACCCGTTTCAATTTCAAATCGAATGAGCCCTTTTTGAAGTTTCTACGACAACTCTTTCTATAAAAACCTCATATACCCCTAGGGAATAACTTACAACCCTTACCCTGAGGGCTTTTGGAGGGGGGGGGGGTTGTCATCCACAAAGACATAATTTAAAGAAATTTCAAAAGCGTAGAAAAAAAATGGCTATCTCAAAATTTTGACTGTATGTGTTTGCAGAAACGGTGGGCGTGAGAGGGGGATTAGTTGCCCTCCAATTACTTTCCACTATTAAAAAGGGCACTATCCATTTCAATTTCCAATCGAATAAGCCATTTTTGAAGTTTCTACGACAACGCTTTCTATAAAAACCTTATATGCCCCCAGGGCCTAACTTAAAACCCTTGCCCTGAGTGCTGTGGGGGCGTTGTCAGTAGTTTGTATGCACGCAATACTACGGGAGGCTGTAAAAAGTGACCAATCCCTCTATTTTATGGACGTATAAAGTGACCAAGCGTGTTATATTTGGAACCAGATTTTCAGGGACGTGATCCTATAAAGTGAGTGGATTGGTTTCTGAGGCAACACCTAATTTCTGGGCCAATCAGATATGTTTTTACTAACGGTACTCTATATGACAATAATAGATACAAAACTAACATGCGTAATTTTTACTATAAATAAATGTTTCTACTAACGATACAGGCAAGTCGGATATCTTTCTGAGTCAAAACCTGTCAAAGAGACTGATAAAATCTAGCTTGAAGGCATCTCATCGGGTCTGGTTAATAATGCCTTATGAATAATTACAGAACGATGGTATGATAGAGTCACAATTATTTCAACTTGAAAGTTATACCATTTTACGTAAAAGCTAACAAAATTCGTGAAAAAGGTATTCCATTGGATAAGAATGCATCATGGGTAATTAAAGAACGATGATATGATAGAGCCATAATTGTTTCAACTTGAAAGTTATATCATTTTGCGTAAAAGCTAACTCAATGCGCGAAACAGGTATG
Source organism: Artemia sinica (assembly GCA_027921565.1). Lineage (NCBI taxonomy): Eukaryota > Metazoa > Arthropoda > Branchiopoda > Anostraca > Artemiidae > Artemia > Artemia sinica. Next base: position 23,991,661 of record CM051266.1, on the reverse strand, counting down.
GTATACTCATAATTGTTTCAACTTGAAAGTTGTATCATTTTGCGTAAAAAATAAATCAATTTGCGGAAAAAGTATAGCATTTGCATAACTGTAATGAATGATCTTAATTGATGATTGAATAATAGGGGTGCAACAGAGCTCGATAACATTTTTAATTGGATTGTATGAAGGTGGTAAAAAAGGGTTAAACTGTATACCAGTCAAGGTAAGCCCGAAAGGGTTGTTAATTCAGAATAACATCGTCGGCATCAATCTACGGAACGATTAACGATAACAAGATGACCTTGTGAATGGACCTAGCTTTACTTCTCGGATGTGTTCTGTATAATAAACAAGTACCATTTGAACAGTGTTGTCAACATAAATTATGCTCTAACATTGTAGTATACTAAGAAGTCTATACTAGTAGAAATATAGATGCCAAGAAAAGAATTTTAATAAAGAAATTCAGGACAATCTTTGGAAATCCTTAGAAATCAAGTAGTGTGATGATTATAGGTTTGAAGCATCAAGGATCGCAAGCATCAATGACCCTAACCATCAAGGGCCTCAGCCTACAGAGGTCCCCTACCCCTAACCTCCAAGGAGACCCCTCCCTCCAACTTTTTGGGCCCTTCCCCCAATTTTTTACGCTGTTTTAAAGTTTTTTTTTATATTTTTGTATTATTATGTTTTAACATGGTATTTTTTCAACTTTTTTACATGTCTTAAGAGTGACATAAAACATACTTAAAACATAAAAAAATCACATTTAATATTTCCTAAATTCAAAATGAGAATGATATAGAAATGTTAGTCGTTACTTTTACAATTACAAAAATAACGTTTGTAGTAGCACTTTTTTTTACTCAATTTTTTTTACTCTGAAATTATTCAACTTTTTTTACGTATCCTAAAATGACATGAAATGCGCTTGCGGCTCTACCAAGCTTACTCTATGCTTGGGCATAAACACGACGTGACTTTCCCACCGGTACTATATGACGGGTTATTGACACTATCTAGTTTATTGCATGTATTAAATCAGTATTTCTTACGCAGTGGAAGGATAAACACATAATTCATATCTTTAAAAAAGGGAAGATGAAGCATTTTAAGAAAGTATGCTCACTTGATAGTGGTATTGTAGCATTGAATACTGACAAGGAGAAGTATTTGAACTATGAAACAGGTGCAAGTGGTAGCACTATCGGAAACGTATGTGTGTGTTGTCATGGCAGTGAGAGTTTAGTTGCTTTTGAGTACCCACGAATTTGCATCATACACATTCTGGATATGCGAAAGTATCATTTCCAGACAGAATTGCACTCAAATTAAATGCCAACATAAAACAAATAGTTTATGAATAGAGGCATCTTCTTGCTAATGGTTATGGTAACATGTTACTTATTTATAGATCCTATCGTCAGCTTTCGAGTATTAGCATTCAACGGAAGTTCAAAAGAAGACAGGCTTACTCTTTTACTAATATCATAAACCATATCTTGTCTACGTGTCGGAACTGTTACCTGTGTAAAAATAATGTTGAAATAGACAGTGAAATTACCGGAAAAATAAAAAGGGCATTGATAGAAAATATTACTAAGGAATATAAAAATGAATCGATGAAAAACAAAGTGCCAGCAAACGTTACTACCATTGATAAAACAGTCAATGAACTAAATAATATCAAAGACGACAGGTATATTTAACCTGTCGGTGACATACCAGTAAAAATTGTGTATGACTCAAAATGGAATAATGATGATTCTACTGATTACGAACTAAGAGAAGACAATAGCTACAATATCAAGAGAGAACATGGTGAATTATTTTATGGAACAGATTCAAAATGTCCAAAGTTGTTCATTGATATTAATAATGTATAATAATACATTTTTTTTGTATTAATATTCTACTATTACATTAAAAATATATTATGCATTACATTGTTATGTGCTCATTATTTTTAGAGTATGGTAGCATATCAAACGTTAATAATGTCTTTTAAAACATTGGAGATGTAAGAAAAGGAATTTACATACATCATATGTCGGATAGATAGGTTAACATGGAGAAAACCCAAGTATCAGAATGAATAAATTCTTTATCAACACCTTTTCTGTGATAGGTTAGGATAAAATTGATAAAATCTCAGTATCAGAACGAATAGATTCTTTATCAATATACTTTCCCGGATATGTCGGTTAGCCTTATCAAAACCTAAGTGTCAGAGTGATGAAATTCTGTATCGGCATCTATTGTAAGATACATGGGATAGCATTGACAAAATCTAGGAATCAGAATGAATAAATTTTTCTATCAACATCTTTGACAGATACATCGGATAGAATTGACTAAATCTAAGTATGAGATTGAATAAATTCTTTATCAACATTTTTTATCGGATAAGTTGGATAACATTGTCAAAATCTATTTATTAGAGTGAATAAATTCTTTATCAACTCCGTTTGTCTGATACATCAAATAACATTCTTAAAATCTAATTATCAGAGTGAATAAATTCTTTTTTATCGTCCTTTGTCAGATATACTTCATAAAATTGAGAAAATCTAAGTATCAGAGTGAATAAATTCTATATCAATGTCTTTTGACAGATCCTTTTGGTAACACTGATAAGATTTAAGTATCAGAGTGAATAAATTCATTATCAATGTCTTTTGACAGATGCTTTTGATAACAATGATAAAATTTAAGGATCAGAGTGAATAAATTCTTTATTAACACATTTTTTATCGATATCACATGTCGGATATTTGGGCTAACATTGACAAAATCTTTGTATCAGAAGGAATAAATTCTTTATCAACATCTTTCGTCGGATACATCAGATAACATTCACAAAATCTAATTATCAGAGTGAATAAATTCTTTTTTATCGTCCTTTGTCAGATATACCTGATAAAATTGAGAAAATCTAAGCATCAGAGTGAATAAATACTATAGCAATGTCTTTTGACAGATACTTTTGGTAACACTGATAAAATTTAAGTATCCGAGTGATCAAATTCTTTATTAACATTCTATATCGATATCATTTCTCGGATATCTCGGACAACATTGACAAAATCAATGCATTAGAATGAATAAAGTCTTTATCAACATCTTATGACGGAAAAGTCGGGATAAAATCGATAAAATCTAAGTATCAGAGTGAATAAATTTTTTCTATTTGCATCTTTGTCGGATAAATCGGATAAAACTGACAAAGTATAAGATTGAATGAATTCCTTATCAACATCTTTTGCCGGATACATCGGATAATATTGTCAGAATCTAAGTATCAGAGTGAATGAATTCTTTATCAACTTCTTTTGTCTATTACATCAGATAACATTCACAAAATCATTTTCTATCAACATCTTGGTCAGATACATCAGATAAAATTGACTAAATCTAAGTATAAGTGTGAGTAAATTCTTTATCAATGTCTTTTGACAGATACGTTTGATAACACCTACAAAATTTGAGTATCAAAGTGAAGAAACTATTTATCAACATTCATTATTAATATCATTTGACGGATATGTCAGATAACATTGACAAAAAATGGATTAGAAAGAATAAATTCTTTATCATCATTCTTTGTCGGTTAAGTCAGATAAAATTGAGAAATTCTAAGTATCAGAGTGAATAAATTCTTTATCAATTTCTTTTGTCAGATATGTCGAATAAAATTGACAAAATCTAAGTATATGAGCGAATAAATTCTTTATCATCATCATATGCCGGATACATCGGTTATCCGGATAAATTTGAAAAAATCTAAGTATCAGATTAAATAAATTCTTTATCAACATCTTTTGTCAGATATGTCAGATAACATTGTCAAAATCTAAGTATCAGAGTGAATAAATTCTTTATCAATTTCTTTTGTTGGATACATCGGATAACATTCACAAAATCTAAGTATCAGAGTGAATAAATCCATTATCATCATCATTTGTCACATACGCTTGATAAAATTGAGAAACTCCAAGTATCAGAGTGAATAAATTCGCTATCAATGTATTTTGACAGATACGTTTAATACCGTTGACAAAATCTAAGTATCAGAGTGAATAAATTCTTTATTAACATTTTTTTATCGACATCACTTGTTGGATACGTCGGATGACATTGACAAAATCTATGTATCAGAATGAATAAATTCCTTATCAACATCTTTTGTTGGATACGTCGGATAAAATTGCCAAAATCCAAGCATCAGTGTGAACAAATTCTTTATCAACATCCTATGCTGGTTACGTCAGATAACATTATCAAAATCTAATTATCAGAGTGATTAAATTGTATATCAACATCCTTTATCGGATACATAGGATAACATTGACAAAATCTAAGTGTCAAAGTGAATAAATTCATTATCAACATCCTTTTCTGAATATGTCGGATAACATTATCGAAATCTAAGTATCGGAGTGATTAAATTCTATATCAACATACTTTTCTCAGATACATAGGATAAAATTGACAAAATATAAGCGTCAGAGTGAATAATTTTTTTTATCAATATCCTTTGTCAGATACATCTGATAAAATTGACAAAATCTAAGTTTCAGAGTGAATAAACTCCTTATCAACGTCTTCATCGGATGCATCAGATAGCATTCATGAAATCTAAGTTCTATTAATTTTGACTTTATGCATTGTTGCGTCGAATTTAGGTTAGACTGGTTAGAGATGGCAGGACACCCGCTCAGAAGCACAGTCATAGTGAGAGAGACATGCAAAATGTTAGGTTAATTTAGGTTCACCTAAGAGTGGCGCACCACTCTAAGTGAACCTAAATTAACCTAACTTTTTGCGTCTTACATTTTATCAATTTTATCCTGACCTATCCGAGGAAAGGGGTTGATAAAGAATTTATTCATTCTGATACTTAGATTTTCTCCATGTTAACCTATCTATCTGACATATAATGTATGTAAATTCCTTTTCGTACATCTCCGTTGTTTTAATAGACATTCTAAACGTTTAATATGCTAACATACTCTAAAAATAATGAGCACATAACAATGTAATGCATAATAAGTTTTTAATGAAATAATGCCATGTAGAATATTAATACAAAAAATATATTATTATACATTATTAATATCAATGACGAACTTTGGACATTTTGAATCTGTTCCATAAATTAGTTCACCATGTTCTCTCTTGATATTGTAGCTATTGTCTTCTCTTAGTTCGTAATCAGTAGAATAATCATTATTCCATTTTGAGTCATGCACAATTTTTACTGGTGTGTCACCGACAGGTTCAATATGCGTTTCGTCTTTGATATTATTTGATTAATTGACTGTTTGATCAATGGTAGTAACGTTTGCTGGCACTTTGTTTTTCGCCGATTCATCTTTATAGTCCTTAGTGATATTTACTATCAATGCACTTTTTATTTTTTCGGCAATTTCACTGCCAATTACAACATTGTTTTTACACAGGTAACAGTTCCGGTACGTAAACAAGATATGGTTTATGATATTAGTAGAAGAGTACGCTTGTCTTGTTTTGACCTTCCGTTGAATGCTAATACCCGAATGCTGACGTTAGGATCTATCAATAGGTAACATGCAACCATAGATAGATAGATAGATAGATAGATAGATAGATAGATAGATAGATAGATAGATAGTTATTGCAATAAAAGCCGCTTTGGGCCATGACAAAAAAATGGAAAATCACACAAAATAATAGCACATGATTATAACACTCATAGCAATGTATAGTAGCTTACATAACAATAACAACGCAAAATTACAAAACAAAACAAAAACATAATAAAGCACACAATACCATTAAACTAACATAAATAGAAAGATGTATGTTACATCTATCAAGGGCCAGGACTACAAAAATAACTAACAAGAAAACAACTTACACACATACAACAATAATTTCAACACTCACCCCACCTCCTTTACAGAAATCTATCTCTATGTGACATACCCAATTTTATATATTTATCTATCATTCTTATTGTCCCATAATTTTTTGATTCCATTACTTAAACCAACAACTCACTTGTCCCCACAATATCAAAAAATAATTCTTTCCTTAAATCCTGTAATTCGGGACAAAGGGCCATGAAGTGAAGCAGATCCTCACCATTTTTTCCGCACATAGGGCATGAGTAAGGACCGTCCTTTACCCTTACCCTTCCTAAATATTTCCTCCTTTCTCCAAGTGCTAGAATATTACCCCTCCCTGATATATACCACTTAATTTCTTCACTATTTAAACCCGCTTTAAAATAAATATCATATCCCCAGACTTCCTTCCATTGCCGGTAAACGCCGAGTGACACCGAGGCTGCGACTTCACACTGCCATTTCTGAATCTCCTGATCTTCAAGCACACCCTTTACTAATTTTGCTACATTTCCTACTTCCAGTCCTACCCCCTTCCCTTCATTCCAAACACCTGATAACCCACAACTATTTAAGACTGATTTCACCTGGGAAGCCCATGAACATTTCCTTCTATCCTGCAACACCTCCAGATAAGCTCCATTTACTAACCTATTATTCTGTAAACCAATCACCTTTTCCCATTATCCTATCATTCTAACCAATCTTTTTACCCTCAATGAAAACAATCCTAGATCACTATTTAACACCAGATTATTAAATTTCCCGCTTAGCCCTAAAAGTCTCCTGAAATGTCCTAAATAAATTCTCTCTATTTTTTCCGCTTTTTCAAAACCCCAAACTTCCTCACCGTAACTCAATACTGGGCCTACCTTCGTCTCAAAAATTCTCTTCTGTATCTTAATATCTGCCAGTTCTAGATGCCTAAGGGGTCTCTTCAATAACGCCCATGAAGCCTTCTGACCCTTCCAACTCGCTGTTTGCACCTGATCACTCCATCTCCCTGAACTTGTGAACTTACATCCCAAATAAATAAAATCCTTAACTTCTTTCATCTCTTTCCCTTTAAAATAAAACTTATTCTTTTCCCTTTCTTCTTTTCCAAAAACTAATATAACTGATTTTTCAATATTTAAAACTAATTTTTTACTCTCCAGATAACTATCCAAAATCTCTAACATCTTTTGCAAATCCGGAGCCGATTTCGCAAGCAATACTATGTCATCTGCAAATAATAAACAAAACAGCTCCAGCGACATTAATTTTAACATAGGGACATTTTTATTTCTAAAATACTACTCAATATCATTAATAAAAAGAGAAAACAAACGCGGTGATAGAGTGCATCCCTGTTTGAGGCCTACATTACTTAAAACTTACCTAGAATAAGAAATACCTACCTTCACTACAACTTTAACCACCTCATACATTTTCATTATAACTTCTACTAACCTAATTGGCAATCCTAATTTCACCAACACCCCTTTCAACATACTCCTTGAAACTTCGTCAAATGCTCCCCTAATGTCCAAAAACGCCGTATATAGCCTATTTTTCCTATGCCTCGTATATTTACTAACTAAAACCAGTAAACAAAATATTTGATCAATTGTACTATAGTTTTCCCTAAACCCTGCCTGACATTCAATTAATATACCTTTATAATGCAACCATTTATCCATCCTATTAGAAAGAACTCTGCAAAATAGCTTACTGATAGAACTTTCCAAACTTATCCCCCTGTAGTTCTTGTGGAGGTTTCTTTCTCCTTTCTTAAATAACGGGATCATAATCGATATCTGCCAATTTTGTGGCCATAGAGGTGTACTTAGAGTTGCCGAGAGTATCAATGCAAGCACTGGCAGTATCCATGCTCTTGACCATTTCAACAGCTTAGTTGGTACTCCGTCGATGCCCGGTGCTGAGTTCCCTCTCATGCTTTTCAAAGCGTGCCATATTTCCTCCTGTCCAACCGGCTCCAGTAGTTTAGCGTCCTCTGAATCCAATTCAAAATCGGCTGTTTCTTCTAAGCTATTCATCTCCTCATCAGCTCTCTCTTCGTCCTCTTCGGTGTATATCTCTTTTTATTTTTGTTCTAAGTATTCTGGCCAGGTATCGGCGTGAGGGACTGAATCAGTCAACCTTCTATTTTCTGTTAATTTCCTAATTAACTTCCAGAACTTCGTTGTATCATTCACGCTAAATTTCTCCCGTATTTTTTGGCTCTCTTCCTCTTCAGAACGTCTCTTCTTCAACTTAAGTAGCCTTTTTTATCCCCTTTGCTTGTCCCTAAAAACCTGCAAATTATTTTCCAGATCAACTGTACTACTAGCCTTAAGCAATCTAAAAGCTACTAAAACATCCTTCTTCTTTTCCTCACATTCCTTATCAAAAAAACTCATCAAACCAGTACTTCTACCATTTTTTCTCCTACGTGCCACCTTAGTTCCTATCTTATACAAAACCCCCGACAAAAAATCAACAGAACCTGCTATATCCCCTTCCCTTGCCATATCCTCACTCTTCTGAATAAATGAATCCAGCCCTCTGTCTTCAACTAGTACCTTTTTCAACTTCTCCTCACTATCATTATCAAACCTTAAATCTTCCCTCCTTTCAAGCTCAGTACCCATCTTTCCCTTAGCCCGAAACTTCTTTTTCCGGCTTTCAGCCCATCCTCCCCCTCCTAATTCAACCCTAATAGGCACGTGATCCGACACAGCCAGCACCATCACCTCAAAATCCACACAACAAGAAAGAAGCCCCAGACTAACAACCCCATAATCTATAACACTTGGAGATGTACCCGAAAAACAGGTAAAATCCCCCACTCCTTTATCCTTCCCTGTCCTGCCATTCAAAATAACCAAATTCTGCTTACCACAAAAATCCAATAAATTTTAACCCCAATTATTCTTTCTCCGATGACCGTCCTTACTCGTCCTCTTCATAACCGACGGCTCAATCATATAAACTCCATTCATTTTTTCTAGTTCGAGAACCACCTCCTCCTCACAGGCTCCTTCATCCTCCCCTGTATATCTGTTGAAATCCCCTAGAAAAATTAAATAATCGGACGGAAACTGTTCTGAAAAACGATCCATATCATTGTCTCATATCTCCCAGGTATCTTCATCACTAAAAGTGCTAGTTTCCGGCGGTAAATACACTGAAAGAAAGATAAACGAGTTACTACCTAAAGATACTCGCAACCATACTAGATTACATGAAACACTTTTCAACCGAGATACATTTCGCCATCTATTCGTTATTAATAATGCCACTCCTCCATAAGTTCTACCATTCTGCGATCGCTTTCTTTGTGATCCAAAATAAGAAAAACCTTCTATTCTCTCCTCTTTTTCCAGCCACGTTTTTACTAATGATACAACTGAAAAATCACGACATTTAAGAATACATTCTACTTTAAGATACGAAAAACCCTGAACATTCCAATGCGCTAAATGACACTCGTAATTTTCGCCATGGCGCTGCTTATCCTATCCACTATTTGAGCCAATGGGTTGTGACGGGTTAAATAACCGCCTAAGCTCCATTTTATTGGGGTCTTCAGCTCTAACCGACTTGCTCTTCTGTCTTAGGTGGTCATCTGGGCTAATAACTTGCTGGCTGTTGCGCTTGGGAGCCCCCACAGGCCCGACAAAAGTTGATGTGGAGCCTTTTTTAATAACAGGAGTTTCACTGTTCACCCCATTTATTTCGTTATCATTACTAAGCTCCTCCACTACACTAAAGAAAGATTGAATTGAGGATGAAGATCCAGAACGCGATCTTGAATTGCAAGGTTCTTCCAGGTTAAACCCATTATTTTCAGAAACAAAACTCTTTACTAAACTTTTTAGTGGCACTGATAAAGACCGATGTTCACGGTGAAACTTTTGTCCAAAATGTTCCTTAAAATGGGTCATGGCACTCACTGATGACTCTATATTAGGGGCATTTGTAACCTCAACTACAGACTACTTATCAAAGCTATACGTAAAACACTGTTGACCAATATATAACTTTGTCCCTCTTAGTCTTGCTTCTCTATTTTCTCCTCTAGCCCGTTCAAGAAAAGGCTTTAGGTGGTTACGGATAGACAGTTCACGCTTTGTATAATCGGGACTAACACCAAGACCCGCCCTTTTCAGTTGCGCACTTGAACGCAATATAGTATCACGAATGCAACCACTTGTAAATTTAACCAACACCGGTCGCGTGCCTTGTTTAGGGTTTAGCCGAAAAATGTCTCTAATGTCCATCATTTTCAGCCCTAAATTTGGCACATGTAAGTTGAGTGCTTTCATTATATCTTCTCGTAACGAAGAACCTTTGTTTGTAGGATCGAAATTATACAGGAACAAATTACACTTTTTAGACTCATTTTCTAGTCTTTGCAATTTTACGTTAGTAGTCGATATTTCAGCTTGCAAACTTAGGTAATCTTTCTTCAATTGTGACGTATCCTCCGAGAAATTCTCTACTGTCGAATCAATTCGCGACGAAATAGCAGATAGGTCGTTTCTAAGTTCTTGAACCTGCGACGAAACTATTTCTATTCTGTTCAATTTTCGATTAATTTCTTGTAGAGTTTCAGATAAATTAACAGAAGGCATAATTAATCCGGAAATATGATAATAATAATTAGAAAGATTACTTATCTTTCTGTGAGGGTCCAGCCTCACAAATGCATCCGAGTGACTATTCCAGTCACTGTAATTATTCTCACAAAATTTCCACTTAACATAGCAAGTCTTATAAAGTAAGATTTCCACTTAACATGACAATTCTTGTCAATGGGAACAGGCTTTTTAACAAGTTATTTCACAGCCTGTGTACTTAGATGTTAGAGGAATGAATACTGATGAAAACTGGGTCAAGTTCAAAGAAACTAGATTTCAATTTATAATCCTCTTAGCTAACTAGGTGTTATCTCTTTGAACTGTGAATCAACACATAACCATTAGCAAGAAGATGCCCCTCTTCATCAACTAGTATTTTTATGTTTTCATTCTCTTTGAGTGCAATCATCTCTGGAAATGATACTTTCTCATATCCAGAATGTGTGTGATGGAAATTTCCCACTTTAAGGTCGAGGCCGAAGGCCTCGACCGAGTCCGTTGATTTTGAATTGAAGTTATCAAGTATTTTACAATAGGTTGTATAGGTTGCATCAAGACTGGTCTGGGTAACTGCAGGACAGAGAAAAGTTAAGACAGATAGTCCAAAGTAATTGAGAGGCAAATGTTTAAATGGCTGGGGCACGGGTAAATGGCAGGTACTCCAAAGAAATCGTGGGTACTCCAAAGAAATCTAAACTCTCACTGAATTGAATTGATTTTGAATTGAAGTTATCAAGTATTTTACAATAGGTTGTATAGGTTGCGTCAAGACTGGGCTGGATAACTGTAGGACAGAGAAAAGTTAAGACAGATAGTCCAAAGTAATTGAGAGGCAAATGTTTAAATGGCTGGGGCACGGGTAAATGGCAGGAGTATGCATGACTCTCTTATTGGACAACCACACATACGTTTCCGATAGTGCTACCACTTGTACTTGTTTCATAGTTCAAATACTAATCCTTGTCAGCATTCAATGCTACAATAACACTATCATGTGAACACATTATTACTGGGAGGTCGTCCATATTTTCAATATGCATTTCATCTTTCTTATTATTTGGTTCATAGACTGTTTGATCCAAGGTAGTAGCATTTGCTGGCACTTTGTTTTTCAACTATTCATCTTTATCTTCCTTAGTGATATTTTCTACCAATGCCCTTTTTATTTTTCCGGCAATTTCACTGTCTATTATCACATTATTTTCACAAAGGTAACAGTTCCGGTCCGTTCACAAGATATGGTTTATGATATTAGTAGAAGGGTACGCCTGTCTTCTTTTGACCTTCCGTTGAATGCTAATACCCGAAAGCTGACGATAGGGTTTAACACTGGATAACATTTTACCACAGGCAGTAGCAAGAAGATGCCCCTCTTCATCAACTATTATTTTTGTGTTGACATTCTCTTTGAGTGCAATCATCCCCAGAGATCTCAATCCTATATATCCACCATCATAAGAACTGAATTTTTTAGTACTCCAAAGAAATTCAATTCCTCACTGTCATGACAATGTATGCATATGTTTCTGATAGTGCTACCACTTATACTTGTTTAATAGTTCAAATACTTCTCCTTGTCAGCATACAATGCTCAAATAACACTACCGTGTGAACTCACTTTCTTAAAGTGCTTCATCTTCACTTTTTAAAGATATGAATTATGTGTTTATCCTTCCACTGCGTAAAAAATGCTCATTTAATACATGCAATAAATATATAGTGTCGATAACCCGTCATAGAGTACGAGTGGGAAAGTCGCTTCGTGTCTGCGAACAATCATAGAGTACGATTGGTAGAGCCACAAGCATATTTCATTTTATTTTAATATACGTAAAAAAAAGCTGAATAATTTCAGTCCAAAAAATTCCATCCAAAGAAAAAGTGCCATCCATTATTTTTCTAATAGTAAAAGTCACAACTAACATTTCTATATCATTCTCATTTTGAATTTGGAAAATATTAAATGTGATTTTTTTATGTTATAAGTATGTTTCATGTCACTCTTAAGGCATGTAAAAAAAGTGGAAAAAATACCGATGTTAAAAACATAATAATAAAAAAAAAGTTAAAAAAAACTTCAAGAAAAAAGTATAAGAAATGGGGGGAAGGGCCCATAAAGCTGGAGGGAGGGGGCCCCTTGGAGGTTGAGGCTAGGACACCTTTGCAGGTTGAGGTCTTTGATGGTTAGGGTCATTGATGCTTGCGATCCTTGATGCTTCAAACCTATAATCATCACACTACTTAATTTCTAAGGATGTCTAAAGATTGTTCTGAATTTCTTTGTTAAAATTCTTTTCTTCGCATCTACATTTTTATTAGTATCAACTTTTTAGTATACTACAATGTTAGAGCATATTTTATATTGAAAACACTGTTCAAATGGTACTTGTGTATTATACAGAACATATCCGAGAAGTAAAGCTAGGTCAAGTCACAAGCTCATCTTGCCATCGTTAATCGTTTCCGTAGATGGATGTCAACGATGTTATTCTGGATTAGCAACCCCTTCGGGCTTACCTTGACTGGTATGCAGTTTAACCCTTTTTTACCCCCCTTCATACAATCCAATTAAAAATGATATCGAGCTCTGTTTCACCCCTATTATTCAATCATCAATTAAGATTATTCATTGCTGTTATGCCAATGCTATACCTTTTTTCGCAAATTGAGTCAGCTTTTACACAAAACGATACAACTTTCAAGTTGAAACAATTATGAGTATGCCATACCTGTTTCGCGAATTGAGTTAGCTTTTACGCAAAATGATATAACTTTCAAGTTAAAACAATTATGACTCTATCATCGTTCTGTAATTACCCATGATGCATTCTTATCCAATGGAATACCTTTTTCACGAATTTTGTTAGCTTTTACGTAAAATGGTATAACTTTCAAGTTGAAATAATTGTGACTCTATCATACCATCGTTCTGTAATTACCCAAGATGCATTCTTAACAAAACCCGATGAGATGCCTTTAAGCATCTCATCGGGTTGCTTTTTCTTTCTTTCTTTTTTTGTGCTCTGTCTTTTTCTGTTGATTGTAAGACAGGTTATTAATATTATTCGTTCAATTCATTCATTAAGCTAGAGGTTATCAGTCTGTTTGACAGGTTTTGACTCAGAAAGATGTCTGACTTGCCTGTATCGCTAGTAGAAACATTATTTTATAGTAAAAATTATGCATGTTAGTTTCGTTTCTATTATTGTCTTATGTAGTACCGTTAGTAGAAACATCTCTGATTGGCCCAGAAAATAGGTGTTGCTTCAGAAACCAATCCACTCACTTTATAGGATCACGTCCCTGAAAATCTGGTTCCAAATATAACACGCTTGGTCACTTTATACGTCCATAAAATTGAGGGATTGGTCACTTTATACAACCACCCGTAGTATTGCGTACATACACACTACTGTTGTCATCCTTAAAGACCTGATTTCCAACACTTTCAACTACGTTGAACAAAATGGCTATCTAAAAATTTTGATTGGATGTGTTTAGGGAAAGGGTGGGCGTGAGAGGAGGGTTAGTTGACCTCTAATCATTTTCGACTATTAAAAAGTGCACTAGCCCTTTGAATTTCCAATCGAATGCACCCTTTTTCAAGTTCCTACGGCAAAGCTTTCAATAAAAACCTTATATGCCCCGAGGGCATAACTTGTAACCCTTGCCCTGAGGGCTCTGAGGGGGAGGGGTTGTCATCCTCACAGATATTACAACTGCCTTGAACAAAATGGCTTTCTCAAAATTTGGATTGGTTGTATTTGGATAAATGGTGGGCGTGAGAGGGGGTTAGTTGCCCTCCAATCACTTTCGACTATTAAAAAGGGCACTAGCCCTTTAAATTTCCAATCGAATGAGCCCTTTTTCTAGTTTCAATGACAAAGCTTTCAATGAAAACCTCAAATGCCCCCAGGGTATAAATTCTAACCCTTGCCCCGAAGCCTCTGGGGGGAGTGTCCTGCTCAAAGGTATAATTTCCAGAACTTTCAACTACGTTGAACAAAATGGCAATCTCAAAATTTTGATTGGATGTGTTTAAGGAAATGGTGGGCGTGGAAGGGGTGTTAGTTTCCTTCCAATCACTTTTGACTATGAAAAGGGGCACCAGTCATTTCAATTTCCAATCGAATGAGTACTTTTTGAAGTTTCTACGACAGCGCCGTCTATAAAACCTTATATGCTCCCAGGGCATAACTTACAACCCTTTCCCTGGGGGTTGTGGGGGAGTGTCCTCCTCAAAAATGTAATTTCTATTTTTAAATCAACTACGCTGAACAAAATGGCTATCTCAAAATTTTGATTGGATGTGTTTAAGGAAATGGTGGGCGTGGAAGGGGTGTTAGTTTCCTTCCAATCACTTTCGACTATTAAAAAGGGCACTAGCCGTTCCAATTTCCAATCGAATGAGCCCTTTTCAAAGTTTCTATGACAACTCCTTCGATACGAAGTGCCCTGATATAAAAACCAAAACAAAAAAAATAATACATTGTGCCAACATCTTTCTTTACCTAGGCAGCGCTATTGCGCTGCCTATGATTCGTTACCATGAAGTGTTTGAAAATAGTTACTGGCCTTTTCTCACTCGCTGTAGTGGGAACCACATTTTCATCTTTTTTTTGTTTTTGGTTCCAGCTGGGATACACTTAGCCCAAAGTTTTAAATACAGTTTTGAGCCTATTGGAAACAACTATCGGGTCTTTTTTGGGCCTTTTTTTTGGGGGCTTCAAAAATTTCTTTTGAATTTTAGCCTCCTTTTGGCCTAAGGACTAAGACTGGACAAATAATTTTTTGTCCCATTGCATCACTTTCTTTTACCCACCCCATTCCCAGCAAGATATGTGATTCTCTTGGCCCAGAGAACAATCTCTGAAGTGTTTCACGCAGATCAGACACCCAAGAACGTAAGCATCCCCCTTTTTACAGTCTATATACATGGGGTTGTTTAATACCTATTTGTATACAATTGGCCATTTGCATAGTTCATGACCCTTTCCCCAGGCTTTTTGGGGGTCAAGTCATCCAAGGGGGGATATTTATTCAATCTATTGGTTATAGAAAGAAAAACTAATTTAAAGTTTTAATCGGATGCCTTGGCGTCTATGGGGGTAGTTACCGAAACATGGCCATAGGAAGAGTTTGATTTTCCTCCAAGAACTGTCGACCCATCAAAATTACAGTAAAGCTTTTAATGTCTAATCAAATGAGTCTCCTTTCAGGTTAATTAGATACCCCTTTTTATATTCAGTGGCTGGAGGAAAAACCCTCTGAAAAATACAAATTGCATATGGAACGCAACGCTATAGTGTTATTTTTGACTTGATATTAAAAACGACTAATTATTTAAAAGTGCCTAAAAATAGACATACTTATGAAAAAGATCAAGGAGGCACACTTGTGCCTCTATAAAGAGGCGACCCATCACAATGTTAAGCGATTTCCGGTCCTAGCGGTCGCAGAGAGACAGCGGTGATCGCATTTTGTAGCCCAAGCTCCAACTAAGAAACGTGAAAAATTTTACCCCCCTCCGACTTTATCTTCATGGGTAAAAGTGGGCCGGAAGTTTCGACCCTCCGACCACAGCCCCCCTTTAACGTTGTCCGATTGGGCTGAAATTTAGAGATTAAGCTTTCCTAGGGCCCGGGAGCTTATCCTCGAAAATTCAGATCAATCCGATCACTCCTTCCCTGTTTTCCAAAAACCAAATATAGCCACTTAAAGTTCACTTCTCTTTTTTTTTCAGCCACGCCTACAGGCCACAGTTGGCAACGGATCCGGGTGAATGAGGACTCATTCGAAGCGGAATTTGACCTTTTAGGGCCTTTTGATATTTTCAGACCGAAAAAATTATCCCCCGAATTTACATTTACGAAAAACCTCGTTTTCCTATAATAGCCAATGTTAAATTTTCCCACCACAGCCCCCCTTTAACGTTGTTCGATCGGGCTGAAATTTAGAGGATAAGCTTTCCTGGGGCCTGGAAGCTTATCCTCGAAACTTCCGATCAATCCGATCACTCCTTCCCTGTTTTCCAAAAACCAAATATCAAGTTTTGTGGGGATTTGCTTGCGTCAAAAATAAATCGCACATAATAAAAATTATGTAACGTGTATCTGTGGTACAGTGGTCGCTACTCCTGACTGTCAGGCGGAAGACCCGGGTTCGATTCCCCGTCAGAGAAATTTTTTTACATATTGAATTTAAAGTTTAAAAAAGAAACTCAGTTTCTTTTTTAAATCCAATCTATTAAATCCTACGGCTCAACAGGCATCTCCAGAAGAACTATTTAAAGAGGCACAAGTGTGCCTCCTTAATCTTAAAGAGCAGGGGGTTTGGGGGGCGGCAGCCCTCCAACTTTAACTCCTCACACGATCAGCTAACAGTTAGTCAAGCAATAATAAGTAATAAACTGTACAAAAATGTGCAGAAATTATTTGAAAAAAACTACGTTTTCTAAAGGGTTAAAGAGGCTGAGTCAAAAGTTCGAACCTTAAAACGTGCAGGGATTAGGAGGTACAGTTGGGGGGCTGCCGCCTCCCAAACCCCCCGCTTTCGCAGCCTTTAAATGAAAAAAAAGTTTTTTAAACTGAAAGTAAGGAGCGACATTAAAACTTAAAACGAACAGAAATTATTCCGTATATGAAAGGGGCTGTGCCCTCCTCAACGCCTCGCTCTTTACGCTAAAGTTTTTATTGTTTAAAAAAAAGAGTTGTGAGAAAGTCAAACTTTAGCGTAACTACGTTTTCTAAAGAAAACGTAGTTTTTTTCAAATAATTCAAGACAAAGTGACGATCAACTGTTGGATAAAAACAACGAAGTCATAAAGTAAGCTGAGGAATGAAGAAAACATTTCAACAAGTGATGCCGTGTTCTCCATGGATCGCGGGCACAGATCGCACAAATCGAGTGAAATGACATTGATTGAATTAATCTGGTGTTAGAATCAGTGGTGGATCCAGGGGGGCAAAGTAGGGAAGGGGTTGTGCGCCCTCCTAACGTAGTCTAAAGTAGTGTAAATTACTTAATTAACGCAAGTTTGCGTTAATTAAATTTGCTCCTAACGCAAGTTTATTGGATCAACCTATTTTGCCTCCCCCCCCCCAAGAAAATCGTGGCTCCACCCTTGGTTAGAATGACTTTAGTTTAGAACAAACATGCAAGCGCTGCAGCACTCTAGTATCTATCAATTTTATGTCAGGTAAGAATAAAAAGAATAAAACAAAAAGATTTCAGGGATCCGAAGTTTTAACGTGGCTCCACCCTTGGTTAGAATGACTTTAGTTTAGAACAAACATGCAAGCGCTGCAGCTCTCTAGTATCTATCAATTTTATGTCAGGTAAGCATAAAAAGGATAAAACAAAAAGATTTCAGGGATCCGAAGTTTTAATATTTTGTAAAACTTCATTTAATTATAGAAAATGTTATTTGTTTATAATTAATCAAAGACTAATTTTTAATAGGTTCGACTTTTGCAACATGAATTGTATATAAATTAGAAAACGTTCGGGCGCACAAATGATTAACAGGCCAAAGACTCTAAGCGAAAGAATAGGATCTATAGATTTACAGCCCCGGAAAATATCCCCCAGAAAATACCCCTCCTATGAAAAATACCCCTTTGGAAAATTCCCCCGAGGAAAATAACCCCCACTGTGGAAAATCCCGCCAAATCCCCCCCCCCCCCGTGGTAAATACCCCCCGAAAAATACCCCTCCCGGCCATTCCATCCCCCCTGGAAAGATCCCTCACACACACAAAATTGAGCAGCCAAAGAGAAAGTAAAAAATAGGTACCTCAAATGTGGATCAGATAACCTAAAGGGTATCAATGGGACCAGAAATCAAAAACAGTTTTAAGACAGGGGCTTGTTGGTCTCCAATCACTTTCGACTTATAGAAAAAAGGGCTAGAAATATCAGTTTCTAATCGAATGAGCATCCTCCAAAGTTTCTACGACTGTGAGGTGGAGGTGGGGATGAGGAAGGGACAGTACCTCTTGTATACGTAATAAACGCATACAAGCTCGTTTCTGCTCATTTTGGGTTTTATTGTTACCCTTTACAATCATAATAACAAGGTAGACTAGAAATATTTCGGAAATCAAGGGGGATTATACATCAATTTATAACTCCCTCTCCCTTCCCTAACTCTTCCTTAGAACTAATTCTGTATTTACCTGAAGGCTAAATGAGGGGTGGAAATGTTTGTAAAACTTGTAAAAACATAATAGAATGCATAAAAAAGATATGTTTGATGTATTTCATTAAAAGCAACAGTATCCCTCCCTCCCCCCCCCCCCCAAAAAAAAACACCCAACAACCGTCCAAGATAAACAACTTATATAAATTAATGAAACTTACAGTAAAATACAATCTTTAAAACTGAAATTGAAAAATTAAAACAGTCCCAAGTTTGTTGTTTTTATGATGGAAAGGCACTATGGTCTTTGTCGTTATTTAAAGCTCGTGGATGTTTGCTGCTCATTGTGTTTTTTTTTCAGGGGTGATAGCATCAAACCAAGGGTCCTAGAAGATCAGAAGGGGGCTCGTTCGAACAAAAATTAAAAGTTTAAGTGCATTTTTAAGTGACCAAACAGAATGGAGCGAAACTAGCCCCGGTCCCCTGCTTCTTTTTCCACAAAGACATCCGAATGAAATACTGAGACAACCATTTGATTCATCATAATTGAAAGATCCAATAAATATGCCTCTGGGGATGACACGATCCCCCAAAACCCTTAGGGAAAGTATTTACCCTTACAGATAGTATATGATAACTGGTCCTTTTTTTAAAAATTAAGACATTTGTTCGATATTTTAAAGTACCTATTTTTACTTTCTCTTTAGCTGCTCAATTCGGCTGCTGGGAATTTTCCATGGGAACTATCCGGAGTGATAATTCCCATGGGAATTTTTCCTTGAGAATTATCCAGGGGGATTTCCCGTGGGGAGATTTTCCGGGGGTAAATTTTCTCAAAGGGAGTTTTCTGGGGGAATTTTCTGAGGGCAATTTTCCACGCATGGGGGGGGGGAGGATTTCCCGTGGGGGGTGTTTTTCAGAAAGGCTATATTCCGCTTAGAGGGCATTTTCTGCGGAGTTTAATTTCCAGGTGGGAGTATTTTCTAGGGGGTGGGATAAACACCCCGGGAAAAATATTGCGGTGTTTTCCATGGGGTGCTTTTAAGAAGTTATTTTCCGGGGAGTATTTTCCAAGGGGTATTTTCTGAGGGGGGGGGGGTGAAAGATGGCTCCCAAAATAATAGCCCTTAGCTACGTAGATTAATTAAATAAAAAAGTTTTTAACTGAAAATAAAGAGCAACAGTAGAACTTAAAACGAAAAGAAATTGTTCCGCATACTAGAGGAGTTGCTCCCTCCTCAGCACCTCGCTCTTCACACTAAAGTTCATGAGTACAAAAATTTCTAGATCTCGAACTTATACCATCTTTGCCTCTCCCAGAGACTATCAGTTTTGGCTTTACTCTAATTAGGTTCTTAAATCTTTCATCACTTTGACCCAGTTGATTTGAACCCTCATATCAGTAGTGGGGCCATAATACATTCAAGAAAGCCCTATCCCTTTTCCTATGAGAGCCCTCCGATGTCAGAACACCCCTATCAAATTCCCAGGACAGCCTTATGACGTCACGCGACACACCCTCGAACCTGTACAATGCGGTCAGCTTTTTCTAGGAGAGCCCTGTTTCTAGGCAAGATTTCCACCCTTGGCATGATTCCCATAACATCCCTATCCCTTTTCCTATGACAGCGCTCTGACATCATGACAAACCCTCACTAGTTTCTATGACAGCCTTGGCTGGATTCCCACCTTGGCAAGATTCCCGCTCTGGTAAGATTCCAAGCCCATGCCCTATTTCTAGGTGAATTTCCTAGGTCTCTCAATTACCTGGAATATGGTCAGAGTAATACACAATTTCATTTATCAAGGGGAGCTCCTAGCCCCTCGCACGTGCACAACACAGTCACCAGTTCTATTAAGGGAATACACTTGGCAAGACTCCATGACACACCCCTCTTCACTCCAATGACTTTATACGACTTACCCCATTTCAAACGGACAGGTCTAATATTCTTGACGCAATTTTATATAACTTTGCGACAGTACCCCGTGGGGGAATCTCCACTTGTAACGTAATGACAGCTCACACCTTACGTAATTATAGTGCAGCACCGTCACGTAATAATTTTTTTCGCCCAAAACACCCAAGGCGTTTTTTATTAACTTAATGGCGGCACATACTTTATGTAAGGTCAGTGCATCTAACGCATGGACGGCGCATCCATCACTGTCAGGTAATACCATTTTGACATTTTTCGCCCAAAAGCCTCAAGACATTTTCTTTTTCAGCTTTCATTTTTTCGCTCAAAACACCCTTCATATTTTTCTTTTGTCTTTTTCTATATTTCTTGACCCCGCCACGACTCGAAATGTCATTTCATTACAACTGTACAGGGCCCCAAGCCAGTCGTCCATGAAACCATTTCCAGTATTTTGTATCTGGATCCATATTCGAAAATTAACCTATTGCATTACAGCTAAGATCGCCCATTTTTTGCATACGTTAGAATGATGCGTTACTCTCCCAATTTGATACAGTCCAGGAGAAATTTGCTCTCAAGATATTAATAACGATAAAACGAAAATGTATCGTTTCTTTACGGGGGATATTAGATTTCACAATATCGCGACAATAACCCCCCCCCTCTCTAGCATGCAATACCGGAGGAATAAGGTTGATATTAGATGCAAATTTAAGACATATTAAGAGCTCTTAAGGAAAATATTCATTTCTTTGAGTACCTGTTAGATTTTCACCTCTTCCATGGGAATAATGTCCCCACCATAAATTTTAAGCTGTAGTTTGCCCCGCAATGACATTCCATGACTCCTTCCCCCCAAACCCTGTCAATACTTCATCTCCACCAAGACATTTTTCAGGCATTTCCTATTAAAAATTGTGTCTTTGAATCCCGTGGTTCATGTTTTTGCAAACCAAGCCAATCATGATGCCCCACAAAATACTCCACACCGCCATGGCATTTAACACATGTGAAACCAGCTTCCTCCCTAACCCCACCCCCTGGGTGATCTGATATTAGTGACACATTTAAACCATATTAAGAGATTTCTTTGAAGGACTTTTAACGAAAAGCACCGTTTCAATGAGTATAATGAAATTTCACTCCCCCTCTAGCAAAAAATTCATTTAACACCTCCCACCGTATCTCTAAGCTCTAGAGTATAATAATCAATGACATTGCACACCACCTTGGTAAATTATGGATGGTATTAAACACCCCAATGACATCGCTAAATATCCCTCAAGACATCTTTCAGGCATTTCCTATTAAAAGTTATGCTTTTTAATCCCGTGATTCAAGTTTTTGAAAACCAGCCTTCATGATGCCCCACAAAACACACCATTTTGCCATAGCAACCCCCCCCCCCCTCATCACCATATGGCACCAGATCCCCCTCCCTCCCCCCGGGTGAAATGATACTAGAGTTATATTTAGACCATATTAAGAGGTATTATTGAAATACTGTTAAGGAAATACCCTTTTTTCATTGAGATAAATTTATGGATATTTCAAAATATCCTAACAATAGATTCCACCCACCACCTAGCATTAATTTTCAGAGGGCACCTTGATAATAGATGCAATTTTTAAGCATTATTTTGGCTTAAAAAGGATGAAATATAAGCAATAACATGCGTAAATTAAGGAAAGACGAAGGGAGAGGACTCCAGGGGAGGGGTGAGTCTTTGAGGGTGGAGGACCTGTTTTTTCCCTCGCCAGCTCAGAACTGCCTTTTTATCTAGTCATTTAGGTTTATTTCTCTTTCGGTGCGCAAAGTGGTAATTTGCAAGTGTTAATTTTCAAATGTTTTCTTTTTTTTAGCCCGCAGAGGCCCTCCGTCCTCTTGGGTACCGGCCTGCTCACTGGCCATCTCCGAGGGAGTATCCAGTCCACCCAGTGGTTTGTCTCAGTCCTTACGCAGCCCAGGGCACATTTTTTCAGCAAAAATATCAAAACAGGCAAAGGTGGGAAAATTCTATTTCGAGAAATTCTAGTTCCCACCCATCCCGTGAACTGCGGGGGAGTTTCGTCAGTGTCTACTCATTTCGGAAGCGAAATCCGAGCTTCAGCTAGGTGATAAAGGAGGTTAAAAAACGATCTTGCTCAAGATAACTTAAAAAGTAGTAATAACAGGGAAGTTATCATAGAATTTCTAAGATATGCCCGCCTCTGGCATTACATCATCCATGTTTCTAGCGCTCAGATAGCAAGATTCAAACCCCTGGCAACCCACCCGGGATTCCAGGCGTTCTATTATTTCTTCTATATTAGCATGATTCCTAGCCATTTCTTTGATACATTGTTTTTCTGGAAGATTCCCTGGATTTCCGTGACCAGGTCTAATATGAATGACGCCAGTTTATATCGCAAGCTAGACTAAAAGGACCCCATGAGGGTCCAGAACGGCACACACACACGGGTACTGTGTAATGACTGCAGTGCACATCTGAAGCAAAAATACCTAATTGGAGAGGTTGGAAAATCACCTTGCGAGACGGGTAGATAACCAAACCGTTAAAAAGTTCTTATGATCCAGAGCGGAATGACACTGAGACACTGTTTTTACACTGACACTAACCCTCATAAACCCTCCCTCTCCCGTCATCCATGTGGTACCAGGCCTCACCTCCTAGGACATTTTCAATCTTCTCATTCCGAAAATAAACTTCTGGAATCACATTAAACAATATATTTTTGAAAACAGAGAAGTCGCCCCCTTTCTTTACTACTGTTTGATATTCCCCTGTGACACAACACTATCATTGCCCCCCCCCCCAAAAAAAAAAATAAAGAACACTTTTCAAACATTTCTTGTTAAAAGTTTTACTTCAAGTCATTCATTCGGCTTTTTGCAAGGAATTCACGCCACAGTACCACGATGACACTACTTTTAAGCACCCCTCTACCATCTTCCCCATCTTCAAAAAATACTTTTCAGACATTTCTTGTTAAAAATTTTACGTCAAGTCATTCATTTGGGTTTTCACAAGCAACTCACGCCACAGAGTATTTAAAACACTTCTCAGGCTTTTCTTATCTTGGCAATGAATATAGAGGTTGACCGCGATTTCTACACTTTGCCCTTGATTTCTACGGTGGTCTTGATTTCTAGGGTTACCCCTGATTCCCATAGTTTGCTCTTGTTTTTTTATGAAATTGTCAGGGCTTCAAGGTTTTGCTATTATTTGCATAGAAGTTGACCATGATTTCTACAATTTGATCACAATTTCGATGGTATGGTCTTGATTTCTACGACTTGGTCCAGAGTTCTAGGGTTGACTCTGTCATGTAGATAAGTACGTTACCATTTTTATTGGGATACATTCCCTTTCTGGGCTCTAATATTTCGTAGCGATAAGACACAATTGTTTGTCACTTGATACTTTTTGAGAACATCAGGGAATATGATTTTTTCCCTGGGACACAAAGCATTCTTTGGTTTAATGTATCTTGACAATAAGTAATAATCACGTTTTGCTACCCCTAAGACACCAGTCATCATCAGTGTAAGCGTCTTCTAACAATTGAAGCACACACAAAAACACACACGCACACACACACACAAAAACACGCACACAGACACATACACACACACACCCACACACACACCCAAACTCACACACACACACACACACACACACACGCACACACACACACACACACACACACACACACACACACACAAACACACACACACACACACACACACAAACAAAAACACACACCACACACAAAAAAACACAAAAACACACAAGCACACACACACATGAACACAAAACACACACCCAAATAAAAACACTTAGACATACACAAAAATGTAAATTAAACAGAGACAAAAAAACGCAAACACACACACACACACACACACACAAACAAAAACACACACAAACAACAACACACACACAAACACAGACAAAAAAATCACTCACAAAACATAAAAAAACACACACACAAAATGTACACACACAAAACACACACACAACACCACACCATTGGAATTTTTTCCTTGAAGTGCAAAACTTGGAATAGTTTTGCTGTGTTATGTAATGATTTACCTTGTCACAGTTACACTCTCTTGATGTTTCACACTTCATTTTGGAATTTGTTATTGAAATTTAACACTGGGAAGGATTTTATACTGTTCTGTCGTAGTTTACCTTCTCACTATTACATTCTCTAGATGTTTCAAAGTTCATTTCGGGTTTTTTTTCCTTGAAATTTCATTCAAGGAATGAAATTTTGGGTTCATTTTCTGAAATTCAGTTCATTTGAAATTCATGAAATTCAGTTCATTTTCGGGTTTTTTTACTTGGAATATTTTCGTAGTGTTATCTCATGATTTACACTGGCACTGTCAAACCCTCTTGATTTTTCAAAGTTGAGTTTCAAAGTTCACACACACACACACACACACACACACACACACACACGCACACACACACACACACACACACACACACACACACACACACACACACACACACACACACACACACACACACACACACACACACACACACACACACACACACACACACACCACACACACACACACACACACACACACACACACACACACACACACACACACACACACACACACACACACACACACACACACACACACACACACACACACACACACACACACACACACACTTTGAAAAAAAAACTTAAATTTCTGATCGTTAGTTAAATCATGCCAGAAATGTTTCCCGAAAATCCCTACCCCCGTGAAAAGTTACCCCTGTGGAAAATTCCCCAATGGAGAGTTTCTCCCACGGAAAATTCTTCCAAGAAGAAAGTTCCCAAAGATGTATAAGCTCATATTATTCTCAAAGGCATAGTTATTGGACCTATCAACTGCACAAAACCAAATAGCTATCTCAAAATTTTGATCGGACGACTATGGGGGAACATAGAGGTAGAATGGGGGCTATTTGCCCTCTAATCCTTTTGGATATTAAATAAAAAAACAAGTTTTTTTAACTGAAAGTAAGGAGCAACATTAAAACTTAAAACGAACAGAAATTATTCCGTATATGAAAGGGGCTGTCCCCTCCTCAACGCCTCGCTCTTTACGCTAAAGTTTTTTATTTTTTTTAAAAAAATAGATTTGTGAGAAAGTCAAACTTTAGCGTAAAGAGCAAGGCGTTGAGGAGGGGAGAGCCCCTTTCATATAAGGAATAATTTATGTTCGTTTTAAGTTTTATGTCGCTCCTTACTTTCAGTTAAAAAAAACTTGTTTTTTTTTATTTAATTTTTGAACGTTTTTTAATAAATGTAGGTTTTGATCTTGGCTCACAGTAAGTAGTGTGAGTGTAATAGATACGAAACTTACATGGAAACTTACACCTGAGGCAATAGGCACCACGAAACTTACATGAAAATATACATTGGAATTGCACAAGAAAAACCCATGGCTGTGTCATTAAACTTACACGTGAACATTTTGAAAAGTTGGCAAGGTTTTTGTTTTTGATAAGAATTGCACAATGAATGTACCGTTTGACGTGGGCATTTTTTAGGAGCCAATCAGAGGCAGCGATGCTTGTTCAATATACGATAACTTGATTTGTGGCTGGGATTTGAATAAAAGGAATGGTTTTCACTACAATTCATATTAGTAAGAGAATTGAATTCAGAGAGAATAGTTTATTTGAGAGGATATTAGTGGTGAAAAAATGAGTGGTGCATTTACATTATTGGAGATTAATGATGGAGCCGACAGCAGCAGCAACGATATACGAGTACCCAATGTGGCTGTGGAAATAACCGCTGGCTGTAGACTATGCTTTGAATGGGACAGTATGTATGGTAGATACGTGATATCATTAAGCAAGTTTAAGCAGGAGGAGCAACTATGTTTTGCTGGAAAAGTGAATATTCTCCATATAAATAAACTTCGGTCAGCATTAGATGTCCTATCGAAATATATTGATGAGAATAAAATGCATCAGTGAATATTATTATTGTAATTACGTTTAATACAATTATTTCTAAATCAAAGTTATTTTTCTTTCTATAGTAGACTAGCGTATATTTTTTAGAGTACAAAAAGAAATTCTGGTTAGTCTGAAGTTGGTTGTGAGAGTGTTAGGACTAAAAAATGGATAGATTTGAGAAAGAGCGAATCTTGGGGAATCTAGTGTTTATGGAAAAACATCTGATTCTAGATGACGATTTTCTGGAGCTGTCTATTCAAAGGAAGATATTTTCTCGGGGAATGCTGGTGGATATAATGAAAACTAATTCTCCATCATTAGACTATTGTATGAAGCTTCTACATCGTGGTCCAAATGCATTTACACAATTTATTGATATATTGATCACGACACGGCAAAATGATATTGTGGATATGCTTTTAAACATTAGTTTAGAAATTTAGGACTTTTTTTCATGAGAAAGATGGTGCTCAAGGATGATTGACTCCTCTCTCTCTCTCTCTATCTCAGACAATTTTTTGTTGTTGCTAGCTCAGTTTCATTGTGGCAGTGAGAGTGTCGACACATGAAAAATGTTCCATACATGTCCGCTATGTATGTACACACTGGGCAGCTGGTCATCATGTGAGAATTGCACAATGATTGATGAGTATGATGAAAAGTGTAGATTATGCAACCCGTGTAAATTGCATAGAGGATATGCTGTACAAATTAAAGATTTTAATTCCTGTCTTGAAGAGGTGTGTGACTCTCATCCTAGAGGGCACCTATGCTCCAATTGTCACTATGATAAATGTAATCAGTGGGAGAATACATATCCCGGTATGATTGGAAGAATCCTAAGCGTGATTTTAGTTTATTGCTACGAGATTGGTATCGTCGTGGTTTTAGATTGTTCTGGGAGGAGGAGCCGGGTCAGCGATTCAACTGTTGGAACAGCAAAAGAATATGGTTTCTACGTCATCGTTGTGAAGACAATGGGTGTTATGATTATAAGCCCACTGATTTTTATTTGGCTGTGACGGAATGTGATTCGACACTTGAGGACACTGTTTGTGAAATTGCTTCAAATAAGCAAATTGAAACATGTGAATTCTATAGAATGAATGAGAATAGTATTGTTGACTATACAAAGAGGTATGACAAGAGTGAAGTCACACTCTATTGTAGAAAATGTGACCCTGACATTGCAGTACATCAGGATCAGTCCACTGTGAATTCAGATAATCTACCTGCACTAGTTGTTGTCGATAAATACCTATACCTAGTAGAAGATGAAATCTAAAGAGTAGAAAAGTCGTTTTATCATGTATATAAATTTTTATCATTTATTAATAAACAATTTCACAAACATTTTTAAGCACTTTATTCTTAGGGCACTAAAATCAATATTAAATACGCTTGTAAGTATATTTTCAACTAGAAAGTCGTTCAATCGAGGTAAGTCAACGAGATGTTGAGAAACTACTTATAGGTGTAGCCACGACATCTGAACATGAAAAAGAGTAGTGCATGAAAGCCACATGTCTTAGTCGTTAAATATTGTACTCTTCGTTGATTTTGAATAATGGTTTTCCCACTGCTTTCAATAAAGTTGCTGATGTATGGCGTGTAGAATTTATACGATAGGCCAAGAGGATCAAAAAATTCAATATTCTTCGCTGTTTGAAAGATGCATAGCCAATGACTAGTCTTCAAAGTCGATGGACTGCTATTAACAATGATTAAGGTATTGTTAACACTTGGAATTTTTTCAATGAAGTCCGAAGGTATGCAATAGGACTTGTACTGGGACATGTATGGATCCATACTAAATACGTTGATTATTTGGTTTGTGTTCATAGTGCAAGGTCTAGTAGAACACTGCCGTCGGGTGTGATTTCCCAATAGGTTTCAAATTGACTCAATGATATTAGCGTGATACTCTCAGTCAAAGCATCGGCAAATGTACACTCTAAACGTACGTTCCCTGTTCGTACTATGCTCATATCCTGAGTCCCCGACAAGTCCAAAACAATTACCCCATGATTTTTTGAAAACATTGAATCGGTTATTCCATTTTCAAATATTTGAGAGTCATGATCTAGGGATTGCATGGTCAACTCGTACAGAGTTCTATAGGATTTTTTGTCAAAAGATAGAGTGTACAGTGGAATACCGTTCACTTTGCACACAAGGCTAGATAGACCGAAAAAATTAAAATCATTGGGGGATTCAGTCCAGGATCCAACGGCACTTTGACTCTTTACAAAGACCAAAGCCAATTTTGATGGGATTTCTCCATAAATGATGATAAATGATGATAAATGATGAATCGCTATAGCTACGAGAGCCGGTGGCAATGTGACGTTGATTGGTGATCGTATGGGGGACAAGAAGTTTAATGTTGTTACCATTGGCTCTTAGATTTTCCACTGCCAAAGCAACAGAGCTCATAACCTGTTGTTTTCGGACGTGGAGAATTGCCGATGTGATAATGACATTTGCATCGGCTGCTGCAGGAAGTGTTTTTCTCAAAATGAAATTCGATGGGGCCATCTGTAACTTTATGTCAATCTTGACATTGGGGGGTAGTCATTGGGATATATTGAATATCTCATGATTTAATTTTCCAACCAGATGATACTCCTGGGTCACTGCAGTAGTCAACTCGCCGTCGATATCAACACCTGATCGATATTCATAGCCCAATGATTGTCCTCTCAACTCCTTGTATGCCTTTGGTGTCATCATCATAAATTGTATGTAGCTTGCATAGTTGGATAAATTATTGCTAGTGCTCACCAATGTTCCATTAATGAATACATTAATTTGTTTGAATAGGTTGTGTAGAATACAGTTTTCATAGGAGAGACCATCGCCAGCATTTGGAGTTGTATTATCTGACTTTTTCTTCACCGCAACATTTAAATCAATAAATGTTGATGACAAATCAATGAAATAGTCTTCATTGGAAAATATTTGAAAGTGTATATTTTCCGAGAGGGGTTGTTGGGGGTGAAATTGTTCATAGTAGCCATACTTGACACTGACATCAACATTTTCAGCATTGAATAGATTCAATGAGGAACTAATTGATGGATATGATTTCTTGTGGGGGAGATAACTCATCTTAAGAGAAGAAATCCTTCTTTGATCTAACAATCTTTTTCTTTTTCTTCTTCTGCTTAGTGGTCTTCCTTGTTTTATTCCTCAAAGTCCTTGTTGATGTCCTTCGCTTCCTGCCTGGGTGGAGACTGATGAGTGAATGACGTGCACGCATCCTTTTCAATCCCTCCCCATTTTGTCGAGATTTTAGTTGCTCACCAACGGCTCTTGCTGAAGATCTAATATTTTCCTTAACAGTCTCCTTGAAATTCTTGCCCGACCCCCAGTCCTGTAGTGTGGAGGCAGCAAAATTTGATGCAGCAGGTACAAGATATTTTGTGGCAAGGGGTAGTGCAGAACGAAATAGACTAGCAAACCAGCTACCAAGACCATAGCCAGACATTGTAGTACGCCCCTTGTAGTAGTCCAATCCATTGCCTATTTGACGTGGACTCAAACCACCAACATAGCAATCGATATCGGGACAGACAAATGGAATTCTTCTATTGTTCATTTTAGGTGATTGTGCTATTGCCAACAATGGGTCGAAAATGACATGTAATCACTGCTAAGCCTTTTGTTATTGCTATAGGATCACCCAATTCACTTCTTAGTGTTAACTGACAGAGTTGCAAACACGAAGTGTTTACAGGAACATACTGAAGATGCTTTATATTATAGTGATGAACAAGTTGATGAGATGTTTTTCTTTCAAGAACACGTAGGAGGGGGACATTTGAATTAACGATTCTCGATGTTTCCACAAAGGATGCATAGAGAAATATGCAAGAGTCAGAGGCGAAACCAGGTGGATAATCAGCAAAAATAACTTGATCCATCCCGTAAACAGTGCCAGCATTTTTCCCATTGATCATATTCTGTTTAAAGCCGAAACGTCTCTCAGATTATCATTGAGAATAATTATTTCAGTGTCAACAGGTGAGGTAATGTAAATCCTATCGTGTTCCAGTGATTAATTAAAATGGAATTTACCATTCCTACGATATGAGATTTTTCTATTGATTGTACGACACAAATCTGTCATATTATCGTATTCAATATATTTCAATTTGGCATTTGGATATTTGCTAGATTTAAGTGCTTCAACCCATTCATAGTCGACAAAGAGTGTCCAATCGAATGGTATAACTTTTATATCATACACACGATCCTTTCTCAGGATGTCATAGGTATTTTTGAGGATACAATTGACAAGAGCCACTTCATACGCACCGTCAAATTTGATGGCGGGGGAGAGTTTTGTCCAAAAATCACTTGTCGTATTCAAGTCGTTGTAGAGAAGATCGGAAACATTGGACATGAAAGTTACATAGAAATCATTGGGCATTGTCAATATCTTCAACACCTATCCAAGAATCAAAATCAGAGTTGTATCCTAGCCACCGAACAAGTAACTGTTTCTTACCCCTGCGAGTACGAGTCTTTTATATCTTTTCAATTTGATAGATTTCACTAATATTTTTAACTTTTTGTAGTTCATAGTCATAAAAGTCGCCGAGAATCTCTTCATCTTTGGTATCACGCAAACAATAAGTTATGGGTTTAGTGTCTAGGATTTTTGCCACTTTAAAAAGTTCGGTGGACCACAAGTAATTCCCTTTTCAAAAACATTAGTTGTTCTATTAATTTGAACAGTATCACCAACATTGAATTTATTTTTCTTCTTGACAATAGTTTCATTGGAATATTGTTTAAGAAAGGTGTCAATTGTATCATTATCAGAATGATGAACTTCCGTTGGCGTAGAGTTGGACAATGATCGATGAGGTCGTTGATTATAAATCAACATGAATTTATCTAAATCATGAATAAAAGCCGTTGTATTTTTCAATGTACAATATCTTGAAATTAAAAGCCGAATAGTTCTTATCAATCGTTCGGCCAATGCAGCCTTTATAGGACTATGACCATGATAGAGCAGTGTACTATATTTCACTAGTACTTTTGCAACATGGGGATTAACAAATTCACTACCGCGATCCGTTTGAATTTTTTTATATGAATCCTATTCGAGAATACTTTCAATGGCCTGAGCAACTTCAATGCCTCTCTTTGATCGCAATGGAATTGCATATGCATAACGACTATAAATCCTGATTGCAAGTAGAATGTACTTGTACGGTGTATTGTGACGTCGTTGAATCTCATCTAGAGTCAGGAGATCTGCTTGCTTTATATGCAATGGGTAAAAGGCTTTAGTTTTTCGATATTGTTTAGCACGAAGTCTATGATTTCTATGCAGAGTGGAACTTGATTCATTTTGTAGATAGTCTTGCACACTTTTAGTGTGAACACCAGTGACTTTAGAAAGAGTGGTGGGGGAACTTAAACTCCCCGCCTCACTAATATTTTCATAAACACCTTTCAGAACTTCAACCATTTTGAACGTAAACACGTTGTGTAACTTCCGCTACCCTTTTGTATACTAGTTGTGGATGGTGACATGATACGTTTTCGCTTTTTCCTCGCCACCATTGTCAAGTTTCCACTAGGTGTGCTAGTATTTTCCAAGATTGATTTAAAATTTTCTTCTTCTTCTTCTTCTTCTTCTTCTTCTTCATGTTTTAATGGTGTTATTGTTGTTGATGATGACGATGCATGTTCATTTAATTTTGTTAGAATTTGTCTATTGCTAATAAGACTTTTGGGAAAGTTTAATGTATTTAGAAAGTTGTATAGATGAGCGTCAAATGATAATAGTCCTTTACGATTTGTAACCATATCATAGATTAAATCAAGTAGATTATAGCTCTTGCCCTGAATTATAATCCCTTTACCATTGCTCTCAACTTGAATATGATCTTGACCACATTCCATGAGATAGGTTAGGAGTCGTTTACTTTGTTCACGATATGAGTGGGGCATTAGATTTCCAATTTTCAATACAATCGAATCCAATTCCTCCTTCTTTAATTGTGGTCCAGCAACAGAATCCTGAGTAGATGATTCTTTTTTGTAATCAATAGCAGCAGCAGTGGCCTTCACACGATAGAACTTATGTTTGTCCACTCAGCGAAGTGCATCTTGAAGTAAAAGCAGTTTTTTTTATCATCCTCAATATTCTCATTGTCAAGAAATTTACTAAGATTGTTCTCAAAGTGTTCCACGGGTGAGAGAGCGAGTTCTATTGGAGTCAATTTATAGGGTTTTGCCATTCTCTAGAGAAAACTGTTTACAAGTCCTGCAATTATTGGCAGTAAAAGTGTGAAAAAGCTACCGCCCGCCTGAAGAAGTCGTTTCTTTTTAAAATTCTTTCCTTTCTTTTTAGAGGCCAATGTACGTACAATGGAACGATGTTGCTTTGCCTGTTGCTTAACTACTTCTGGCAGTTGAACATTACCCTCGGTCAAATTTAAACAAGTTCAGATATTAGATTAATGAGATCATTGTCAATACCATGTTTGAGTATGGCTTTCCTAAGCGAGGGTTTTGAAGTGCTTAGAACTGAAAACAGATGTGTATTTTCATGTAGTTTCTTCAGTGTCATGTTAGCAACTAATAGGTCTTTTTAGTGTTCACATGGAGATATACTGTAATTTCATTGTCAAAAATATCTGTGACTACACGCAGATCCTCGGGTGTATTTTGATTAAGATCTTATAGGATATAACCGTAGGGTTTTTTAGTTGCCTGATTGTATGCTGAGAGCAGAAATTTGGGGGCGCCTGGATAGATTTGTTTATTGAGAGTTATTAGCGAGCTAGAATCACGAACAACTCTGTAGATGGTATAGTAGGTGCACTTCAATGCAAGTGTTCGCATACATTTGCTCTGATGAAAGAGATTGTGTAGAACCAGAGTAAAGGAAATCTGTTCATGATGAGAGCGAACAGTGAACAGTTGTAGCATTTCCTGGGACCATTGTTCAATAGATTCAGCCAGATCGTCAATGATCAGCCAAGAGTTTGGTTCAATAATGCTGAAAACATCAAGTCCCTGTATGAATTGTATCTGCACCAATCCCGTCGTGGCAATCGCTTTTATTTTATCGTATGACTCCTGCCAAATACTGTAAAAAAAGAAGATTTTTTTCGGCTTTTCCACAAACATTTTATCGCAATTTTTAATTATTTTAGTTAAGAGTGTTGTTTTGCCTGACATTGACGGCCCACACAGAAACGATCTGAATGGTGTTTTAAATTGATACATGTTCCCTTCAACAGTTCACCTAGACAACTAACTGTAGACTATGGCTGTCTAATGACTAAATAATTTCCCTATTACTACTCCGTTCAAGAAGAAGAAGAAGAAGAAGACGAATAAAGAATCATATTTTCTTTTATTATATGCATAAAAAGTAACAATACTTAAAAGGAAAAATATTACATTGAACATGAAAGCACATTAAACATGAAAAAATACTCTTTTTTTAATTTATTTATAATAAAAATACAACATTTACATAGGCACAGAGAAAAAAAACACTTAAATAAATACACTTTTTTTTGTTTATTTATTTATAGAAAAATACAACATTTATTAGAATAAAGCACTTGAAATAATATCACTTTTATTTACAGCATTTGGTATGGGATCCCCCCTCCCCCCCGGGGGTGGCCGCTGCGGCGGCCGGGGGGCCCGCTGCGGCGGGCCGGGAAGCGGGGGCCTGCTGCGGCAGGCCCAGGCCGGGGGCATTAAATACTGGAAATTGATCTGCCTTGCACGAACACACACATTGAAAATTGTTTATGATGTAGAAAAAGAGAATTAAAAAAAAACACCCATTACCCAAAAAACCCTCCCACCCAATTTATACTTTTTTTAAATGAATTTAAGTTAATTTTTCTAGACCGAGTTGTTTTCTGTACTCTATACATTCAACTCGGTCTGAAATTAAATAATGACCGTGTGGTAGTACCTTCACATCATCTTCAAGTACATAGACTTTGTCCGATATGGCCGACATGGCATTTTTCTCAACTCTAACTGTGTAGTTTTTAAATTGTAAAGAGCGAATCGTCATGACTTTCGCCCTTGGCACTAAACTACGTTCCACACAGTTTCTATACACACTCATGTCAAAATTATTTTTTACAAAGTGTGTAGGTACCCCCTTGCAAACTTGTTTGATATCCTTGCTGTGCGTTTCCACACAGTATACCTTCGG
Organism: Artemia sinica; assembly: GCA_027921565.1. Taxonomy (NCBI): domain Eukaryota; kingdom Metazoa; phylum Arthropoda; class Branchiopoda; order Anostraca; family Artemiidae; genus Artemia; species Artemia sinica. The sequence goes on along the minus strand of CM051266.1, from coordinate 23,956,903 downwards.
ACCAGGAAACACACCACTGGATATCAGTTCGCTACCCGTTTCAGATTTTAGCATTAACAATTGATTTGGGGCCTGGTATTTCACTAGCTCTGGGTAGAGGGATTCGTCCCAATTAGTGTAGTCTATTCGTGAGCTAATGTACTCGCCATTTTCCAAATCATTCAATAGATTTTCAGTTTTGACTTTTAACAGGAGTGAATCAGTGTCCCCGTAATACACTTGAACTTGTCCCTCAATCGGCCACTGTACCTTGCATACATTATAATAAAATGACAACATGAGTTTCTTGGATATTTCAGTTATTGCACTTCCGCCTGCAATATTTTTATTTAATACAATGTTTCTTTTCTTACGGTGTAGGAGCACCATATCAGAGTCTATGATTGTGAACGATGTGAAGTTTGGATCCGCAATGATTCGAGCACAATCTTTGGGGTTGGTTACAATGTCACATCGACTTCTGTTTCGTACGCTCTTGCACATTTTACCGAAAGCTGAGTTTAAAATGAGTTTATAGACTTCTTTTTCAACTTTCGTTTTCGCTTGTGAACGCTTACTGACAAAGGTGTCAATAAACGTTTTCATGAAAGGCTTTTGATCAAATTGGAGGGCTCTATGAATCGTTGTGACCTTGAAACCATTGGACACCATCCATTTCAATAGCACGTGATGAACAACGATATTCTGTTTCGGGTTGAGGTCGGCAATTAGTTTTTGTTTTGAAGGTACCCAGTGCATACTCCCGTCCTCTACTAAAGATAAATTGTAGGGGCTCAGAGAGTTCCTACCCACCGGTCTATTTATGCACGGAAAAACAAAGTATTTTACCGAGTCATGGATTTCCATGGGTATTTCACCGTCACTTTCAAAAAACCACCCCTGTGCCCCATTCTCCTCAACACTGGCAATGTCGGGGAAATTCGAAGCACATGGATTGTCAAGCCATTTATAATTGCCACACGGCAAACAGTAGTGAGACATTGGCGATGGGTAAAGAGAATTCATATCCAAAAAAACTGCGTCCGACTTTTCATCGGTGTGTTGTCCGGTCGGATCAGTTTTCATGATACGATCCCCGTGAAAAACATACCCACCCCTCATTTATCTCTCTACAAACAGATGCTGATCCACATCGGTGATCAGACCTATTTCTTCTTTGCTGATTTTAAGTATCAAGCCCATCACCAAATGAGGAGTGGAAAAATAATAAACTAAATCCAACCCAAATTACCCATAGATTTTATCCGTATTTTTGCACACAATGTCCAGAGAGTGAGTACGTCACTGGCCAAGTATATTTTACAATAATCCCACCCATTTTTACACCCACCCTTTGCCCAAACCCTCTTAGCAAATTCGTTGTCACTAGTGGTGCACTCACTCTCAGTAAGAGAATTGTAAAAAGCTTCAATGGGCGGTAGTGACACCTCATCTAGCCTCGAGCCAGAGTTGTAATAATCATATGGATATATACCCTTACACTTTAATAAATCATACATTTCATCATCGGGGAAGCGCTGTTTGAGGAGGGGGAAGCTATCAAAATTATCACTTTTCTGTACCTGAATCAATTGACTTAAAGATTTGGGGAAGAAGCTGAAAGAGTCTAAAAAACGGAATTTATTCAGGCACGTGTTACCCTTGTCAACTGTTTTCCACATGAATTCTGGCAGCAATAGCTTCTCCGATGATTTGAGTATGATATTATGTGAAGAAGAACCATCTATCCATGCGTCATCTACAACTCCACCCTTGGCAATGCGGGCCAACGCCGGTAGAACAAACTTTAAGTCGTAATTGGAATTTTGTATAAAAACAGGTACGAAATATTGCTGTCTAACGTTTAAATTGCATGACTGGTGTGCTACCCCTCTAAAGTTACTCCCTCCCGATGTAATTTCCTGCCACAAATGATCATGGTCGATCACCTTCCTCCTCCCTCCATTCCCAACACCATCATCAAATTCTCCCTTGCAAACCCAACACATTTTACGATTTTTAATGGCCACTCTGTCATCTGGTGATAGGAGCATAGGATAGTTTGTATAACGAAGGCGCGAAATTGCACCGTTCTCTGTTTTGATTAGACTGGCCAATGCCGAGCGCATGCAGTCTTCACCGTCACCCAACATCTCAACTTCATCCAGCACTTGCATGGTATTATTGGAATCTCGTTGCGCATGAGCGTAAGAGACCCCTATGGCTTCATGTATTTTAACAAGATTTGAATTTGACGGATCGCACACGTCTGTCAGTTTAGCTTCGCAGTTCAAAGCGATCTTATTGCTCTGCAGGAGCGTGTTTTGAAAATTTTTAAAACGTAAGATCGCTCTATCTCCGCTTACCGTCTCCACAGCCTGGTATCCACGACGTTTACAGTGTTTCATGTGATGCTTTAACTTTAAATCAGAGCGAAATCTTGAGAGACATGTTGGACAGTAATAACACATACCTTTCCCCTTTTTACCCTCACTTAGAACCCTACTAATATCCGTAATTGGATTAAAATGACCAATTGAATCAGGATCTGTGGGTGGAGTGTATAGAAGCCACACCCAATGTTCTACTGATTCAATTGAAGGAGCCCGCACTTGAAATAATACACCCTTCTTATCGGAACGCTGGCCCTCCTCAAATTCTGTTTCATACTGTAACACCGTGACACCAATCTTTAAATGTGCATTAGCCCGCTCAAAAACATCTATTCCTTTTAGTGTCACGGGAAATTGACCATTAAAACAATTAAAATCTACTTTGGGGAACTTTGAAGCCTCCCTACCATTAACTGCCATTTTATCCAACTTTTTCTGAGATGCATCTTTTTGAAGTGGTCTGTATGCTGCAATTAAAAATGCATACTTGAAACACTGCAGCCTCGTATCGAAACAGATTCGTTGTACCCCCTGACACCCCTCTAAATCTGAATGATATTTTAAAACTATAGCCCTCTCCCCCGCCCCACCACCTCTTACAATAAAATCCTTTTTGAATCTACAAATATTAACATTTAAACTTTCAATAAATAAAACCACAGATCCACTACCTCCCTCGTTATAATTTTTCCACTTACTTTGAATACTATTAGCCCAATTTAGAAAAACCTCCCATAATTTGATAAATGCGGGCGAATTGCCAACATCTCTGTGTGCAAGTACTTCGAATACATCTCACCCGCATTTTCATTTTAAAAAAATATTTTAGTGCTATTGATGCTTTTAAACTGACCCCCACTCCCCACACCCCCATCTGTTGTTCAAGAATGGTTCAAATCTTATTAGTATATAAATGTGTAATGGTCGAGGGATCTGTTATTATATCCCCCGACACTAGAGAGTTGAAGGGATCACCGAATTTGGCGCAGTAGACCTTTGTGTGGTGCAAGGCAGAGTTGGACAGAAAAAATCTGGAGGAGGGGATACTTGTGCTGTTGTTGTAGTTGTATTACTATTAGTACTAGCTATATCATTAAGCGGAATGGTGGGGGGTGACACAGAATTGTCAATAGTACCATCCCCAGTCTGTTCAATTACATTGGTTGGAGATGGCATGAGGTCCCCTAAGCCTGATAGCACATATTCCAAGGTGTTTGGGGACATCTGATCGAGCCAGCCTGTGTTGTCCTGTGTTAGAATTTCTTTATGAGGACCCGGTTCAGAAGCACTAGTAACACCCCCTAAATGCTCATGCATAAGTCTATCTGCCCAGTCCGGATCCTCAAGCATGTCAATTTCACAAGCTAAGTCGTCTAGGCTAGCCATATCCCCAAAAACATCATTAAGAAAACCACTATGCCACTCCATATTCTCTAGAACTAATGAAGGTTCGTCATTGAACTCCGTTGGTGGTGATAGAATTGGTCCAGTAAATGCTGATGTCTAATCACTCAATGGTGGTGCTATATCATTAATCTATAGTAAAAAGGTTTTATTTTCTATGTGAAATAAGCATCATTTCATAAAGTTGAAAATCATGTTCATTTCTAGTCGTATGTTCCCCGAATATTTAACATGTACCATTTTTCCACACCAGCCCCCCATAAAACTCAATTCCTCCTCCTAGAATTATTTAAACTGAATACATACCCCCCGCCCTAGAAAGTTCAGAAAAACACAATAGCCTTATCTGTAGTGAAGCATTTTTCTACTCTTAAACTAATTTTTTAAACTAAATAGTTACCCCCGCCCTCCCCCCTCAGAAAGTTCAGAAAAACACAATAGCCTTATCTGTAGTGGAGCATTTTTCTACTCGTAAACTAATTTTTTAAACTAAATAGTTACCCCCACCCTCCCCCCTCAGAAGTTCAGAAAAACACAATAGCCTTATCTGTAGTGGAGCATTTTTCTACTCGTAAACTAATTTTTTAAACTAAATAGTTACCCCGCCCACCCCCCTCAGAAAGTTCAGAAAAACACAATAGCCTTATCTGTAGTGAAGCATTTTTCTACTCTTAAACTAATTTTTTAAACTAAATAGTTACCCCCCCCCCCGCCCTCCTCCCTCAGAAAGTTCAGAAGAAAACGAAATAGCCTTATCTGTAGTAAAGCATTTTTCTACTCGTAAACTAATTTTTTAAACTAAATAGTTACCCCCGCCCACCCCCCCCTCAGAAAGTTCAGAAAAACACAATAGCCTTATCTGTAGTGAAGCATTTTTCTACTCGTAAACTAATTTTTTAAACTAAATAGTTACCCCCGCCCACCCCCCTCAGAAATTTCAGAAAAACACAATAGCAATATCTGTAGTGAAGCATTTTTTTCTACTCGTAAACTAATTTTTTAAACTAAATAGTTACCCCCGCCCTCCTCCCTCAGAAAGTTCAGAAAAAAAAACAATAGCCTTATCTGTAGTGGAGCATTTTTCTACTCATAAACTAATTTTTTAAACTAAATAGTTACCCCCGCCCTCCTCCCTCAGAAAGTTCAGAAATAAAGACAATAGCCTTATCTGTAGTGGAGCATTTTTCTACTCATAAACTAATTTTTTAAACTAAATAGTTACCCCCGCCCTCCTCCCTCAGAAAGTTCAGAAAAACACAATAGCCTTATCTGTAGGGAAACATTTTTCTAGTCGTAAACTAATTTTTTAAACTAAATAGTTACCCCCGCCCACCCCCCTCAGAAAGTTCAGAAAAACACAATAGCCTTATATGTAGTGAAACATTTTTCTAGTCGTAAACTAATTTTTAAAACTAAAAAGTTATCCCCGCCCTCCTCCCTCAGAAAGTTCAGAAAAAAAACACAATAGTCTTATCTGTAGTGAAGCATTTTTTCTACTCGTATGTTTCCCGAATATTTAACACACACCATTTTTCCATACCATCCAACAAAACCCAGTTCCTCCTAGCATTTTTAAGTAAATAATCATGTATAAGTTAGAGGTAAAATATATACACTTACAAATTCAGACTGCACTTGTACATCTGAAGTCCCTGGCAAAGCATGAAGGGTGACCTCCTCCCGATCTTGAGCAGACAAGACCGATGCATTATGAGAAAGCATCCATTCCCTCTTGAATTTCCTAGCAGGTTTCATAGTGGTCTGTGCAGAGCTGGCATGAGAGGGCCCCGGCTGATCCAGAGAACTTGTAATAGAGCTAGCATATCTGATGATGGATGGTCTTGCAGCTTGCATCGATGTGGTATCACCCCATCTTGGTCTCTTTTCGGGGGGGGGGAGTGATTGTAGGAATCTTCCTCCTCCTTTAAAAGGAAGACAAATTTAGTAAGGAAAATAACCTCCCTTTTACAGATAAATTGTCTTCTAAAGTTTATTCTGATGTTTGTAGTGCTATAACTATTAGCACTTTAGAAATATTTAAAAAGAAAAGCTTTTAAAGTAAAATTTTTAGTTTGGGGGGAAGGGGGATTTCAAAAACATCTCCCCATAATATAATTTGACCTATAAAGTCAATTCTGATATTTCTAGCACTCTATATCTATTAGCACTATAGAAATAATTAAAAAGGCTTCTAAAATAAAATTTTGAGTTTGGGGGGAAGGGGGATTTCAAAAACATCTCCCCATAATATAATTTGACCTATAAAGTCAATTCTGATATTTCTAGCACTCTATATCTATTAGCTCTTTAGAAGTAATTAAAAAGGCTTCTAAAATAAAATTTTGAGTTTGGGGGGAAGGAGGATTTCAAAAACATCTTGCCATAAAATAATTTGGCCTATAAAGCCGATTCTGATATTTGTAGGAGTCTATGTCTTAGCGCTTTAGAAATATTTAAAAGGGCTTCTAAAGTAAAATTTTGGAAATTTTTGAGTTTGGGGGGAAGGGGGATTTCAAGAACATCTTGCCATAAAAGAGCTAGGCCTATAAAGCCGATTCTGATATTTGTAGGAGTCTATGTCATAGCGCTTTAAAAATATTTAAAAAGGCTTCTAAAGTAAAATTTAGGAAAATTTTGAGTTTGGGGGGAAGGGAGATTTCAAAAACATCTTGCCATAAAATAATTTGCCTTATAAAGTCAATTCCGAGTTTAGTGTACGGTAACGCTAGACCCTATTTTAAACTGATGACATTGTTCAAACATCACTCAGATATCACATTTCAAAGGCTTCATTCTCGCCTAATTGACCACAACAAGAATCTATTTTCTCAAGGGAATTATTGGCACTATGCTTTGGCATGTGGTAATAATAATTCTAGATAATGAACATATAAAAGGTTGTTTTGGAAATTGTCACTCTCGCTAACAAGATAAGACACAGATGGCTTTAGGTAGATCGGAAAAAGACGGAATATCTTAAACACACACGATTGGGAAAAGCCACATTTTGAACGAAATATGTAAAAGTACAGAATTATGCTCCTAACAAAACAATGGGGGGGGGGTTTGTTTTGCATAATAGAAAAAGCATACTTAGCGTTTTCTATTGAATATACTCATCATATTTTAAGGTTTTGTATTGTTGGAGGGGAGGGGGGCTAAGTCCCCCTGAAATTTGAATTTACTGGTAACATACCATTTATCTGGAAATAAATTCAGTAAACTATACTCACATTGAAAATAGAAATATCCATTGTTCCAAAGTTAATAAAATTCAGTTTACTATGCTCGATATGCTAAAACATAATGAAAATTAAATTCCAATGCATGAACATTTTATACGGGATTTCAAGGACGAATAAAAAACGGATTTTGAGTTGCATAATTTCGTGCATGCCCCCAAAACATGTTTGACTACATTATATCATACCAGTTTTTTAAGAATGTGCACGTGAACTCATGACATACATTCATTGTGCAATCGACAACAATAACAGAAAAAAAAACCTGTCTGCTTAAATTATATTATTACGACCATACTCTCAAAACATGTTTGACTACATTATACACTGCCCAGTTTAAAAAAACCTCGACTTTAGTTTCATAACATGCATTATATTAATGTCTCAGGCATGTGTTTTTCTTGCGCAATTCCAATGTATATTTTCATGTAAGTTTCGTGGTGCCTATTGCCTCAGGTGTAAGTTTCCATGTAAGTTTCGTATCTATTACACTCACACTACTACAGTACATGAATAACTAAAACAAAATTTTCATATTAATTTACTTTTATTTGGTTAAATGGCTTTCTCGAAACTTGTTTCATTTTATTTACGAACGTTTTTATTAGTAATAAATATACGTAACTTACGAATTAACTTACGTAACGAACTTCTATATTCATATATTTTTAGTACGTATATTAGGGGTTCGCCCCCTAGTCAATACCTTGCTCTTTTAGCGAAAGTTCGAATTTTGTTCCAATTCTTTAAAAATGACCGCTTCATAACAAAGGCCGTTAATTAGAATAAATAGCTCTTATGAAAGTACTAAAAAATCTCTGGCTTAAAGAGTGAGGTATTGACTAGGGGGTGAACCCAATCATATATGTAATATTTTTTGTTCGTTTAAAGTTTTGATGTTGCTGCTGTTGCAGTTGAAAAACTTGTTTTTTTTATATTTAATTTCTGATCTTTTTTTAAATAATGCTGGGAAGTCCGGCGTCCCCTTCATCGCAATCTCCATTCCCCCATGAAAACTTCCTTCACGGAAAGATTCTCCTACATAACCCCCGACCCAAGGCACGTACGCAGGAATTTTTTTCGGGGGGGGGGCCAATTTGTTTCGGGGGGGGGGGCAAATCCTTCAAACCCATTATTCTGTGAGAAAAATCAGAAAATTATGGAAAAATGAAACAAATCGTGAGATTTCGGGGGAGGGGGGGGCCAGGCCCGGAGGCCCCCCCTGCGTACTTCCCTGCCCAACCCCCCCCCCCCACTACCAGGAAAAATCTCCCCTGAAAACGTCTGTACTGTATACTTCCCAATAACCAATACTATATGTTAACATTGGGTAAAGTTCATAACTTTCAGCCCTCCTCCTGGGAACTTCGGGGGATTAAGTCATCATAAAAAACATACTTATAATATTTTCGAACATGCTGAACAAAATGACTATCTCAAAATTTTGATCAGGTGGCTTTGGGAAAACAATGAGCGTGGGAGGGGGCCTAGTTGCCCTCCATTTTTTGGTCACTTAAAAAGGGCACTAGAACTTTTAATTTCTATTCCAATGAGCCCTCCCACGATATTCTAGGACCACTGGGTCGATACGATCACCTCTGGGAAAAAAAATAAATAAACACGCACCCGTGATCTTTCTTCTGGCAAAAAATGCAAAATTCCACATTTTTGTAGATAGAAGCTTGAAACCTCTACAGTAGGGTTCTCTTATACTCAGAATATGATGGGGTGATTTTCATTAAGGTTCTATAATTTTTAGGGGGTCTTTCCCCCTTTTTTCGAAAATCAGCAAAATTTTCTCAGGCACGTAACTTTTGATGGGTAGAATTAAACTTGGTGAAACTTATATATTTGAAATCAGCATTAAAATCCAATTCTTTTGATGTATCTATTTGTATCAAAATACCGTTTTCTAGAGTTTCGGTTATCATTGAGCCGGGTCCCAATAACCAATATTATATGTTAACATTGGGTAAATTTCATAACTTTCAGCCCTCCTCCTGGGGGCTTCGAGGGATTAAGTCATCCTAAAAGACATAGTTATAATATTTTCGACCATGCTGAACAAAATGGCTATCTCAAAATTTTGATCGGGTGACTTTGGGAAAAAAATGAGCGTGGGAGGGGGCCTAGTTGCCCTCCATTTTTTTGGTCACTGAAAAAGGGCACTAGAACTTTTAATTTCCATTCCAATGAGCCCTACCTACGATATTCTAGGACCACTGGGTCGATACGATCACCCCTGGGGAAAAAAAACAAAAAAAATAAACACGCATCCGTGATCTTTCTTCTGGCAAAAAATGGAAAATTCCACATTTTTGTAGATAGGAGCTTGAAACCTCTACAGTAGGGTTCTCTGATACGCTGAATATGATGGTGTGATTTTCATTAAGGTTCTATAACTTTTAGGGGGTCTTCCCCCTTTTTTCGAAAATCAGCCAAATTTTCTCAGGCGCGTAACTTTTGATAGGTAAAATTAAACTTGATGAAACTTATATATTTGAAATCAGAATTAGAATTTGATTCTTTTGATGTATCTATTTGTATCAAAATTCTGTTTTTTAGAGTTTCGGTTACCATTGAGCCGGGTCGCTCCTTACTTACAGTTCGTTACCACGAACTGTTTGACTTGAAAAGGGCACTAGAATTTTTTATATCCGTTCAAATGAAGCCTCTCCCGATCCTCTAGAATTTCTGCTTCGATGGGAGAACCCCTAGAAAAAAAACAAAAACAATCACGCCCGTGACCCGTGCAAAAAATGTGAAATTCCACAATATGAACTATAAGGAGCGACCCGGGTCAATAGTAACCGAAACTCTAGCAAACGGAATTTTGATACCAATAGATACATCAAAAGAATCGGATTTTCATGCTGGTTTCAAATTTATAAGTCTCATTAATGTTAGTCCTACCCATCAAAAAGTTGCGAGAAAATTCGCCTTAATTTTGAAAAAAGGAAGAAATGCCCCTAAAAGTCATAGAATCTTAATGGAAATCACAACATAGGATTCGGTGTATCAGAGAACCGTACTGTAGAGATTTCAAGCTCCTATCACCACAAATGTGGAATTTTGTATTTTCTGCCAGAAGAAATATCATGGATGCGTGTTTATTTGTTTTCTGTTTTGTTTTTTATGTTTTCTCTCAAGGGGTGATCGCATTTACCCAGCGGACCTATAATTTCGCGAGAGGGCTCATTCAAACTAAAACTGAAAGTTCTAGTGCCCCTTTTAAGTGACCGAAAAATTGGAGGGCAACTAGGTCCCCTCCCCGGCTCTTGTTTCCCAAAATCACCAGATCAAAATTTTGAGATAGCCATTTTGTTCAGCATAGTCAAATATCTAATAGCTATGTCTTTGAGGACGACTTAATCCCCCACAGTCCTTGGGGGAAGGCTGCAAGTTCTGAACTTTGCCCATTGTTTACTTTTTTGGTTATTGGTAAATATACAGACGTTTTCAGGGGAAATTTCTTCGGGTGGTGAGGGTCGGGGATTGGATTATGTAAGAGGATCTTTCTGTGGAGGAATTTTTCATGGGGGAAGAGAATTTCCATGAAGGGGCGCTGGATTTCCAAGTATCATTTAAAAACAATCAGAAATTAAATATAAATAAGTTTTTTCAACTGAAAGTAAGGAGTAGCATTAAAACTGGAAACGAACAGAGATTATTAAGTATATGAGGGGGTTAGCCCCCTCGTCAATACCTCGCTCTTTAAGCGAAATTATTTTTAGTAATTTCAAAAGAGCTATTTATTCTAATTAGACGGCCTTTTAGATTCAGGGGTCATTCTTAAGGAATTGGAACAAAATTCGAACTTTAGCGTAAAGAGCGAGGTATTGACGAGGGGGCGAATCCCCTCATATTACGTATATGAGGAAGTTCACCCCCTCATAAATGCCTCACTCCTTGAGCTAAAGTTCGAATTTTGCTAAATAATGGCCGATATAAGCAATAATTTGTTTGTGTTATTTTCTGGCCAATTTTAGCATTTAATTTTACTTTAAGCGGCTTCATGACTATGATTTTTATGTGATAATAAACCAAAGATTTTATATGTGTTCGGCTTGTGGTTGTTATTAAATATAAAAAAACAAGTTTTTTTTCCAACTGAAAGTAAGGAATAACATTAAAACTTACATCGGACATAAATTTTTACGCATATCTTTTAAAGATCTTTTCTTTCATTCATTTCAGTTATTTGAGAATTGCTTAACTTGTGACTTTCATTTTCATAAAAATAGTTTCGACATCTTTGGCCGTCTTGTTACTATGACTTACAAAATTAGTTCCGCAAATATGCTAATTTAAGTTACGTGGGTGAAGCTCTCCATGGAGAAATTTCTCGTGGGGTAAGGGAATTTTCCATGGAGGGGGACCTGGGTTTTTCTGACATTATTTAAAAAACGATCAGCAATTAAATAAAAATCAAGTTTTTTTTCAACTGAAAGTAAGAAGCATCACTAAAACTTAAAACAAACAAAAAATATTACGTATATGAGATTGGTTGCATCTCCTGAATAGCTCCATTCTAACGGTAAAGTTTCTTTTTTCAAACAGTTCGTGGTAGCGAACTGTAAGTCAGGAGCGACCCGGATCAATAGTAACCAAAACTCTAAAAAACGGAATTTTGATACTAGTAAATACATCAAAAGAATCATATTTTCATGCTGATTTCAAATATATAAGTTTTATCAAGTTAGTCTAACCCATCAAAAGTTACGAACCTGAAAAAATTTGCCTTATTTTCAGTAAAAGGAGGAAACACCCCCAAAAAGTGATAGAATCTTAATGAAAATTAAACCATCAGATTCAGCGTAATAGAAAATCCTGTTGTAGATGTTTCAAGCTCCTATCTGCAAAAATGTGGAATTTTGTATTTTTTTTGCCAGAAGAAAGATCACGGATGGGTGTTTATTTATTTGTTGTTTTTTTTTTTTTTTTTTTTTCAGGGGTGATCGTATCGATCCAGTATTCTTAGAATATCATGAGGGGGCTCATTTGAATGGAAAATTGAAAGTTATAGTGCCCTTTTTAAGTGACCAAAAATATTGGAGAGCAACTTGGCCCCCTCCCACGCTCATTTTTTCCAAAACTCTTCCCATCAAAACTTTGAGGTAGCCATTTTGTTCAGCAGAGCCGAAAATTTAATATATATATATATATATATATATATATCTGTTTGAGAATGACTTAATCCCTCACAGTTCTCGGGGAAGGGCTGCAAGTTATGAACCTTTCCCACTGTTTACATATAGCATTGGTCATTGGGAAGTATAGAGACGTTTTCAGGAGGGATTTTTTTCTGGTAGGGGAAGGGGTCAGAGGGGGGTTGGCGTGGGAGGATCTTTCCATGGAGGACGTTTTCTTGGGGGAAGGGACATTACTATGAAGGGGTGCCGGATTTCCCAGCATATTTTAAAAACGATATCCAGCATTATTTAAAAAACGATCAGAAAGACAGAAACTAAATAAAAAAAAATAAGTTAGACGAAAATAGCGACGAAGACCACTCTGCCTTTCCAGCACCAGCAACAAAAACACGAAGAAAAATTGGGAATTCTTTTTTTAAAACAGTGAAGATAATTTGAATGAATATTTCATTCAAATTATTTTTTGAATGCTTCATTCAATATTTTTTGTTAATTGAAAAAAATAAGTTTTTTCAGCAGAAAGTAAGGAGCAATATTAAAACTTAAAAAGAACATAAATTATTACGTTTATGAGGGGGTTCACTCCCTAGTCAATACCTTACTCTTTACGCTAAAGTTTTTTTTAGTACTTTCAAAAGAGAAATCTATTCTAATTAAACGGCCTTTGTGATTCTGAGGTTTTGGATTCAAGCAAAATTTGAACTTTAGCGTAAAGAGAGAGGTATTGACTAGGGGGCGAAACCGCTCATATACGTAATAATTTCTGTTTGTTTTAATTTTTAATGTTGCTCCTTCGTTTCTGTTAAAAAAGATTGTTTTTCTATGTAATAACTTTTAAAAGAGGTTATTATTCTAATTAAACAGCCTTTGTGATTCAGGAGTCATTCTTAAACAACTGGAACAAAAATGAAACTTAGGTTATTGTAAGATTATTATTAGTTTTTAAAAAAAGCTTAATTAATATGCAGATTTCGTTTTAATTATTCATGTACAGTGAACAAAATTCAAAATCTGCATTAATTCAAAAACGTTCAGAAATAAAATTAAAAAAAACAAGTTTTTTTAAATGAAAGTAAGGAGCGACATTAAAACTTAAAACGAACAAAAATTATTCTGTATATGAAAGTGGCTGTCACCTCCTCAACGCCCCGCTCTTTACGCTAAAGTTTTTTTTATTGTTTTATAAAGTAGAGTTGTGAGAAAGAGTGAAACTTTAGCGTAAAGAACGAGCGCTAAGGAGGGGTCAGTCCCTTTCATACACGGAATAATTTCTGTTCGTTTTAAGTTTTAGTGTCGCTCCTTACTTTCAGTTAAAAAAAATTGTTTTTTTTTTTTTTATTTAATTGTATATAAGAGTTTGGAGCCTCTACACTAGTGTTCTCTTATATGCTGAATCTGATGGTGTTATTTTTAAGAACGTGAGACTTTTTGGGGGTGTTTCCCCTTTTTTCAAAAACTGGACAAATTTCCTCAGGCTCGTAACTTTTGATGGGTAACATTAGAACTAAATGTTAATTCAAAAAAACTTTGTATATTTGGCATCAGCATAAAAATTTGATCTTTTTTATACATTTATTGTTATCAAAACTCTGTTTTTTTGAGAGTTTAGGTTTCTACTGAGACCCTTTACTCCTTACGTACAGTTCATTACCTCAAACTGCCTGATAAAATTGTTTTATATATACTGAAACGCTTCACTGAAAAGCCTGATCTGTTTTGAATTAAAAAAAAAGTTTTTTTCAACTGAAAGTAAGAGGCAACATTGGAACTTAAAACGAACATAAATCATTCCGTATATGAAGAGGGCTGCCCCTTCCTGCAGCCTCGCTCTTTATGCTGAAGTTTTAAAGTTCTTCAAAAATACTTCTCGTTCGAATTCAACGGTCCTAGTCTTTCAGTCTTTCTATAACAATTGCGGCAAAAATTCAAAGTTTAAAAAAAGATAAACTAAGGGAATTATTTTGAATCGTTCAGGGAATGTTGAGAGGGATGTTAAACTCAATCAAAAGTCTATTTGTGCATCCAGAAAAAAGGGTGTATGCGTGACAACTCAAAAATCACTGAGTATATCAATTTGAAACTTTCAGGGGTTGTTGAGAGAAAGTTAAAACTAAATTAAAAACCTTTTCTGCATGCAAGTTGTCAAATGGGCGTATCTGCAATACATAAGTAATGGCTAAGGGTATTGAGTTGGAACTTTCATGACATGCTGAGGAGGATGTTAAACTAAATCAAAAGACAGTGCGTGCATTCATGTTGTCAAAAAGGCGTATCTGCAATATCTCAGGAACGGCTAAGGGTATGAAGTTGAGATTGTGAGGGAATATTGAGGGGCATGATCAGATAAACTGAAAGAGGCTATATGCATATGGTTAGTCAAAAGGGCGTATATGCAACATCTTAATAATGTCCATAGGTGTCAATTGGACATTTTCAAGGAATATTGAGGAGAGATTCTGAGCTCGGTTAAATGTCAAGATCAGAAGCTAGGTCTTTAAAAGCCTACAGGTGCAGTATCTCAAGACCAACTAAGGGTTTAACATGGGACATTCAAAGCATGCTGGGGGGAGGCTGTTCAACTGAACTAAGAGACACCATATGCATGCTCTTTGTAAGAAAAAGCGGATATGCAATGCATCAAGAACAGCTAAGGGTGCCCTCAGGGAATGTTTAAGGGCATGGTGAACCAAATCCAAAGAAACAACGGGCATCTAGAATGTCAAAACGGTTAATCTGAAAAATCTCAGGAACGTCTAAGGATATTAGGTTGAAACTTTCAGGAACTGTTGAGGGGAACATTTAACTAAACAAAATTCCCGAGATATTACTGATGCACTATTCTACAGCATGTATATATGATATCTTCTGGTTTAGTTTAAGACCGCCCTGAAAGTTTCAACTTAATACACTTAGCCATTCCTTATATATTGATTATATGTCCTTTTGATTAGCTGGATGTGGATAGTGTCTTTTATAACCTATATATATATATATATATATATATATATATATATATATATATATATATATATATATATATATATATATATATATATATATATATATATATATATATATATATATATATATATATATATATATATATATATATATATATATATATATATATATATATATATATATATATATATATATATATATATATATATATATATATATATATATATATATATATATATATATATATATATATATGATATATATATGATATATATATATATATATATATATATATATATATATATATATATATATATATATATATATTATATATATATATATATATATATATATATATATATATATATATATAGATATATATATATGTATATATATATATATATATATATATATATATATCTATATATATATATATATATATATATATATATATCTATATATATATATATATATATATATATATATATATATATATATATATATATATATATATATATATATATATATATATATATATATATATATATATATATATATATATATATATATATATATACATATATATATATATATATATATATATATATATATATATATATATATATATATTTTATAATCTGGCTTGAACTTTAACCCTATTTGGGCCAAAAACTTTAATTTTTGGTACGAAACCGTAAAAATTTATATCTTTCATAGGCCACGATCACTTTTATTACTTAAAAACGACAATAGAACTACTGATTTCCGTTTGAATGAGCCCACCCCCAATATTCTACTATTACTTAGGCATGATTAACCTTTGCGAACAAAAGGAAAAAAAAAAAATTAAACATGTAGCCCCTATCAAATTTCTTGAATAAATGCCGAACTTTATGTTGTTTGTACGTGGGAACATAAAACTCCGCAGTTTCTTGGACATCCTGAATATGACTCAACAATTTCAATCCAGGTCACACCCCTTTTGGGGGCATTTTCCTTCGTTTTCTTGGATTTTGACAATTTTGATTGGTGATTCTGTATTTAAAGGATTTTAAATATTTAGAATTATACTAAAAAACAAAATGATATTATTGATCTATATATTGTTATCAAAATTCTCGGGATTAGCCTTTAGAACCTTTCCCCTTCTAGGAAAATGTCAGTTTGAAATTCAATTTTTTGCGTTTTTTTTCAACTCCCCTCCCAAAAAAAAATGTTTTATATGTTGGAGTCAGACAATCTAAGACAGGGGCGGATCCAGGATTGTTTTTAGGGGGAGGGTTTTTTTTTTTAAATAAATTTATTAAAATAAATTTGTGTTAATTAAGTAAATTACATTACTTTAGACTATGTTAGGAGGCGCGCGCCCCCCTCTCCCCCTGGATCCGCTACTGATCTAAGACTTTTCAAAAGCAATATATTTCTTAGCTTTCATTTCTTTTCGCTCTGTTCTTGCTGCCTTATTATGTATGTTCAAATTTCTTGGATGAATAATAAACTCTCATGACTATACTTCTTGAATGTATATTTTCTTTAATTGAAAACTGAGCATATGATCCCAAGTATTTTAATAAGCTTTTTAATGATCACAATAGTGAGATGTATGCATTTGAAGCATGATCATTTTCAGAGCGTCATAGTCTGAGACATATTGCAGCTCTTTTGAATGTGCTAACTAACTCCCCAATTAAAATGAGGATATCCGGGATGCCAGTAAAATTTAGAGCCATGAATCTAGTGAATTAATTCCCTAAACTCTGGTACTCTCACTGGGGCTCAACTATTTCTTCTTGATACTATTAACTAATTAATGTAAAATCGCATTAGTGACAAAATTGTCTATATCTCAGCCGCATATTGAAGTGATAAATGAAGTGTAATTTTTTCTTTAGTATTTGTCTTTTTGTATATGGCTTTAATTGGCTTTTAAATACAGATTATTATTATTATTGTAAA
Organism: Artemia sinica; assembly: GCA_027921565.1. Taxonomy (NCBI): domain Eukaryota; kingdom Metazoa; phylum Arthropoda; class Branchiopoda; order Anostraca; family Artemiidae; genus Artemia; species Artemia sinica. Next base: position 23,939,815 of record CM051266.1, on the reverse strand, counting down.
CAGCTAATGCGAAACTGACAACATGAAAAACTCCGTAAATTTTCGGTTTTAGCAAAATATATGATAGCGCATTTCACCCCAAATGTGTTTTGCAAAACAAAGCAAATTCTATTGCCGTTTTTCAGCTATTATTCTTCGAATATACAGAGGTAAATAGGTTACAAACTTTTTCCTAAGAAAGAGAATTAAAAAAACTAGATTGCAGATAATCGGTACTTTATTAAGGAAAAATAGGATCTCAGGTTTGAATAAGTGTGAGAAAGAAAATTACTAGACCAAAATTTAACACATTACTGAATTTTTACATACATGTTGGAACAAGGTTTGCTACTTGTCTATTATATAAAACACACTCGAAAAGTGAAGTTTGGTAACAATAAAATACGATCAAAATAGAATATCTTATTAGCAAAATTGTGAAGGCTATTTGTGAATTATTAAACTGGGAGCTTCAGCGTCGGCTGACCGTCTCAAAAACAAAGAAAAGTTCATTATTAACAGGATTCTTGACCTAGTTCATTGTAATTCATTATTAACGCGATTCTTGAGGACACGGGTTAGTTTGCTTTGACTAATGATAGAGTATAGTATCTCACCCAGGGTTGCCACCCCTAGTGATTTATAACTATTTTTAGTGATTTTTCATGTTACCTAGTGATTTCCCTCTAGCTTGTGATTTATAGTGATTTTTTTTTATTCTAGTGATTTTTCAAAATACAGCAAGTAGATTCATGATTCAATCGAACAAATTATACAAGAAGTTAATTAATAAAAAAAATAGTGATCCACTACAGTTCCTTATATATTCAGGATTAGCATTTATGCAAATATATCGCCTTTGAAACTTCCAATTTCCTACCATATGTCCATATCAGATATAGACCTCAGACTTTATCATCAAGATAATAGGCGAACCTATTTCATTGCAAAATTGCAAAAATTTTCTATACTTCCTATTTCACAACGTTTGGTTTGGTTGAATTTTTGTGTTCATATTTATGTCGTTTTTTCTCTATGATTAAATAAAAAAAAAACAAGTTTTTTAAACTGAAAGTAAGGAGCGACATTAAAACTTAAAACGAACAGAAATTATTCCGTATATGAAAGGGGCTGTCCCCTCCTCAACGCCTCGCTCTTTACGCTAAAGTTTGACTCTGTCTCACAACTTTATTTTTTAAAACAATAAAAAACTTTAGCGTAAAGAGCGAGGCGTTGAGGAGGGGACAGCCCCTTTCATATACGGAATAATTTCTGTTCGTTTTAAGTTTTAATGTCGCTCCTTACTTTCAGTTTCAAAAACTTGTTTTTTTATTTAATTTCTGATCGTTTTTTAGTTAATGCAGGGGATGTTTCCCCCCTCTTTAAAAAATCGAGTAAATTTTCTCAGGCTCGTAGCCTTTGATGAGTAATGCTAAACTTAATAAAATTTATATATTTAGAATCAGCATTATAAACACATTCTTTTGATACATTTATTGACATCAAAATTCCGTTTTTAAAAGTTTCGATTACTATTGAGCCGTATCGCTTGTTTTTTTATTGTTTTTTTATTACGTATATGCTATTACGTATATGAGGGGGTTCTCCCCTTAGTCAATACCACGCTCTTTACGTTAAAAGTTAAAAAAAATTTTGATTCACAAACCCCTGAATCACAAAGGCCGTTTAATTAGAATAGATAGCTCTTTTGAAAGCACTAAAAAAAAACTGTAGCGTAAAGAGCGAGGTATTGACTTGGGGGAGAACCCCCTCACATACGTTATAATTTCTGTTCGTTTTAAGTTCTAATATTCCTTCTTACATTTCAGTTGAAAAAACTTGTTTTTTTTTATTTAATTTCTGATCGTTTTTTAAATAATGCTTGGAAATCCGGCACCCCCTTCATAGAAATTTCCCTTACCCCAAAGAAACATCCTCCACGGAAATATTCTCAAGATTAACCCCCTCGTCTAGCCCCCCCCCTCCAGAAAAAATCCTTCCTGAAAATGGTTGTATACTTCCCAATAACCAATAAATAATGCTGGCAAGTCCGGCGCCCCCTTCATGGCAATTTCCCTTCCCCCATGAAAACTTCCTTCATGAACAGATCCTCCAACATAACCACCGACCCACCCTTCCCTCCCACTACCAGAAAAAAAACCTCCTGAAAACTTCTGTATACTTCCAAATAACCAATACTATATGTTAACATTGGGTAAAGTTCATAACTTTTAGCCCTCCCGCTGGGAACTTCGGGGGATTAAATCATCCTAAAAGACATATTTATCATATTTTAGACCATGCTGAACAAAATGGCTATCTCAAAATTTTGATCGGGTGACTTTGGGAAAAAATAAGCGTGGGAGGGGGCCTAGTTGCCCTCCATTTTTTTGGTCACTTAAAAAGGGCACTAGAACTTTTAATTTCCGTTCCAATGAGCCCTCCCGCGATATTCTAGGACCACTGGGTCGATACGATCACCCCTGGGAAAAAAAAAACAAACAAACAAACAAACAAATAAACACGCATCCGTGATCTTTCTTCTGGTAAAAAATGTAAAATTCCACATTTTTGTAGATAGGAGCTTGAAACCTCTACAGTAGGGTTCTCTGATACGCTGAATATGATGGTGTGATTTTCATTAAGGTTCTATAACTTTTAGGGGGTCTTTCCCCCTTTTTTTGAAAATCAGCCAAATTTTCTCAGGCGCGTAACTTTTGATGGGTAGCACTAAACTTGATGAAAGTTATATATTTGAAATCAGCATTGAAATCTGATTCTTTTGATATATCTATTGGTATCAAAAACCCGTTTTCTAGAGTTTCGGTTACCATTGAGCCGGGTCGCTCCTTACTTACAGTTCGTTACTACGAACTGTTTGATTTATCAGTTCTAAATTTGATTTTCCTATGTTAATACCTTTAAAAGTAGAGTGAATGGTGGATATAAATACACCCTCTACATATGCAAATAGAACATAAATGGAATCTTTGATAAATATGAATGTAGGTATAGATTAAATATAATTTTCTAGATGAAAAAAGAAATCAGTGAAAAAAATGGGACTTGACGCGTTGAATTATAGGATTTGTAATATTACTAGATAAATTAAATCGATTGTAGTTTGATGATTGAAGTCGGTTAGGAGTAAGGGGTTGGGATTTATTCTCGGAAGTGTCTTATGGTTTTAATCTTTACTTCTAATATCTAATCGAAACTCCAATAATTCTCCAAGTTCTCTTATTTGTAATTGAAACACCTAATAGGCGCAGTTAACATCCTATTCTTTAAGGTTTTGGAATTATGCGCTACACATCAAACAGTTTGTGGTAACGAACTGTAAGAATTGAGCGACAGTAGTAACCGAAAGTCTTGAAACATAATTTTTATATCAATCGATATATCATCGGCTTGTTATGTTGATTCCAAATATATAATATTCCTTTAACTTAGTTTTTTTCCCGTAAAAGGCTAAGAAACTGCGAAAATTTGCAGGGAGGCAACACCCACTAAAAGTCAAAGAATTTTAATTAAAATCAAACCATTAGATTCAGTGTATCAGAGAACCCTACTGTAGAGGCTTCAAGCTCCTATCTACAAAAGTGTTGAACTTTGTATTATTTCCCAGAAGAAAAATCAAGGATGCGTGTTAACTTGTTGTTGTTTTTTTTTCAGGGGCGATCGCATCGAACCAACAGTCCTAGAACAACGGGAGAGAGTTCATTTGAGCGAAATATTAAAATTTATGGTGTCCCTTTTTTTTACCTAAAAGATCAGACGGCTAGTAGCCCCCCTTCCATCTCCATTTTTCATCAAAAATTATTCGATCAAAAGTTTGAGATAGCCATTTTGTTTAGCATAGTTGAAAGGTTCCAAAACTATCCCTTAGGTTTAACATGGCCCACAAAGGCCCTGAGTATAGGTCAGGGGATGAAAGTATGCGAAAGATAATTTGTTAAGGATAATGTATGATCTATGAAAACCAATTTCCTAGCCACAAACACAGATAACGGGTGACAGAATGCATTGGAATTGAATTGCTTGGGCTATATATTTGCACATTAAGGGTGTAAAGTTAAGTTAGGTTACTTTACCCCACTCCCCCTAATGTGCAAATAAATAGCTCAAATTATATTATCGTATAAACTAAAGTATTATATTTTCATCATATTTTGGCATCTAACATAACTTTATTTTTTTGGTGTCTTCAGTATAATAAACAAGTACCTTTTTTTAATAAAGAGGCAATGAGACCGATGCTTATCAAAATTTGTGAAGGGTGGGATAAATTTTCCCCTGAAAATATAAAAAGGCCATTTTTATAATTATCGCTGGTGTCACAGTAATTATACCAGCTCAACTAGAGTAAAAAGAAAATAGTTTCTATGTTTTGGGAAAAAACTGAGCTTTGTAATAGACAAGGAAAACAAAATAAAAAAGAAAAAGCTAATATTTTGATTAGATCACTGATTACCAATTTTCAGTGATCGGGGTAAAGCCACAGGTACCAATTCCGGAAAATACAAGGAGGAAGCAAAGATTTTGTTCTGATTCTGCCTAAAGATGCAAAAAGGTATTTTTCAAAATTTAACGGGTAAATTTCCCTTGAGAAAAAACAAAACGTCAATCTAAAGGTGTTTTTCCACATCTAGGGGGTAATTTTACTCCCTTTCTTTTGGTGTGCCTGTATAGAATATGGTAAAGAAACAAAACAATTATTAATTACAATGATAAAGAGTATTACAATTCTAGTGATTTTGATTCAATAATCTAGAGATTTATGTTCTAATTTACTGATTTATTTTTCAAGAATCTAGTGTTTTTTTTCCACTGGGTGGCAACTCTGGTCTCATCATGGATGTTCAAGAATCATTTCAGATTGTTGGAAGGGATATAACACAACTGAGCTGGAACAAGCAGGTTTCGCTCATTCAAAAATAATTTTGTCAACCCAGAAACCGGTGCCTCTGCCCAACAAGTAGAGATAATTTGGGGTTCCGCAAAGGGGAGGAACAAACGGCACCGAGGTACATCCCACCATTATTTACATGCATACTTAGTGGAGTACATGTGGCGGGTGACAGTAAAGGCAGGAGGCCGAGTTCATTTTAACGCGATTCTTGAGGACATTTCTGCGTTCTGAGAGCATATTTCCAAGTGTAGTTTTCACAATTTTGCTAATAAAGTATTCTATTTTCATCATATTTTGTTTTGTTTTTTCATTAGGTTAAATATGTTTGGTTAGGTCAAAATAGGTTTGTTTAGGTTACGTTTTTAATATATGCTATGCTTTACCCCCCCCCCCTAATGTGCAAATATATAGCCCAAATTTGTTTCTAAACTACTATATTTTCATTATATTTTGTTTTATTTCATTATCATTTACCAAACTTCACTTCTCGAGTGTGTTTTATATAATAGACAAGTACCCAATGTTTATGTAGTCAGAAAACTGAAGCAACATTCTTTATTAGGAAAGAAACATATTACTGCTCTTTGCATGAAAAAATCATAGAAACAAAGTTGTTTACGTGAATTCATCCTTTGGGGCTGAAAGACATGTTTAAAAATTAAACTCACTTATGTAAAATGAGACAAGACTTGAGGTAGTTTATTCTGGTGACACATGGCAAACAGAAGGCTTTCATGGGTGATGTGATGATTGATTTGCTGAAAGTGTCAAACGTGGCGGGATCACTCAAAAGCATAATGTGCGTATTTATTTACGCTCTAGCGACCTCCATTTGAACCCAGAAACGATACAAGAGACAGCTAATGCACTGAAGTGTCTTAAACATTCGTTTTCCTCCCTCCCAGTAAAATGCTGACAGATGGAGATATATCATTTATGGGAAAAAAGATTGTTACGATTATACTAAATGGATTAGGAAATTGTCTTAATGACGTAAATTGTCTTTTTCTTCCTACTTTGAAGGGAATTCTAGAGGAAAACGAAACTTATTTCCATGTAGTGTGTCCCAGTAACTACAGTGTTATTAAGTGCAAATAATCCTTTCATAATGACTGTGTTAGGGCTAAAACAAAAATTACGCGGTACTGAAGTTTTTAGTCCCTACTGGTGGTGCTGATCTCCGTTTCTTGTCCCTTCAGACAGGAGGTGCATTGGGGTGGGGCAGTTGTGGTTCTGGGCCAGGTCGGGGGGGGGGGGCAGTGGCCCCCAGTTTTTCTGACATTAAATCACATCAAATTCCATTTGTTTCATATTTTTACACTCCTGTGATGTACCTTGCTCCACCTCAGATTATAAGGCCTAAAACCGGTACTGGGGTGGGGCAGCTGCCTTGTTCACACACCCTTCCTGTTTACCTTCCCTGGATATCCAGGTACTGATTTGGATCTGGTCGACTCTGTCTAAGCTTATGGAGTCTCATTACTGACACTCGTCCCAAATAGAATAATCGGCGAAACCAGAACTCGAATCCCAATCCCCATTGTCATGAACCTCAAGGTAATGCCAATATACACCAAATACATCGATGATAGACGCATTAGCTATATTCTTACACATTTGAACCATCATCAGCACATGTCGATTAATCACAGCTAAAACTTAGCAATAGCAAAAACAAGATGCCGATGTCGATCACGAGTAATAAGAACATTTACCCTAATTTAATCATCTTTTGTAATTTTCCATTTAAATTTAACGGTGCAATAGAAAAAATTACTTACAAAAGCTCTTTATTTGAAAACAATCTTTATCAGGAAGGGATGGTCTATTAATAATTACACACGCTATTATTGTTTTCTTTTTCTTTGTTATATAGATTGTATAGTGCTTCGACGGTAAAGTAGCCTATGATTTGAAAACTTTACATATATGTTCTTGTTCAACATTTGGCGTAGCGTATGGGGATTCTCAACGTCTGCCGTACAAGTATGAAACATAATGATATTTAAAAAATATTCTCGACACACTCCAAGCTACTACGTGAATATGTGTTACCGTTAATGTCCGAAATTGGCAAATGTCGACATTCACCGGTGAGTGTCCAAAATACTTTTTTTTTTCTCCTTGGATTTAGTCAGCTTTGCAAGTCAACTTTTTCAGTCTTATACAAGGTTTGATGGTGACTGGTTTGGTTAGGTTTTTAACTAATTTCTTATATTTATAACCTAACTAATCTTACCATACCCAACCTAACTTTAATTTTTACCATCAAAGTTTACATTTGACTGAAAAAGCGTATTCGCAAAGCTTTTTGAATCCAAGCAGAGAAAAAAGAATTTCGGACATTCACCAGTGAATGTCGACATTAACCAGATTTCGGACATTCAGAGCAACACGCATATTCACCTAAGGATGTTGACAGTCTCCATATTTTAGCGTTTTGTGGGAATTATTATACAAGGGTTATTCTGATCAAAAGAGTACTGTTACCGAGTCTATATATAACTTGAGCCCTATTACCACAAGTTTTTCATCTTCTCTCCAGCTACGGGAATACCGTTTGCATACACGGACCATCAAAGCTACTCTTCTATGAGACACTGCGTCAAGGCTGCTACTCTATGGAATCTTTCCTAGATATGGCGATTTCATTCTTGCGTTTGAGATCTTTGGAAAAGTATGTATAAATTAGACATTAACCTTTGAAAGTGCATTAAATAAAAAAAAAAAAGTTTTTTTAACTGAAAGTAAGGAGCAACATTATAACGAACATAAATTATTCTGTATATGAAAGGGGCTGTCCCCGCCTCAACGCCTCGCTCTTTACGCTAAATTTTTTATTGTTTACAAAAAAATAAAGTTGTGAGACAGAGTCAAACTTTAGCGTAAAGAGCGAGGCGTTGAGGAGGGGACAGCCCCTTTCATATACGGAATAATTTCTGTTCGTTTTAAGTTTTAATGTCGCTCCTTACTTTCAGTTTAAAAATTTCTTTTTTATTTAATTTCTGATCGTTTTAAATGAATACAGCTTTAATTTTTGCCGTTAATTTAAATAAATAGCTCTGATGAAAGTACAAAAAAAACTTTAGCGTAAAGAGCGAGTTAATGACTAGGGCGTGAACCCAATCATATACGTAATATTTTCTGTTCGTTTAAGTTTTGATGTTGCTCCTTACTTTTAGTCGAAAAAATTGTTATTTTTTATTTAATTTCTGATTGTTTTTTTTAAATAACATTGGAAAATCCGGCACCCCCTTCATAACAATGTCCCTTCCCCCATGAAAACTTCCTCCAAGGAAAGATCCTTACACGTAACACCGGACCCACCCAACCTCCCAAAATACCAGAAAAAATCCCCCATGAAAACTTCTGTATACTTCCCAATAACCAATACTATATGTAAACACTGGGTAAATTTCATAACTTGCAGACCTTCCCCCGGGGACTGTGGGGGATTAAGTCATCCTCAAAGACATAGTTATTGCATTTTTCGACCATGCTGAACGAAATGGCAATCTCAAAATTTTGATCGGGTGGCTTTGGGAAAAAAATGAGCATGGGAGGGGGCCTAGTTGCCCTCCATTTTTGGTCACTTAAAAAGGGCACTTCAACTTCCGTTCGAAAGAGTCCTTCAATAATATTCTAGGACCACTGGGTCTATATGGTCAACCCTGAAAAAAGAAACAAAAGAAATAAACGCGCATCCGTGATCTTTCTTCTAGAAAAAATAAAAAATTCCACATTTTTGCAGATAGGAGCTTCAAACTTCTATAATAGGATTCTCTTATACGCTGAACCTGATGGTGTGATTTTCAATAAAGTTCTATGACGTTTGGGGGGTATTTCCTCCTTCTTCGAAAATAAGACAAATTTTCTCAGGCACGTAATTTTTAATTGGTAGGACTAAACTTGATAAAACTTATATATTTAAAATCAGCATAAAAAATACGATTCTTTGGATGTATCTATTGTTATAAAAATTCCGTTTTTAGAGTTTCGGTTACTATTGAACTGGGTCACTCCTTACTTACAGTTCGTTACCACGAACTGTTTGATTAGTTGTTTAGATTGTTATTGTTTGTTGTTTTATGTTTTTTAAAACCATGACATTTTTTCACATGTTGGTCTTGATACATTGTGACTTTCTCAGTAGTAGCCCTCTTTATTGCGAATGGGCTATAAACTGTTTTTGTTTGTCAAGAGGAGTGTATGACACTTGATTGCTAAGCTCTATGCCTAAAATTGTACCCTGGGAACACGAAATTTTTTTATTCATTTTTTATTAGTACCCATACTTATGTACTGTGTTTTAAGGTTTCTTTTAGTAACACACTATGTTTTAATTAATCTACAGGTATACCAGTAAATAATTCAGACAAACACAGCAAGTATTAAACAGCAAAATTTCAATGAAGTCATATTCATATGCACTTACAGAGCAAATATCATCGTTTCTCCCCCAGGGGTAATCATATCGATTTTGGTATCTGTGATTCATGCAAAATTTTACAACATGACGAATGAATCTAAACAGTTCAAGAAAATGGCTCGACAAAATGTCTAATGAAGGATCTAAAGCCGAACTGGCCAGCCATGACAAAAACAAAGAGAAAGAAAAATCTCAAGATGAATGACAAAAATGTCTGAGGTAATGAAGAACAAAAATGAAGCACAAAAAAGTCTTTGGTTAGAAGATAAATCAAAATTATAACGTAGTGAGAGAAAGCGCTACAGCGCCGTTAAAAAAAGTAGGTAAAATTTACGCTGAAATTGTTGATCACCTCACTGGAGAATTCAAATTCTATAGAATTCAGTATTCACTGAAGAATAAACAGAAAGGAGTAATTGAATTAGTGCCAGAACTTCTTAATTCAATTGAAATTGCTGATTTGCCACCCCATGACTTAAAGCAAAATAATTTTTCGATAATTATGCTTATACGTAATCTAGATATTCCAGAGGGTATGTATAATAGAACACGCCTAGTTAATAATGAATCTTATGGTAATGTAATTAAAGCAAAAATAATTACCAGAGAGAAGCTGAAAAAGAAGTTTTTTGACATATATACATCTTGAGAAATTGTACAAGATCACGCATGTATGCAAACAGCTAAAGCAAAAACCACAGAAATGGCTGAAGTAATGATGAGCAGAAATGAAGCATAATAAAATCTGGCGACAAAGAGAATCACGACGAATCACAAACGAAAATGATGAAAGACGAAATCTTAGGTTTGAAATTTAGGTATTCCAGAGGGTATATGAAATGGAACACGTCTGCTTGTTAATGAATTGTGTAACAATATAATTAAAGCAAAAACAATTACTGGGGAAAAGGTTGGAAAAGCAAAAGGCATAACAAAACTCCGAGATAAGAGGAGCGAAAATGAAGCACAACAAAACCTGCGGCTAGAAGGCATACGAAAACGAGTATGACAATGAACTACAAATGAAAATGATACACATTTAAACCCTTCGGCTAGAAGACAAGAAACAGTGAGAATTACATTCAATCGCAAACGAAAGTGACGCAAAACGAAATCAGGATTTAGAAATTAGATATTTCAGAGAATATGTGTAATGGAACACGCCTGTTTGTTACTGAATTGTGTAACGACGTAATTAAAGCAAAAATATTACTGGGAGGGGGGATATGTTGGAAAAGAAGTCCATATTAATATGCGGTTAGAAGACGAGCGACAGTGAAAATCATATGTCTACAACCCTAGTAGAAAGGCATCATGAGCTCCCACGAGTACAATACCCCTTCGAATCCCGATCCGGACACTTTTTTTAAAAACTCCCACGAGTACACCAAATATGGGCATAGCCTCCCTAGGGAGAACACGTGGTTTATGGTTTTCTCACTGAGAATGAAAAAACAGGAATTTTCTCACTTGAAAAAACATGAATTTTCTCACTTTTATGGATGTTTTCTTGGACGATTATGTGTGTTGGTCAATTTATTTGATGTTTTTCATGGATGTCAACAGCAATTCATGTCTGTTTTATGGTTCGTTGTCAGTGAGAATGAAAAAACAGGAACTTTCTCACATTTATGGATGTTAACAGCAATTTATGTCTGTTTTATGGTTTGTTGTCAGTGAGAATGAAAAAACAGGAATTTTCTCACTTTGATGGATGTTTTATGGTTTTTGTCAGTGAGAATGAAAAAACAGGAATTTTCTCACTTTGATGGATGTTTTATGGTTTTTGTCAGTGAGAATGAAAAAACAGGAATTTTCTCACTTTGATGGATGTTTTATGGTTTTTGTCAGTGAGAATGAAAAAACAGGAATTTTCTCACTTTTATGAAACAAACATGGATTCTTTGTTGTTTGGCTAACCTAACCCGAGAACTTGATTTACATAATCGGTGGGGGAGAATGTATTGATTCACGAAGGGGGAATTAAGAAACAAACATGGCTTCTTTGATCTTTAGGCGAACCTAACCTGAGAAATTGATTTACATAATCGGCGGGGGAATGTATTGATTCACGAAAGGGGAATTAAGAAACATTATGGTTTCTTTGATCTTTAGGCTAACCTAACCTGAGAAATTGATTTACATAATCTGCGGGGGAATTATTGGTTCACGAAAGGGGAATTAAGAAACAAACATTATGGCTTCTTTAATCTTTGGTCTGAGGGATAAACGTTCTTTAGGTCAAAGAAAAAAATTAATATTCTATTTTTAAATAGGGCTTCATTGATCTTTAGTGTCAGGAATTAGAAATGACATCACTCGTTATCTTGGAATTATGCGGGAGTCTAAAGAGATAGAAATTCTATTTTTAAATACGGCTTCACTGAGCTTTAAGTCGGAGAGATAAATTGATATTCTAACGAAACCTTAATAGTGTAGCTAGGAACATTTATGAGATGAAGAGATTAACGTAGGAAAGGGTTTCCTAGAAATTTGAAATGTGACAGCGCAGGGATGCCAAAAACAAAAGGAACACACAGAAATTACTTTTAGGGGATTATTTGGGTGAAACAGTTTTAAACATTTTAGGGAATTATTTCGGCGAAACAGTTAGAGACATTTTAAAAGATGATTTTAGAAAAGGTTTTAGAAGAGGTTTTGAGTGTGGTCGTTATAGTAAACAAGTTCTATTTGAACAGTGTCGTGAGGTCCTCTACCCCAACCCCAAAGGGCCCCGATCGCCATACCCCGACCCAAATGGGTCCGATCCCCATACCCCAATCCCGAAGGAACCCCCCGGACCCCAAAGGTTGCCTCCCCTCCCTCTCCCTCCCTCTCCTCCCCCCTCCTCACCGTCCCCTCCCCTCCCCTCCTCCCCCTCCTCCCCCTCCCCTCCTCCCCTCCCCTCCCCTCCTCCCCTCCCCTCTCCTCCTCCCCTCTCCCCTCCTCCCCTCCCCCATTTTTTAATATTTTTTTTGTGCATTGAGACACAGAAGGGCCCCTCCCCCGGGCCCCCCAAAGGGCCCCTGGCGCCCCAAAGGCCTGATTTTTCAAAGTTCATTTTGAATTTCTTTCATTGAAAAGCAAGAGTTGGAATATTTCAGTAGTGTTTGGTTGTGGTTTACCTTGTCACCGTTACATTTTCTTGATTTTTCGAAGTTCATTTTGAATTTCTTTCATTGAAATGCAAGAGTTGGAATATTTCAGTAAATTTTTCGGTGGAAGATAGAAAAAGTAATACCATACTTGTGAATATTTTCACGGAAGATAAAAAGTTCTAGTTCAATTTAAAATTTTCTCAACAAAGAGAAGAAAAGTTCAAGTTCTCTACTGAATTTTACCAAAGAACACACTTCAATTCTAATTTCACCAGAGAAAATAAAAATCTTCCACTTCAGTTCTTTATTTCACAAAGACATAAAGAAATTTAAAGTTCAATTCTAAATTTTTCGATGGAAGATGGAAAAAGTAATACCATACTTGTGAATATTTTCACGGAAGATAAAAAGTTCTAGTTCAATTTAAAATTTTCTCAACGAAGTGAAGAAAAGTTCAAGTTCTCTACTGAATTTTACCAAAGAACACAATTCAATTCTAATTTCTCCAGAGAAAATAAAAATCTTCCACTTAAGTTCTTTATTTCACAAAGACATAAAGAAATTTAAAGTTCAATTCTAATTTTTCGGTGGAAGATAGAAAAAGTAATACCATACTTGTGAATATTTTCACGGAAGATACTAGTGAATATTTTCACGGAAGATAAAAAGTTCTAGTTCAATTTAAAATTTTCTCAACGAAATGAAGAAAAGTTCAAGTTCTCTACTGAATTTTACCAAAGAACACATTCAATTCTAATTTCTCCAGAGAAAATAAAAATCTTCCACTTAAGTTCTTTATTTCACAAAGACATAAAGAAATTTAAAGTTCAATTCTAAATTTTTCGGTGGAAGATAGAAAAAGTAATACCATACTTGTGAATATTTTCACGGAAGATAAAAAGTTCTAGTTCAATTTAAAATTTTCTCAACGAAGTCAAGGAAAGTTCAAGTTCTCTTCTGAATTTTCTCAATGAAAAAGAAATTAGTCATTGATCATTTCTATTTTTCCAAATAATATAAAAATTTTCCACTTTAGTTCAGATCTTTCTCGAAGAGATGAAAAATTTAAAATACTGTTCTAAATTTTTCACTGAAGATAAAAAAGTTAAAGTTCTCTTCGGAATTTTACCAAAGAACACAATTCAATTCTAATTTCTCATGAGAAAACAAAAATCTTCCACTTCAGTTCTTTATTTCACAAAGACATAAAGAAATTTAGAGTTCAATTCTAAATTTTTTGGTGGAAGATAGAAAAAGTAATACCATACTTGTGAATATTTTCACGGAAGATAAAAAGTTCTAGTTCAATTTTCTTCACTTCTCAACGAGGTGAAGAAAAATTCAAGTTCTCTTCTGAATTTTACCAAAGAACACAATTCAATTCTAATTTCACCAGAGAAAATAAAAATCTTCCACTTCAGTTCTTTATTTCACAAAGACATAAAGAAATTTAAAGTTCAATTCTAAATTTTTCGGGGGAAGATAGAAAAAGTAATACTATACTTGTGAATATTTTCACGGAAGATAAAAAGTTCTAGTTCAATTTTAAATTTTCTCAACGAAGTGAAGGAAAGTTCAAGTTCTCTACTGAATTTTACCAAAGAACACAATTCAATTCTAATTTCTCCAGAGAAAACAAAAATCTTCCACTTCAGTTCTTTATTTCACAAAGACATAAAGAAATTTAGAATTCAATTCTAAATTTTTCGGTGGAAGATAGAAAAATTAATACCATATTTGTGAATATTTTCCCGGAAGATAAAAAGTTCTAGTTCAATTTAAAATTTTCTCAACGAAGTGAAGAAAAGTTCAAGTTCTCTTCTGAATTTTACCAAAGAACACACTTCAATTCTAATTTCACCAGAGAAAATAAAAATCTTCCACTTCAGTTCTTTATTTCACAAAGACATAAAGAAATTTAAAGTTCAATTCTAAATTTTTCGGTGGAACATAGAAAAAGTAATACCATACTTGTGAATATTTTCACGGAAGATAAAAAGTTCTAGTTCAATTTAAAATTTTCTCAACGAAGTGAAGAAAAGTTCAAGTTCTCTACTGAATTTTACCAAAGAAAACAATTCAATTCTAATTTATCCAGAGAAAATAAAAATCTTCCACTTAAGTTCTTTATTTTACAAAGACATAAAGAAATTTAAAGTTCAATTCTAATTTTTTGGTGGAAGAAAGAAAAAGTAATACAATACTTGTGAATATTTTCACGGAAGATAAAAAGTTCTAGTTCAATTTAAAATTTTCTCAGTGAAGTGAAGAAAAGTTTAAGTTCTCTACTGAATTTTACCAAAGAACACATTCAATTCTATTTTCTCCAGAGAAAATAAAAATCTCCCACTTAAGTTCTTTATTTCACAAAGACATAAAGAAATTTAAAGTTCAATTCTAAATTTTTCGGTGGAAGATAGAAAAAGTAATACCATACTTGTGAATATTTTAACTGAAGATAAAAAGTTCTAGTTCATATTAAAATTTTCTCAACGAAGTCAAGGAAAGTTCAAGTTCTCTTCTGAATTTTCCCAATGAAAAAGAAATTAGTCATTGATCATTTCTATTTTTCCAAATAATATAAAAATTTTCCACTTTAGTTCAGATCTGTCTCGAAGAGATGAAAAATTTAAAATGCTGTTCTAAATTTTTCACTGAAGATAAAGAAGTTCAAGTTCTCTTCGGAATTTTACCAAAGAACACAATTCAATTCTAATTTCTCCAGAGAAAACAAAAATCTTCCACTTAAGTTCTTTATTTCACAAGGACATAAAGAAATTTAAAGTTCAATTCTAAATTTTTCGGTGGAAGATAGAAAAAGTAATACCATACTTGTGAATATTTTCCCGGAAGATAAAAAGTTCTACTTCAATTTAAAATTTTCTCAACGAAGTGAAGAAAAGTTCAAGTTCTCTACTGAATTTTACCAAAGAACACACTTCAATTCTAATTTCTCTAGAGAAAACAAAAATCTTCCACTTAAGTTCTTTATTTCACAAAGACATAATGAAATTTAAAGTTCAATTCTAAATTTTTCGGCGGGAGATAGAAAAATTAATACCATACTTGTGAATATTTCCACGGAAGATAAAAAGCTCTAGTTCAATTTAAAATTTTCTCAATGAAGTGAAGAAAAGTTCAAGTTCTCTACTGAATTTTACCAAAGAACACAATTCAATTCTAATTTCACCAGAGAAAATAAAAATCTTCCACTTAAGTTCTTGATTTCACAAAGACATAAAGAAATTTAAAGTTCAATTCTAAATTTTTCGGTGGAAGATAGAAAAAGTAATACCATACTTGTGAATATTTCCACGGAAGATAAAAAGCTCTAGTTCAATTTAAAATTTTCTCAACGAAGTGAAGCAAAGTTCAAGTTCTCTACTGAATTTTACCAAAGAACACAATTCAATTCTATTTTCACCAGAGAAAATAAAAATCTTCCACTTAAGTTCTTGATTTCACAAAGACATAAAGAAATTTAAAGTTCAATTCTAAATTTTTCGGTGGAAGATAGAAAAAGTAATACCATACTTGTGAATATTTTCCCGGAAGATAAAAAGTTCTAGTTCAATTTTCTTCACTTCTCAACGAAGTGAAGAAAAATTCAAGTTCTCATCTGAATTTTACCAAAGAACACAATTCAATTCTAATTTCTCCAGAGAAAATAAAAATCTTCCACTTCAGTTCTTTATTTCACAAAGACATAAAGAATTTAAAGTTCAATTCTAAATTTTTCGGTGGAAGATAGAAAAAGTAATACCATACTTGTGAATATTCTCTCGAAGAGATGAAAAATTTAAAATACTGTTCCAAATTTTTCACAGAAGATAAAAAAGCTCAAGTTCTCTTCGGAATTTTACCAAAGAACACAATTCAATTCTAATTTCTCAAGAGAAAATAAAAATCTTCCACTTCAGTTCTTTATTTCACAAAGACATAAAGAAATTTAAAGTTCAATTCTAAATTTTTCGGTGGAAGATAGAAAAAGTAATACCATACTTGTGAATATTTTCCCGGAAGATAAAAAGTTCTAGTTCAATTTAAAATTTTCTCAACGAAGTGAAGAAAAGTTCAAGTTCTCTTCTGAATTTTACCAAAGAACACACTTCAATTCTAATTTCATCAGAGAAAATAAAAATCTTCCACTTCAGTTCTTTATTTCACAAAGACATAAAGAAATTTAAAGTTCAATTCTAAATTTTTCGGTGGAACATAGAAAAAGTAATACCATACTTGTGAATATTTTCACGGAAGATAAAAAGTTCTAGTTCAATATAAAATTTTCTCAACGAAGTGAAGAAAAGTTCAAGTTCTCTACTGAATTTTACCAAAGAAAACAATTCAATTCTAATTTATCCAGAGAAATAAAAATCTTCCACTTAAGTTCTTTATTTTACAAAGACATAAAGAAATTTAAAGTTCAATTCTAATTTTTCGGTGGAAGAAAGAAAAAGTAATACAATACTTGTGAATATTTTCACGGAAGAAAAAAAGTTCTAGTTCAATTTAAAATTTTCTCAGTGAAGTGAAGAAAAGTTTAAGTTCTCTACTGAATTTTACCAAAGAACACATTCAATTCTATTTTCTCCAGAGAAAATAAAAATCTCCCACTTAAGTTCTTTATTTCACAAAGACATAAAGAAATTTAAAGTTCAATTCTAAATTTTTCGGTGGAAGATAGAAAAAGTAATACCATACTTGTGAATATTTTCACTGAAGATAAAAAGTTCTAGTTCAAATTAAAATTTTCTCAACGAAGTCAAGGAAAGTTCAAGTTCTCTTCTGAATTTTCCCAATGAAAAAGAAATTAGTCATTGATCATTTCTATTTTTCCAAATAATATAAAAATTTTCCACTTTAGTTCAGATCTGTCTCGAAGAGATGAAAAATTTAAAATGCTGTTCTAAATTTTTCACTGAAGATAAAAAAGTTCAAGTTCTCTTCGGAATTTTACCAAAGAACACAATTCAATTCTAATTTCTCCAGAGAAAACAAAAATCTTCCACTTCAGTTCTTTATTTCACAAGGACATAAAGAAATTTAAAGTTCAATTCTAAATTTTTCGGTGGAAGATAGAAAAAGTAATACCATACTTGTGAATATTTTCCCGGAAGATAAAAAGTTCTACTTCAATTTAAAATTTTCTCAACGAAGTGAAGAAAAGTTCAAGTTCTCTACTGAATTTTACCAAAGAACACACTTCAATTCTAATTTCTCTAGAGAAAACAAAAATCTTCCACTTAAGTTCTTTATTTCACAAAAACATAAAGAAATTTAAAGTTCAATTCTAAATTTTTCGGCGGGAGATAGAAAAATTAATACCATACTTGTGAATATTTCCACGGAAGATAAAAAGCTCTAGTTCGATTTAAAATTTTCTCAATGAAGTGAAGAAAAGTTCAAGTTCTCTACTGAATTTTACCAAAGAACACAATTCAATTCTAATTTCACCAGAGAAAATAAAAATCTTCCACTTAAGTTCTTGATTTCAAAAGACATAAAGAAATTTAAAGTTCAGTTCTAAATTTTTCGGTGGAAGATAGAAAAAATAATACCATACTTGTGAATATTTTCACGGAAGACAAAAAGTTCTAGTTCAATTTAAAATTTTCTCAACGAAGTGAAGAAAAGTTCAAGTTCTCTACTGAATTTTACCAAAGAACACAATTCAATTCTATTTTCACCAGAGAAAATAAAAATCTTCCACTTAAATTCTTGATTTCACAAAGACATAAAGAAATTTAAAGTTCAATTCTAAATTTTTCGGTGGAAGATAGAAAAAGTAATACCATACTTGTGAATATTTTCCCGGAAGATAAAAAGTTCTAGTTCAATTTTCTTCACTTCTCAACGAAGTGAAGAAAAATTCAAGTTCTCATCTGAATTTTACCAAAGAACACAATTCAATTCTAATTTCTCCAGAGAAAATAAAAATCTTCCACTTCAGTTCTTTATTTCACAAAGACATAAAGAAATTTAAAGTTCAATTCTAAATTTTTCGGTGGAAGATAGAAAAAGTAATACCATACTTGTGAATATTCTCTCGAAGAGATGAAAAATTTAAAATACTGTTCCAAATTTTTCACAGAAGATAAAAAAGCTCAAGTTCTCTTCGGAGTTTTACCAAAGAACACAATTAAATTCTAATTTCTCAAGAGAAAATAAAAATCTTCCACTTCAGTTCTTTATTTCACAAAGACATAAAGAAATTTAAAGTTCAATTCTAAATTTTTCGGTGGAAGATAGAAAAAGTAATACCATACTTGTGAATATTTTCCCGGAAGATAAAAAGTTCTAGTTCAATTTAAGATTTTCTCAACGAAGTGAAGAAAAGTTCAAGTTCTCTTCTGAACTTTACCAAAGAACACAATTCAATTCTAATTTCTCAAGAGAAAACAAAAATCTTCCACTTAAGTTCTTTATTTCACAAAGACATAAAGAAATTTAAAGTTCAATTCTAAATTTTTCGGCGGGAGATAGAAAAATTAATACCATACTTGTGAATATTTTCACGGAAGATAAAAAGTTCTAGTTCAATTTAAAATTTTCTCAACGAAGTGAAGAAAAGTTCAAGTTCTCTACTGAATTTTACCAAAGAACACAATTCAATTCTAATTTCACCAGAGAAAATAAAAATCTTCCACTTAAGTTCTTTATTTCACAAAGTCATAAAGAAATTTAAAGTTCAATTCTAAATTTTTCGGTGGAAGATAGAAAAAGTAATACCATACTTGTGAATATTTTCCCGGAAGATAAAAAGTTCTAGTTCAATTTACAATTTTCTCAACGAAGTGAAGAAAAGTTCAAGTTCTCTTCTGAATTTTACTAAAGAACACAATTCAATTCTAATTTCACCAGAGAAAATAAAAATCTTCCACTTCAGTTCTTTATTTCACAAGGACATAAAGAAATTTAAAGTTCAATTCTAAATTTTTCGGTGGAAGATAGAAAAAGTAATACCATTTTGTGAATATTTTCACGGAAGATAAAAAGTTCTAGTTCAATTTAAAATTTTCTCAACAAAGTGAAGAAAAGTTCAAGTTCTCTTCTGAACTTTACCAAAGAACACACTTCAATTCTAATTTCTCCAGAGAAAATAAAAATCTTCCACTTCAGTTTTAAGTTCCCCAATGAAATAAAGAAATTTAAAGTTCTATTCTAAATTTTTAGATGAAAGATAGAAAAAGTAATACTATGATTGTGATTATTTTCCATGAAGATCAAAAGTTTCACTTTATTTATAATTTTTCTTAAATTCAGTTCTGATTTTTCTCAAAGAGATGACAAATTTTAAGTTCTGTTCCAAATTTTTCATAGAAGATAGAAAAAGTTATACTTTGATTGTGAATATTCAACATGAAGATAAGGAACTCAACTTTAATTCAGGGTTTTCTCGAAGAAGTGCAAAATGTTCAAGTTCTCTTCTGAATTTTCTTAAAGAAGAGAAAAAAGTTAGCTCAATTCTGAATTTTACCAATGAAAATGAAAAAACCTTCCACTTCAGTTCATAGTTTCTCAAAGACATAAAAAATTTAAAGTTCAGTTCTAAATTTTTCTGTAAAAGATAGGAAAAGTTAAACTATGATTGTGTTTATTTTCCAGTGAAGATAAAAAGTTTCACTATAATTCTAATTTTCTTAAATTCAGTTCCGATTTTTTGCAAAGAGATGAAAAATTTAAAGTTCTGTTCCAAATTTTTCATAGAAGATAGAAAAAGTTATACATTGATTTTGAATCTTCGACATGAAGATAAGGTGCATCACTTTAATTCTGAGTTTTCTCGAAGAAGTACAAAATGTTCAAGTTCTCTTCTGAATTTTCTTTAAGAAGTGAAAGAAGTTAGCTCAATTCTGAATTTTACCAATGAAAATGAAAAAAGCTTCCACTTCAGTTCTTAATTTCTCAAAGACATAAAAAATTCAAAGTTCTCTTCTAATTTTTCCAAGAAAATAAAAAGGTTCCACTTCAGTTCTGGTTCTTTCTCAAAGAGATGGAAAATTTAAAGTTCTATTCTAATTTTAAATTAAATTTTAGCTCCTTTGTCTTATGGATTTACCCCTCAAATTTTTAAATTAGAAAATGAGTGACTCGTTCTATTATTCAAGACAATCATTCAAACTCGTTCATCTAACCTCCAAAACAATAGGTTAGGTTAGGTATAAATAAATATTAATAAATAAATAGAAACATTTCTACATGTTTAAGTTAGGTTAGGTTAGGTTAACTTATCATGAGCGCTCATGATAAGTTAACCTAACCTTTTCTGGCGAGTATGGTTAGGTTAGGTTAGGCTAGATTAAGTTTGGTTAGATTAGGTTAGGTTAAGTTAGGTTAGGTTAGCCTACGTACGCTTCACTTAGGTTAGCTTAGGTTAGGTGAGAGACAGGCAAAAAGTTAGGTGTATGATTAGGTTAGGTTAGGTTAGATTAAGTTAGGTTAGGTTAAGTTAGGTTAGGCTAGGTTAGTGTAAGTACAGGTTAGGTTAGCTAGTAAACATTTCTCCATGTTTAACTTAGGTTAGCTTAGGTTAACTTATCATGAGCGCTCATGATAAGCTAACCTAGCCTAACTAAAGCATGGTACAAAGTCGACATGGGTGGATTTTCCGGCGAGTATGGTTAGGTTAGGTTAGGCTAGATCAAGTTAGGTTAGGTTAGGTTAAGTTAGGTTAGGTTAGCCTAAGTACGCGCACGTACGTAGGCTAACCTAACCTAACCTAACTTAACCTAACCTAACCTAACTTGATCTAGCCTAACCTAACCTAACCATACTCGCCAGAAAAGGTTAGGTTAACTTATCATGAGCGCTCATGATAAGTTAACCTAACCTAACCTAACTTAAACATGTAGAAATGTTTCTATTTATTTATTATTATTTATTTATACCTAACCTAACCTATTGTTTTGGAGGTTAGATGAACGAGTTTGAATGATTGTCTTTAATAATAGAACGAGTCACTCATTTTCTAATTTAAAAATTTGAGGGGTTAATCCATAAGACAAAGGAGCTAAAATTTAATTTAAAATTAGAATAGAACTTTAAATTTTCCATCTCTTTGAGAAAGAACCAGAACTGAAGTGGAACCTTTTTATTTTCTTGGAAAAATTAGAAGAGAACTTTGAATTTTTTATGTCTTTGAGAAATTAAGAACTGAAGTGGAAGCTTTTTTCATTTTCATTGGTAAAATTCAGAATTGAGCTAATGAGCATTCAGAATTGAGCAGAATTGAGCAAATTCAGAAGAGAACTTGAACATTTTGCACTTCTTCGAGAAAAATCAGAATTAAAGTGATGCACCTTATCTTCATGTCGAAGATTCAAAATCAATGTATAACTTTTTCTATCTTCTATGAAAAATTTGGAACAGAACTTTAAATTTTTCATCTCTTTGCAAAAATCGGAACTGAATTTAAGAAAATTAGAATTAAAGTAAAACTTTTTATCTTCACTGGAAAATAAACACAATCATAGTATAACTTTTCCTATCTTCTACAGAAAAATTTAGAACTGAACTTTAAATTTTTTATGTCTTTGAGAAACTATGAACTGAAGTGGAAGGTTTTTTCATTTTCATTGGTAAAGTTCAGAATTGAGCTAACTTTTTTCTCTTCTTTAAGAAAATTCAGAAGAGAACTTGAACATTTTGCACTTCTTCGAGAAAACCCTGAATTAAAGTTGAGTTCCTTATCTTCATGTTGAATATTCACAATGAATGATTGTCTTTAATAATAGAACGAGTCACTCATTTTCTAATTTAAAAATTTGAGGGGTAAATCCATAAGACAAAGGAGCTAAAATTTAATTTAAAATTAGAATAGAACTTTAAATTTTCCATCTCTTTGAGAAAGAACCAGAACTGAAGTGGAACCTTTTTATTTTCTTGGAAAAATTAGAAGAGAACTTTGAATTTTTTATGTCTTTGAGAAATTATGAACTGAAGTGGAAGGTTTTTTCATTTTCATTGGTAAAATTCAGAATTGAGCTAACTTTTTTCTCTTCTTTAAGAAAATTCAGAAGAGAACTTGAACATTTTGCACTTCTTCGAGAAAACTCAGAATTAAAGTGATGCACCTTATCTTCATATCGAAGATTCAAAATCAATGTATAATTTTTTCTTATCTTCTATGAAAAATTTGGAACAGAACTTTAAATTTTTCATCTCTTTGCAAAAAATCTGAACTGAATTTAAGAAAATTAGAATTAAAGTGAAACTTTTTATCTTCACTGGAAAATAAACACAATCATAGTATAACTTTTCCTATCTTCTACAGAAAAATTTAGAACTGAACTTTTAATTTTTTATGTCTTTGAGAAACTATGAACTGAAGTGGAAGGTTTTTTCATTTTCATTGGTAAAATTCAGAATTGAGCTAACTTTTTTCTCTTCTTTAAGAATATTCCGAAGAGAACTTGAACATTTTGCACTTCTTCAAGAAAACCCTGAATTAAAGTTGAGTTCCTTATCTTCATGTTGAATATTCACAATCAATGTATAACTTTTTCTATCTTCTATGAAAAATTTGGAACAGAACTTTAAATTTTTCATCTCTTTGAGAAAAATCAGAACTGAATTTAAGAAAAATTATAAATAAAGTGAAACTTTTGATCTTCATGGAAAATAATCACAATCATAGTATTACTTTTTCTATCTTTCATCTAAAAATTTAGAATAGAACTTTAAATTTCTTTATTTCATTGGGGAACTTAAAACTGAAGTGGAAGATTTTTATTTTCTCTGGAGAAATTAGAATTGAAGTGTGTTCTTTGGTAAAGTTCAGAAGAGAACTTGAACTTTTCTTCACTTCGTTGAGAAAATTTTAAATTGAACTAGAACTTTTTATCTTCTGGGAAAATATTCACAAGTATGGTATTACTTTTTCTATCTTCCACCGAAAAATTTAGAATTGAACTTTAAATTTCTTTATGTCCTTGTGAAATAAAGAACTGAAGTGGAAGATTTTTATTTTCTCTGGTGAAATTAGAATTGAATTGTGTTCTTTAGTAAAATTCAGAAGAGAACTTGAAATTTTCTTCACTTCGTTGAGAAAATTGTAAATTGAACTAGAACTTTTTATCTTCCGGGAAAATATTCACAAGTATGGTATTACTTTTTCTATCTTCCAACGAAAAATTTAGAATTGAACTTTAAATTTCTTTATGACTTTGTGAAATAAAGAACTTAAGTGGAAGATTTTTATTTTCTCTGGTGAAATAGAATTGAATTGTGTTCTTTGGTAAAATTCAGTAGAGAACTTGAACTTTTCTTCACTTCGTTGAGAAAATTTTAAATTGAACTAGAACTTTTTATCTTCCGGGAAAATATTCACAAGTATGGTATTACTTTTTCTATCTTCCATCGAAAAATTTAGAATTGAACTTTGAATTTCTTTATGTCTTTGTGAAATAAAGAACTGAAGTGGAAGATTTTTATTTTCTCTGGAGAAATTAGAATTGAATTGTGTTCTTTGGTAAAATTCCGAAGAGAACTTGAACTTTTTTATCTTCTGTGAAAAATTTGGAACAGTATTTTAAATTTTTCATCTCTTCGATAGAATATTCACAAGTATGGTATTACTTTTTCTATCTTCCACCGAAAAACTTAGAATTGAACTTTAAATTTCTTTATGTCTTTGTGAAATAAAGAACTGAAGTGGAAGATTTTTATTTTCTCTGGAGAAATTAGAATTGAATTGTGTTCTTTGGTAAAATTCAGAAGAGAACTTGAATTTTTCTTCACTTCGTTGAGAAGTGAAGAAAATTGAACTAGAACTTTTTATCTTCCGGGAAAATATTCACAAGTATGGTATTACTTTTTCTATCTTCCACCGAAAAATTTAGAATTGAACTTTAAATTTCTTTATGTCTTTGTGAAATAAAGAACTTAAGTGGAAGATTTTTATTTTCTCTGGTGAAAATAGAATTGAATTGTGTTCTTTGGTAAAATTCAGTAGAGAACTTGAACTTTTCTTCACTTCGTTGAGAAAATTTTAAATTGAACTAGAACTTTTTATCTTCCGTGAAAATATTCACAAGTATGGTATTACTTTTTCTATCTTCCACCAAAAAATTTAGAATTGAACTTTAAATTTCTTTGTGACTTTGTGAAATAAAGAACTTAAGTGGAAGATTTTTATTTTCTCTGGTGAAATTAGAATTGAATTGTGTTCTTTGGTAAAATTCAGTAGAGAACTTGAACTTTTCTTCACTTCGTTGAGAAAATTTTAAATTGAACTAGAGCTTTTTATATTTCGTGAAAATATTCACAAGTATGGTATTACTTTTTCTATCTTCCACCAAAAAATTTAGAATTGAACTTTAAATTTCTTTATGACTTTGTGAAATAAAGAACTTAAGTGGAAGATTTTTATTTTCTCTCGTGAAATTAGAATTGAATTGTGTTCTTTGCTAAAATTCAGTAGAGAACTTGAACTTTTCTTCACTTCGTTGAGAAAATTTTAAATTGAACTAGAACTTTTTGTCTTCCGTGAAAATATTCACAAGTATGGTATTACTTTTTCTATCTTCCACCAAAAAATTTAGAATTGAACTTTAAATTTCTTTATGTCTTTGTGAAATAAAGAACTTAAGTGGAAGATTTTTGTTTTCTCTAGAGAAATTAGAATTGAAGTGTGTTCTTTGGTAAAATTCAGTAGAGAACTTGAACTTTTCTTCACTTCTTTGAGAAAATTTTAAATTGAAGTAGAACTTTTTATCTTCCGGGAAAATATTCACAAGTATGGTAATACTTTTTCTATCTTCCACCGAAAAATCTAGAATTGAACGTTAAATTTCTTAATGTCCTTGTGAAATAAAGAAATGAAGTGGAAAATTTTTGTTTTCTCTGGAGAAATTAGAATTGAATTGTGTTCTTTGGTAAAATTCCGAAGAGAACTTGAACTTTTTTATCTTCAGTGAAAAATTTAGAACAGTATTTTAAATTTTTCATCTCTTCGAGACAGATCTGAACTAAAGTGGAAAATGTTTATATTATTTGGAAAAATAGAAATGATCAATGACTAATTTCTTTTTCATTGAGAAAATTCAGAAGAGAACTTGAACTTTCCTTGACTTCGTTGAGAAAATTTTAAATTGAACTAGAACTTTTTATCTTCCGTGAAAATATTTACTAGAACTTTTTATCTTCCGTGAAAATATTCACAAGTATGGTATTACTTTTTCTATCTTCCACCGAAAAATTTAGAATTGAACTTTAAATTTCTTTATGTCTTTGTGAAATAAAGAACTTAAGTGGAAGATTTTTATTTTCTCTGGAGAAATTAGAATTGAATGTGTTCTTTGGTAAAATTCAGCAGAGAACTTGAACTTTTCTTCACTTCGTTGAGAAAATTTTAAATTGAACTAGAACTTTTTATCTTCCGTGAAAATATTCACTAGTATCTTCCGTGAAAATATTCACAAGTATGGTATTACTTTTTCTATCTTCCACCGAAAAATTAGAATTGAACTTTAAATTTCTTTATGTCTTTGTGAAATAAAGAACTTAAGTGGAAGATTTTTATTTTCTTTGGAGAAATTAGAATTCAATTGTGTTCTTTGGTAAAATTCAGTAGAGAACTTGAACTTTTCTTCACTTCGTTGAGAAAATTTTAAATTGAACTAGAACTTTTTATCTTCCGTGAAAATATTCACAAGTATGGTATTACTTTTTCTATCTTCCACCGAAAAATTTACTGAAATATTCCAACTCTTGCATTTCAATGAAAGAAATTCAAAATGAACTTTGAAAAATCAAGAAAATGTAACTGTGACAAGGTAAACCACAACCAAATACTACTGAAATATTCCAACTCTTGCTTTTCAACGAAAGAAATTCAAAATGAACTTTGAAAAATCAGGCCTTTGGGGCGCCGGGGGCCCTTTGGGGGGCCCGGGGGAGGGGCCCTTCTGTGTCTCAATGCACAAAAAAATATTAAAAAATGGGGGAGGGGATGAGGGGGGGAAGGGAGGAGGGGAGGGCAGGGGGGAGGGGGAGGGGGGGGAGGGGGAGGGGGAGGAGGGGGGAGGAGGGGGAGGGGAGGGGACGGTGAGGAGGGGGGAGGAGAGGGAGGGAGAGGGAGGGGAGGCAACCTTTGGGGTCCGGGGGGTTCCTTCGGGATTGGGGTATGGGGATTGGAGCCCTTTGGGTCGGGGTATGGCGATCGGGGCCCTTTGGGGTTGGGGTAGAGGACCTCACGACACTGTTCAAATAGAACTTGTTTACTATAACGACCACACTCAAAACCTCTTCTAAAACCTTTTCTAAAATCATCTTTTAAAATGTCTCTAACTGTTTCGTCGAAATAATTCCCTAAAATGTTTAAAACCGTTTCACCCAAATAATCCCCTAAAAGTAATTTCTGTGTTCCTTTTGTTTTTGGCATCCCTGCGCTGTCACATTTCAAATTTCTAGGAAACCCTTTCCTACGTTAATCTCTTCATCTCATAAATGTTCCTAGCTACACTATTAAGGTTTCGTTAGAATATCAATTTATCTCTCCGACTTAAAGCGCAGTGAAGCCGTATTTAAAAATAGAATTTCTATCTCTTTAGACTCCCGCATAATTCCAAGATAACAAGTGATGTCATTTCTAATTCCCGACACTAAAGATCAATGAAGCCCTATTTAAAAATAGAATATTAATTTTTCTCTCTGACCTAAAGAACGTTTATCCCTCAGACCTAAGATTAAAGAAGCCATAATGTTTGTTTCTTAATTCCCCTTTCGTGAACCAATAATTCCCCCGCAGATTATGTAAATCAATTTCTCAGGTTAGGTTAGCCTAAAGATCAAAGAAACCATAATGTTTCTTAATTCCCCTTTCGTGAATCAATACATTCCCCCGCCGATTATGTAAATCAATTTCTCAGGTTAGGTTCGCCTAAAGATCAAAGAAGCCATGTTTGTTTCTTAATTCCCCCTTCGTGAATCAATAAATTCTCCCCCACCGATTATGTAAATCAAGTTCTCGGGTTAGGTTAGCCAAACAACAAAGAATCCATGTTTGTTTCATAAAAGTGAGAAAATTCCTGTTTTTTCATTCTCACTGACAAAAACCATAAAACATCAATCAAAGTGAGAAAATTCCTGTTTTTTCAATCTCACTGGCAAAAACCATAAAACATCCATCAAAGTGAGAAAATTCCTGTTTTTTCATTCTCACTGACAAAAACCATAAAACATCCATCAAAGTGAGAAAGTTCCTGTTTTTTCATTCTCACTGACAAAAACCATAAAACAGACATAAATTGCTGTTAACATCCATAAATGTGAGAAAGTTCCTGTTTTTTCATTCTCACTGACAACGAACCATAAAACAGACATGAATTGCTGTTGACATCCATGAAAAACATCAAATAAATTGACCAACACACATAATCGTCCAAGAAAACATCCATAAAAGTGAGAAAATTCATGTTTTTTCAAGTGAGAAAATTCCTGTTTTTTCATTCTCAGTGAGAAAACCATAAACCACGTGTTCTCCCTAGGGAGGCTATGCCCATATTTGGTGTACTCGTGGGAGTTTTAAAAAAAGTGTCCGGATCGGGATTCGAAGGGGTATTGTAGAAAGTCCCAGACAAATGAACCTAGTTTTTATATAAAGGGAACATTAAAAATTTTTTATTGTTATCTAGGATTTCAATACTAAAAAACGATTGACTATCTTAGAATTTTTATCGATAGAAACTTTGTCCTCTTTGGGGAAGAATCGTAGTTTGGCACCGCAAAATGGCATAAGAAACTCACTGGCATACACTCACTGATTTATGACAGCTGCATGATGACATGAAATCATACAAATAATACGTAAAAGATGCAAAAAAAATGCAATTCTTTTTTTAAAAGTCGAATCCTACTCCGACCTTATTACTTTTGGACACTTAGAAAGGGGACTAGAAATTTTAATTTACGTATTGATTAGCCTTTTCTAAATCGTCCAGGGCTATTAGCTTGATGCGATCATCCTCGGGATAAAAAAAAAAAAAAAAAAAAAAAAAAAAAAAAAAAAAACAAGAAAAAAAACTAACACGCATCCATGAAATTCCTTCTGGCAAAAATACAACATTTCACATTTTGTAGATAGGAGCTTGAAACCTCATTATTGGGGTTTTCTCATTTGCTGAATCTGATGGCGGGGTTTTCATTAGGATTTGTTGTATTTATGAGTGTATTTACTCCCTTTTTTTGAGAATCTGGTATGTTTTCTCAATATCATAGCTTTCGATGGGTAACATTAGACTTAATGAATTTTATACATTTGGAATCAGCGTGAAACGCCAGTTCTTTTGATATATTAATTGTTATCAAAATTCTTTTGGTTTAGAATTCGGTCACTATCGAACCTATTGCTTCTTACTTACAATTCCTTACTATGAACTATTTGACGAGCAGCATAGCACTTAACCGTTCTTCATACCATAGCGCTAGGGAGAGCTAAAGAATTATGTCCTGAGGCAAGTATAAGTAAGGTAATCAAAGCATTAAATATTGTTTCAAGCTCTAGGCGTTTATCCCCCCCCCCTCGGCGATTACCCACCGGAAAATAATCCCCCGAAAAATACCCCTCGGAAAATCCCCCCCGCAGAAAATACCCCCCACGGAAAATAACCCCCTCGGAAAATACCCCTGTGGAAAATACCGCGGGGGGGGGGGGGGTAAACGTTGGCCGCCATTGTTTCAACCCCAGCATGTCTAGCTTCAGACTTCAGGGGAAAATATTGAGAGCGTAGTTACGCCGTAACTTCATACTGTTTACTGATTTTTGCTTGAGAAGTCCAAATGTGACGGTTGTGTCTGTTCTAACAGCAGCAAAGTGATAAATCTTATTGTCAATTTGGGACCAAAATCTTCAAGGAGACAAATTTCTACAAAGTTCTGGCTGTAAACTGCTACAATTGAAAAAAAAATTAGCGCTGAATTTATTCACACGTAAAAAAAAACATTCAAGCGTAAAAAAAATATATTCATATTACGTATTCACACGTAAAGAATAAACATAATACGCAAGATTTCTGACGAAATTCGGTGAAATTTCAATAGCATATTTTGATCGATTTCTTCGTTAGAGAACTTTCTATATTTGAGTTAGAAATTGAAGCATAATTAGACTGGATCACAACTCCAATTTATTGAACAAAAAAGTTTTTGATCGTCACATAAATTTTGATTCATGGACTTGAATCACTCACATCAAACAGCGGTAGTAACAAGCTTGGGAAGATGCACTCAATCAAGGTTAAGCCATTATGATTCCTTTGCAACGGTTAGGTACTAAGTAATCATTTTTTTAATTTTTTTGCAGGAAGAAGGACCACATGCCCTATCTTTTAAATAAAATATGACAAAGCATAAGCGCACTCGAAAATTTTTACTTTCCGGGATTGGCAAGGATAAGCGTCCTCTTTTTTAAAGGGAAGGGGTAAAAGTCTGAGAAAAAGAAAAAAAGAGATATTTCATTTTTTACGAATACCATAGTATTTCATCACATTGATTTTACAACCGTTCCACAATTTTCTTATAATTTCAAATTCAATCGTACATTTTTGTCATGACTTTCATTTTTTAGCTCCCTCCCCCTCCTACAAAAACCAGTAAAAATGCCGTCTCCGTCAAATAAACGTGAATCAAGAAGAAGAAAACAAGAAAACCTTAAAGGCTATCCTGGCTTCAGAATCCATTCTCTGGATTTTCATCGCCCATTATCTTGGCTCCAAGATTATTCTACAATTCTCTTATGTTTCTAGCTTTGATTGTCTAACTGTCTTTTTAGTGAAAATGCACGCGGAAACTAAGACTGACACGATGGATCAAGATTCAAAAGCAAAAATGCTGAGAGTGGGAAGCAGCCCTTCCCCTTAATAAAACAGTCTTTGGACTTAAGTTTTTATTGTCGTTGATAAATAGCTCCTTTTTGTGTAATGAAAAACGAGATTTTAAAATAAAAGACAATGTGGAAAACGAATAAAACGAGAAGAA
This sequence comes from Artemia sinica, assembly GCA_027921565.1. NCBI lineage: Eukaryota > Metazoa > Arthropoda > Branchiopoda > Anostraca > Artemiidae > Artemia > Artemia sinica. The sequence continues at coordinate 23,909,421 of CM051266.1, read as the reverse complement.
TTCACAACCAGTGAAAATTAGGAAAAATATAAACGTTTTTTCTATACTTTCACTCACCGTCATCAATGGAAAAACAGTATAATATTCTCCGCGAAACAAAATAAAAAGGCAAACCAAAAAGAGACAAAAAGGGATGAGTAACCTTTTTCATGTCTTTAAATTCGTCTTTTTATTTCGTTTTATTGACTTTAGTTTATATTTAATTCCTTTTGTGCCGATGACAGGTGACCGACGGTCTGGGGCTAAATGTCCGTATTTTCGCCTTGTTTCCTCAACCTGTGTGTATTTTATTTCGGCGTTGCCCTATGTATTCTCTAGTTTCCATGATTATCCATTGTGGTCCCAGATCCTGTTTATAATACAAGCTACAGCAAGGCTGCCACTCCTTCCAATTTTTCCCAAAATTTTTGGCTTTCGTTCCTAGGCTTTGGATCTTAGGATTTATTAAAGTATGCTAACTATGTGTACTATTACCATTTAGTGCCTAGTTATTTTTTCCGAAATTGTAAAATTGTTTTTTCAAGCCTAATATCGAGTTAACTTTTACAGTTACTCCTTTTTCTCTTCAGTAGGATCTAAAGATGCAACTAATTCATTTATCTCTTAATGAAAAAGAGAACCTTTTTCTTTGTTGCCCATTTGTCTAAATAAACGGGACTTACTTGAACGGGACTTTGTCAAGCTGATTTTTCCATAAATTAGATGCTCTCAATATTATTTCTCCTCGAAAACTCTTAATACCCATTTAAAAGTTGGGATCTCCTTGTAAACTCTCTCCGGGAGAGATAGAGTTTGAGAACGCATCTCAAAACTTTTCAAAGGGAAAGGGCCCTACCTGCGAAATCAAGCACTAATACTTTGATAGTGCTCTTGGAATGAGGATATACTAATACAGGTAAACTTGAAAAACACAATTCAGTGTATTTGCGATGGAATCAAAGAAACTCTCAGTTTAAGGAGCATTGTTAGGCCATAAGTTTTGCTAGAATTGTGTTTGAGAGGAATCCATGTCATTTGAAAGGGAACTCTATTTTTGACCATTTCACAGCCAAAAGGGGAAATTTGTTGTATAGTTGTTTTTTTTTTTTTGTATTTTGGAGTGACACTTGAACCCTCTAAAGTCATTCTCGGCTGGTGTTGTATTTTATTAAATCTCAACCGGGTTCCTTGCTTATATAATAATTTTTGTTCGTTTTAAGTTTAATTTTGCTCCTTATTTTTAGTTGAAAAAACTTGCTTTTATCTAATTTCTGACCGTTTTTCAAATCATGCCTGGAAATAACCTCCCCCTGAGTACACTTTCCCCTGGAAGCTTACTTCCCCATGGAAAATTCTCCCTGTGCAAAGTCCCCCTGTATAAAATGCACCCCCCCCCCAAAAAAAAAAATCATATATTTCCTTATAGCAAATAGCCTACTATATGTGAATAATGAGCAAATTGCGTAGCTTACAGACCTTCTCCTAGGGACTATGAGAGGTCTTGTCTACCCTAAAGGCATAGTTATTGGACCTTTCAACTATGCTGAATGAAATGGCTATTATCAAAATTTTGATTGGATGTATCTAGAGAAAAATAGCGTGAGAGGGGGGCTAGTTACCCACCAATCTTTTGGTCATTGAAAAAGGCCGCTAGAACTTTTGATTTCCGATCAAATGAAGCCTCTCCCAATCTTCTAGGATGACTGGTTATATACAATCATCTCTGGAGGAAAAAACACATAAAAAAAAACAAATAAACACACATCCGTAATCTTTCTTCTAGCAAAAAAAAAATGCAAAATTCTATGTTTGTGTATATATTGAAACTTCTACAGTAGTGTTCTCTGATATGCTGAACCTGACGGTGTGAAGTTTGTTAAGATCAATTGCCTTTCTAGTGATGTTTCTCCCCTTTTTAGAAAATTGGACAATTTTCTCAGACTCATAACTTTTAATGGATAACATTAAATTTATTGAACTTTATATATTTGGAATCAGCATAAAAATTCAATTCTTTTAGTGCACCTATTATTATCATAATGTTGTTCTATAGAGCTTTGGTTACTATTGGGCTCAGTCGCTCATCACTTACGTTACCATGAACTGGTAGATTTTGAAAGTGACGTCTCTTAATACAGTTCGGAAATGGCGTAAAATCTAGAAAAATCGTGGAGGGTAGTGGTAACCGAAAACTTCGAGATTTTGGTTTCTTTGTAGTGGGAAAATCGAAACTAGTTAGCAAGAAATTAATATTCTCTTAAAATGTGTTTTAGAAACTAATAAAAATTAATATGTCGTGTAGCCCCAATTTTGAATTGAACGTTAAGAAGTGTGACATTTCTTTTATTTTATGCTTTGTTTTTGGAATATCGATATAACATTAAAAAATCGTTGGGAAAGGCAGAGACACAGAGGATTTGCATCCGTATTCCCCCTAAAAGTCTATGTATTTTTTATTTCTTCTACAAATGTATCTTCCATATGATGGTGACGGTTGGTCAATCGTCCTCTCCTGTCTGGTGACCTTTTTACGCAATCTTCCATATAACACGATTATTTTATCTGGGTATAAAGGTCAGTCTCTCCCCCAGAGCACTGGCCCATGAAATAAGTTCCATTGTTTGGACCTGTTTAGTTAAACCGAGAAAACTGATCGATTTAAAATGAAGATACAATCGTAAATATAAGAATAATCCAGATATGAGTTTTTCTGACTTCCCGTCATGAATATTTGAAGAATTTGAGGTATATCCTCAAAAAATTCGGACACAGTAAACACATTGCCTGTGTCTGCGGATTATGCACCTTAAAGGAGAAGTTGAGAAGTAGAAGAAAAAGTTGTAGCACCGTGACATAACGATGTAAAGAGGATTTTTAAAGTAATTACAACTTCTCTTTTTGTGTGCTTTATGCACTTGTAAAAATATACGTAACATGTATATAAGGACCTAAGTTAAGAATAGCATTTAAAAAAGATAAGAGTAAAAAAAAAAAAAAAAAAAACACACCATAAAAGATCAATAATTAGGCGTCTTGTAAATTAACACATCTCATAGAACAATTAATTTGTAAACTAGTATGCAAATAATTCCGTCGATCCCTCCAAGTTATTGGGTTCCCAGGAGATTTTGATGTCATCTTGGTGTCTTAAGTTTATTTCAGAGGTGTTTGTACTTTAGAAAGGATAAGGAAGTTTGGCTAAAGTCGAGACGAACAAAATGTTTCACTAACTCCAGCCCATGCATTACCTCAAACAGTTTTGTTTGCTGCAGGTTAAAATTAAGCCGTATCTACTTATGTACTTATTCAAAGAATTTCCAAATTAAGGTAATAGTGTTTTTTTCACGATCTCCTTTTCCCTTATCGTGGGATCTACATTTGTGTCATGAGATTTAATTCTTTACAAATTCTGTTCTTTTTTTTTCTATTTTGTAAATTTCCTTCAACTTGCATGTTCTTGCCCAAAGCCCATTTTGGCAATAAAAGGAAAAGAAAGGATATTTATTTTATAGAATTTCTAGCTTGTAGAATGTTACCGGTGCACAACCCCCAAGAAATAATGAAAATATTGGAAACCATATCCCCGATGGGGTGGGAGGATGTCGTAAGGAAAGATTTAAGGGAAATTGAAACTTCTTGGGAGGGTGTAAAGAAGAAGGCTTTGAATAGATTGGGATGGTGGAGGAACGTGCGTAACAGTGGTGACCTCCGATGGCTTTCTGCTGCAGTGAGTCGTTAGTTGTAGTTATATAATAGGGAATTACGTAGTTGAGGTGGATTCTGGACTGAATCCCTTGAGTTTTCACAGTTATTACAACTTTTCCAAGAGCTTTTTAATTTTCAGCATAGTATAACATTTTAAGGATTTTTTTGCCTAAAAAAAATTTGCTCCATCCCTCCTGAAAAAAATTTCGCTGCTAGAGCCTATTTTGCCCCCTTTCATTTTTATTAAGAAAATTATCAGATTAAGCTCCATGATACTCACCAAGCACTAGAAAACATGCGCTAGAATATCTTTTTGGGAGCGTTCATATATTAAAGTTTTCGATGGGGGGGGGGAATAATGAAAAAAATATAGTTGAATAAAAAATGCCCATAAATTAACAAAAATTTAGGATTTCGGCGAGAGGAGGGGTCTGGTGCCAAACCCTCTGCATACGTCCCTGCATATCCTTCTTTTTCAAGGTTTTCCAACAAGAAAAATGAAAATAAGATGGATACTTTTTTTTATAGCAAAGTCCATTCAAAGTTACCATACCAAGTATATTTCTCTCCATTTATCTCACTGTATAATAATATAATACAGCATGATCATTCCCTATCTCAGCCATTATACAAAGCCGGGCCGAGATGCAAGTCCTCTGGGGAACATATAAACAAATATAAACATAAGCGACATTCGATTTTTTCACGGGTAGACAAGTCAGATTTCTCCTGAACGCGAAACTTGGCTTCACCTTTGTAACACTAAATTTTAAAGAATCTAATTTTCAATTAATTTATTCCAACGTATAAATAAAAATCGGTAATTAGTAGTGCAATTTTAGTATGAGATTTTTTCAGGAATTACAAGTAGGTTTCGAAGTCTCGAGCTGGTTTTAAAGGCATTTTGAGAAAGTTTCTGCGAAAATACGCGTTCCAGGGTAATATACACGGACTGCTTATGGCAGATTAAGTGGGAGGTGCTGTTTATACGCGCCGAGGATGTAGTAGCCAAAAATCACTGAGCCGTGAACTTACTGTTATATTAACAAATAAACTTTCAAATGGGGATAAATCCATTTATTTAGACAGTGAAAAAACAGGTACAAAAGTCCAGATATTTCGGTCACATATACAGCGACCGTCTTCAGTAGAAAGACTAAAATAATAAAATTGAAACTAGCATATTTATATGTAAAAAGATAAATAACTTTTCGGGTCATTCACAAAATAATGAACTTCGGGATTATTCACTGGATTATTTTCAGAGAGAATTCATTGACAAAGTTCATTCAAAGTTCTTGATGTAAATTTTCTTCTTTAATCTTGCCCAAATGTAAAACAAATTTCCAATGAAAGTGGTAAAGCCTTCTGTGTCTTCTAATTGCAAACCAAATGTTGAGTTTTTAGATGTTTACTGGGTTGGTCTCATTTCCCCATGTATACGACGTATTTTCGACGTAACACCTTTAAATTAGGTGCTGTTTTCTTAGACCACACTGCCGTTCTAAGACGAACAAATAAACTTTCAAATGGGGATATATCCATTTATTTAGACAGTGAAAAAACAGGTACAAAAGTCCAGATATTTCGGTCATATATACAGCGACCGTCTTCAATAGAAATACTAAAATAATAAAATTGAAACTAGCATATTTATATGTAAAAAAATAAATAACTTTTCGGGTCATTCACAAAATAATGAACTTCGGGATTATTCACTGGATTTTTTTCAGAGAGAGTTCATTGACAAAGTTCATTCAAAGTTCTTGATGTAAATTTTCTTCTTTAATCTTGCCCAAATGTAAAACAAATTTCCAATGAAAGTGGTAAAGCCTTCTGTGTCTTCTAATTGCAAACCAAATGTTGAGTTTTTAGATGTTTACTGGGTTGGTCTCATTTCCCCATGTATACGACGTATTTTCGACGTAACACCTTTAAATTAGGTGTTGTTTTCTTAGACCACACTGCCGTTCTAAGACGAACAAATAAACTTTCAATTGGGGATAAATCCATTTATTTAGACAGTGAATTTTAGTTTCATTGGAAATTTGTTTTACATTTGGGCAAAATTAAAGACGAAAATTTACATCAAGAACTTTGAATGAACTTTGTCAATGAACTCTCTCTGAAAATAATCCAGTGAATAATCCGGAAGTTCATTATTTTGTGAATGACCCGAGAAGTTATTTATTTTTTTACATATAAATATGCTAGTTTCAATTTTATTATTTTAGTCTTTCTACTGAAGACGGTCGCTGTATATGTGACCGAAATATCTGGACTTTTGTACCTGTTTTTTCACTGTCTAAATAAGTGGATTTATCCCCATTTGAAAGTTTATTTGTTCGTCTTAGAACGGCAGTGTGGTCTAAGAAAACAACACCTAATTTAAAGGTGTTACGTCGAAAATACTGTTATATTATTTATATACAGTAACTTATTTAATGAATTTTACTTTGTTTATTTATTTTTCCTCTTAGAATACTTGTTCATGGCATTATTGCATTTAATTTTATACCTTTGATATGTGAATAAAATAATAATACGAATTTTACCGGTTTTAAATTCAAAAATTTGTAGAAATTAAATTTTAAAAGTGCGTTCTTGCCGTTCCCAAGGCTCTTTTACAGAAGACTTACCTCTACTTTTATTTTTAATTTTAAGCAGGACTAATAAGAAAATAAGTTCTTAAATAATTTCTTACAATCCTCAAAAATGCGAAACCGAATTATATTCTAAATTGAAGTCTTGTTAGGTTTTTAAAAGGAAGGAAACGTCCCTGAGAGCATACCCAAAGATCGAACAGCTGCAGAAACAAAAGAAAAATGTCATTGCATTGCGTTTTGGTTTTTTGGGGGATACTTAGGACTGAAAAATAGCTGGGAAAAAGCACTAGAGCAGAAACAACCGAATTTATAGCTTATTGCTCCATGAAAATATGGCAGCACGCTTAGAGATCCAACCTACTAATGCTTCTGTTCAGAATTTACGATAGGGGAATAGAGGAAAGATGATGCTGGATATTTAGCAGGCTATGAAATTATCTTTAGCTTAGTTTGTTGGAAGCCACTCTGCCCTTATTCGTTCTGAACAGACTAAAGAAAGTTTTTCAAAATCCCTTAAACAAGGGGCAACACAGATTTTTTTTTTCTTCCACCAGATGGTTGCGGCGTCAATATCAAAACTAGCGATGAATATTCAGTTTCACAGATCATACCAAAATTGCTTAAAGCGTGTTTGGCAAACACTTTCAAACAGTTCATTGTAACAAACTGTAAGTAAGAAGCACTTTACATAAATTTATACGGTATAATCAAACTCAGTCAGTTTTGGCTACTGCATTATCGGCTCGTGCAAACAGCTCCTCCCATTTAATCTGCCATCACCGGTCCAGTGTAGCCTATATTATCAGTTGTATTTTGGCAGAAACTGTCTCAAAATGCCTTTGAAACCAACTCGAGACTTTGAAACCAACTTGTAATTTCTAAAAACATCTAATAATAACATTACTGTACTAATTACCTACTTTTATATAAGTATTGGAATAAATTAATTTAAAATTAGATTCTTTGAAAGTTAATTTTACAAAGGTGAAGCCAAGTTTCGTGTTAAAAAGAAATCTGACTTGTCTACCCGTGAAAAAATCTAATGTCGCTTGTGTTTATACTTGTTTAAATGTTTTCCGTAGCACTTGCATCTGGGTCCGGCTTTGTCTAATGGTTGAGATAGAGAATGATTGTACTGTCTAAATTTGTATACGGTGGTAAGGAATGACTATTGACTATTGACTATTTTATTTACAAAAGTCATACAATAAACATTAAACACAACATCCGCCTAGGGAAGGCACAGTGCGCCTGATGAAAGACTGGTGCAATCCTTTATCTCTCAACCAACTACACAATCAAATAAAAACACAACAAGCTCTCTCTCATCATATCTTTAAAAAACAGAAAAAATCCAAATAAATTAAATTCCTCTCCCCCCCCCCCAAAAAAAAAACTGAATTCAAATTCAGTAAAAAAAATCAATGCACTATATTTCTTCGTTTAAAACCTACTTCTTCGATCTCTGTTTAAACAAACTGGTGTGTTCAGCCTCCCTAAAGCTAGTTGGTAAACCATTCCAAATAACCGGAGCTAAATAATGGACCATGAAGCCGGGACAAGTGGCGTCTCGATACTCGAATATGAAATTATCTGCATTTCTCGTTTCATGTGGGTGAAGGGTACTATTAAAATGACGGAAATGCCGAAAACCTGAAGGGAATACATTATTCCAACATTGATAGGGAAAAATTGCAGCTGTGTAATCTCTAATAGTAACCAATAGTAACCAAACACTGACCAATAGTAACTCTAACAGTAAGCAATAGTCGTCCAATAGTAGCCAAAACTCTAAAAAACGGAATTTTGATTTAAAAATACATCAAAATAACTGACTTTTTATGCTGATTCCAAATATGTACAATTTATTCAGTTTAAAGTTAAGTATCAAAAGCTACGAACCGGAGAAAATTTGCCTGATTTTCAAAACAGGGGAAAACGCCCCCGAAATGTCAAGCGACTCTAATGGAAGCCCCATCATCAGATTCAGCACATCTGAGAACCATACTGTAGAGGTTTCAAGTTCCGATCTTAGAAAAAGGTGAATTTTTTTATTTACTTATTTTTTTCTTTTTGCCAGAAGAAAGATAACGGGTGCGTGTTTTTTTTTCGGTGGTGATCGTACCAAACCAATGGTCCTAGAGGGACCATTGGTTCTTTGGGAGAGCTTCAGCTTCATTTGAACGGGAATCAAAAGTTCTAGTCCCCTATTCGACTAGCCAAAAAATTGTGGTGCGACTAGCCCGCTTATCACGCTCTTTTTCACTCAATCTACTACTACTACTACTAACAACTCACCGCAGCACCAAGCCACCTGAGCCCAAAGCAGCCGCACACGCTCCTCCTCCATCCCAATCTATTCAAAGCCTCCCTTTTTACGCCCTCCCACGACGTTCCATTTCCTTTAAATCTTTCTTTATGACGTCCTCCACCCCAAACGAGGACGACCTGATTTCCGTTTTTCCCTAGACGGTTGGCCGAAAAGAACAATTTTCGGCAACCTGTCATCCTTCATCCACACAACGTGCCCTAGCCACCTCAATCTATCATTCATTATAGCCCGAGAGAGTGGTATCGAACCACATTTGTCGTACAGCCTATTGTTTGAAATACGGTCAGCCAGCCGGGTACCCAGAACAATCCTTCAGCAATTTCTCTGGATGAAATCTAGCAAATCTTCATCCGCCTTTTGGAGTACCCATGCTTCAGAGCCATATTTGACCACCGTCATCACTGTAGCTTTTAATATTCTAATCTTGGTTTGCAGACTTATCTTCCTATTCTTCCAAACTTTTTTTAACTGTGAAAAAACACCCTGAGCCTTGGCTATTCTACTTTTAACATCTTCACTGCTCCCACCATCTTTACTAATAATACTACCAAGGTAAGTGAAGCTGCCCACCTGATCAGTGTTTTCATTACCCAACGTCACCTTTTCATATTCAATTTTTCCTAGCCTTAGTGACTTAGTCTTGTTAACATTAATTTTCAAACCTATTCTAGCACCCTGAACTCGCAAAACCTCTAAAAGTTCATTCATTTTGCTCACACTTTCATCTAGGATGCTTAAATCGTCAGCATAATCTACGTCCAGGAGACTTTTTCCTCCCCATTTGATTCAGTGTTCTCCTATTGCCTTTCCTGTGCTTCTTAAGACAAAGTCCATCATAATAATCTATATAAAGAGGGATAGAACACAACTCAGCTTAAATCCTGATTTAATGCAAAACCACCTGCTAACCTAATTTCCTACCTTAACTGCAGCAGTGTTATTCTCGTAAATAGCACTAATCACTTTAATGTATTTGTCTGGTATCAAACAGTTCGTGGTAACGAACTGTAAGTAAGGAGCGACCCGGCTCAATGGTAACCGAAACTCTAAAAAACGGAATTTTGGTACCAATAGATACATCAAAAGAATCAGATTTTAATTCTGATTTCAAATATATACGTTTCATCAAGTTTAATCTTACCCATCAAAAGTTACGCGCCTGAGAAAATTTGGCTGATTTTCGAAAAAAGGGGGAAAGACCCCCTAAAAGTTATAGAACCTTATTGAAATTCACACCATCATATTCAGCGTATCAGAGAACCCTACTGTAGAGGTTTCAAGCTCCTATCTACAAAAATGTGGAATTTTGCATTTTTTGTCAGAAGAAAGATCATGGGTGCCTGTTTATTGGTTTGTTTGTTTTTTTTTTCTTTTCCCCAGGGTATAATCGTATTGACCCAGTGGTCCTAGAATATCGTAGAAGGGCTCATTGGAACGGAAATTAAAAGTTCTAGTGCCCTTTTTAAGTGACCAAAAAAAATGGAGGGCAACTAGGTCCCCTCCCACGCTCATTTTTTCTCAAAGTCACCCAATTAAAATTTTGAGATAGCCATTTTGTTCAACATAGTCGAAAATTTAATAAATATGTCTTTTGTGATGACTTAATTCCCCACAGCTCCCAGGGGAAGGGCTGCAAGTTATGAACTTTGCCCATTGCTTACATATTGTACTGGTTATTGGGAAGTATACAGACATTTTCAGGAAGAATTTTTTTCTGGTGGGGGGGGGGCTGGAGGAGGGGGTTACTCGGGAGAATCTTTCCGTGGAGAATGTTTTTTTGGGGTAAGGGACATTTCTATGACGGGGGCGCCGGATTTCTAAGCATTTTTTAAAAAACGATCAGAAATTAAAGTAAGAAAACAAGTTTTTTCAACTGAAAGTAAGAAGCAACATTAGAACTTAAAATGAACAAAAATTATTATGTATATGAGGGGGTTCTCCCTAAAGTCAATACCTCGCTCTTTACGCTACAGTTTTTTTTAGTGCTTTCAAAAGAGCTATCTATTCTAATTAAACGGCCTTTGTGATTTAGGGGTTTGTGAATTAAATTTTTTTTTAACTTTTAACGTAAAGAGCGTGGTATTGACTAAGGGGAGAACCCCATCAAATACGTAATAACATATACGTAATAAAAAAAAAAAACAATAAAAAAAAAACAAGCGATACGGCTCAATAGTAATCGAAACTTTTAAAAACGGAACTTTGATGTCAATAAATGTATCAAAAGAATGGGCTTATAATGCTGATTCTAAATATATGAATTTTATTAAGTTTAGTATTACTCATCAAAGGCTGCGAGCCTGAGAAAATTTACCAGATTTTTTAAAGAGGGGGGAAACATCCCCTATAAGTGAAAGAATTTTAATGAAAATCACACCGTCAGATTCAGCGTATCAGAAAACCCTATAACATAGGTTTCAAGCTCATATCTGCAAAAATCTGCAACTTTGTATTTTTTGCCAGAAGAAAAATATACGAATATAGAAGTTCGTTACGTAAGTTAATTTGTAAATTACGTCAGAACCAAATTTAGAGACAGCCATTTAGCAAAAGAAAAGTAAAATTTTTATGCAAATTTTGTTTACTTATTCAATGACGGTGAGCCAAAATAAAAGCTGCATTAACTAAAAAACGATCAGAAATTAAATAAAAACAAAACAAGTTTTTTAAACTGAAAGTAAGGAGCGACATTAAAACTTAAAGCGAACAGAAATTATTCCGTATATGAAAGGGGCTGTCCCCTCCTCAACGCCTCCCTCTTTACGCTAAAGTTTGACTCTGTCTCACAACTTTATTTTTTAAAACAATAAAAAACTTTAGCGTAAAGAGCGAGGCGTTGAGGAGGGGACAGTCCCTTTCATATACGGAATAATTTCTGTTCGTTTTAAGTTTTAATGTCGCTCCTTACTTTCAGTTTAAAAACTTGTTTTTTTTATTTAATACCATACAAGGATCAAACCTTTACTAAAGCTCTTCTATCAAGAGAATCGAACGCTTGCTCATAATCTATAAAACTAAGGACCAAAGGTGTTTGGCAACTCAGGCACTTCTCAATTATTAACCTTGAAAATTTGGTTGACACATCCTCTACCTTTTCTAAAACCGCACTGTTCTTCTCTTAAAACTTTGTCTACGGCATCTCTCAGTCTAAAAAGTATCATATTAGTAAGTAATTTAATACCTACAGAGATCATACTAATGCCTCGATAATTATCACACTCACTTTTATCACGTTTCTTATTAAGTGGCTTAATTAAGGTTTTCCTTAAATCTTTAGATACTTCCCCTTTTTCAAAATTATATTCATAATCTTCAGTAACTTATTTCTAACCTCAGAGCCACCATATTTAAGAAACTCATTTACCACCCTATCAGCACCTGGAGCCTTATTATTCTTTAATCCTTTTAGTACTGTTGCTAATTCCTCCTCACAAAACAAATCTTCCTTCACATCCAAGGTATCACAAACTTTTTCATTTTCCTCTATATCTTTTCCTGCAACTCTATCTCGGTTTAGCGAATTCTCAAAATGTTCTGCCCATCTCTCTTTAATTCTTTCCTTATCGCTAATTGTGGCCCCATTCCCATCTTTAACTGGGCCAAGTCTGGATTGACTACTCCCTCTCAATTATGACTCAGATAATTCTTGTACAAGTCCTTTCTCCTTTCTATTAAACATAAAGCTTTTTCACTAATATTCTTAGCTGCAGTCCTAGCTTTCTTTTCTAAGACACCTTCAGCAACTTCACAAATTATTTTTCTAAAATTAATCCAACCATCTTCCACATTATCAAATTTTAAACTCTCAATTTTAGTATTCAACTGTTCCTGGAAAGTTTTTCTCAAATTCTCATCCCGGACTCTACCAACATCGTAACTTTTCGGGAGGTAGTTACCCTTCCTAAATTTCAGCTTTACATTAACCCTTGACACTACTAGATGGTGATCTTTACTTTTAACATCAATAACAGCACTCCTATATACCCTAGTATCTTGTATTAATCCTGCCAGTCTTCGGTTTACTATAAAATAATCAATAAGGTTTGCTGTCTGAGCATCACGTGAATACCATGTTAACTTATGAGCCATTTTATGACCAAACACCGTATTGGTTATAACTAGATTGTTATACCTACAAAGTTGCAAAAGTCTGAATCAATTACTGTTTCCTTTTCCTACACCAGATTTTCCTAGGCTAGGATACCATCTATCCCTATTTCTACCGACCTGGGCGTTTAAGTGTCTCCTAGTAAAAACATCATATTTCTACCTGGGGCCCTGTCTATTTGCTCCTGTAACTGTAAGTAAAATTAAGCTGAGTCACTAGTATCTCCGTCAGTCGGTTCTACAGGGGCATATACTACTATAACTGATATCCTGAACTTTTTAGTCATAAAATGAGCAATTAGCATTCGATTATTAATACCTTCCCAGCCTAAACAAGACTTAGCAGCTTCCTTATTCATCATGAGTCCTACTCCCTGTCTATGTACCCCATCCTTCCTGCCTGAGTAAAAAAAATTCTATATCACCTAATTTCATGCTTCCTACCCCCTGGAATATAAGTTTCTGAAACTACTAATAAGTCCAGTTCTAATCGTCTGTATTCGTGAGTCAAAATGTCGATACGATGGTCATTTTTTAACGTCGTAACATTCCAAGTTCCAATTTTCATGTTCTTTAAATCATTGAAATTATTTTGGCCTTAGGAAAAGCAATGATCCCGGATACCGTTGCAGGACGGGGATCACATATCTTCTTAAGTCTACACCGAAGCGCTTAAGCCGGCTTAGAACCGGACAGCAATAAGTCCTGGGAGCTCCATGAATGGAGGCTTTGTGTAATCCTGGGCCCGTCTTGGTCTCAACATGGTTTTAAGCACTTGGCGATGCTCTTCCATCAACAAGGGTTGAAATCTTGCACAGACAATCTCAAGCCTATTACCTCCGACTCATTATACATTCATACCTACGAATATTATGCTACAACGGGGAGGCAGCCCATGGTAGATAAATTAGCTAGGCAAAGGTTTTTCAGCCTGAAGACACCCGTCAAAACATACCAAGCCCTGAAGAATTGTCCATTAATCAGAATCCTGTGCGAATGCTGTGTCGTTTACTAGGCTCTAATTTCCTCGAAGGGCGCCCCTCCTCAAGTAGGAATAGAGTTGCCCGCAAGGTCCCCAGTCTTGCAGGTACCCCTAAAGGGTCTAGGCTGCCCTTTGCAGAGGCCGTTGTTCATAGATCTGGATTTTACGCCCTTCCGCAGCTGTCCTCTTATAGAGGATCCTCCCGCGATGGTGTTCTGCATCATCATTCAATGTAACCCATTACTGGAAAAAGGTTTGTGACTCATGGGACTTATGGACACACCAGTGGGCCCTTTTGAGTGTACATTTGAGGAGTACCTCAGCTCTTTTTTAGCTATGATTTTAGCAATCTTATCCAAGTATATTACAAATTTATTAGATTATTAGTGCATCATAAAAAGTTAAAACTACCAACAATGATCCATGCGTAGCTGGTGTTTACCTCTCCGGAAAATATCCCACCACAAAAAATACTCTTATCAAAATCATTTTTTAAGTAACTTTTGTACTCTCCCCCCCCCCATCAAAAATCCTGGTTACAGATGTTTTACCTGTTTTTTTTTTATTTTTGGGAAGTTTTGGGTCTTATTAGCGATGACCTAGGCATAAGACGGGTTGTTCGAGAGGCGATTGGAGTCGGACTGAAGATGGATAATAATATTTCCCTAAATGGGGATTTGGGGGAGTACTCACTAGGTGCTCTGTACACAGATTTCATAAAAAGTGATTTAAAAAAATACATATTAAAAAACCAGTTGACACTAACACAGAACCAGTTACAAAAAGACCTTCGAGGTTAGCTGCCAAAAATGCAAGATTAGCAGTGAAAGCGTATTTTTCATTAATTTTCTTTCACTTCAATGAATTGCCTTATTTCACTTCACTTTGTTTATCAGTCCTGGTTGAAATTTGCCGAAGTAAGGATGCTAGGACTGTTTTTGGGGTTTTCGTTTTGGTTTTAATGGTTGCATGTTATTGTGGGTCTCTTTTCTTTTATATATTTACGTTTTGTTGGGGACGGCTCTTTGACATGGGGTCAGAATGGTCATTCGGGTGTAGAATTTCACTGTCTTGCGAGGGGAATTCCCTATTGTTCTTGTTGTTGTTGATGTTTATGATGGAAAGGGAGTTTGTAGTTGTTTAACAATTAGTCAATTTATATTTGTCAATATCCTTTGCCAGATTTGTTAATTTCCCAGTGTCATTTGTAAAAAAAAGACGCTTGTTATTTGTTCAATTGTAATTAAAAAAAAAAAAAAAATTAAAAAGTGTCACACCTGCTAAAATAAACGAAAATAGGTGAAAAGAAACAGGCTTAGTTTTGTGTGTGTGTGGGTGGGGGCATAGCCTTTCATTAGACTTATTGAACGTCAAAACAAATTTGAGCGATTTGCTTATGTAAAGTCATAAAAAAATAATACTTATACTTTTTTAATCAACAAGTTGCATGTAGCATTGACTAAGTTGTCAAGTTGAACGCTATAACAACACAATTTAATGAAAATTAAGAGTTGCTTCCAGTTGAACTCTCCAGCCCCCAAAGCCAAGTGCAGAACTTTGGTGATCGGTGGTTTACGATTATTCTTTAACCTTGTTTGTCATCAGCAGTTGGTTCAAGATAAAACCGTTTTAAAACGGAAGAAGACGTACGAAATAAGCCAACTATTTATATGTACATATGTATGTACATATATATGTATATATGTATATATGTACATATATATATATATATATATATATATATATATATATATATATATATATATATATATATATATATATATATATATATGTATATATGTATATATATATATATATATATATATGTATATATGTGTAGTAGGCTAAATATGTCACTCAGTTATATATTTCTGTATATAACTTAGATAGGCCTAGTCAGTGAGTTACACATATTTATAAGTAGTAGGCTAAATATGTGACTGACTTATATATTTCTGTATATAACTTATATAGGCCTAGTCAGTGAGTTACACATATTTTAAGTAGTAGGCTAAATATGTCACTGAGTTATATATTTCTGTATATAACTTATACAGGCCTAGTCAGTGAGTTACCCATATTTATAAGTAGTAGGTTAAATATGTCACTTAGTTGTATATTTCTGTATATAACTTAGATAGGCCTAGTCAGTGAGTTACACATATTTATAAGTAGTAGGCTAAATATGTCACTGAGTTATATATTTCTGTATATAACTTATATAGGCCTAGTCAGTGAGTTACACATATTTTAAGTAGTAGGCTAAATATGTCACTGAGTTATATATTTCTGTATATAACTTATATGCCTAGTCAGTGAGTTACACATATTTATAAGTAGTAGGCTAAATATGTCACTCAGTTATATATTTCTGTATATAACTTATATAGGCCTAGTCAGTGAGTTACACATATTTATAAGTAGTAGGTTAAGTATTTCACTGAGTTATATATTTCTGTATATAACTTATATAGGCCTAGTCAGTGAGTTATGTATATTTATACGTAGTAGGTTAAATATGTCACTGAGTTATGGCCTTTGCAAAACAAAAGTGATCCGTTTATCTGGCCTCCCCCAGGCCATTCAGCGTGTCCCCAGGTGGCGATAGGGGAACGCTCTACAGATATGTAGGGTACCTCCATAGGAGGCACGGACCAAGGGGGGACCTTGTCCCTGGGGGTCCATAATAGAATCTGGGGCACCCTTGCCCGGGGTCATAAATACAGACGGAGGAGGAAGAAGGCCCCTCAAATGTACACTCAAAAGGGCCCACTGGTTTGTCCACAAGTTCCATGAGTTGCAAACCTTCTTCCAGCAATGGGTTAAATTGCATGGTGATGCAGAACACCATCGCGGGAGGATCCTCTATAGGAGGACAACTGTGGCAGGGCGTAAGATCCAGATCTATGGACAACGGCCTCTGCAAAGGGCTGCCTCGACCTTTTCGGGGTACCTGCAAGACTGGGGACCTTGCGGTCAACTCTATTCCCACTTGAGGAGTGGCACCCCTCGAGGAAATTATAGCCTAGTAAACGACACAGCATTCGCACGGGATTCTGACTAATGGACAATTCTTCTGGGATTAGTATGTTTTGATGGGCGTCTTTGGGCTGAAAAACCTCTTCCTAGCTAATTTATCTATTACGGGTTGCCTCTCCGTAGTAGCATAATATTTGTAGGCATGAATATATAATGAGTCGGAGGTAATAGGCTTGAGATTGTCTGTGCAGGATTTCGACTCTTGTTGATAGAAGAGCATCGCCAAGTGCTGAAAACCATGTTGTGACCAAGATGGGCCCAGGATTGCACAAAGCCTCCATTCATGGAGGTCCCAGGGACTTCTTGCTGTCCGGTTCTAAGCCGGCTTAAGCACTTCGGTGTAGACTTGAGAAGATATGTGATCCCCGTCCTGCACTGGTATCCGGGATCATTGCTTTTCCTGAGGCGAAAAAAATTTCAATGATTTAAAGAACATGAAAATTGGAACTTGGAATGTTACGACATTAAAAAATGACTATCGTATCGACATTTTGACTGACGAATTCAGACGATTCGAACTGGATTTATTAGGGGTTTCAGAAACTCATATCCCAGGGATAGGAAGCATGAAATTAGGTGATATAGAATTTGTTTACTCAGGCAGGAAGGATGTGGTACATAGACAGGGAGTAGGGCTCATGATGAATAAGGAAGCTGCTAAGTCTTGTTTAGGCTGGGAAGGTATTAATAATTGAATACTAATTGCTCATTTTATGACTAGAAAGTTCAGGGTATCAGTTATAGTAGTATACGCCCCTGTAGAACCGACTGATGGAGATACTAGTGACTCAGATGAATTTTACTTACAGTTACAGGAGCAAATAGACAAGGTCCCAGGTAGAAATATGATGTTATTACTGGGAGATTTTAACGCCCAGGTTGGTAGAAATAAGGATAGATGGTATCCCAGCTTAGGTAAATTTGGTGTAGGAAAAGAAAACAGTAATGGATACAGACTTTTGCAATTTTGTAGGTATAACAATCTAGTTATAACCAATACGGTGTTTGGTCATAAAATGGCTCATAAGCTAACATGGTATTCACGTGATGGTAAGACAGCAAACCTTATTGATTATGTTATAGTAAACCGAAGACTGGCAGGATCAATACAAGATACTAGGGTATATAGGAGTGCTGTTATTGATGTTAAAAGTAAAGATCACCATCTAGTAGTGTCAAGGGTTAATTTAAAGCTGAAATATCGGAAGGGTAATTACCTCCCGGGAAGTTATGATGTTAGTAGACTCCAGGATGAGAATTTGAGAGAAACTTTCCAGGAACAGTTGAATACTAAACTTGAGAATTTAAAATTTGATAATGTTGAAGATGGTTGGAATAATTTTAGAAAAATAATTTGTGAAGTTGCTGAAGGTGTATTAGGGAAGAAAGCTAGAACTGCAGCTAAGAATATTAGTGAAAAAGCTTTATGTTTAATAGAAAGAAGAAAGGACTTGTACAAGAATTATCTGAGTGATAGATCGCATGAAAACAAAAAAAATGTAAAGAAAGTGGAGAAAGCATTGAAATATGAACTAAGGAGGTGTGAAGTGGAGGCCATGGATAAAATTGCCGAGGATTTAGAAGATGCAGCTAGACGGCATAATAGTAAAATATTGTACTGGCACGTTAACAAATTGAGAGGTAGTAGTCAATCCGGACTTGTCCCAGTTAAAGATAGGAATGGGGTGGCAATTAGCGATAAGGAAAAAGCTAAAGCGAGATGGGCCGAACATTTTGAGAAATTGCTTAACCGAGATAGAGTTGCAGGAAAAAATATAGAGGAAAATGAAAAAGTTTGTGATACCTTGGATGTGAAGGAAGATTTGTTTTGTGAGGAGGAATTAGCAACAGTACTAAAAGGATTAAAGAATAATAAGGCTCCAGGTGCTGATAGGGTAGTAAATGAGTTTCTTAAATATGGTGGCTCTGAGGTTAGAAATAAGTTATTGAAGATTATGAATATGATTTTTGAAAAAGCGGAAGTACCTAACGATTTTAGGAAAACCTTAATTAAGCCACTTTATAAGAAAGGTGATAAAAGTGAGTGTGGTAATTATCGAGGCATTAGTCTGGTCTCTGTAGGTAGCAAATTGCTTAGTAATATGATACTTTTTAGACTGAGAGATGCTGTAGACAAAGTTTTGAGAGAAGAGCAGTGCGGTTTTAGAAAAGGTAGAGGATGTGTTGACCAAATTTTCACTCTTAGGTTAATAATTGAGAAGTGCCTAAGTTTTCAAACACCTTTGGTCCTCAGTTTTATAGATTATGAGCAAGCGTTCGATTCTGTTGATAGAGGAGCTTTAGTAAAGGTTTTATCCTTGTATGGTATACCAGACAAATACATTAAAGTGATTAGTGCTATGTACGAGAATAACACTGCTGCGGTTAAGGTAGGAAATGAGGTTAGCAGCTGGTTTTGTATTAAATCAGGAGTTAAGCAGGGTTGTGTTCTATCCCCCTTTATATGGATTATTTTGATGGACTTTGTTTTAAGGAGCACAGGAAAGGCAATGGGAGACCACGGAATCAAATGGGGAGGAAAAAGTCTCCTAGACTTGGATTATGCTGATGATTTAAGCATCCTAGATGAAAGTGTGAGCAAAATGAATGAAGTTTTAGAGGTTTTGCGAGTTCAGGGTGCTAGTATTGGTTTGAAAATTAATGTTAGGAAGACTAAGTCACTAAGGCTAGGAATAAGTGAAGATGAAAAGGTGATGTTGGGTAATGAAAAGATTGATCAGGTGGGCAGCTTCACTTACCTTGGTAGTATTATTAGTAAAGATGGTGGGAGCAGTGAAGATGTTAAAAACAGAATAGCCAAGGCTCAGGGTGTTTTTTCACAGTTAAAAAAAGTCTGGAAGAATAGGAAGATAAGTCTGCAAACCAAGATTAGAATCTTAGAAGCTACAGTGATGACAGTGGTCAAATATGGCTCTGAAGCATGGACGCTCCGAAAAGCGGATGAAGATTTGCTAGATGTTTTCCAGAGAAATTGCTTAAGGATTGTTCTGGGTACCCGGCTGACTGACCGTATTTCAAACAATAGGCTATACGAAAAATGTGGTTCAATGCCGCTTTCTAGGTCTATAATGAAAGAAAGGTTGAGGTGGTTAGGGCATGTTGTGCGGATGAAGGATGACAGATTGCCAAAGATTGTTCTTTTCGGCCAACCATCTAGGGCTAAACGGAAAGCAGGTCGTCCCCGTCTGGGGTGGGAGGACGTCATAAAGAAAGATTTAAAGGAAATGGGAACTTCGTGGGCGGGTGTAAAAAGGGAGGCTTTGATTAGATTGGGGTGGAGGAGGAGCGTGCGTAGCTGTGTTGGCCTCAGGCGGCTTGGTGCTGCGATGAGTTGTTAGTAGTAGTAGTAGTAGTGTGACTTTTCTCAGATAGTTCAAAAATGAAAAGGATTGAAAACTTGGTGAATTCCATTCTAATTATGATCCTATACATATTATGTGATCTCTACGTATAAAATTATATTTAAAGGTGAAGCTTCTTTTTTTAATTTGGGGAAAATCAGATAGCAATCTGGTAAAATCTACAAAGTCCCCCCGCCCGCAATAAAGAGACATTAGGGATGCCCCTGATCAGTTGTATAGGCCTATTTACTTTAATATTTACTAAATTATCTTGTAAAATGTAGATTTACCAAGGCAGTTGGACTATATAACTTCAAATTAAAGAGGGTTTGGGAGTAAGGTTTAATGATCCACCTTTGCAAATGACTTACACTAAGTAAGTATTCTAGAACGCTTTAAGTGGTTCCCAGAATTTTCCAGTTTTCCTTCTAGAGAGTTGGTATGCTAAACTGACACAACTATTTGTCAAGATAAATTTCAATATAATATTTGTCAAAGATTAGGCTCTGTATAGTACTGTGGTGTTTTCCTTCCTGGGCTAGGCCAACTACTGATATGTCAGGCTTAGCCTGTTATTTAATGTTAACAACAGCCAGCCAAGGCCTATTCCATATTCAAAAAGAGATATTGACAATAAAATGGTTCAGCGTTTTTCAACAGGGTTGGGACACCCCTGATCAAATGTAAAGGCATATTTGCTTTAATCCTTACTAAAATATCTTGTCAAGTGTAAATTTACCCACGCAGTTGGGCTGTATATCTTCAAATTAAAGCAGGGTGTGGCAATAAAGTTTAATGATCCACCTTTGCAAATGATTTACACTAACTAAGTGCTCTAGATTGCTTTAAGTGGTTTTCAAAATTTTACAGTCTTCATTTTAGACAGTTGGTATGCCAAATAGCCACAACTAAGTGTTTGTCGAAATAAATTTCAATTAAAACATTTGTCAAAGATTCACTCAATCAAAGACATCCAATCAAAATTTTGAGATATCTGTTCGATCCAGCATAGTAGAAATGTTTATTAACTATGCCTCTGGGGATGAAAAGACCCTATATAGGGTCTTACAGCCCTTCCCCTCCTCCCTGGGGAAAGGACTGTAAATTGCAAAATTTCCCCATTGTTCGCATATAGTATTTGCTAGTGGGAAATATACGTTTTTGGGAGAGGGGAGATGTATTATATACAGAGAGGATTTTCCGTGTGGAGCAAAGGATATATTTTTCTGCAAAAGTTGTATCTGCGGAAGCCCAGGATGACTCGAGTATCCTTTGTATTATTTATGGAGGGAGAACGTCGACATGCATAATAACACCCTTCCATTGTGATTAAGCCAATTGTTATTCATTTTTATTGACACTTGAAATTAAATAATGCCAAGAGACATCATGCTTTAGTTAAAGTCTAGAGAGGATCGTAATAAATAAATCAATATTTAAAGCTGATTCTTCTCAGCCTCAAAGCATAAGAAAAATGGTCTTATTGGATCTTTTAGTCTTTTCATGACAATCTTTAAATGATTTAAGTCTTAAAAATTGACAATACTGCTTAAAAGATCGCCAAACAACGGGTAGCGGAAATTTTATGATAACAGACAAAACCAATGCATCCATCAATTATTTTGAAAAAAAAATGAATTGAATTTTGTTGTTGGGCTTCCAATATCTGTTTAAATCTAATCAACATAGATTATTGCTAGCTTCTAAAACGAGTAAAGTGTGTTCTTCAACACCATGTTCACTTTCCAACCACCAAAATGCAATTGTCAATAAGAATTGCCAGATACTGATTAAGTTTCGGAAAAATTAATTTTCAATGTATGCTCGAAACATGCTTTTCTTTATCCCAAACATAGAGGTATAGTATTAGTTTTTTTTTGTGAAGAACAAATTGCAAGCTGTGAGTCTTGATAAGAAATTAGACAAAGCAGTTCTCTCTTGAACACAGTTTGAACTGGATTGAATTCCTTATGAAAAAATGACAATTTTAAATTTCTATGCTTGAACTAATATTTTGTTGCCAATTCATTATTTCACCCTTATTTAAAGTATTTTGGCAATAATACTTTCTTCTGCTTGGGTCTTCTATCCTTCATTAAAACTATCGAGACTTTTATCATCTTTTTCCAACATTTTTCAAATAATTAATCTGTTTTTGTATGAACCCCGACTTTTCAGAATATTTGCCTCGTCTACCAGATCAATTTGTACGTGACAGGCTTTTACAATCTAAAGAATTGAATTAAGTTCAATAAACACAAGAGACCAAGCATCATGACTCTATGTCATCATCACACAAATTCCAGAGAATGGATGACCGACAAAATATTCGTTCCCAGATTGTTGCGTAAATCTCCATTGAAAATTTATAAATCTAACTTAGTGTTCACATGACCTTTGTCTTTGCTCATAGAATCATTTATATTGTGGAATGTGTGGAAAAAAGAAGAAAAACAGAGAAGGGACCCATGTTCAGATAAGAAAATATCTATGAGTTAATGGAAAATTGGGAAGAATAAACAAAATTATCACCAAATAGGAAACGGCAAACCAAAGACAAATGTAATTTGAACGCAGAAAGGAAATGAAACCATGCTTTAAGCTGCTACCTAGTTGAAGAATCAACATGTTCGATTCCCCCCATCAAAACATGAAGGTTGTATAGAGAAGATGAAACATAAGTGAAAACTGGTTTAGTGGATGATTGGACGTAGTCTGAAGTAAGACGCGGACTTTGACCTTTCCTCTTTACTGATTGATTTTGCTTTGTTTACAAACCTTAGAAGCTACGGGCTTCAGGTTGTGATGCGAAAGTTAGATTATATCTGGCTTAGATTATGCAGATAATTTCAAGCTATTAGTCAGAGAGCCACTCATCGAAAATGTAACTAATAGGTGATCAGTGAATAACAGAAGGTTTGACAACGGAATATGTGGTAATTTATAGTGCTGATTATGAATATGAGCTCGGCTGATTGATGCTAGTCTTGCTGATGACCTTGAAACTTGCTATTTCAATTGCTGACTACCTTGGAACTTGCAATTTCGTTGCTCCGCATTGCTGATGACCTTGAAAGTTGCAGTTTCATTGTTTTCATCGGTAAGAAAAAATTCGCTGTAATATTCAAGTATTTGGCCGGAAAGTTATACTATGACCTCTATTTCTTTCACAAGCAATCTAATATGTTCCTACAGTCTCCATTTCTCGACAGTCATAGCCACCATTCTTTTTTCTTCAGAGAACATAAAACCAACTACATCACAGCCCAAAAGCGTGTGAAAAAGGCAGATGGAAAAAAGTAGATTGTTTGGTAAATTCTTCTAAAGCTGATGTAGAGGCACTGATTATTCACAGAATCGGACAAAAACTTTCTGTTTTTCACACTTTGAGTGGTATCCAAAGAATAGCTATAATGATACAACTAAAGGACAACAATGTCTGTGTCATTTACATCTCATACCCATACCCCTCTTCAAGCATTCCGTGTGCAACACAACTCTAGTATCCACCTCCTTATGGGTATAACTCAAATGCTGTTCAAAGCCTGTATCATTCCTTCCCCTTTTGTTAAGCATAATTTGCTTAATCTGGTCATGAAAGTACCCAAAGAGGCAGACACTTAAAGCTGCTTGTAGCACATGGAGTAAAGTTTCCAAATTTGTCAAATAAGAGTTCATTCAGTTTTCCCTTTGCCTTGGAATATGATAGTACTGAGTTCCAATCATCTAACTATGAGTGCCTATCTAGATTTGTTCCAAATATGTAAGGAGATATTCGTACTCGTGGCAACCACGCAAGTCCTTCAAAGAGATCATATTCCCTTCTTTCTCACCATATCCGAATAATTCATCATGTCTATCTGCAAGGACATGCAGTCCTTGAATGACACAAGAGCAGAAATGTTTGTTTCACGTAGCTCTCAATGATTTCCAATTCAGTTTGTGGGTAGTTTCCGAGGTAGGGCATCAACTCTATCGCCCTCGAACGAGTCAACTGACTGCTAATCTTGACGGTAACGGTCCACTCATTCAAATTACTTTTTGGATTCAAATACTCAAAAAGAATTGACTTGGTTCCTGACTGATTTACAACCTTCTCAGAAATTGCGCTTCGTCCCAATACAGAAGGTGTATATGGGAGGAGCTCATAAGAAAGAAAATCCCTCGGATGGTGAAGTCTTATGTTGCCAGTAATATCAGCTCTTACCAATACCCTTTTGAACGTTTTAAGTTCAAAATTGATGAATGTATTTACATCACTAAAAGTCCAGGATTTCTTTTTTGGTTTCGCCTGCTCATTACTCATAACCTTCACTTCGCTAAAGGCAGCTTTATCTCTGTCCAAGTACCACTCAAGCACTCTGTGTCCAATAGCTCTCAAATCGAGAAGACTGTCAGCAATCTCAATATTGGCTGTGTCAAGAGTATGAATTTTGAGCAACTCGTCATTACTGCAACGAAAAGGATTGAGCGGGGATTCAAGGACAGACTTTACTTAAACAGTAGCTTTTTGCTACAACAGGAAAGCCGATGCCAAAGCCATTGAATCAGGAGATCGGTACATGCGCAATGGTCAGCATGCGGTCAGCATGCGAAAAAGTTTTTCATGTGCTTGTAATCTTCGACAACAAAATATTAAATACAAAACTTTCTGGACATAACAAACTTATTTTGTCGTAGAATTAAGACATGAAAGGTTGGCGCGGGAGGGTGGGAGTGGAAGGGGAATTAGTTTCCCTCCAATCACTTTCGACTATTAAAAGGGCATCAGCCCTTTCTATTTTCAATCGAATGAGCCCTTTTCGAAGTTCCTACGACAACTCCTTCGATAAGCATTTGGTCCAACCGGGCAAGGTTGCCATCCCAGTCACCGGATCTTTCACTATACAAAAGTGCCACAAAATTAGTATCATTTCTTTGTACTGTTTCCAGAACTTCTGAGCTTTTCACCATACACTAGAATTCTCAAACATTTCTAGCCAGGGGGATGATGCTGCAAGTTTTTCCGTAAGACACAGAATGTTCTCATCAATGGTAGTATCTTCTCTCGAGATTTTCAAGTTATACAGTAGGTCTTCAATTTCTCCGGTAATATTAACGTACTATAAATCTTCTGATTCAATCCAAATATCATCATAAGCTTTCTAGTACAGAAAATATATATCTTCAAAATACATTAAAATATGAAGACCATCCATTGTGAGGACAATGTCAGATATGCTGCCGAATTTTATTAAGGCTTGTTCAATTTCATATACAGCATAGTCGCATGTCGCATGTAACAACGGTGTAACTTAGTCCTAGTGTTTTGGCACTTTTTGAAAATTCTTAATGGCTTCTTCCACGACTGCTATGACAGAGGGAGAGTGGGGAACTACTTTCTTGTGTACCGATCTTGGTAATAGGAATATCAGCCTTAATGTGACATATAGCTGAGAAAAAAATTGAAACCAACATATGGTTGATATTCTGCTGGGTCACTTAACACATTCATAAGCTGCGTTGTCAATACCGCACGAAGGAACTAGATTGTAAAAGTCTGAAATGGGACCCTTCTGATCAACTAGCCAAGCAATGAGAACTCTGTATTTTACTGTCACCTTCATTTTTTGCCTTATGTAAATCTTACCAAAATTTCATGGGTTTCTTTTCTATTTATGGAATTTCTATTTTTTCAAAAGTTTCATATGTATAAATTACAGTCAGGAATTATGTTTCTTACATCAGGCTACCTACAAGTAGCAGCATTATGCTCATCCATAGATCCTAATGCTTTGTCTGAGTTTTCCTATTCAGTTAAGTCAAGGTGGTTAACCGGGACATCACGCGCATTCGTGATGGATATAATGCCTACGTTTATCCGAAATAAAACCGGGTCACTCCGCTTCTGCACTAATAGTTAAAAAACAAAAGGTCAGAGAATTCCTTTATCACTCATTTTGTAGAAGGATAAATTTCCTACCGAGTTCATTAACAAAGATTCGCCTCGAGTAGGCGAACTTTCAAGATGGATCAAGATTTTCCCCAAAACGCTATAAATTATATTATCTTTTTCGTCGATTTTTAAAGGTTATTAATTTTAAAAAACTAAGTTTTTCCGAGGGAAGTAAAGAGCGAAGTTGAAACTTAAAACGGACAAAAACTATTATTTAACAGCCTATCTAATATATATATATATATATATATATATATATATATATATATATATATATATATATATAATATATATATATATATATATATATATATATATATATATATATATATATATATATATATATATATATATTATATATATATATATATATATATATATATATATATATATATATATATATATATATATATAATATTATATATATAATATATATATATATATATATATATATATATATATATATATAATATATATATATATATATATATATATATATATATATATATATATATATATATATATATATATATATATATATATATATATATATATATATTAGATAGGCTGTGAAATAATAGTTTTTGTCCGTTTTAAGTTTCAACTTCGCTTAACTTTCAACTCATTCACGGAATTGGATTTGGTATTTTGCCTCTTCCCATTGAATCTTTCATTACAGAATGCCCAATGTACCCCTAGGGATACCCCGTATTTTTCGTGATGACATAGAAGTAAATAAGGAAGCATTTGGTCCAACCGGGCAAGGTTGCCATCCCAGTCACCGGATCTTTCACTATACAAAAGTGCCACAAAATTAGTATCATTTCTTTGTACTGTTTCCAGAACTTCTGAGCTTTTCACCATACACAGGAATTCTCAAACATTTCTAGCCAGGGGGATGATGCTGCAAGTTTTTCCTTAAGACACAGAATGTTCTCATCAATGGTAGTATCTTCTCTCGAGATTTTCAAGTTATACAGTAGGCCTTCAATTTCTCCGGTAATAGTAACGTACTATAAATGAAATGGGACCCTTCTGATCAACTGGCCAAGCAATGAGAACTCTGTATTTTACTGTCACCTTCATTTTTTGCCTTATGTAAATCTTACCAAAATTTCATGGGTTTCTTTTCTATTTTTGGAATTTCTATTTTTTCAAAAGTTTCATATGTATTAATTACAGTCAGGAATTATGTTTCTTACATCAGGCTACCTACAAGTAGCAGCATTATGCTCATCCATAGATCCTAATGCTTTGTCTGAGTTTTCCTATTCAGTTAAGTCAAGGTGGTTAACCGGGACATCAGGCGCATTCGTGATGGATATAATGCCTAGGTTTATCCGAAATAAAACCGGGTCACTCCGCTTCTGCACTAATAGTTAAAAAACAAAAGGTCAGAGAATTCCTTTATCACTCATTTTGTAGAACGATAAATTTCCTACCGAGTTCATTAACAAAGATTCGCCTCGAGTAGGCGAACTTTCAAGATGGATCAAGATTTTCCCCAAAACGCTATAAATTATATTATCTTTTTTCGACGATTTTTAAAGGTTATTAATTTTAACAAACTAAGTTTTTTCGAGGGAAGTAAAGAGCGAAGTTGAAACTTAAAACGGACAAAAACTATTATTTCACAGCCTATCTAATATATATATATGTATATATATATATATATATATATATATATATATATATATATATATAATATATATATATATATATATATATATATATATATATATTATATATATATATATATATATATATATATATATATATATATATATATATATATATATATATATATATATATATATATATATATATATTATATATATATATATATATATATATATATATATATATATATATATATATATATATATTACTTAGATTTTAATGATATATATATATATCATTAAAACAAGTACAAATAAACCAAGTAATTATGTTTTCCTATGTTTCTAGGATTATAGAAAACTAGTGCTATACTGAAAACACAAAAAGTCAAGCATAAAAAAAGGGAATATGATTTGGTAGTCAAAAGTGTGTATGTAGCCTTACAACAATAAACTAATCTCTATAGCTTTTTATAGTCTTACACCAGTTGTGACAACAATAACTTTCAGTATACAATTAAAATTATCTTAAAAACATAAGCCTAAAATTATCATTATTTTTTTTTAATAACTGCAAAGTAATTGAACAGCATACAATAATACTGGATAGATTTATCAGGTAGCATTTTGGTTTCGCCAGCTAAAATACCAATAGTGAGTAATATACAATCCTATATTGTAAGAAATATACTTCAGTATTAGTTGAAAGGAAGATCAAATAAGACATAATATGAACTCTGGAAATCAGGTTATTTCTCTCTATACAGCAGTAAATTTTAAATTATGATACACATTTTAAAGCTAGCATATAGTCCTAATATTATCAAGATGGCTTTACTTCAAGCTTCTCTATATAATAATCATGACATGTCCTTTTCAGAACCAAAACGAGAGCCAGTTGTTGAACTGAGCCTTTGTGCAGAAGTGATACCAAATTAAACGAAAAAACACAACAATCCTAAAATTGATTGTTGCTTTATCTTAAAAGGGATTTATCCTAAAAGATATTAAATAAAAAAAAACAAGTTTTTTAAACTGAAAGTAAGGAGCGACATTAAAACTTAAAACGAACAGATATTATTCCGTGTATGAAAGGGGCTGTCGCCTCCTCAACGCTTCGCTCTTTACGCTAAAATTTTTTATTGTTTTAAAAAATAAAGTTGTGAGACAGAGTCAAACTTTAGCGTAAAGAGCGAGGCGTTGAGGAGGGGACAGCCCCTTTCATATACGGAATTATTTCTGTTCGTTTTAAGTTTTAATGTTGCTCCTTACTTTCAGTTTAAAAAACTTGTTTTTTTATTTAATTTCTGATCGTATTTTAGTTAATGCAGTTTTATTTTGGCTCACCGTCATTGAATAAGTAAACAAAATTTGCATAAAAATTTTACTTTTCTTTTGCTAAATGGATGTCTCTAAATTTGGTTATGACGTGATTTACAAATTAACTTACGTAACTAACTTCTATATTCGTATATTTTTCTTTTGGCAAAAAATACAAAGTTGCAGATTTTTGCAGATATAAGCTTGAAACCTATGTAATAGAGTTTTCCGATACGCTGAATCTGACAGTGTGATTTTCATTAAAATTCTTTCACTTGTAGGGGATGTTTCCCCCCTCTTTAAAAAATCGGGTAAATTTTCTCAGGCTCGTAGCCTTTGATGAGTAATACTAAACTTAATAAAATTTATATATTTAGAATCAGCATTATAAACCCATTCTTTTGATACATTTATTGACATCAAAGTTCCGTTTTTAAAAGTTTCGATTACTATTGAGCCGTATCGCTTGTTTTTTTTATTGTTGTTTTTATTACGGGTATGTTATTACGTATTTGAGGGGGTTCTCCCCTTAGTCAATACCTCGCTCTTTGCGTTAAAAGTAAAAAAAAATTTAATTCACAAATCCCTGAATGACAAAGGCCGTTTAATTAGAATAGATAGCTCTTTTGAAAGCACTAAAAAAAACTGTAGCGTAAAGAGCGAGGTATTGACTTGGGGGAGTGGCCCCTCATATACGTTATAATTTCTGTTCGTTTTAAGTTCTCATGTTGCTTCTTATTTTCAGTTGAAAAAACTTGTTTTTTTAATTTAATTTTTGATCGTTTTTTAAATAATGCTTGGAAATCCGGCGCCCCCTTCATAGAAATGTCCCTTACCCCAAAGAAACATCCTCCACGGAAAGATTCTCCCGAGTAACCGCCTCCTCCAGCCCCCCCCCCTTCCAGACAAAAATCCTTCCTGAAAATGTCTGTATACTTCCCAATAACCAATAAATAATGCTGGCAAGTCCGGCGCCCCCTTCATGGCAATTTCCCTTCCCCCATGAAAACTTCCTTCATGGACAGATCCTCCAACATAACCCCGACCCTCCCCCCACTACCAGAAAAAAACCCTCCTGAAAACTTCTTTATAAGTAGAAAGCTATCATGAGGTCCCGTACGTACACCAAATATGGGCATAGCCTCCCTAGGGGAAATGGATTTCTGAGAACTTGGTAATCGTCCAGGAAAATTGTTTCCGGGCGAAGTTTATTAATGTCTTTGGAGTTCTTCCAGGAGAATTGTTTCCAGGAGAATGTTTTGATCTTAGAGATGAAGAGATTAGCGCGGAAAAGGGTTTCCAAGTAATTTCAAATGTGACAGCGCAGGGATGCCAAAAACAAAAGGAACACGATGAAATTACGTTTAGGGGTTATTTGGGCGAAACCGTTTTAGACATTTTAGGGAATTGTTTCGGCGAAACAGTTAGAGACATTTTAAAAGATGATTTTAGAAGATGTTTTAGAAGAGGATTTGCGGGTGAAACTCCGTGGTCGTTATAATACAGAAGTTATATTTGAACAGTGTTGTAAGGTCCTCTACCCCAGCCCCCAAGGGCTCCGATCCCCCTACCCAAACCCCGAAGGAAGCCCCCAGACTCCCAAAGGTCCCCCGGGCTCCCAAAGGACCACCCTCTCCCCCCCCCCCCCCAAGGGCCCTCCGGACCTCCAAAGAGCCCCCCTTCCCATTTTTTAATGATTTTTTAAGGCTTTATTATATCTTTTCAGAACAAGTTATTTTCTTAATGTCCAACCTAAACCCATTTTACAAGTTGAAGTACCCATCCTTCTCACCCACAACTTTACTTTACGACTTTTTGCACACCCCAAGATCAAGCAATACTTTTCAAAAGGCATTTCAGAACAAGTTCTTTTCATAATGTCCTTCCTAAACCCATTTTACAAATTGAAGTATCCATCCTTTTCATCCACAACTTTACTTTACAGCTTTTTGAATGCTCCAAAACCAAGCAATACTTTTCAAAAGGCATTTTACAACAAGTTCTTTTCTTAATGTCCTTCCTAAACCCATTTTACAAGTTGAAGCATCCATCCTTTTCATCCACAACTTTACTTTACAGCTTTTGAATGCCCCAACACCAAGCAATACTTTTCAAAAGGCATTTCAGAACAAATTCTTTTCTTAATGTCCTTCCTAAACCCATTTTACAAGTTGAAGTACCCATCCTTTTCACCCACAACTTTACTATACTGCCTTTTTGAATGCTCCAACACCAAGCAATACTTTTCAAAGGGCATTTCACAACAAGTTCTTTTCATAATGTCCTTCCTAAACCCATTTTACAAGTTGAAGCATCCATCCTTTTCATCCACAACTTTACTTTACAGCTTTTGAATGCCTCAACACCAAGCAATACTTTTCAAAAGGCATTTCAGAACAAGTTCTTTTCTTAATGTCCTTCCTAAACCCATTTTACAAATTGAAGTACCCATCCTTTTCACCCACAACTTTACTATACTGCCTTTTTGAATGCCCCAACACCAAGCATTACTTTTCAAAGGGCATTTCACAACAAGTTCTTTTCTTAATGTCCTTCCTAAACCCATTTTACAAGTTGAAGTACCCATCCTTTTCACCCACAACTTTACTTTACTGCTTTTTTGAATGCTCCAACACCAAGCAATACTTTTCAAAAGGCATTTCAGAAGAAGTTATTTTCTTAATGTCCTTCCTAAACCCATTTTACAAGTTGAAGTACCCATCCTTTTCACCCACAACTTTACTATACTGCCTTTTTGAATGCTCCAACACCAAGCAATACTTTTCAAAGGGCATTTCACAACAAGTTCTTTTCTTAATGTCCTTCCTAAACCCATTTTACAGTATTTTTTTTAATTTTTTTACGTATCTTAAAATGAAATGAAATATGCTTACGGCTCTACCAATCGTTCTCTGTTCTTGTTCATAGACACAACGCGGCTTTCCCACTGGTACTCTATGGCAGGTTATCGACACTACCTAGTTTATTGCATGCATTAAATCAGTATTTTTTACGCAGTGGAAGGATAAACACACAATTCATATCTGTAAAAAAGTGAAGATGAATTATTCGACGAAAGTATGTGCACATGATAAAATCATCGTCGTGTTGAATGCTGACAAGGAGAAATACCTGAACTATGAAACGAGTGCAAATGGTAACACTACTGGAAATGTATGCATGCGTTGTCATGACAGCGAGAAGTTAGATTTCTTTAGAGTACCCAAGAATTTCAATCGTGTAAACGGTGGATATGCGAGAGTAACATTACCAGAGAAATTAGTACTCAAAGAGAATGCAAACTTAAAAATAATAGTTGATGAAGAGGGACAACTTCTAGCTAATGGTTCTGGTAGCAGGTTAGCCGCTGATAGATCTTATCACTATCTTTCCAGTGTTAGCATTCGAATGAAAGCAAAAGGAAAAAGAAGACATGCATACAGCTGCACCAACATCATAAACCATATCTTGTCAATGTGCCAAAACTCCTATCTATGTAAAAATAATGTGACAATAGACAGTGAAATCGCAGGCAGAATAAAAAGGACATTAGCAGACAATATCATCAATGAATATAAAGACGAATTGACGGAAAGTGAAGTGCAAGTGTACTAATAATGTATAATAATGTATTTAACATATTTTTATATTAATATTCTACATGTCGTTATTTCATTAAAAATATCTTATGCATTATTTTGTTAAGTGTTCATTATTTTTAGGGTATGTTAGAATGTCAAACGTTCAGAATATGTATTAAAAAGGTCAGAGATGTAAAAAAAAGAATTTTAGAGATAATGATACTACTAGCAGGCTCAATTTTTCAAAGAAGATAGAAAAGTTCAAGTTCTCTTCTGAATTTTACCAAAGAACACAATTCAATTCTAATTTCACCAGAGAAAATAAATAGCTTCTACTTCAGTTTAAGTTCACCAAGACATAAAAAATTTAAAGTTTCACTTCTAATTCCGTAGAAGATAGGAAAAGTTGTACTATGATTGTGATTATTTTCCATGAAGATAAAAAGTTTCACTTTAATTCTAAATTTTCTTAAATTCAATTCCGACCTTTCTCAAAGAGTCAAGTTTAAAGTTCTGTTCCAAATATTTTCCCGGAAGAAGAAAAGGCCCAAGACATTTCCAATCAAATGAGCCCTTCTGAAGTTTCTACGATAACGCTTTCTATAAAAAACCTTATATGTCCACAGGGCATAACTTAGAACCCTGGCCCTGAGGGGTATGAGGGGTTTGTCACCCACAAAGACATAATTTCTAGAGCTTTCAACTCCGTTGAACAAAACGGCTATCTCAAAAATTTGATTGAACATGTTTGGGCAAATGGTGGGCGTGAGAGGGGAGTTAGTTGCCCTTCAATCTCTTTCGACTATTAAAAGAGCACTAGCCCTGTAAATTTCCAATCAAATTAGCCCTTTTTGAAGTTTCTACAACAATGCTTTCTATAAGAACCTTATATGCTCCCAGGGCATAACTTAAAGCCCTTACCCTGAGGGCTACGGGGGGGTGTCATCCTCAAAGAGCTAATTTCTAGAGCTTTCAACTATGTTGAAAAATGGCTATCTCAAAATTTTGATTGGATGTGTTTGGGAAAATGATGGGCGTGAGAGGGGGGTTAGTTGCCCTCCAATCACTTTTTACTTTGAAAACGAACACTAACCCTTTCAATTTCCAATTGAATGAGCCCTTTTTGAGCTTTCTATGACAACATTATCTATAAAAAAATTACAAGCCCCCAGGGCATAACTTAAAGCCCTTACCCTGAGGGATGGGTGGGGGGGGTGTCATCCTCAAAGAGCTAATTTCCAGAACTTTCAACTACGTTGAACAAAATGGCTATCTCAAAATTTTGACTTGATGTGCTTGGGGAAATGGTGGGCGTGAGAGGGGGGTTAGTTGCCCTTTAATCACTTTCGACTATTAAAAAGGACACTACCCCGTTCAATTTAAAATCAAAGGAGCCCTTTTTGAAGTTTCTACGACAACGCTTTCTATAAAACCTTATATGTCCCCAGGGCATAAATTATGACCCTTACCCTGAGGGCTGTCGGTGGTTGTTATTCTCAAAGACCTAATTTCTAGAACTTTCCGCTACGTTGAACAAAATGGCTATCTAAAAATTTTAATTTATTGTGTTTGGGGAAACGGTGGGCGTGAGAGGGGGGTTAGTTGCCTTCCAATCACTTTCTACTATTAAAAAGGGTACTAGCCCTTTCATTTCCAATTGACTGAGCCCTTTTTGAACTTTCTACGACAAGCTATCTATAAATATCTTATAAGCCCCCAGGGCATAACTTACAGGGCGTAACTTACAGGGGTAAGTACGCGCGCGTACGTAGGCTAACCTAACCTAACTTAACCTAACCTAACTTAATCTAGTCTAACCTAATCGAATTTAATCTTTTTATCATGTTTAAGTTAGGTTAGGTTAGCTTATCATGAGCGCTCATGATAAGTTAACCTAACCTAACCTAACTTAAAACATGGAGAAATGTTTTTAATTATTTATTAATATTTATTTATACCTAACCTAACCTAACCTATTGTTTTTGATGTTTAGATGAATGAACTGAATTTAAGAAAAATTAGAAATAAAGTGAAACTTTTTATCTTCATGGAAAATAATCACAATCATAGTATAGCCATTCCTATCTTCTATGGAAAAATTTAGAATTGAACTTTAAATTTCTTATGTCTTTGAGAAATTAGGAACTGAAATGGAAGCTTTTTCATATTCATTGGTAAATTTCAGAATTGAGCTAACTTTTTTTTCTTCTCTATGAAAATTCCGAAGAGAACTTGTACATTTTGCACTTCTTCGAGAAAACTCAGAATTAAAGTGGAGCTCCATATCTTCGTGAAGAATATTCACAATCAAAGTATAACTTTTCCTATCTTCTATGAAAAATTTGGAACAGAACTTTAAATTTTTTCATCTCTTTGAGAAAAGTCGGAACTGAATTTAAGAAAATTTAGAATTAAAGTGAAACTTTTTATCTTCATGGAAAATAATCACAATCATAGTATAACTTTTCCTATCTTCTATGGAAAAATTTAGAAGTGAACTTTAAATTTTTATGTCTTGGGACTTTTCTTCTTCCGGGAAAATATTTGGAACAAAACTTAAACTTTTTTCATCTCTTTGAGAAAAGTCGGAACTGAATTTAAGAAAATTTAGAATTAAAGTGAAACTTTTTATCTTCATAGAAAATAATCACAATCATAGTATAACTTTTCCTATCTTCTATGGAAAAATTTGGAACTGAACTTTAAATTTTTTATGTCTTGGTGAACTTAAAACTGAAGTGGAAGCTTTTTATTTTCTCTGGAGAAATTAGAATTGAATTATGTTCTTTGCTAAAATTCAGAAGAGAACTTGAACTTTTCTATCTTCTAAGAAAAATTTGGAACAGTATTTTAAATTTTTTCATCTCTTTGAGAAAAATCTGAACTGAAGTGGAAACTTTTTATATTATTTTGGGGAAATAGATTTGATCAAAAACTTATTTCATTCTCATTGAAAAAATTCAGAATCGAAGTTGAACTTTTCTTCTTCCGGGAAAATATTTGGAACAGAACTTTAAATTTTTTCATCTCTTTGAGAAAAGTCGGAACTGAATTTAAGGAAATTTAGAATTAAAGTGAAACTTTTTATCTTCATGGAAAATAATCTGTGGAAGCTTTTTATTTTCTCTGGAGAAATTAGAATTGAATTGTGTTCTTTGGTAAAATTCAGAAGAGAACTTGAACTTTTCTATCTTCTATGAAAAATTTGGAATTGAACTTTAAATTTTTTACGTCTTGGTGAAATTAAAACTGAAGTGGAAGCTTTTTATTTTCTCTGGAGAAATTAGAATTGAATTATGTTCTTTGCTAAAATTCAGAAGAGAACTTGAACTTTTCTATCTTCTAAGAAAAATTTGGAACAGTATTTTAAATATTTTCATCTCTTCGAGAAAAATCTGAACTGAAGTTGAAACTTTTTATATTATTTTTGTGAAATAGAATTGATCAATAACTTATTTCATTTTCATTGAGAAATTCAGAATCGAAGTTGAACTTTTCTTCTTCCGGGAAAATATTTGGAACAGAACTTTAAATTTTTTCATCTCTTTGAGAAAAGTCGGAACTGAATTTAAGAAAATTTAGAATTAAAGTGAAACTTTTTATCTTCATGGAAAATAATCTGTGGAAGCTTTTTATTTTCTCTGGAGAAATTAGAATTGAATTGTGTTCTTTGGTAAAATTCAGAAGAGAACTTGAACTTTTCTATCTTCTATGAAAAATTTGGAACTATATTTTAAATTTTGTCATCTCTTTGAGAAAAATCTGAACTGAATTTAAGAAAATTTAGAATTAAAGTGAAACTTTTTATCTTCATGGAAAATAATCACAATCATAGTATAACTTTTCCTATCTTCTACGGAAAAGTTTAGAAGTGAACTTTAAATTTTTCATGTCTTGGTGAACTTAAAACTGAAGTGGAAGCTTTTTATTTTCTCTTGAGAAATTAGAATTGAATTATGTTCGTTGGTAAAATTCAGAAGAGAACTTGAACTTTTCTATCTTCTATGAAAAATTTGGAACAGTATTTTAAATTTTTCATCTCTTTGAGAAAAATCTGAATTGAAGTGGAAAATTTTATATTATTTTGAGAAAATAGAATTGATCAATAACTTATTTCATTTTCATTGAGAAAATTCAGAATCGAAGTTGGACTTTTCTTCTTCCGGGAAAATGTTTGGAACAGAACTTTAAATTTTTTTATCTCTTTGAGAAAGGTTGGAACTGAATTAAAGAAAATTTAGAATTAAAGTGAAATTTTTTATCTTCATAGAAAATAATCACAATCATAAACTTTTCTTATCTTCTATGGAAAAGTTTAGAACTGAACTTTAAATTTTTTATGTCTTGGTGAACTTAAAACTGAAGTGGAAGCTTTTTATTTTCTCTGGAGAAATTAGAATTGAATTGTGTTCTTTGGTAAAATTCAGAAGAGAACTTTACCTTTTCTATCTTCTATGAAAAATTTGGAAAAGTATTTTAAATTTTTTCATCTCTTTGATAAAAATCTGAACTGAAGTGGAAACTTTTTATATTATTTTGGGGAAATAGAATTGATCAAAAACTTATTTCATTTTCATTGAGAAAATTCAGAATCGAAGTTGAACTTTTCTTCTTTCGGGAAAATATTTGGAACAGAATTTTAAATTTTTTCATCTCTTTGAGAAAAGTCGGAACTGAATTTAAGAAAATTTAGAAATAAAGCGAAACTTTTTATCTTCATAGAAAATAATCACAATCATAGTATAACTTTTCCTATCTTCTATGGAAAAATTTAGAAGTGAACTTTAAATTTTTTATGTCTTGGTGAACTTAAAACTGAAGTGGAAGCTTTTTATTTTCTCTGGAGAAATTAGAATTGAATTATGTTCTTTGCTAAAATTCAGAAGAGATTTTGAACTTTTCTATTTTCTAAGAAAAATTTGGAACAGTATTTTAAATTTTTTCATCTCTTTGAGAAAAATCTGAACTGAAGTGGAAACTTTTTATAGTATTTTGGGGAAATAGAATTGATCAATAACTTATTTCATTTTCATTGAGAAAATTCAGAATCGAAGTTGAACTTTTCTTCTTCCGGGAAAATATTTGGAACAGAACTTTAAATTTTTTCATCTCTTTGAGAAAAGTCGGAACTGAATTTAAGAAAATTTAGAATTAAAGTGAAACTTTTTATCTTCATGGAAAATAATCACAATCATAGTATAACTTTTCCTATCTTCTACGGAAAAATTTAGAAGTGAACTTTAAATTTTTATGTTTTGGTGAGCTTAAAAGTGAAGTGGAAGCTTTTTATTTTCTCTTGAGAAATTAGAATTGAATTATGTTCGTTGGTAAAATTCAGAAGAGAACTTGAACTTTTTTATCTTCTATGAAAAATTTGGAACAGTATTTTAAATTTTTCATCTCTTTGAGAAAAATCTGAATTGAAGTGGAAAATTTTATATTATTTTGGGAAAATAGAATTGATCAATAACTTATTTCATTTTCATTGAGAAAATTCAGAATCGAAGTTGAACTTTTCTTCTTCCGGGGAAATATTTGGAACAGAACTTTAAATTTTTTCATCTCTTTGAGAAAGGTCGGAACTGAATTTAAGAAAATTTAGAATTAAAGTGAAACTTTTTATCTTCTTAGAAAATAATCACAATCATAGTATAACTTTTCCTGTCTTCTACGGAAAAATTTAGAAGTGAACTTTAAATTTTTTATGTCTTGGGCCTTTTCTTCTTCCGGGAAAATATTTGGAACAGAACTTTAAATTTGACTCTTTGAGAAAGGTCAGAATTGAATTTAAGAAAATTTAGAATTAAAGTGAAACTTTTTACCTTCATGGAAAATAATCACAATCATAGTACAACTTTTCCTATCTTCTACGGAAAAATTTAGAAGTGAACTTTAAATTTTTTATGTCTTGGTGAACTTAAAACTGAAGTGGAAGCTTTTTATTTTCTCTGGTGAAATTAGAATTGAACTGTGTTCTTTGGTAAAATTCAGAAGAGAACTTGAACTTTTCTATCTTCTATGAAAAATTGAGCCTGGTAGTAGTATCATTATCTCTAAAATTCTTTTTCTTACATCTCTGACCTTTTTAATAGATGTTCTGAACGTTTGAAGTTCTAACATATCCTAAAAATAATGAACACTTAACAAAATAATGCATAAGATATTTTTAATGAAATAACGACATGTAGAATATTAATATAAAAATATGTTAAATATATTATTATACATTATTAGTACACTTGCGCTTCACTTTCCGTCAATTCATCTTTATATTCATTGATGATATTGTCTGCTAATGTCCTTTTTATTCTGCCTGCGATTTCACTGTCTATTGTCACATTATTTTTACATAGATAGGAGTTTTGGCATATTGACAAGATATGATTTATGATGTTGGTGCAGCTGTATGCATGTCTTCTTTTTCCTTTTGCTTTCATTCGAATGCTAACACCGGAAAGATAGCGATAAGATCTATCAACGGCTAACATGCTACCAGAACCATTAGCTTGAAGTTGTCCCTCTTCATCAACTATTATTTTTAAGTTTGCATTCTCTTTGAGTACTAATTTCTCTGGTAATGTTACTCTCGCATATCCACCGTTTACACGATTGGAATTCTTGGGTACTCTAAAGAAATCTAACTTCTCGCTGTCATGACAACGCATGAATACATTTCCAATAGTGTTACCACTTGCACTCGTTTCATAGTTCAGGTATTTCTCCTTGTCAGCATTCAACGCGACGATGATTTTATCATGTGCACATGCTTTCGTCGAATAATTCATCTTCAATTTTTTACAGATATGAATTGTGTGTTTATCCTTCCACTGCGTAAAAAATACTGATTTAATGCATGCAATAAACTAGGTAGTGTCGATAACCTGCCATAGAGTACCAGTGGGAAAGCCACGTCGTGTCTATGAACAAGCACAGAGTACGATTGGTAGAGCCGTAAGCATATTTCATGTCATTTTAAGATACGTAAAAAAGTAAAAAAAATACTGTAAAATGGGTTTAGGAAGGACATTAAGAAAAGAACTTGTTGTGAAATGCCCTTTGAAAAGTATTGCTTGGTGTTGGAGCATTCAAAAAGGCAGTATAGTAAAGTTGTGGGTGAAAAGGATGGGTACTTCAACTTGTAAAATAGGTTTAGGAAGGACATTAAGAAAAGAAATTGTTCTGAAATGCCTTTTGAAAAGTATTACTTGTTGTTGGAGCATTCAAAAAAGCTGTAAAGTAAAGTTGTGGATGAAAAGGATGGGTACTTCAACTTGTAAAATGGGTTTAGGAAGGCCATGAAGAAAAGAACTTGTTGTGAAATGACCTTTGAAAAGTATTGCTTGGTGTTGGGGCATTCAAAAAGGCAGTATAGTAAAGTTGTGGGTGAAAAGGATGGGTACTGCAATTTGTAAAATGGGTTTAGGAAGGACATTAAGAAAAGAACTTGTTCTGAAATGCCTTTTGAAAAGTATTGCTAGGTGTTGGGGCATTCAAAAATTGTAAAGTAAAGTTGTGGATGAAAAGGATGGATGCTTCAACTTGTAAAATGGGTTTAGGAAGGACATTATGAAAAGAACTTGTTGTGAAATGCCTTTTGAAAAGTATTGCTTGGTGTTGGAGCATTCAAAAAGCTGTAAAGTAAAGTTGTGGATGAAAAGGATGGATGCTTCAACTTGTAAAATGGGTTTACGAAGGACATTAAGAAAAGAACTTGTTGTGAAATGCCCTTTGAAAAGTAAAGCTTGGTGTTGGAGCATTCAAAAAGGCAGTGTAGTAAAGTTGTTGGTGAAAAGGATGGGTACTTCAACTTGTAAAATGGGTTTAGGAAGGACATTAAGAAAAGAAATTGTTCTGAAATGCCTTTTGAAAAGTATTGCTTGGTGTTGGAGCATTCAAAAAAGTTGTAAAGTAAAGTTGTGGGTGAAAAGGATGGGTACTTCAACTTGTAAAATGGGTTTAGGAAGGACATTAAGAAAAGAACTTGTTGTGAAATGCCCTTTGAAAAGTATTGCTTGGTGTTGGAGCATTCAAAAAAGTTGTAAAGTAAAGTTGTGGGTGAAAAGGATGGGTACTTCAACTTGTAAAATGGGTTTAGGAAGGACATTAAGAAAAGAACTTGTTCTGAAATGCCTTTTGAAAAGTATTGCTTGGTGTTGGG
Organism: Artemia sinica; assembly: GCA_027921565.1. Classification (NCBI taxonomy): domain Eukaryota; kingdom Metazoa; phylum Arthropoda; class Branchiopoda; order Anostraca; family Artemiidae; genus Artemia; species Artemia sinica. Next base: position 23,868,696 of record CM051266.1, on the reverse strand, counting down.
GCATTCAAAAGCTGTAAAGTAAAGTTGTGGATGAAAAGGATGGATGCTTCAACTTGTAAAATGGGTTCAGGAAGGACATTATGAAAAGAACTTGTTGTGAAATGCCTTTTGAAAAGTATTGCTTGGTGTTGGAGCATTCAAAAAGCTGTAAAGTAAAGTTGTGGATGAAAAGGATGGATGCTTCAACTTGTAAAATGGGTTCAGGAAGGACATTAAGAAAAGAACTTGTTGTGAAATGCCCTTTGAAAAGTATTGCTTGGTGTTGGAGCATTCAAAAAGGCAGTATAGTAAAGTTTGGGTGAAAAGGATGGGTACTTCAACTTGTAAAATATAAGCTTTAAAATGAACCCTTAAACAGCACGCTTTTTTTACAGTACCCTTCTAGTTTCTGCTAGTCAGTAGGCGATTTATAAAGCCGGATTATATATGGCTTTCGCCAGATGCTGCTAAGCTTCCCAACAAGTGCTGACGATTTGGCTATTTGAGATGTAAGCTCTTTTGTGATCAAGCCATCCTTCAACAGAATAGATCCCAGGTAAGTGAAGTCTTCAACCACATCTACTCGGTTGCTTCCGATGTTGACTTCCTTTACAGTAGAACGAGACGTGGGGGGCTCAAGTGGCATAACTTTGGTGTTCTGCCAGTTGATATTCAATCCAACTTTCGAGGCTTCTTTTGAGAGAACCTGGAGAGCTTTGGTGACCTTTTCGACGGTGTTCGTAACTAGCGCAATGTCGTCAGCGAAGTCAGCATCAGAGAGTAGCTGGTCTCAAAACTGAAGACCGAACTGAAGGCGATTCGTCGTGCTGGTCAGAACATGGTCTATGACGCATTTGAAAAGCTCGGGAGCTGCGGCGCAACCTTGGTGGACGCCAGTCTTCACCGAGAATACTGGACTACGTCTTCCATTGATTTTCGCGCAGCTTTCCGTGTCCTCATACAGCCTTTCAAAAAGTGAGCAATATTTCTTGGGTAGACCCGTAGTTCTTAGTATCAGCCAAAGTGAACAACGATCAATAGAATCAAAGGCAGCCTCAAAGTCCACGAATGCGGTGTACGCTTTTCGGTGGAACTCTCGCGTTCTCTCGATCAACTGGGGCATAGTAAAAATTTGCTCCGCCGTCGACCTGCCGGGCATTAATATGGCCTGCTGGACTCTTCTCTTTCTACGCAAAAAGGTGGAACACCTGTCCAGAAGTGACATGGTGAAGATTTTACGTGGAACATAGTGAAGGGTGATCCCACAATAGTTGGAGAAGATTTGACGGCGGCCCTTACGTTTTCAGATCGGCAATATGATGCCAGCATGCCAGTCATTCAGTATGCTTTCCATCGTCCATACAGCTGAGAAGATTAGCTGGAACCACAGAATCAACGCTGCACCCCCATACTTGAGGAGTTCTGCAGAAATACCACAGACGCCGGGGGCTCGATTATTATTTAACCGTTTTACAGCATTTTGGATCTCAGTGTTGGTAAACGGTTGCGATACGAGGTCGGAAGTAGCCTCAGATGTAGCCATGGCTGCTTGAATCAGATCTGGGTTGAGATGAGCAACTGCCTCGGCATTCAGAAGCGTTGAGAAGTGACTGGTCCATGCGGAGAGTTGGACTGCACCGTCATCCAGCATGCTTCCGTCAGCAGACAAAACACGGCTCACGGTGGAATTTTTCCCTTCCGTCAGCTTGTAGAGCTTTTTCTACAGGGAGCAGTTGTCTCCTATCCTTGAAGCATCTTCAAGCTTGCTGGGTTTCTTGTCAACAAAGGTCTTCCTATCATTGTGCAGTAGGCCATTGCGCAGGCCATTGAGTCTTCTGTACTCTGGCATATTCCATGCTAAGCAGGATTTCTGGCGCAGCTTTATCACAGACAGAGTCTCCTGAGGTATCCAGGGTTTATTCTTGTGTCTGCTGCGGTCAATGGTACTGCCAGCAGAATCAAGTACATTATCTTTGAAAGACTTCCATGCTACTTCAGGGTCGTCCAGAACTTGGAGGCAGCTAAACCGGTTAGAGGTATCTAAAGCATACTTCTGTTGCATCTCAGATATAGCCAGACTACTCAGATCGAGCTGGGGAGGCCGTTTTTGTTGTCGTTGTGCTCTCAGGCGTAGCCTAAGTGTGGCAACTATCATCTTATGGTCTGTGTCTCCAAGCTCGGCCGACCTTTAAGTCCGGAAATTTGTTATTGACGAGTGCCAGCGACCCGATATCATAACATAATCGATCACCTTCTTTGTCTGGCCTTCGTTACTATACCAAGCGTATTTGTGTCTATCTCGTCTCTGAAAAAGCGTGTTTGATATGACCAGATTGTGCATATTGCAGAGCTGGAGGAGTCTTTGTCCGTTGTCATTCAGTGAATCCGGAGTCAGAGGGCTGAAAACACTTCTCCACACGCCCTCCTTGTCATTTACCGTCCTGTTAAGGTCTCCCAAAAGAGTGACGATGTCGTGGGGTGGGACTCTAGACAGGGTCACTGAGAGTCCACATAGAACTGATCCTTCATTTCCACAGGACTCGATTGGTGGGAGCATAGCATACAATAATTGTCCACTTTCCATGCTTGTGCTGAAGCTGAGCCATCAGTATTCTATCTGATATTTGTTTATAGGAGAGAAGGCATCTCTTGCCTCTGGCGTTCAGCGCGAGGTCTACACCATTTGTCTTGCTTTTTGGGTCACCACACCAGATCAGGTGATATCGTTCACCAATATCCTCGGACTCTCTGCCGACAAGGCGGGTTTCCGTAAGACCAACCACAGCTATATTAAAGCGTTTTAGCTCATGGGCAAGCATTGATTTAGCTCCAGGAAATTTGAGTGTGAGTACGTTCCAGGTGGCGAGTCATGTTCCACCTTGGGTAATAAGGTTCATTCGATGGTCTGAAATCGGTCCAGGGACATGCTGGGGTCATGGAAGGTAAAGGGGGGGGGGTGGTAGGTCATCCGAGACAGTATCATCGTTTTTCGTTGCAGTAAAATTTTCGGGTGGAGGGTTGCAGGCCCAACCGACCCTAGGCCTGGGATCTAACTAGAGCTAAGACTTGCCTAGATACTGAGAGTTCCTGGGTGGGCTTCACCCAACTCATCAGGTTGAGGCTGCTCATTAACATGGAGCGTTTAGTTAGGGGAAACCCCATATCCAGAGGCACGTGGTCAGCAGACAGATAACCAAGCATAATAACCAAGATTCATGAAAAAAGCTAATGAGCATGTATCGAAAATTAAACATATAATAATATTCATTCCTGATCCCGAAGTCAGCAATTTTGGATTTATTAGCGGTATAAAAGAGAAAATGTTTAAAACAAATCTTGTTTTCAGTAAAGCGCAAATGACGATCTGACTTTTACAGGGGTAAGAGGGCGTTAGTCTTAATTCTGTTTAGGACAATTTCTGTATGTTTTCCGTTTGACTTGATTATTCGGTGTAATTTTTCGTTTGTTTGGGTCTCATGTTTTGGGTCTCATGATCTTTGTTCATTTTAGGGTTGGATTATTATTCGCCTTCATTTCTGCTCGTGAATGGTTTAACGTTGCTCTTTAATTTTCTTTGGAGCCTTCTGTTTTAAAAAAAATAGTTTTTTTAAAACTCATTTCTTTTCATTTTTAATCGACATTGTTATTTTATTGGACATTAAAAGGAATAATTGTATATTTTTTTATTTAGTTCTTCTGCTTGAGAGTAAAGATTTGGGCTTGCTGCTTATATTTTGGACATAATTTTGTAACACAGTTTAATGATATTTTTACTATTAGATTTTGAGTGGATTGGGAGTGGAAATTTTATTCAAATAATTGGATTGAAAATCTGCATAACAGCCTTGTTACAACCTTGTAACAAGGTTACAGCTTTGAATATACACAAATAATAATTGACTAATTTATCATAAGAATATTATTGTATTGTATTTCTTTATTTTAACTGTTTTTTTGTTTAAATAAATACATTTTTGATCATGTATTAAAAAGATTTCCGATTTATTGCTTAAAAGATGAAAACAAAATAAAGCTATCTATAATCAACGCAATCAGATTCGTTTCTGGTTGGTGTTCTCTCGGCTCTAAAATTGTCTTCATGAGTTGAGTTGTCTTCATGGCCTGAGTTTTCAAGCACATCAGCAGAAAAAAAAGTTTTGCTCTAAGAACCCATTTGAGCACGCTTTTATAAAAAAGAAATTTCCTTGGTATAATGTCTTAGTCCCCCCCAGGTCAAAATTTAAAAATTTTCTTCGTCCCCTAGTCCAATACTTCCTCAAAATTTCAGATTAATCTCTAACATCGTTAATTTCAACCCTAAGATATTAACGATTGATATTACAAATGAGACATTGCAGATACGCCTTTTTGACAAACTGAATACATGTATTGTCTTTTTATTTGGTACAACATCCCCCGTTAACAATTCCTGAAATTTTCAACATGACAGTCTTAGCCGTTCCAGAGATATTGCAGGCATACGCTTTTGATAGCCTGAATGTACGTATTGTCTCTTGATTTAATAAAAAAACCTCACGTGCCCTAAAATGCTCAACCTAAGACCCTGGAACATTCCTAAGATATTACAGATACACCCATTTGCCAATCTGTATGCAGCTGGTGTTTCTGTTGTTTAGTCAAACATCCCCTCTACAATCTCTAAAAGTTTCAATTTAATACCCTTAGCCGTTCCTGAGATATAAAGGTGTATCCTCTTGACAACTTGGAGAGGTACGTAGTGCCTTTTGATCAGGTTCCCTTTAACATTCCCTGAAAGTTTGTACTTAATACCTTTGGCCTTTACTGAGATATTGCAGATATGCCCTTTTGAGTGCATGGATGCACACTACATCTTGTGATTTAGTTTAACATCCCCTGAAAGTTTCAACCTAGTAACATTACCAGGTCCTGAAATATTGCAGAAAAACCCTTTTGACAACATCAATATATATAATGTCTTTTGACTTAATTCAACATACCTAAAAGTTTCAGCTTAATACCCTCAGACATTCCTGATACACTGCAGATACGCACGTTTGGCAAACTAGTGTGACTTTCAATTTAGCTCAACATCCCCTGAAAGTTTAATCCTAATGTCTTTAGATGTTCCTGAGATATTGCAGATATACCCTTTTGAAAACCTGGAAAACATATTGCCTTTCGATTTAGTTCAATACCCACTTCAACATTCCTTGAGAGTTCCAACTTAATATCCTTTGTCGTTCCTGAGATATTGCGCATATTCCCTTTTTATAGCCTAGATACACATAGTGTATTTTGATATAATTCTATATCCCCTGGAAGTTTCAACTTAATACCCTTAGCTGATTCTGAGATATTATTGATATGCCTTTTTTGCAACCTGGACGAAGAGAGTGTCTTTTGATTTGGTCCAACATCTCCCTCAACACTCAATGGAAATTTTAACCTGTTTCTCATAGCTTTTTCTGTTATAGATACGCCCCTTTGACAACCTTGATGAACATAGTGTCCTCTGATTTCGTTTAGAATGCCCTGAAAATTTCAGATAAAGACCTTTAGTTGTTCCTGAGATAATGCAGATACGCTATACATGGGTGCCCATAAGCTGAATCCCAGGGGGGGGGCAAACCTTGTCTCATTGGCACTTTTAATGCTATACAATAGAAATTTCAGAACAAAAATATAAAAATAAGGCAGCTTCATTCAGCCAAGGGGGTGGACACCCCCCTGCCCCCCCCCCCCTTATGGGCGCCCATGATGCTATATTCACAACCAGGATTCATATATTGAATTTTGATTAAATCCAACATCCCCCGTCAACATTTCCTCAAAGTTTCAAAGTACGCGCGGCTTCAAAAATTGGTATCAACTTACTGCGTGCCAATAAATCTGAAGTGTAATCTGGGGCTACTGACAAATGAAGTCTTTTGAAAAGTGCAGCCGAAGTAAATAGGGATTTTTTTTTTTTTTATTCCATAGACGCTACTTTAATTGCGACTGGTCTGACTTTCTGGTTTGAAGATAAACGAAAAACATCTTTAATATCTGGCTGCATAAACCTGGCGCCTCTTACTATTTCATTTAAGCATCTAAGAATGTCGTCTTTTAGACTAGAACACTTTATCTTTGGGCCAAAATTGTAGAGTATCACACTACACCTTTTTTGATCCTTCTCAATTCTATTCATTATCTTATCAATTCTATGCAATCCCAAAATTTTTATTGGATATATTTGGGATTTGGAAGGAGCAAGTAGCTAAAAAGGAGATGGGAGGGAGGTGATTGCCTTTCTATTCCCTTTGGCTCTTATAAAATGCACTAGAAATTTCACTTTTTCAATCGACTGATTCCTCGCCGAGGTTTTGATCTCAACTCCTTCCATACGAAGTGGCCTAGGAAAAAAAAAAAAAATTTTCTGTTGTCTATTTTACTTATTTTAATGTCACAAATAATAAAGGCTGTAAAAGAAATATTAAAGTCTTTTCATCATATCTGGCTGTAAGTACGAATTAATCAGCTCTTCACTTACATAAACTCTCAACGATTAATTTACTTCTATCAATGTTCATCAAACCGTGGGAATAATTAGTAATATCCGTCGTTTAGCTGTATCTCGGCAAGCCTTGTTAGTTTCCCATAGCTAATTTTCTGTAATTTCGAAAGTACCTCTACCTTATAAATATCAAGGCAACAACTTTTTAGAATCCATGTAGTTTTACTTCGTTGTTAAACTGTTCATGATATCAAACTGTTAGTAAAGAGCGGTCCGTCCCAGCAGTAACCGAAGCTCTAAAAAGGGAATTTTTAGAACAAATTCTTCTGAGATACATAAAAAAATTGCTTATTGTAATGATTCTAAGCGAGAAATAATTCATTTATTTTAAATTTACTTTTCAAGAGTAATAATATAAAAATTTAATAGATTTGTATGCTTTTAGAAAAAGGGAAATGAAACCACCCGAAAAGGGATGTGATCTTGATGAAAAACTTTTTTTTAAGTTTTTCAAGTAGAAGTAAAGAGCATTGATTTTTTTCACAGACCACACTGCCTTTCTCTGACGAAACGAGTAAGAGTTTAAATAGGGATAAGTCCCTTATTAGAAAGTGAAAAAAAAATAATAAAAACCTTCTGAATGTTTCGAAGACACACTCGGTCTTCATCATTAGCAGAAATACTTTTCAAAATATTCAAAATATTGAGAACTTTTGTGTTTATTTTTTTTATTTTCTCACTTTCTAATAAAGGACTTGCCTATTGAAACTCTCGTTCGCTAAGTAAAGAGCAATGCTGAACCATGGAGTGAACAAAAATTCTTGAAATGCAGCCTGTGCAGCATATATCTATAAAAATACTGTAAATAATTGAACTGAATATATAATCCTTTGTTTGTACAATTGTACAAAACTAGTTCTTTACTCAAAACACAAAATAGTATAGGATTTTTTTTACAGTATAAACATAAAGCCCTTTTAGAAATTATTTTTATTTGTTATACTTTCTCTTTGCCTACTCAACTTTGCGATATGTTCAGCGGGAGTTGTCCGGAGAAATTTTCAGTTCGTTCGGATTTGCAAAAAATAATTTTCACGGAAGGGAGGATTTTCGGAGTGATCGGCAAAACGATTAGAACTTAAAGTCTTTTTGAAATGAAAGTATGATAAGGAAATTTTTTTAGGCTGAATCTTCTGCAAAAATTTTACAGGTTTAGGTATTTTCACTGAGGATGGAATTTCTCGGAAGGATTTTATGGGGGAGGGGGTGTATTTACCGCGGAAAAAACTTTCCACAGAGGAGTTTCCCGTGAGGGAGGGGGGGATTTTAATGGAATATGATCCAGATTTACCGGCATTATTTGAAAAACAATTAGAAATTAAATTAAAAAACAAGATTTTTAAAACTGAAAGTAAGGAGCAGCATTAAAACTTAAAACGAACAGAGATTATTCCGTATATGATTGATTTGCCCCTCCTCAATACCTTGCTCTTTACGCTAAAGTTTGACTGTTTGTCCCAATTTTTTAAGAACGACTCCTGAATCACAAGGGCCGTTTAGTTAGAATAGGAAGATTTTTAAAGTGCTAAAATCTTTAGTGTGAAGAGGAAGGTATTGAGAAGGGGGGCAATCCCTTCATAAATAGAATAATTTCTGATCGTTTGACTTTTAATGCTGCTTCTTACTTTCAGTTGAAAAAACTTGTTGTTTTGTTTAGTTGGTTTTAAAACGGATAAAGTTTATAATTTTAAATTACTAGCTATTGATATTACAGCTTAATTCACATCTTGAGGATTTAAATCAAATATCAAATCTGCCCTAGGTTGGTGTTAGCATTGTTTGCAGGGAGCTGTTCCAGCAACAAGTGATTGCTCGAAAATAACACGTACTGCTACCTTAATAAACGAAATGAATGAATGATTTTATTCAGTAATGAAACTCGTACAGAGTGTTTCACTATCTAGTCTACAGAATACAGCTTAAAATATCAGAAACTGAAAAACAAAAACAAATACTAAATACCACAAAGAAACAAGGAAAAAGAATGAGTTGACAACATTTATTAACACTTAATAGTAAGTAAATGAAGGGGAAAGGGAAGAAGACGAAAAAAAACAAATAAAATAAAAAATTATACAATATCCAGTCTCTTTGTTCGGCTCAGATATTCCAAAATGGCATACCGAGCCTCTTTAATAAACCACATAACATTAATATTAAAAGCATCAGAGTAAGAAAACGCTTGTAATTTAAATTGCATTTCGGTTCTTTCATTTTAAAAAAATAATACACGGAATAGACACAAGTTCTTACAGAAATTAACGCACTATGTATTAATTCTAGTGCTCATGGATTAAGATTGATAAACAGGGATATTTAGCATTTATTGGGTAAAGCTATTGTTTCCGATAGACCTTTCCATAGATTCAAATTTGTAACCAAAATAAATTTTATAGAGTCCAATTTGCAAATAAAACCTTCTTGAAGATACTAAATTAAAAAAAAATAGTTTTTCCAACTGAAAGTAAGGAGCAACATCAAAACTTTAAACGAGCAGATATTATTACGTATATGATTGGGGTGCCCCCTCCACAATATCTTGCTCTTTACACTAAAGTTTTTTTTAACATTTAAAAAAGCTTATTCTTCTAATTAAACGGCCCTTGTGCATCAGGAATCGTTCTCAAAGAATTGGGACCGAAAGTCTAAAGTCTAAAAAATTTAGCGTAAAGAACGAGGTATTGCGGAGGGGGCATTCCCTCTCATATACGTAATAATTTCTGTTCGTTTATAGTTTTAATGTTGCTCCTTACTTTCAGTTGAAAAAACTTATTTTTAAAATTTAATTTCTGATCGTTTTTAGATAGTGCCAGGAAATCCGGCTCCTCCTCCATGGAAAATTCCTTCTCTTCACGAAAATTCCTCAATGGAAAGTTACTCTGACGTAGAATACACCCCCCCCTCTCCCTCCGCCATGAAAATTCTTCCCAGGCATTTCCAATCTAGCTGAAAGTTCCCCGTCAGGGATTCGAGTCGTGGTGTCACTGGTTATTTGGTTTGGAACGGGGTTCTATGGTGTGACGCTGTAAGCTCAGCCAGAGTCGACCCAGCTCGAATGGATACCTGGAGAAATCTGGGGGGGGGGGGGGGGTAACACGGGAAGCTTCGGATGATTTACCGCCAACCACGCATTGCACTCCCGGCCAAAAACATTGAATCAGGAGATCGGTACCTGTGCAACGCAGACCATTGGTCAGATTGAGAAAAAGTTTAAGATTTAAGCTTGAAAGTCCCCCCAAAAAAATTTCTTGCGGCCGGTTCTAGGTAAAAAACATTTCTTTGCGCACTTTCATTTGAAAAGGCTTTCATTTCAAAAAGGCTTCATTTGAAAAGGCTTTCATTTTTTTGAAATCATGCCGGAAATCCCTCCTCCGTGGAAAGTTTTCCCATAAATACCCAGCCCCCTAGTAGAAAGTTGCTCCCGCAGAAAATTCCCTCCGGAGAATTTCTCCCGTGAAAAATCCTTCCCTACGGAAAGTTACTCTAGACAGCTCCTACCCGGCAATAATTTCCCCCCGGACAATTCCCCTTAACACACCAGATCTAAAATTGAGTCTGAGAAGAGAAAGTAAGACGAATAAAAAGAAATTCATATAGGAATTCTGGGAAATTCCTCAAATTTGAAATTTCTCCTGGAAAGTTAAAATTTCTACATCATTGCAGATGGGAGCTTGAAACTTCAGCAATAGGATTCTCGGATACGCTAGATCTGATGGTATGATTTTCATTAAGATCCCTTCATTTTTAGAGGCCGTTTCCCCCCATTTCCGGAAATCAGACAATTTTTCTCAGGCTCGTAGCTTTTAATAGGTAACACTAAACTTAATAAATCTTTTATAGTTGGAATCAGCATAACAAGCCAATTCCTTTATTATATCTTATTGATATCAAAACTCCGTGGAGTTTCGGCTACTATTGAGCCGCGTCGTTCCTTACTTAAAGTCCGTTACCACGAACTGTTTGAATAGGAGAAAGATGAGATTCAATGAAGTTCAAGATAAACAGAAGAACGACTATAACTTAGAAAATATTTACCTCAAAATCAACTTTTACAAAGAGTATAAACATTATACACAATATATGTAATTTATACATTAAAATCAAATATTTTAATGTCTTATTTCTAATTTTTTCTTATTCACTTTAAAATATAACTTTAAGACCTATAGAACTTTAATATTCCGCTTTAGGATTTATCCCTCTAAGTTGCAATATGTCAAACAGGAGTCCATTTTGATTCTATTGTTGGTTGCTCCTTTTCTTTTTATTTTACTTAATTTAAATAAAGGGAGGAAATCCCATGTGTTTGCTCTTTTTCCTCGCAATTACAAAGCTGAAATTTAAAAGCCAGCCTATGCTTTTCTCTTTTTGTGGTAAAAATGGTCATGTTCTCAAACGACGGATCCTTGTAAGCGTTCCTTGGCTTTTCAAAAAGTTTCCTAGTCTCAAGAGAATATACTTTTCTACACTCTCTTGATAGGCCATTCCTTTTTATCATATTTGGCGTAATATCAATGACTTAGAAAATAGATAAGTACCTCAAAGGTTTTATTTATAACTTTTGTAAAAGGGCCTTAGTGATTGTATTTCAATCATTAAAATTATTATTGTCTAGAATAAAAAAAATATGAAGTATATATTTAAAATATTATTTAACTTTTATCATTATTCAATTATTTTTTACCCTTACACATCTGACGGCTGATATTGCGGAATCAGTGCATGTTTAGTAAGCATTTCACAGACGGTGAGCATTTCAAACCTTGATGGAATCAGAGATATGCAAAGATTTTCAACATTTATGATTTCAGGAACTTAAGTAGGGCTATTTAGCCTCTGCTCCATCCAACTACCCTGTAACGTCAGTTTCGTATATAAGGATAGGTCAATTCTCTTTTGGCTCTTGGTTATTCTGGGATTATATTTGGCCACATACTTCTGACTTTTAGACGGAGGGGGGGGGGGAATATTAGAACATTTTTCTAGCATTCAAACTTTTCTTAATGGCTGTGGATTCAAAATCGGAAAAAAAAGTATCATTTTCGGCCACTACTTTCAATTGTTCCGAAAGGATGCTCTTCAGGCCAGCCTCAGGAATGAAAATTCTCGGCGTGCACACATGTTTTTTTTTTACCCTTCACATTGTTTGAAAGCTTTTGTGTAATCTTATGTTTCACTTAAGGAAATTTATAAGCAGAAGTAGGTTCCGTGTCACATCTCCTTTAAAAGAATTTACATTACTTATCTAAAGATAAAATTCTAGATGAGGGAGTTTTGTCTATTTTGGAAAGTAGTTCAGTTAGGTTAATTAAACCTTCAGAAAATGATTCAGAGCCTCAATAATCACTTGGAAAGATATTTTGAAAGACCTACCTCCACCCCTTCCTCCTCCGAAAGGCACTGACCATTTATGACCTTTTACAGATTTTGTGGAATGAAAGTGAAACCTAGAGGAATTGATCCGCCGCTGAAACAAGTGACAAGGAAAGTTTTTTTTAGTCTCACATTTTTTCTAAATCCTGATTCATAAGACTTCATGTATTTGTACATTTATTTCTTCAGTTCAAGGAGAAAAAAACATGCTATTTGCCAAAAGACCAGAATAATGGCAAACCCAATTTAATTCAATTGAATCGGGTTTTATTAAAACAAAGAGAAATAACTAAACATAAATAAACTTCTCTATGCAAAAAAACCACATCGAGTCCCTTAAAAAAACAACGATTCCTCCTAATCATGCTTTACGACTCTCGCTTTACTCTTCAACACACCCACATCTCTCATCCATACAATTCATTATCTAAGAGATTCACCCATTCCTCCCTGAGAGCATAGCTACCTTAACCTTACAAAATAATAATAAATAAATAAAAAACAAAAGATAAACCGATATAATAATGATAATAATTTAAAAAAATCTCAATTATTTATTAACTCTATTTTTTGAAATTCAATAAGATATGTTTTCAAATTATTTTAAAATACCCAAGGAAGCTCCTACATCTCCGCTTTTGTGGAAGCACGTTCCACATTTTTGCGCACGCCACATCCGGTGCAAAATCCGATCGTACTGTAGGTGTTCGTCTCATCAAAAGGTTTGAGGGAGATCTCGTGTTCCTAGGATGTTGTTCCAATAGACTGCGGAATGCTGATGGAAATAAACCGAACAAAAATTTGAAAACGATAACTGAGCATGATGAATGATAAAGTGATTTACGGGAAAGAAAATCGTCCATATTTCCGATTATTTTCAGGGCACGCTTGTGGATTGAATCCAGCCTTTTCAGGTGGGATGTAAATGTTGACTGCCAAATTGACGCACAATACTGCAGATGAGGCTTGATAAGTTCCATTATAAAGTAGACGAAGGGTTTTTTGAGGGAATGTGTGTTTTAGTTTCCTGATTATCTCAAAATTACAGGAGAGCTTCAGCTCCACAGTGTGGATGTGATGTAAGAAGGATAAGTTATCGTCAAGGAGTACACCTAGGTACCTGGCATAGCCAGTTTTTGGTCGTCTGATCGTTCCTCGAGAAGTTGTTATTCCCAATACTTCTAGGCGAAGAGTTCCAATCCTTGAGAAGAAGAGAATGCAAGATTTTTCAATATTTATTACAAATTGATTGACATCCATCCAAATGTAAGTTTCTTCTAAGATAGACTCAAGTTTGCTCTGGAGCGCTGACATATCGGTATCACAGGAGGTCATTGTAGTGTCATCCGTGAACGCCACAAGCTCATCCGATTCGTTATCGTTGCTCAAAATTTCTAGGTCGCAACATAATTTGCAGCCCAATTAAATCCTGGAGTTAGGGTCCAGAACGCGAGTTAGGTCATTCACATGAACCAGTAATAACAGTGGGCCTGAAATTGAGCCTTGTGGCACAACGAAGTTGACAACGGTGTCATTCAGCGGATTTTCTCCTATACAAGCACGTCGGCTACTAAGGTAAGACCGGAACCGTCGTATAGCCTCTCCTGTAACTCCAATGTGCCCTAGTTTACCTAATAGAATCCCATGAACAGAAATTAAATGAACCATCAATGCAAAAAAACATACAATAGATATTAATGTATAAGAATAAATAAATTTTTTAAATCGAATGAAACTTAAATTGAATATGCAAATCAAGCTTGAAACGAGCAAAAATAACTAAAAACAAGAGTTTGGGTATCGCCTCCTCTTACTGTAAAAGACTAAAACTTACCGCGTCATTGGCGCTTTACTCAAAACTAATTATATTACAAATATTTTTTTGTATTTAATATTGAAAATAAATATTAAAATTACAGTAAAATTTTGAACTGGTGAGCTTTCAGCAATTAATATCATTATACACCAAACATTTAGCTTAATTTATTAGTTCTTTCTAAGATTGTTCAAGATGAATATAGTTTCACAACAAACAAGAGTAGAATACTACCCCTTCCTTAACTGCAAAAACCTAAAGCCTACTGTTGGATCTTTCAACAATTAGTATCATTATGCATCAAATATTCAGTTTGATTTTTTTTTTATAGTTTCCAAGACTGTTCAAGACACATATAGTTTTCAGTAAAGCACCAATGACGCAGTAGGTTTTAGACTTTTAGAGTGAGAGAAGGCGACGATACCCAAACTCTTGCTTGTATTTATTTTTGTTCGTTTCAAGCTTAATTTGCATATTCAATTTAAGTTTCACTCGTTTTAAGATTTATTTATTCTTCGACATTAATAACTATTATATGTTTGTTTGCATTGATTGTTTGTTTAATTTATGTTCGTTTCGAGTTTCATTTACACTTCAATAGCAATTTTTTTTTAAGTTTGATTTGCATATTCAATTTAAGGATTAATCGTTTTAAGATCTATTTATTCATTTATATTATTACTTGTTGTATGTTTTTTGCTATGATCGCTTGTTTAATTTCTCTTAAAAATAGTCACCTCGAATTTTTTACCTGAAGGGTTTGGGTAAGAAAAAGGCGTGGATTGGGGAGGGGCTAGTTGCCTTCCGATCTCTTTTGACTCTGAGAAAGTGAACTAGAACTTTTAATTTCCAATCAAATAAATTCGGATTTCCCATCCTAAGTTTTTACGAGCATCCCTTTCATAAGAACCAAATAAAGCCCAACCAAATAACTTAAAATGCCGTCCCCCAGTCACTGAAGGGTTGTGTCGACATCGGAATTTTTGTTATCTGAACTTCGAACTATTTTAAAAAATGGCTATCTCAAAATTTTCATCGGATGGGTTTGGAAAAAATGACGGGTGGGGGGGGGGGGCAAGTGCCCTCCGATCTCTTTTGATTCTTAAAAATTGAACTAGTACTTCCAATTTCCATTCAAATGAGCCCTCTCTGAAGTTTATACGAGCACCCCTTCCATAAGAACCGTATATTTCCCCAGGGCATAACTTGCAACGCCCTCCCCGGGCCCTGGGGGGTTGTGTCCACACCGGAGTTTTTTATCTGACCTTTGAACTATTTCTAACAAAATAGCTATTTCAAAATTTTATCGGATGTATTTGGGGGAATAGGGGCATGGGGGATAGTTGCCCTCTGATCTATTTTGACTCTTGAAAACTGAAATAGAACTTTCATTTTCCAATTAAATGAGCCCTCTTTGAATTTTATACGAGAATCCCTTTCATAACAGCTATATATATTCCCCAGGCATAACTTACAACGCCCACCCCGGACCTTGAAGGACTGTGTCAACCTCGGAGTTTTCGTTACATAATCTATGAACCATTTTGATAAAATGTCTCTCTCAAAGTTCTTATCGGATGGGTAAGAGAAAAATAGGGCGTGGAAAGGGAGACGGGCTAGTTTTCCCTCCGATATCTTTTGACTCTTAAAAAGTGAACGACAACTTCCAGTTTCCAGTCAAGTGAGCCCTCTCCGAAGTTTATACGGGCATCCCTTCTGTAAAAATCATATATGCTCCCAGAGCATTACTTACAGCGCCTGCGCTAGGCCCTGGGGGTTGCGCCAACACAAGAGTTCTTCTTATCTGACGTTTGAACTATTTTAACATAATGGCTGTCTCAAAATTTTTCATCAGATAGGCTTAGAAAAAAAGGCCAGGGGCGGGGCTAATTACCCTTGGATCTCTTTTGACTCTTAAAAAATGAACCCGAATTTTCAATATCCAATCAAATGGGCCCTCTCTGAAGTTTATACAAGCATCCATTTTATAAGAAACATATATGCCCCCAGGGCATAACTTACAACGCCTGCCCCCGGGCCCTGGGTGGTTGTGTCGACACTGGATGTTTTTACAAGACCTTTGAACCATTTTTAACAAAACAGGTATCTCAAATTTGTATCGGATGCATTTGGGAGAAGGGGGGCTAGTTGCCCTCTAATCTCTTTTGACTCTGAAAAACTAAACTAAAACTTTCTATTTCCAATAAAATGAACCCTCTCTGAAGTTTTACGTGCACCTCATCCATGAGAACCATATATTTCCCCGGGACATAACTTACAACATTTGCACTCAGGTCCTGGGGAGTTGTGTCGACCCAAGAGTTTTTGTTATATGATCCTTGAACTATTTAAAAAAAAGGCTATCTCAAAGTTCTTATCGGATGGATTTGAGGAAACAAGGCGTGGAGGGGAATGGCTAGTTGTCCTCCGATATCTTTTGACTCTTTAAAAGTAAACTAGAACTTGTAATTTCCAATCAAATGAGCCCTCCATGAAGTTTATACGAGTATCCCTTCCATAAAAACCATACATGCCCACCGGGCATACCTTGCAATGTCTGCCCCAGGCCCTAGGGGGTTGTATCGACACCGAATATTTTATCTGACCTTTTAACTATTTTTAACAACATGGCTATCCCAAAATTTTTATCAGATATATTTCAGAGAAAAATGGCGTGGGGGGGGTAGTTACCCGCTGATCTCTTTTGACTCTTAAAAACTGAACTAGGACTTTCAATTTCCAATCAAATGAGCCCTCTATGAAGTTTATACGAGCATCCCTTCCATAACAGCTATAAATACCCCTCGGGAATAATTTACAACGCCTACTCGGGGCCCTGAAAGATTGTGTCCACCCCGGAGTGTTTGTTATATGATCTTTGAACCAATTTGAAAAAAATGGCTCTCTCAAAGTTTTTATCGAATGGGTTTGAGAAAAATAGGACAAAGAGAGGGCTAGTTGCCTTCGATCTCTTTTGAATCTTAAAAAGTGAACAAAAACTTTCAATTTCCAATCAAATGAGCCCTCTCCGAAGTTTATACGAGCATCTCTTCCATAAGAACTATACTTACTTCCAGAGCATTACTTACAGCGCCTGCCCGTTCCCTGGGGGGTTGCATCGACACAGGAGTTTTTCTTGTCTGACCTTTGAACTATTTTTAACGAAATGGCTATCTCGAAATTTTTATCAGATGTATTTTGGAAAAAAAAGGTGTGGGGGAGTGGGTTAGTTACCCTCCAATCTCTTTTGACTCTCAAAAACTGAACTAGAACTGTAAATTTCCAATCAAATGAGCCCTCTCCGATGTTTTCACGTGTATCCCTTCCATAAGAGCCATATGTTCCCCTGTACATAGCGCAAAACGGCTGCCCTCAGGCCCTGGGGGTTGTGTCGAACCCGGAGTTTACTTTATATGATCTTTGAACTATTTTAGAAAAATGACTATCTCAAAGTTCTTGTAGGATGGGTTTGAGGAAAACAGGGCATGAAAGGAGCGGCTAGTTGCCCTCCAGCCCTTTCGACTCTTATAAAGTGAACTAGAACTTTAAATTTCTAATCAAATGAGCACTCTTTGAGGTTTATACGAGCATCGCTTCCATAAGAACCATATATGTCCCCAGGGAACAACTTACAACGCCTGCCCCCGGGTCTTGGGTGGGGGTGTCGACACTGGAGTTTTTGTTGTATGATCTTTGAACTGTTTTTAACAAAATAGCTGTCTCAAAATTTTTATAATAAGCATTTCGGAAAAAAGGGCATGGGAGGGGCTGGTCAACCTCCGATCTCTTGTCTCTTAAAAAGTGAACTAGAACTTTCAATTTTCGATCAAATGAGCCCTCTCTGAAGTGTATACGTGCAATCTATCCATAAGAATAATATATGCCCCCAGGACATAACTTTCGACGCCTGCCCCCGGGCCCTGGGGGCTTATGTCGACACCGGAGTTTTTGTTATATGATCTTTGAACTTTTTATAACAAAATGGCTATTTTAAAATTTTTATCGGTTGTATTTGGGAAAAGAAGGACTTTAATGGGGGGCTAGTTGGCCTCCGATCACTTTTGAGTCTTAAAAAGGGCATTAGGACCCTCGATTCCCCATCGAATGAGTCCCCTTTGAAGTTTATGTGACGACCCCTTCCATATACAGTGCCTCTGGGAAAAATAATAATAATAAAACTTTGGAGCGGTATGGCCTTTACAATAGGCAACGTTATAGCGTTGCCTCTGATCTGTTTCATAAAATGCTTGATAGCAAGTTCAAATCAAACAGTTCGTGGGAACGAAGTGTAATTAAGGAGTAACGTGGCTCAATAGTAACCAAGCTCTAAAAAAAAGAATTTTGGTATAGATAGATAAATAAAAAAAGTTGGCTTGCTATGTTGATTCCAAATACATAAGGTTCATTAGTAGTATCGTATCAATTAGTATCAATTAGTATCAATTACACATGGAATTACACAAGCCTGAGGCATGAATATACAGTGCAATTTAACCGGTACATTGATTTACCAAGGAGAGTCAGCTATTACTACGAACGGTACATGTCTTACCAGACTGGTTTCTGAGCTAGCCCGCATTTTTCTGGTCCAAACATGGGTGTATAATGAATTATACAAGAATATATTTCCAGTATCATCGGTTGACGATTACAAACCTTACCAAGGACAGTTACCTATTACTACGAACGATATATGAGTTACCATACATGTTTCTAAGCCAAAATTTGTGATCGTCACATTACGTATTCAAAAGGTTTATTGAGCCTTCTGTAAAACATACTGGTTTCAGTCATAGGGTAAGAAAATCATGTTTTTAGTATAAATAATGTTTTTTACTAAAGACACATCCAAGCCGCGCATGTTTCTGACTGAAAAATTTTCAAACACTAATAACCTCTAGGCTGAAGGTACCTTGCATCTTGTCTAGAATTGATTGGCATATGGTGTTAAATCATTTAACCAGAAAAATAACACTATTTGCGAAAAAGGGTATAACATTTGCAAATTGGAATGTATGAACGATCTTAATTATTGATTGAATAATAGTGATGTGAATGATCCTAATTAGGGATCGGATCGCAAGAAGGTGGTAAAAAAGGGTTAAACTGATTAGCAGTTAAGGTAAACCCAAAAGGGTTGTTAACTCATAGCTTATTTATTATAAATTTGAAATAGCATCAATCTATGGGAATGGTTAACGATGATAAAATGGCGCTGTGAGTTGACCTAGCTTTACTTCACCGATGTGTTCTGTATAATACACAAGTACCGTCTGAACAGTGTTGTCAATATAAAATATGGTCATACGTTATAGTATACTAAAAAGTTGATACTAATAGAGATGTACATGTAAAAAAAAACATGAAAAAATTGTAAGTATCAGAGCTAATAAATTCATTAACACTTTTTTTTTATCAACATCTTTTGTTAGATACATCGGATAAAATTGACAAAATCTAAGTATTAGAACGAATAGATTCTTTATCAAAATCCTTTGCCGGTTATATCAGTTAACATTATCAAAACTAAGTGTCAGACTGATCAAATTCTATATCAACATCTATTGTCAGATTTATCAATATCATTTGACAGATACGTTTGATAGTGTCAGAGTGGATAAATCCTTTATCATTATCTTTTGTCGGATATGATTGATAAAATTGAGAAAATCTAGGCACCAGAGTAAATAAATTCTTTATCAATGTTTTTTGACAGATACGTTTGATAACACTAACTAAATCTAAGTGTCATAGTGAATAAATTCTATATCAACTTTTTTGTCGTATACATCAGATAACATTCACAAAATCTAAGTATGGTGTCAGAGTGAACAAATTCTATATCAACATCTATTGTCATATTTATCAATATTATTTGACAGATACGTTTGATAGTGTCAGATACGTTGATTTGTCAGATATGCCTGATAAAATTGAGAAAATCTAAGTATCAGAGAGAATAAATTCTTTATCAATGTCTTTTGACAGATACGTTTGATAACACTGAGATAATTTAAGTATAAAATTGAACAAATTCTTTATTAACATTCTTTATCGATATCATTTGTCGGATACGTCGGATAACATTGGCAAAATCTATGTATTAGAATGAATAAATGCTTTATCATCATCCATTGTTTGATATGTCATTATGAAAAAATTGTAAGTATCAGAGCCAATAAATTCATTAACATTTTTTTGTCAACATCTTTTGTTAGATATATCGGATAAAATTGAAAAAATCTAAGTATCAGAACGAATAGATTCTTTATCAACATCCTTTGCCGGTCATGTCGATTGACATTATCAAAACTAAGTGTCAGAGTGATCAAATTCTATATCAACATCTATTGTCAGATTTATCAATATCATTTGACAGATACGTTTGGTAGTGTCACAGTGAATAAATTCTTTATCATTATCTTTTGTCAGATATGATTTATAAAAGTGAGAAAATCTAGATACCAGAGTGAATAAATTCTTTATCAATTTCTTTGTCGGATACATCAGATAACATTCACAAAATCTTAGTATTATAGTGAATAAATTCTTTATCAACATGCTTTGTCATATATGTCTGATAAAATTGAGAAAATCTAAGTAACAGAGTGAATGAATTCCTTATCAATGTCTTTTGGTAGATACGTTTGACAACACTGACCAAATCTAAGTATCATAGTGAATAAATTCTATATCAATTTCTTTATCGGACACATCAGATTTCATTCACAAAATCTTAGAATTATAGTGAATAAATTCTTTATCAACATGCTTTGTCATATATGTCTGATAAAATTGAGAAAATCTAAGTATCAGAGTGAATGAATTCCTTATCAATGTCTTTTGATAGATACGTTTGACAACACTGACCAAATCTAATTATCATAGTGAATAAATTCTATATCAGCTTCTTTGTCGGATACATCAGTTAACATTCACAAAATCTTAGTATTACAGTGAATAAAGTCTTTATCAACATGCTTTGTCATATATGTCTGATAAAATTGAGAAAATCTAAGTATCAGAGTGGATAAATTCTTTATCAATGTCTTTTGAAAGATACGTTTGATAACATACAAACCAACAAAGACAGGCACTGAGATAAGCAAACACCCGCCCAGACACACAAGCAAAGGAAGTGAGAGAGACAAAAACACACACAAATATATAGATTCAGACATACAAACCGAGAAAGGCAGGCACTGGGGTACGCAAACACCTGCCCAGACAAACACACAGACAAAGAGAGTGAGAGACACATACAAATACATATATTCACACATACAAACCGAGAAAGACAGACACTTCAGACATACAAACCAACAAAGACAAACACTGGGACTTGCAAACACCAACCTAGACAAGCAGACAAAGAGAGTGTGAAACACATACAAATACATAGATTCAGACATAAAAACCGAGAAAGAATTACACTGGAATAAGCAAACACCCACCCAGACACACAAGCAAAAAGAGCGAGAGACACATACAAATACATAGATTCACACATACAAACCGAGGAAGACAGACACTTCAGACATACAAACCAACAAAGAAAAACACTGGGTCTTGCAAAAACCAACCCAGACAAACAGACAAAGAGAGTGTGAAACACATACAAATACATAGATTCAGACATACAAACCGAGAAAGACAGGCAGTGGGACAAGCAAACACCTGCCCAAACACACAAGCAAAAACAGTGAGAGACACATACAAATATATATATTCAGACATACAAACCGAGAAAGACAGGCACTGGGATAAGGAAACACCTGCCCAGACACACAGAGACAAAGAGAGTGAGAAACACATACAAATACATAGATTCAGACATACAAACCGAGAAAGACATGCACTGGAATAAGCAAACACCCACCCAAAACACACACACAAGCAAAAAGAGTGAGAGACACATACAAATATATAGATTCAGAAATACAAACCGAGAGAGATAGTCACTTGGATAATCAAATACATGCCCGCACACACTGTCAAAAAGAGTGAGAAACACATACAAATACGTAGATTCAGACACACAAACCGAGAAAGACATGCACTGGCATAAGCAATCACCCGCCCAGACACACAAGCAAAAGAGTGAGAGACACATACAAATACATAGATTCACACATACAAACCGAGAAAGACAGACACTTAAGACATACAAACCAACAAAGACAAACACTGGGAACTTGCAAACACCAACCCAGACAAACAGACAAAGAGAGTGTGAAACACATACAAATACATAGATTCAGACATACAAATCGAGAAAGACAAGCAGTGGGATAAGCAAACACCTGCCCAAACACACAAGCAAAAAGAGTGAGAGACAAATACAAATACATAGATTCACACATACAAACCAAGAAAGACAGACACTTCAGACATACAAACCAACAAAGACAAACACTGGGACTTGCAAAGACCAACCCAGACAAACAGACAAGAGAGTGTGAAACATATACAAATACATAAATTCAGACACACAAACCGAGAAAGAAATGCACTGAAATAAGCAAACACCCGCCCAAACACACAAGCAAAAAGAGTGAGAGACACATACAAATATATAGATTCAGAAATACAAACCAAGAAAGAGCCAGGGACTGGGATAAGCAAACACCTGCCCGCACACACTGGCAAAGAGAGTGAGAAAAACATGCAAAACCGTAGATTCAGACACACAGACCGAGAAAGACATGCACTGGAATAAGCAAACAACCGCTCAGCCACACAAGCAAAACAGAGTGAGAGACACATACAAATACATAGATTCACACATACAAACCGAGAAAGACAGACACTTCAGACATACAAACCAACAAAGACAAACACTGGGACTTGCAAACACCAACCCAGACAAACAGACAAAGAGAGTGTGAAACACATACAAATACATAGATTCACACATACAAACCGAGAAAGACAGACACTTCAGACATACAAACCAACAAAGAAAAACACTGGGACTTGCAAACACCAACCCAGACAAACAGACAAAGAGAGTGTGAAACACATAAAAATACGTAGATTCACACATACAAACCGAAAAAGACAGGCAGTGGGATATGCAAACACCCCGCCCAAACACACAAGCAAAAAGAGTGAGAGACACATACAAATACATAGATTCAGACATACAAACCGAGAAAGACAGGCACTGGGATAAGCAAACATCTGCCCAGACACACACAGACAAAGAGAGTGAGACACGCATACAAATACATAGATTCAGAAATACAAACCGAGAAAGACATGCACTGGAAAAAGCAAACACCCGCCCAGACACACAGTCAAAGAGAGTGAGAAAACAAATACAAATGACACATACAAATGAATAGATTCAGAAATACAAACAGAGAAAGACAGGAACTTTAGACATACAAACCAACAAAGACAGTAAACCAACAAACAAACCAACAACAAAGATAGCTTCATTTTATTTTTAAGGTTAATTTAGACTAGGTTACGTGCGCACACGTAACTGCGTGCACTTTGTTGGTTTGTACGTGCGCGCAATTTGTTGGTTTGTATGTTTGAAGTGTCTGTCTTTCTCGGTTTGTATGTGTGAATCTATGAATTTGAATGTGTCTCTCACTCTTTTGCTTGTGTGTCTGGGCGGTTGTTAACTTATTCCAGTGCATGTCTTTCTCGGTTTGTGTTTCTGAATCTATGTATTTGTATAAGCTTCACACTCTCTTTGTCTGTTTTTCTGGGTTGGTGTTTGCAAGTCCCAGTGTTTGTCTTTGTTGGTTTGTATGTCTGAAGTGTCTGTCTTTCTCGGTTTGTATGTGTGAATCTATGTATTTGTATGTGTCTCTCACTCTCTTTGTCTGTGTTTATGTCAGGGCAGGTGTTTGCATACCCCAGTGCCTGTCTTTCTTGGTTTGTATGTCTGAATCTATATATTTGTATGTCTTTTTGTCTCTCTCGCTTCCTTTGCTTGTGTGGCTGGGCGGGTGTTTGCTTATCTCAATGCCTGTCTTTGTTGGTTTGTATGTTATCAAACGTGTCTGTCAAAAGACACTGATAAAAAATTTATTCACTCTGATACTTAGATTTTCTCAATTTTATCAGACATATCTGACAAAGCATATTGATAAAAATTTATTCACTATAATACTTAGATTTTGTTAATGTTATCTGATGTCTCCGACAAAGAAGTTGATATAGAATTTATTCACTATGATATTTAGATTTGGTCGGTGTTATCAAACGTATACGTCAAAAGACATTGATAAAGAATTTATTCACTCTGATACTTAGATTTTCTCAATTTTATCAATCATATCTGACAAAACATGCTGATAAAGAATTTATTTACTCTGATACTTAGATTTTGTGAGTGTTATCTGATGTATCCGACAAAGAAGTTGATATAGAATTTTTTCACTATGATACTTAGATTTGGTCAGTGTTATCAAAAGTATGTGTCAAAAGACATTGATAAAAAATTTATTCATTCTGATGCCTAGATTTTCTCAATATTATCAAACATATCTGACAAAAGATAATGATAAAGAATTTATTCACTCTGACACTATCAAACGTATCTGTCAAATGATATTGATAAATCTGACAATACATGTTGATATAGAATTTGATCACTCTGACACTTAGTTTTGATAATGTCAACTGACATAACCGGGAAAGGATGTTGATAAAGAATCTATTCGTTCTGATACTTAGATTTTGTCAATTTTATCCGATGTATCTAACAAAAGATGTTGATAAAAAAAATGTTAATGAATTTTTTGGCTCTAATACTTACAATTTTTTCATAATGACATATCCGACAATGGATGATGATAAAGCATTTATTCATTCTAATACATAGATTTTGTCAATGTTATCCGACGTATCCGACAAATGATATCGATAAAGAATGTTAATAAAGAATTTGTTCAATTTGATACTTAAATTATCTCAATGTTATCAAACGTATCTGTCAAAAGACATTGATAAAGAATTTATTCACTATGATACTTAGATTTTCTCAATTTTATCAGGCATATGTAAACAAAGCATGTTGAAAAAGAATTTATTCACCCTGATAGTTAGATTTTATGAATGTTATCTTATGTATCCGATAAAGAAGTTGATATAGAATTTATTCACTACGATACTTAGATTTGGTCAATGTTATCAAACGTATCTGTCAAAAGACATTGATAAAAAATTTATTCACTCTGATGCCTAGATTTTCTGAATTTTATCAATCATATCTGACAAAAGATAATGATAAAGAATTTATTCACTCTGACACTACCAAACGTATCTGTCAAATGATATTGATAAATCTGACAATACATGTTGATATAGAATTTGATCACTCTGACACTTAGTTTTGATAATGTCAACCGACATAACCGTCAAAGGATGTTGATAAAGAATCTATTCGTTCTGATACTTAGATTTTGTCAATTTTGTCCGATGTATCTAACAAAAGATGTTGATAAAAAAATGTTAATGAATTTATTGGCTCTGATACTTACAATTTTTCCATAATGACATATCCGACAATGGATGATGATAAAGCATTTATTCATTCTAATACATAGATTTTGTCAATCTTATCTGACGTATCCGACAAATGATATCGATCAAGAATGTTAATAAAGAATTTGTTCAATTTTATACTTAAATTATCTCAGTGTTATCAAACGTATCTGTCAAAAGACATTGATAAAGAATTTATTCACTCTGATACTTAGATTTTCTCAATTTAATCAGGCATATCTGACAAAGCATGTTGATAAAGAATTTATCACTCTGATAGTAAGGTTTTATGAATGTTATCTGATGTATCCAACAAAGAAGTTGATATAGAATTTATTCACTATGATACTTAGATTTGGTTGGTGTTATCAAACGTATCTGTCAAAAGACATTGATAAATAATTTATTCACTCTGATGCCTTGATTTTCTCAATTTTATCAATCATATCCGACAAAAGATAATGATAAAGGATTTATTCACTCTGACACTATCAAACGTATCTGTCAAATGATATTGATAAATCTGACAATAGATGTTGATATAGAATTTGATCACTCTGACACTTAGTTTTGATAATGTTAACCGATATAGCCGGCGAAGGATGTTGATAAAGAATCTATTCGTTCTGATACTGCGATTTTGTCAATTTTATCTGATGTATCTAACAAAAGATGTTGATAAAAAAATGTTAATGAATTTATTGGCTCTGATACTTACAATTTTTTCATGTTCTTTTCTTGACATCTACATCTCTATGGTATCAACTGTTTAGTATACTATAACGTTAGACCACATTTTATATTAACAACACTGTTCAAACGGTACTTGTGCATTATACAGGGCACATCGGTGAAGTAAAGCTAGGTCAACTCACAGGGCCATTTTATCATCGTTAACCATTCCCATAGATTGATGCTATTCCAAATTTATAATAAATAAGCTATGAGTTAACAACCCTTTCGGGTTTACCTTAACTGCTAATCAGTTTAACCCTTTTTTACCACCTTCATACGATTCGATCACTAATTAGGATCATTCACATCCCTATTATTCATACAATAATTAAGATCGTTCATACAGTCCAATTCGCAAATGCTATACCCTTTTTCGCAAATAGAGTTATTTTTTGGTAAATGATTTAACACCATATGCTAATCAATTCTAGACAAGATGCAAGGTACCTTCAGCCTAGAGGTTATTAGTGTTTGACAATTTGTCAGTCAGAAACATAGGCGGCTTGGATGTGTCTTTAGTAAAAAACATTATTTATACGAAAAACATGATTTTCTTACCCTGTGACTGAAACCAGTATGTTTTACAGAAGGCTCAATAAACCTTTTGAATACGTAATGTGACGATCAAAAGTTTGGGCTTAGAAACATGTCCGGTAACTCATGTATCGTTCGTAGTAATAGGTGACTGTCCTTGGTAAGGTGTGCAATCGTCAACCGACGATACTGGATATATATTCTTGTATTATTCACTATACACCAATGTTTGGACCAGAAAAATGCGTGCTAGCTCCGAAACCAGTCTGGTAAGACATGTACCGTTCGTAGTAATAAGTTACTGTCCTTGGTAAGTCAATGTACCGGTTAAACTGCACTGTATATTCATGCCTCAGGCTTGTGTAATTCCATGTGTAATTGATACTAATTGATAAGATACTACTTTCATTAGGTTTAGTTTTACCCATCAAAAGCTACGAGCCCGAAAAAATTTATTCTGATTTTTAAAAAAGAGGAAACGCCCCCTAAAAGTCAAGGGATCTTAATGAAAATCACATCATCAGATTAAGCGTATTCGAGAACCCTATTATAGAAGTTTTAAGCTCTCGTCTGCAAAAATGTGGAATTTTGTATTTTTTGCCAGAAGAATGATCACGGACGCGTGTTTATTTGTTTGCTCTTTTTTAACTCCCCAGAGTTGATTGCATCGAACCAATAGTCCTAGAATATCGGGAAAGACTTTATTCGAAAGTTTAAAAGTTCTAGTGTCGTTTTAAAGTGACTAAAATGATTGGAGGTCACCTAGCCCCCCTCCCACCCCCTTTTATCGTCCGATCAAAATTTTGAGGTAGCTGCTGTGTTCAGTATAATTGAAAGGCCCAACAATTATGCCTTTGGAGATAACATGACCCCTCACAGACCCTGGGGAAAGGTCTTTAAATTGTAAAAGTTGTCCATTGTTTACGTATAGGCCTACTATTTGTTATTAGGAAGTATGCACAAATTTTTCAGGTAGGGGGATGAATTTTATGCTAGGGGTATTTTCAAGGGGGAGAATTTTTTATGGGGAGGAAAGTTACTGGGATGGGAATTTTCGGGAGAAATTTTACACGGGGGGAATTTGCCAGAATTCCTATACGAATTTCTTTTTGTTAGTATTACTTTCTCTTTGCCGACTCAATTTTAGGTGTGGAAATGTTAAGAGGAATTGTCCGGGGGAATTTTTTACCAGATTTGACCTTTAGAGAGTATATTTCCGAATTATCAGGGGGGGGGGGTATTTTTCACGGGAGAAATTCTTCGTGGAGGAGTTTTCCACGGAATAAATTCTCCATGGGGAATTTTTTTTCGGGAGCAACTTTCTATTAGGGGGCTGGGCATTTGCGGGAAAGCTTTTGCATGGAGGAGAAGATTTCCGGCATACAACAATCTTTTCGGATGAAAGTGCGGTAACAAACTTTTTCCACTCGGAACCGTCCAAAAGAAATTTTTCGGGGGGAATTTTCATCTAAAATGGAATTCTTTGGGTGGAATTTTCCTGGCGGGGTGAGGAGTATTTTAAGTGGGAATAACTTGCCGTGGAGGGATTTTCCACGGGGAGAAGGAATTTTCCATGGAGGGAGAGCCTGATTAAAAGTAAGGAGCAACATCAAAATTATCACGTATACGAAGCGGCTACCCCCTCCTCCATACCTCACTCCTTACTCTAAAATTTTACTTTTTATCCCAATTCTTTTAGAACGTATCCTGAAATACAAAAGCCGTTTAATTATAATAATAAGTTTTTTGTTAATTGTTAAAAAACAACTTTGGTGTAAAAATCGAGGTATTGAGGAGGGGCAGCCCCCCTCATATACGTAATAATTTCTGTTCGTTTTAAGTGTTAATGTTGTCCCTTACTTTTAGTTGAAATAACCAGTTTTTTTTAATACACTGGTAAAACCGCCTATTATACTATAGTTTATGGAATAATAGTATACACTTGCGAGAAGGGTTATTCAGCTAACCAATCGGATTCTTTAAAGTTTTACCTCCTCCCATCCGTCCAGTAGCTCAGAAGTCATTTTCCTGCGGCTATACGATGTTGAGCAATCGAAAGCCAAAGGCCGTTGTTTTGCCAATTCTACCCATTACTCTGTCTTTTAATTTACCTTACTTATACTATTTTACAATCTTTATTAGAAGCAAAACAAGAATTGTGTAATAGATTTTAGTATTGAAAGACAGAAACACCTTAGAAAGACTAAAACTACCACATGCCCTGGAACAGCCAATGAAAAAAATTATGTTTCTACTCAACAGTCCTATGTTTAAAAACTTTATCAAGATAACGACTACGTGTCACTCAATCAAGACACACCAATAACATTTGTAATGCCCTTCTTATTATTTTCGCTTTTGAATGTCAAGTGAAGGAGAAGCTTTAGGATAAACATCAGTATAACTAGGGATCACTGTAGGTAAATTTAGATACAGTGCTAGGGATTTATCAAAAAGATTTTAACATAGAGACTAATATGAACATAAGTTGTACTGACCTTCCACGTTTAACAGAACAAAGATTATTCCCTTAAATTAGATATTTCGGGTTTTCAACTCAGTAGCTTACCAAAAACAAAAACCATAAAAAACCCTGGTCGATATTCAAGGACCGGCGCTATAAGAAGCTCACATATTTAAACTTAGGCCATGTCACGCTTTAAGGCCCAGGAGGCTGAAGAAGCTCAATACCGAGTGCCAGTTCCTTAAGGTCATGGCTAATCAGCAAAAATGAAACAAGCAGCTCGACTTTCAACAGGTGCGCACCCATGGGAAGGGCTGAAGGGGCTGTAGCCCCCCCCGTCAAGAAAAAATCATATTGTGTTTTTAAATCTTATTTAATATGCTCGGTTTTATCATTCATTTCTTAGTCCCTACTCAAAATTTGCATTCAAAGATATAAAATAAACGAAGTAATGCCTTAAACGCCTTTTTTTCTAAGGTATTTTTAAATTTTTCCCTTGGTTGGCCCAGGGACCCCCGGTCATCCCCCCTGATAATATTTTCCGAGTGCGCCACTGAGTTTAAAAAGCCTAGTATATTTCTCCCAATTAGGTCAGGTACATGATTTCGTTTCGTATGGAATTTTCAACTTATGTTTTTTTTTTTTTTTTGTTTTTTTTTATGGGTGACTTTAAAAGATAACATTATCAATGGCCACTAATTGTTTGGTTTAATCTCCGGGTACCTACGTGCTATGGCAACCACACCAAAGAAGTAAAGTTAGGTTAATTCTAATGAAATATATCAAAATAGGATGAAAATATAAGACTTTAGTAACAAATTATGGAAACTACAGCACATAATTATGGGAACCAGGCCACCCAGAACACATTATACTAAATAACTAATCTATCTAACCTAGCCAACTCTATATATTAAATATTGAAGTAAAATATACCTGTATAGTAGTTTATCTCACTGAGACTAAGCTAATTATCTCCGAATGCATACAGAGAAACCGGTTTTACTCAGATCAAGAACTTGAGTGTGGTCGCTATAACACGTAAGTACCCAATCTCTGTTCTAAAATGGTGGGTAGCAACAGGTGACGGGGCTAAAACTGTAGTCCTTTAAGCCTATTATGTATTCCGAACAAAATTACAACCAATAACAAAGATTAATATAATTGGCTTTTGGAAAGCACCCTTTCTTCAGTTGTATATACGCGTGACCGCCGTTGAATTCTTGTTCAAAATATCTACATTACAAATTTGGCTTTGTTTAAGTATAAACAAATGTTTTAAAAATCATAATCTCAAATTTTTTACTTCTATATAATATCCTACCTACTTTAAGCCATCTACTTTAATTTCGTACCATGTAATAAACTCATAAATAAAACATTTTTCCTATTCTTATTCTTGCTGTGCTCTTTTTTTTACAGATTCATAAGAGGAATAAAGTTCTTTTAAATTCGTTTGGGAGAAAGAATTTTAAATATTTTACAATGTAGACAAAAAACTGAATTTAATGTAATCCTTCACAATCTCAGGAACTCAGCAGACCCCATTGTTCGTGATATTCCATCAGAGAATTGAATGAAAAGCATTAATGGTAAACATGAGATAACTTCGTTTTTCGTGCCTCTGAATTTTGAATTTTAAATAAGATGTCAAAACTTCACCTCTGCTGTTGAATGATGCAAAAAAAAAAAAAGATTAGAATATTAAACTAAGGAAATGTTCAGAAACAGAGATATTTCCAAGACAGTGCAGTCATCCCCATACGTAAGTTATTCAAATAATAAAAAACTAAATAGATGAATTACATAGACAAAAATAAGAAATTACAGATAAAACCGTAAAAAATTATGTGAATTATTATTACTTGCGTAACCAAATACCACCTCCTTCTGTACGCGCCTGAATAAAATAAAATGTCAATAACAATAGATACTTTCAACTGGATGATCACTTGTCAAAAAAGGCAAATTATATATAAAAACATGTAAGAAGTGATAGGTCTTTTGGGGTAGCTGGTGTACCTGTCAAGAAATCATGGAAAAATTATGAGAATTTGGGGTCTTTTTGGGGGAGTGAGGGCACGGGTTGGTAGTGATTATAACAAACAACACATTGAAAATGTCAATTATATGAGCAATTGTCGCCCCAATCAATCGTTATTGTAATTTCTACACATGAATCTAGTCCTAATTCAGAAGTGTACATGGGGTCTCTAGGCCTTTACCCAATTCTTGCATAAAATAAAGAGCTTGAGTTTTTCAAAGTCATGTATGTCATTTTTCTTAATTTCTACCTAATTCACCTTTTAGTTGTTGTTTTGAATGTGTGTTTTTTCTCAGAATACCCTCACCCGTAATACATTCTGGCAAATATGCTTTGCCTAATACAATGTATTTCCCAAGAACTGTTGGCGCAATGTTCTGAAAATGTTCTGAATTTACGGCTCTACAGAGTGAACTCACATGAATTTTTGCACAAACATTACGTTTTCATTGCTTTATAGACAGTTTTCTTTTCCTATAAGTTTCATATTTTTGTGAGTTTCAGAAAATTTGTGAAGCTGCTCTCTAATGCTTAAAATATATAAGCCCCTGAATTTGTATTTAATTTTTTTATTATTATTGGGAATCCTTACGTGAGAGCAACTATATTTTTTTTTTATGAACGCCATTTTCACCCTGAGAACCCTATACATTAAAAAAAAAAAATTTGCATTTGCGTGCCAAAAATTTGCTACTGTCAAAAAAAACAAAATTGCTAAATTTATCCGAAGGAAGAAGACGCCTGTAAATGTATTTATGTACTTTACGCGGACCCAAAGGAACCAAGAGCCTCCCAACACTAGGGAGATTTCTAAAACAGCGCATGCTTTTACTGTGCTTGAGGATATTACCTTCTGATAGTACGATTAATTCTTCCGAAGCTGATTAACATGTAATCCCAGCTCAGCTCCTGTTTGAAGTAATTTCTGTTAGTTTTAAATTTAAGTTGATTATTTCAATTTGCAATTGCTTTGGATCTCGTTTGTTCATTAATAGTGATCTCTGTTCATTTTATGTTTGAAGTAATTAAAAAAAAATATTTTCCACAAAAAAGTTTTCAAAAAAAGTAAAGAACTCCATTAAACTAAAAATGAACAAAATAGAAACAAATAATCTACCAAGCATACAACTACCACAAATCAGCATCGATAAAATAATGAAACCCATAACAAACAGATATTGTAATAAATAACCAAGTCAAGCTCAAAACGAGCAGAAATTAACATGAGTAGAGTTCAAAACCCCTATGCTCTCTAAAACCCAGAATAAAATTTGCACTTTGCTGAAAAAAATTCAAATGAACGTACATTGTCAGCTTAGTATACATGCGCTAATATTTATTCCGTAAAACCTTAATTAATTTTTGATTTCTTAAAGTTATAAAAGTGAAAACATTTAAAAGACTTTTTTTAAGTAAAGTGCAAATTTCATTGTGTCTTTTAGGGGTTTTGAACTCTACTCATGTTAATTTCTGGTTGTTTTGAGTTTGAATCAGTTATTTATTGTAATTTCTGTTCGTTTTGCGTTTCTTTCATTTATTGATGCTGGTTTGTGGAAGTTGTAGGCTTGGTAGATTATTTGATTCTATTTTTGTTCATTTTTGGTTTAACGGAGTTCTGTACTTTTTTTTGAAAAACTTTTTGCAGAAAAAGTTTTGTAATTAATTTCTGTTCGATTTATATTGACATAGTCTTTTTCAGGGAGAAAGACTAAGCCTCTTCTAAAGTTAAACAACCATCCCTTAAATAAAAACCTTAAATACCCCCTGGGCGTAACTTACAACCCTTTCCCCTAATCTCTGGGTTTTTGTCAAAACCAAAAGCCCTGTTATATAATATTTAGACTATTTTGAGTAGAATGGCTATCTCAAAATTTCTATTTGGTGCAAATCGGGACAATACGACGTGTGTGTGTGTGTGTGTGTGTGTGGGGTGTGGGGGGGGGGGGGGGGGGGGGGGGGGGGGGGGGGGGGGGGGGGGGTTAGCAGGCCTCCGATCACTTTGACTCTTAAAAAGAGCATTGGAGCGTCTGATTACCAATCCAATCAGCCCCCTCTAAAGAGGGATGTGGGGGGAGGGTCGTCAGCCTCAAAGACATAATGTCCGGACCTTTCAACTACGTTGAACAAAATGGTCATATCAAAACGTTAATCAGAAATGTTTGGGGAAAGGATGGGCATGGGGGAGGGGGGATTCCCTCCGATTATTCTCGACTACTAAAAAGGGCAATAGCCCTCTCAATGTTTTAATCGAATGAGCCCTTTTTGAAGTTTCTACGACAACACTTTCTATAAAAACATTATGTGCCCCCAGGGCAAAACTTAGAGCCTTAGCCCTGAGGGCTGTGGGGGAGGCGGGGTTGTCATTCTCAAAAACATAATTTATGGACCCTTCAACTACTTTCAACAAAATGGCTCTACCAAA
The DNA here is from genome assembly GCA_027921565.1 of Artemia sinica. Classification (NCBI taxonomy): domain Eukaryota; kingdom Metazoa; phylum Arthropoda; class Branchiopoda; order Anostraca; family Artemiidae; genus Artemia; species Artemia sinica. The sequence goes on along the minus strand of CM051266.1, from coordinate 23,835,289 downwards.
ATGTTTATTGGAAGTTTTAGGGGAAATGATAGGCGTGGGGGGGCATTAACCCCCTGACCGCTTTGTACTTTTAACAGGGACACTAGCCCTCTCAATTCCCAATTGAATGAGTCCTTTTTGAAGTTTCTATGACAATGCTTTCTATAAAAACTTCATCTGCCCCCAGAGCATTAGTTACAATTGTTTCCCTGGGGACTGTGGGGGGTTTGTCATCCTTAAATACATAATTTCCGGACCTTTCAACTAAGTTGAACAAAATGGCTATCTCAAAATTTTGATTGAATGTGTACGAAGAAATGGTGGGCTTGAGAGGGGGGTTAGTTGCCCTCCAATTACTTTTGACAATTAAAAAGGGTACTACCCCTTTCATTTTCCATTAGAATGAGCCCTTTTCGAAGTTTCTACGACTACATTTTCTATAAAAACATTATAGGCCACCAGGGCAAAACTTACAACCCTTGCCCATAGGGTTTTGGAGGGTTGTCTTCCTGAAAGACCTAAATTCCAGAACTTTAAACTCCGTTGAACAAAACGGCTATCTGAAAATTTTGATTGAACAGGTTTGGGGAAGTGGTGGGCGTGAGATGGGGGTTAGTTGCCCTTCAATCTCTTTCGACTATTAAAAGAGCACTAGCCCTCTCAATATACAATCAAATTAGCCCTTTTTGAAGTTTCTACAACAATGCTTTCTATAAAAACCCTATATACTCCCAGGGCATAACTTAAAGCCCTTACCCTGAGGGCTATGAAGGGAGGGGGGGGGGGGTTCATCCTAAAGAACTAATTTCTAGAGCTTTCACTAGCCCTTTCAATTTCCAATCAAATGAGCCCTTTTTAAGTTTCTACGATAACGCTTTCTATAAAAAAACCTTATATGTCCGTTTTATTAAAAGAGCACTAGCCCCTCAATTTCCAATCAAATTAGCCCTTTTTGAAGTTTCTACAACAATACTTTCTATAAAAACCTTATATTTTCCCAGGGCATAACTTAAAGCCCTTACCCTGAGGGTTATGGGGGGGGGGGGTGTCATCCTCAAAGAACTAATTTCTAGAGCTTTCAACTATGTTGAAAAAGTGGCTATCTAAAAATTTTGATTGCATGTGTATGGGAAAATGATGGGCGTGAGAGGGGGGTTAAGCCCCAGGGCATAACTTACAGCCCTTACCCTAAGGGCTCTGGGAGTTTTCATCCTCAAAGACCTGATTTCCAGAAATTTCTACTACGTTGAACAAAATGGCTATCTCAAAATTTTGATTGGATGTGTTTGGGGAAATGGTGGGCGTAAGAGGGGGGTCAGTTGCCCTCCAAGCACTTTCGACTATTAAAAAGGACACTAGCCCTTTCAATTTCCAATGAAATAAGCCCTTTTGAAGTTTCTACGATAACGCTTTCTATAAAAAAAAAAACTTATATGTCCAAAGGGCATAACTTACAACCCTGGCCCTTAGGGGTGTGGGGGGTTTGTCACCCACAAGGACATAATTTCTAGAACTTTCAACTACGTTGAACAAAAAGACTATCTCAAAATTTTGATATGATCTGTTTGGGGAAATGGTGGGCGTGAGAGGGGGGTTAGTTGCCCTCCAACCACTTTCGACCATTAAAAAAGGAAATAGCTCTTTCAATTTCCAATCAAATAAGTTATTTTTGAAGTTTCTACGACAAACCTTGCTATAAAAAAAACCTTATGTGCCCCCAGTTGCCCTCCGATCACTTTCAACTATTAAACAGGGCATTAGCCATTTAAATTCCCAATCGACTGAGCCCTTTCTGAAGTTTCTACGACAACGCTTTCTACAAAAACCTTATATGCCCCACGGGTATAACTTACAACCCTTGCCCTGAGGACTGTGCGGGGGATCATCCTAATAGACCTAATTTCCAGAATTTTCAACTACGTTGAACAAAATGGCTTTCTCAAAATTCTGATTGCATCTGTTTGGGGAAAGGATGGGCATGACAGGGGAGCTAGTTGCCCTCCAATCACTTTTGACTATTACAAAAGGGCACTAGCCCTTTTAGTTTCCAGTCGAATGAACCCATTTACAAGTTTCTACGGCAACGATTTAAAAAAAAAAAAACCTTATATGCCCCTAGGGCATAACTTACAACCCTTGCCCTGAGGGCTGTGGGAGGAATGTCCTTCTCAAAGACATAATTTCCAGATCTTGCAGTTACGTTAAACAAAATGTCTATCTCAAAATTTTGATTGGATGGGTTTGGGGAAATGGTGGGCGTGGGAGGGGTGTAAGTTACTTTCAATCACTTTTGACTATTAAAAGAGGTATAAGCCCTTCCAATTCCCAATCAAATGAGCCCTTTTTGAAGTCTATACGACAACTCCTTCGATACGAAGTGCCCTGGTCTAAAAGAAAGAAAAAAAAAATACATTTTGCCAACATCGTTTTTTACTTAGGCAACGCTTAGGCAACGTTTTTTACGCTGCCTATGATTATTGTTTGACTTTATTTCTCCTCGTCTTCGGTTTATTATAGCTCTTTACTTTGGAATTATTTTTTGAGTTAATATATGTTTGCTATTAATTTCCACTGTTGTTTATTGGTTTATAAAAGAAATTAAATAAAAAAAAACAAGTTTTTTTTAACTGAAAGTAAGGAACGACGTTAAAACTTAAAATGAACAGAAATTATTCCGTATATGAAAGGGGCTTTCCCCTCCTCAACGCCTCGCTCTTTACGCTAAAGCTTGACTTCCTCACAACTCTATTTTTTTTAAACAATAAAAAACTTTAGCGTAAAGAGCGAGGCGTTGAGGAGGGAACAGCCCCTTTCATATACGGAATAATTTCTGTTCGTGTTAAGTTTTAACGTCGTTCCTTACTTTCAGTTAAAAAAAACTTGTTTTTTTTTATTTAATTTTTGAACTTTTTTGAATTAATGCAGGTTTTGATATTGGCTCACCGTACATGAATAATTAAAACAAAATTTGCATATTAATTTAATTTTATTTGGTTAAATGGCTTTCTCGAAACTTATTTAATTTTATTTGCGAACGTTTTTATTAGTAATAAATATACGTACTTACGAATTAACTGACGTAACGAACTTCTATATTCATAGATTTTTAATACGTATATTAGGGGGTTCGTCCCCTAGTCAATACCTTGCTCTTTAAGCTAAAGTTCGAATTTTGTTCCAATTCTTTAAAAATGACCCCTTAATCACAAAGGCAGTTAATTAGAATAAATAGCTCTTATGAAAGTACTACAAAATCTTTGGCTTAAAGAGCGAGGTATTGACTAGGGGGTGAACCCAATCATATATGTAATATTTTCTGTTCGTTTGAATTTTTGATGTTGCTCCTTACTTTCAGTTGAAAAACTTTTTTTTTAATTAATTTCTGATCTTTTTCTTTAATAATGATGGAAAATCCAACGCCCCCTTCATAGCAATGTCCTTTCCCCCATGAAAACTTCCTTCATGGAAAGATCCTCCCATATAACCCCCGTCTCCCCCACCTACCAGAACAAATCCCCCCTGAAAACGTCTGTATGCTTCCCAATAACCAATACTATATGTTATTGGTTATTGGGAAGCATAACCAATAACATATAGTTATGAACATTGGGTAAAGTTCATAACTTTCAGCCCTCCCCCCGGGGACTTCGGGGGATTAAGTCATCCTAAAAGACATAATTATCATATTTTCGGCCATGCTGAACAAAATGGTTATCTCAAAATTTTGATCAGGTGACTTTGGGAAAAAAATGAGCGTGGGAGGAGGCCTAGTTGCCCTCCATTTTTTGGTCCCTTAAAAAACGCACTAGAACTTTTAATTTCTGTTCCAACGAGCCCTTCCACGATATTCTTGGACCACTGGGTCGATACAATCACCCCTGGGGAAAAAAAAACAAAAAACAAATAAACACGCATCCGTGATCTTTCTTCTGGCAAAAAAAATGCATTTTCCACATTTTTGTAGATAGGTGCTTGAAACCTCTACAGTAGGGTTCGCTTATACGCTGAATATGATGGTGTGATTTTCATTAAGGTTCTATAGCTTGTAGGGGGTCTTTCCCCCTTTTTTCGAAAATCAGCCAAATTTTCTCAGGCGCGTCACTTTTGATGGATAAATTTAAACTTGATGAAACTTATATATTTATAATCAGCATTAAATGTGATTCCTTTGATGCATCTATATCAAAATTTCGTTTTTAAGAGTTTCGGTTACCATTGAGCCGGATCGCTCCTTACTTACAGTTCGTTACCACGAACTGTTTGATATTTGTAAAGTTTGTTGGTTTGCTGATTGGAACAACCGGCCCCCATCCGCATATAACCTCGAGTATAGATATCAACTAATTTTATTATAAGAAACTTGTGTGTTGTGTTTTTTTTTATCTACATGTTTCTTTAAATATATTTATTTTGAGCTTAGATTTTTAAAGGGCTCTAATTAGTTGTTTGAAATCTAAAACAAATAAGACGTCAAGAATCTATCCAACCAGATTTTATTCCGGTTGGGTTTCTTTTAGTTCTGAAACATTCCTTAAACTTATCAAAATGAAAGTCTTAGCTCATCTAGAGATATTTCACCTACGCCCTTTTAATATCATGGATGTAGATAGTTTCTTTTGATTCATAAGAATCCCTCAACATTCCCTGGAGTTTTAAAGTTTTGCCCTTAGGAGTTCTTAGATATTACAGATACAGAATTTAGACAACCTTTATTTAAATAGTGTCTTTTGATATAGCTCAACATCTTCCTCAGCGTTCTCTCAGTATTTCAAAATAATACCCTTAGCCGTTCCTAGGACATTGCAAATGCTCCTTTTTAACCAGGTGGATAAATTTAGGGTCTTTTTATTTAGTTCAATATCCCCTCAACATACCCTGAAAGATTAAACTTAATACCCGTTGTGATTCCTGAGATATGCAGACACACTCTGTTGACAACCTGGATGCACATGGTGTCTTTTAATTTATTTCAATATGCGTTGAAAGTTTCAACTTAAAACACCTAGGAGATATTGCCTTTTGATTTCGCTCAACATCCCTAACTACGTACCATTAATACCCCTATATCTTTCTGAATCTCCCCTAGGATTAAAACAAAGTTTTTTGGTAATTTTATTAAATAATATCCTTTTTTGGTATTTTCACTGAAAAAAATCGGAAAAAACCCTAAATCGGGAAAATATTTTACCTCATAGTTTTCGTTCGGGAATCGTACCATCGGTTTTGAAAAAGGGAAAAGGCGCAGAACAGTGTTCCAGTTATCAACCAATTACAGTGTCTTGCATCATGAGCAAGCTATTTGAATATGTCGTCTTGCCTTAAATTTTGACTAAACATGATTTTTTTTTTGTTATCAAGTTGAGTTCAGATCGGGGTTTGGTTGTTCTTAAGCCCTTCTAGGGTACTTGATCAGCTGCTGATTTTGGCAAAGACGCAAAAACGACCATTTTATTTTTGCTCGGTTGATGTTTCGGGTGCTTTTGATAATGTCGTACATTTGCAAGCGCTTTATTGTTTAGTTAGAGCAGGAGTCAATTTTTCCGTCGTAAAAGTTCTCCAATATTAGAATTTTAATTCGTTTGTTCGGTTGAAAGGGATGTCTGACATATATGAGGCTATCAAACAGTTCTTGGTGTAAGGAGCGTAAGTAAGGAGTGACCCTACTCAATAGAAGCCAAAACTCTGAAAAACGGATTTTTGACACCTATAGATATATCAAAAGAATAAGATTAATATGATGATTTCAAATATATAAGCTTCATTAAGGTTAATTTTACTCATCAAAGACTACGAACCTGAGAAAAATTACCTGACTTTCGGAAAAAGGGGGAAACTCACCCTAAAAGCTATAGAATCTTGATGAAAATTACCACACCATCAAATTCAGCGTATCAGTAGGAAAGCCATAATATCTCCGAAACGAACACTGTGCTGCCATCTACAATTGAGTCTAACGCTGACAGTACATAATTTATGCATGTTTTTATGGTTTTTGTCACTGAGAATGAAAAACAGGATTTTTCTTACTTTGATGTATTTTCATGGTTTATTAATGTCTAATGGGTTCAAGGTCGATTTATTTGTTGTTGTTTGTCCAGGTGTAATGACTCCTGGGGTGAAGTTTGCACATGCGCATTGACGGTGGGGAGAGATGTATTGATCTAGGACTCGAGGGGGAAGTGAATTTCCGAGAACTTGATTGACATAATCGATGGGGGAATGTTTTGATCCAGGACTAAACTAGGACAAGTACAAACAGTACATAATTTATGCATGTTTTTATGGTTTTTGTCACTGAGAATAAAAAAACAGGATTTTTCTCACTTTGATGTATTTTCATGGTTTATTAATGTCTAACCTGTCAAGGTCAATTGATTTGTTGGTGTTCGTCCAGGAGAATTGTCTCCGGGCGAAGTTTGCACATGCGCATTGACGGTGGGGAAGAGATATATTGATCTTAGAGATGAAGAGATTAACGCGGGAAAGGGTTTCCTAGGAATTTCAAATGTGACAGCGCAGGGATGCCAAAACAAAAGGAACACGCAGAAATTACGTTTAGGGATTATTTGGGCGAAACAGTTTTGAGACATTTTAGAAGATGATTTAAGCGAAACCGTTTGAGGCATTTTAGAAGATGATTTTAGAAGATGATTTAGAAGAGGATTTGAGGGTGAAACTCTGTGGTTGTTATAATACACAAGTTCCATTTGAACAGTCTTGTGAGGTCCCTTACCCCAACAACCCCCCTACCCCAACCCCAAAGGACCCCGACCCCCCACCCATCCCCACCCCAACCCCGAAGGAACCCCCCGGCCCCCCAATGGTCCCCCGAGCCCCCAAAGGCCCCCCGAGCCCCCTAAGGGCCCTCGGGCCCCCAAATACCCAGGCCCCCCAGTGCCCTCGGGCCCCCACATTTTTTTAATACTTTCGATTCTATTTTTCTGCATGTCTGGGTTGATGTTTGCAAGTCCAAGAATTTGTCTTTGTTGCTTTGAATGTCTAAAGTGTCTGTATTTCTCTGTTTGGGTGTTTGATTCTATTTTTTTGCATGTCTGGGTTTGTGTTTGCAAGTCCAAGAATTTGTCTTTGTTGGTTTGAATGTCTAAAGTGTTTGTCTTTCTCTGTTTTGGATGTCTGATTCTATTTGTTTGCATGTCTGGGTTGATGTTTGCAAGTCCAAGAATTCGTCTTTGTTGGTTTGAATGTCTATAGTGTCTGTCTTTCTCTGTTTGTGTGTCTGATTCTCTTTGTTTGCATGTCTGGGTTGGTGTTTGCAAGTCGAAGAATTTGTCTTTGATGGTTTGAATGTCAAAAGTGTCTGTCTTTCTCTGTTTGTGTGTCTGATTCTATTTGTTATAAGTGTCTGTCTTTCTCTGTTTGTGTGTCTGATTCTATTTGTTTGCATGTCTGGGTTAGTGTTTACAAGTCCAACTATTTGTCTTTGTTGGTTTGAATGTCTAGAGTGTCTCTCTTTCTGAGTTTGTGTGTCTGATTCTATTTGTTTGCATTTCTGGGTTGGTGTTTGCAAGTCCAAGAATATCACTGTTTGTGTGTCTGATTCTATTTGTTTGCATGTCTGGGATGGTGTTTGCAAGTCCAAGAATTTGTCTTTGTTGGTTTGAATGTCTAAAGTGTATGTCTTTCACTGTTTGTGTGTCTGATTCTATTTGTTTGCATGTCTGGGTTGGTGTTTCCATGTCCAAGAATTTGTCATTGATGGTTTGAATGTCTAAAGTGTCTGTCTTTCTCTGTTTGCGTGTCTGATTCTATTTGTTTGCATGTCCAGGATGGTGTTTGCTAGTCCAAGAATTTGTCTTTCATGGTTTGAAAGTCTAAAGTGTCTGTCTGTCTCTGTTTATGTGTCTGATTCTATTTGTTTACATGTCCGGGTTGATGTTTGCAAGTCCAAGAATTTGTCTTTGTTGGTTTCAATGTCTAAAGTGTCTGTCTTTCAATGTTTGTGTGTCTGATTCTATTTGTTTGCATGTCAGGCCTGGTGTTGGCTTGTCCAATAATTTGTCTTTGTTAGTTTAAATGCCTAAAGTGTCTGTCCTTCTCTGTTTGTGTGTATGATTCTGTTTGTTTGCATGTCTGGGTTGGTGTTTGCAAGTCCAAAAATTTGTCTTTGTTGGGTTGAATGTCTAAATTGTCTGTCATTCTCTGTTTGTGTGTCTGATTCTATTGTTTGCATGTCTGGGTTGGTGTTTGCAAGTCCAAGAATTTGTCATTGTTGGTTTGAATGTCTAAAGTGTCTGTCATTCTCTGTTTGTGTGTCTGATTCTATTTGTTTGCATATCTGGGTTGATGTTTGCAAGTCCAAGTATTTGTCATTGTTGGTTTGAATGTCTGAAGTGTCTGTCTTTCTCTGTTTATGTGCCTGATTCTATTTGTTTACATGTCTGGGTCGGTGTTTGCAAGTCCAAGTATTTGTCTTTGTTGGTTTGAATGACTAAAGTGTCTGTCTTTCTCTGTTTATGTGTCTGATTCTCTATGGTTGCATGTCTGGGTTGGTTTTTGCCAGTCCAAGAATTTGTCTTTGATGGTTTGAATGTCTAAAGTGTCTGTCTTTCTCTCTTTGAATGTCTGATTCTATTTGTTTGCATGTCTGGGTTGGTGTTTGCAAGTCCAAGAATTTGTCTTTGTTGGTTTGACTGTCTAAAGTGTCTGTTTTTCTCTGTCTGTGTGTCTGATTCTATTTTTTTGCATGTCTGGGCTGGTGTTTGCAAGTCCAAGAATTTGTCTTTGTTGGTTTGAATGTCTAAAGTGTCTGTCTTTCACTGTTTGTGTGTCTCATTCTATTTGTTTACATGTCTGGGTTGGTGTTTGCAAGTCCAAGAATTTGTCTTTGCTGGTTTGAATGCCTAAAGTGTCTGTCTTTCACTGTTTGTGTGTCTGGTTCTATTTGTTTGCATGTCTGGGTTGGTGTTTGCAAGTCCAAGAATTTGTCTTTGTTGGTTTGAATGTCTAAACCGTCTGTCTTTCTCGGTTTGGGTGTTTGATTCTATTTGGTTGCATGGCTGGGTTGGTGTTCGCAAGTCCAAGAATTTGTCTTTGTTGGTTTGAATGTCTAAAGTGTATGTCTTTCACTGTTTGTGTATCTGATTCTATTTGTTTGCATGTCTGGGCTGGTGTTTCCACGTCCAAGAATTTGTCATTGATGGTTTGAATGTCTAAACCGTCTGTCTTTCTCGGTTCGGGTGTTTGATTCTATTTGGTTGCATGGCTGGGTTGGTGTTTGCAAGTCCAAGAATTTGTCTTTGTTGGTTTGAATGTCTAAAGTGTATGTCTTTCACTGTTTGTGTGTATGATTCTATTTGTTTGCATGTCTGGGTTGGTGTTTGCAAGTCCAAGAATTTGTCTTTGTTGGGTTGAATGTCTAAAGTGTCTGTCATTCTCTGTTTGTGTGTCTGATTCTATTGTTTGCATGTCTGGGTTGGTGTTTGCAAGTCCAAGAATTTGTCATTGTTGGTTTGAATGTCTAAAGTTTCTGTCATTCTCTGTTTGTGTGTCTGATTCTATTTGTTTACATGTCTGGGTTGGTGTTTGCAAGTCCAAGAATTTGTCTTTGTTGGTTTGAATGACTAAAGTGTCTGTCTTTCTCTGTTTATGTGTCTGATTCTATATGGTTGCATGTCTGGGTTGGTTTTTGCAAGTCCAAGAATTTGTCTTTGATGGTTTGAATGTCTAAAGTGTCTGTCTTTCTCTGTTTGTGTGTCTGATTCTATTTGTTTGCATGTCTGGGTTGGTGTTTGCAAGTCCAAGAATTTGTCTTTGTTGGTTTGAATGTCTAAAGTGTCTGTTTTTCTCTGTTTGTGTGTCTGATTCTATTTGTTTGCATGTCTGGGTTGGTGTTTGCAAGTCCAAGAATTTGTCTTTGTTGGTTTGAATGTCTAAAGTGTCTGTCATTCTCTGCTTGTGTGTCTGATTCTATTTGTTTGCATGTCTGGGTTGGTGTTTGCAAGTCCAGGTATTTGTCTTTGTTGGTTTGAATGTCTAAAGTCTCTGTCTTTCACTGTTTGTGTGTCTCATTCTATTTGTTTACATGTCTGGGTTGGTGTTTGCAAGTCCAAGAATTTGTCTTTGCTGGTTTGAATGCCTAAAGTGTCTGTCTTTCACTGTTTGTGTGTCTGGTTCTATTTGTTTGCATGTCTGGGTTGGTGTTTGCAAGTCCAAGAATTTGTCTTTGTTGGTTTGAATGTCTAAACTGTCTGTCTTTCTCGGTTTGGGTGTTTGATTCTATTTGGTTGCATGGCTGGGTTGGTGTTTGCAAGTCCAAGAATTTGTCTTTGTTGGTTTGAATGTCTAAAGTGTCTGTCTTTCTCAGTTTGTTTGTCTGATTCTATTTGGTTGCATTCCCGGGTTGGTGTTTTCAAGCCCAAGTATTTGTCTTTGTTGGTTTGAATGTCTAAAGTGTCTGTCTTTCTCTGTTTGTGTGTCTGATTCTATTTGTTCGCATGTCTGGTTGATGTTTGCAAGTCCAAGTATTTGTCTTTGTTGGTTTGAATGTCTAAAGTGTCTGTGTTTCTCTGTTTGTGTGTCTGATTCTATTTGTTTGCATGTCTGGGTTGATGTTTGCAAGTCCAAGTATTTGTCTTTGTTGGTTTGAATGTCTAAAGTGTCTGTCTTTCTCTGTTTGTGTGTCTGATTCTATTTGTTTGCATTTCTGGGCTGTTGTTTGCAAGTCCAAGAATTTGTCTTTGTTGGTTTGAATGTCTAAAGTGTCTGTCTTTCTCTGTTTGTGTGTCTGATTCTATTTGTTTGCATGTCTGGGTTGGTGTTTGCAAGTCCAAGAATTTGTCTTTGTTGGTTGGAATGTCTAAAGTGTCTGTCTTTCTCTGTTTGTGTGTCTGATTCTATTTGTTTGCATGTCTGGGTTGTCGTTTGAAAGTCCAACTATTTGTCTTTGTTGGTTTGAATGTCTGAAGTGGCTGTCTTTCTCTGTTTGTGTGTCTGATTCTATTTGTTTGCATGTCTGGGTTGGTGTTTGCATGTCCAAGTATTTGTCTGTGTTGTTTTGAATGTCCAAAGTGTCTGTCATTCTCTGTTTGTGTGTCTGATTCTGTTTGTTTGCACGTCTGGGTTGGTGTTTGCAAGTCCAAGAATTTGTCATTGATGGTTTGAATGTCTAAAGTGTCTGTCTTTCTCTGTTTGTGTGTCTGATTCTATTTGTTTGCATGTCTGGGTTGGTGTTTGCAAGTCCAAGTATTTGTCTTTGTTGGTTTGAATGTCTAAAGTGTCTGTCTTTCTCTGTTTGTGTGTCTGATTCTATTTGTTTACATGTCTGGGTTAGTGTTTGCAAGTCCAAGAATTTGTCTTTGTTGCTTTGAATGTCTAAAGTGTCTGTCTGTCTCTGTTTGAGTGTTTGATTCTATTTGTTTGCATGTCTGAGTTGATGTTTGCAAGTCCAAGAATTTGTCTTTGATGGTTTGAATGTCCAAAGTGTCTCTCTTTCTCTGTTTGTGTGTTTGATTCTATTTGTTTGCATGTCTGGGTTGGTGTTTGCAAGTCCAAGAATTTTTCTTTGTCAGTTTGAATGTCTATAGTGTCTGTCTTTCTCTGTTTGTGTGTCTGATTCTATTTGTTTGCATGTCTGGTTTGGTGTTTGCAAGTCCAAGAATTTGTATTTGTTGGTTTGAATGTCCAAAGTGTCTGTCTTTCTCTGTTTGTGTGTCAGATTCTATTTGTTTGCATGTCTGGGTTGGTGTTTGCAGGTCCAACTATTTGTCTTTGTTGGTTTGAATGTCTAATGTGTCTGTTTTTCTCTGTTTGTGTGTCTGATTCTATTTGGTTGGATGTCTGGGTTGGTGTTAGCAGGTCCAACTATTTGTCTTTGTTGGTTTGAATGTCTAAAGTGTCTGTATTTCTCTGTTTGTGTGTCTGATTCTATTTGTTTGCATGTCTGGGTTGGTGCTTGTAAGTCCAACCATTTGTCTCTGTTGGTTTGAATGTCTAAAGTATCTATCTTCCTCTGTTTGTGTGTCTGATTCTATTTGTTTGCATGTCTGGGTTGGTGTTTGCAAGTCCAAGTATTTGTCTTTGTTGGTTTGAATGTCTAAAGTGTCTGTCTTTATCTGTTTGTGTGTCTGATTCTATTTTTTTACATGTCTGGGATGGTGTTTGAAAGTCCAAGTATTTGTCTTTTTTGGTTAGAATGTCTAAAGTGTCTGTCTTTCTCTGTTTGTGTGTCTGATTCTATTTGTTTGCATGTCTGAGTTGGTGTTTACAAGTCCAAGAATTTGTCTTTTTGGTTTGAATGTCTAAAGTGTCTGTCTTTCTCTGTTTGTGTGTCTGATTCTATTTGTTTGCATGGCTGGGTTTGTGTTTGCAAGTCCAAGAATTTGTCTTTGTTAGTATGAATGTCTAAAGTGTTTGTCTTCCTCTGTTTATGTGCCTGATTCTATTTGTTTGCATGTCTGGGTTGATGTTTATAAGTCCAAGTATTTGTCATTGTTGATATGAATGTCTAAAGTGTCTGTCTTTCTCTGTTTGTGTGTCTGATTTTATTTGTTTTCATGTCTGGGTTGGTGTTTGCAAGTCCAATTATTTACCTTTGTTGATTTAAATGTCTAAAGTGTCTGTCTTTCTCTGTTTGTGTGTCTGATTTTATTTGTTTGCATGTCTGGGTTGGTGTTTGCAAGTCCAAATATTTGTCTTTGTTGGTTTGAATCTTTAAAGTGTCCGTCGTTCTCTGTTTGTGTGTCTGATTCTATTTGTTTGCATGTCTGGGTTGGTGGTTGCAAGTCCAAGTATTTGTCTTTGTCGGTTTGAATGTCTAAAGTGTCTTACGTGCACGCACACACGGAAACATCAAAACCATGGGGTTCTCCTACGTGCTGAATCTGAAATTGTAATTTTCAAGGAGATTATTTACTTAGCATGGCGCGCCATGCTAAGTGAACCTAAATGAACCCAACGTGAATGCAGATACTGTAACATAGTGTAACCGAACCTAACCTAACCACCGCACGTAACCTAGTGTAAATTAACCCCAAAAGGTCAAATAATCTCCTTGAAAATTACAATTTCAGTTTCAGCACGTAGGAGAAACCCATGGTTTTTATGTTTCCGTGTGTGCGTGCACGTAAGACACTTTAGACATTCAAACCGACAAAGACAAATACTTGGACTTGCAAACACCAACCCAGATGTACAAACAAATAGAATCAGACACACAAACAGAGAAAGACAGACACTTTAGACATTCAAACCAACAAAGACAAATATTTGGACTTGCAAACACCAACCCAGACATGCAAACAAATAGAATCAGACACACAAACAGAGAAAGACAGACACTTTAGATATTTAAATCAACAAAGATAAATATTTGGACTTGCAAACACCAACCCAGACATGAAAAAAATAGAATCAGACACACAAACAGAGAAAGACAAACACTTCAGACATTCAAACCAACAAAGACAAATACTTGGAGTTGCAAGCACCAATCCAGACATGCAAACAAATAGAATCAGACACACAAACAGAGAAAGACAGACTCTTTAGACATTCAAATCAACAAAGACAAATACTTGGACTTGCAAACACCAACCCAGACATGCAAACAAATAGATTCAGACACACAAACAGAGAAAGAAAGACACTTTAGACAATCAAATCAACAATGACAAATACTTGGACTTGAAAACATCAACCCAGACATGCAAACAAAAAGAATCAGACACATAAACAGAGAAAGACAGACACTTTAGACATTCAAACCAACAAAGTGAAATTCTTGGACTTGCAAACACCAACCCAGACATGCAAACAAATAGAATCAGACACACAAACAGAGAAAGACAGACACTTTAGACATTCAAACCAAAAAAGATAAATTCTTGGACTTGTAAACACCAACTCAGACATGCAAACAAATAGAATCAGACACACAAACAGAGAAAGACAGACATTTTAGACATTCTAACCAAAAAAGACAAATACTTGGACTTGCAAACACCAACCCAGACATGTAAACAAATAGAATCAGATACACAAACAGAGAAAGACAGACACTTTAGACATTCAAACCAACAAATACAAATACTTGGACCTGCAAACACCAACCCAGACATGCAAACAAATAGGATCAGAGACACAAACAGAGAAAGACAGAAACTTTAGACATTCAAACCAACAAAGACAAATACTTGGACTTGCAAACACCAACCAAGACATGCAAACAAATAGAATCAGACACACAAAAAGAAGACAGACACTTTAGACATTCAAACCAACAAAGACAAATAGTTGGACTTGCAAACACCAACCCAGACATGCAAACAAATAGAATCAGACACACAAACAGAGAAAGACAGACACTTTAGACATTCAAACCAACAAAGACAAATAGTTGGACCTGCAAACACCAACTGAGACATGCAACCAAATAGATTCAGACACACAAACAGAAAAAGACAGACACTTTAGACATTCAAACCATCAATGACAAATTCTTGGACTTGCAAACACCAACCCAGACGTGCAAACAAATAGAATCAGACACACAAACAGAGAATGACAGACACTTTAGACATTCAAACCAACCAAGACAAATACTTGAAAACACCATCCCAGAAATGCAAACAAATAGAATCAGACACACAAACAGAGAAAGAAAGACACTTTAGACATTCAAACCAACAAAGACAAATTCTTGGACTTGCAAACACCAACCAAGACATGCAAACAAATAGAATCAGACACACAAACAGAGAAAGACAGACACTTTAGACATTCAAACCAAAAAAGACAAATACTTGGACTTGCAAACATCAACCCAGACATGCAAAGAAATAGAATCACACTCACAAACAGAGAAAGACAGACACTTTAGACATTCAAACCAACAAAGACAAATACTTGGACTTGCAAACATCAACCCTGATATGAAAACAAATAGAATCAGACACACAAACAGAGAAAGACAGACACTTTAGACATTCAAACCAACAAAGACAAATACTTGGGCTTGCAAACACCAACCCAGGCATGCAACCAAATAGAATCAGACACACAAACTGAGAAAGACAGACAACTTAGACATTCAAACCAACAAAGACAAATTCTTGGACTTGCAAACACCAACCCAGGCATGCAACCAAATAGAATCAAACACCCAAACCGAGAAAGAAAGACACTTTAGACATTCAAACTAACAAAGACAAATTCTTGGACTTGCAAACACCAACCCAGACATGCAAACAAATAGAATCAGACACACAAACAGTGAAAGACAGACACTTTAGACATTCAAACCAACAAAGACAAATTCTTGGACTTGCAAACACCAACCCAGACATGTAAACAAATAGAATCAGACACACAAACAGTGAAAGACAGACACTTTAGACATTCAAACCAACAAAGACAAATACTTGGAATTGCAAACACCAACCCATACATGCAAACAAATAGAATCAGACACACAAACAGAGAAGGACAGAAACTTTAGACATTCAAACCAACAAAGAAATATTCTTGGACTTGCAAACACCAACCCAGATATGCAAAAAAATAGAATCAGACAAACAAACAAAGAAAGACAGACACTTTAGACATTCAAACCAACAAAGTCAAATTCTTGGACTTGCAAACACCAACCCAGACATGCAAACAAATAAAATCAGACACACAAACAGAGAAAGACAGACACTTTAGACATTTAAACCATCAAAGCCAAATTCTTGGACTTGCAAACACCAACCCAAACATGCAAACAAATAGAATCATACACACAAACAGAGAAAGACAGACACTTAGATATTCAAACCAACAAAGACAAATTCTTGGACTTGCAAACACCAACCCAGACATGCAAACAAATAGAATTAGACAAAAACAGAGAAGGACAGACACTTTAGGCATTTAAACCAACAAAGACAAATTCTTGGACATGCAAACACCAAGCCAGACATGCAAACAAATCGAATCAGACACACAAATAGAGAAAGACAGACACTTTAGACATTCAAACCAACAAAGACAAATTCTTGGACTTGCAAAAACCAACCCGGACATGCAACCATATAGAATCAGACACATAAACAGAGAAAGACAGACACTTTAGACATTCAAAACAACAATGACAAATACTTGGACTTGCAAACACCAACCCAGACATGCAAACAAATAGAATCAGACACACAAACAGAGAAAGACAGAAACTTTAGACATTCAAACCAACAATGACAAATACTTGACTTGCAAACACCAACCCAGACATGCAAACAAATAGAATCAGACACACAGACAGAGCATGATAGACACTATAGACATTCAAACCAACAATGACAAATTCTTGGACTTGCAAACACCAACCCAGACATGCAAACAATAGAATCAGACACACAAACAGAGAATGACAGACACTTTAGACATTCAAACCAACAAAGACAAATTCTTGGACTTGCAAACACCAACCCAAACATGCAAACAAATAGAATCATACAAACAAACAGAGACTTACAGACAATTAGACATTCAAACCAACAAAGACAAATTCTTGGACTTGCAAACACCAACCCAGACATGCAAACAAATAGAATTAGACACAAAAACAGAGAAGGACAGACACTTTAGGCATTTAAACCAACAAAGACAAATTCTTGGACATGCAAACACCAAGCCAGACATGCAAACAAATCCAATCAGACACACAAATAGAGAAAGACAGACACTTTAGACATTCAAACCAACAAAGTCAAATTCTTGGACTTGCAAACACCAACCCAGACATGCAAACAAATAGAATCAGACACACAAACAGAGAAAGACAGACACTTCAGACATTCAAACCATCAAAGCCAAATTCTTGGACTTGCAAACACCAACCCAAACATGCAAACAAATAGAATCATACACACAAACAGAGAAAGACAGACACTTAGACATTCAAACCAACAAAGACAAATTCTTGGACTTGCAAACACCAACCCAGACATGCAAACAAATAGAATTAGACACAAAAACAGAGAAGGACAGACACTTTAGGCATTTGAACCAACAAAGACAAATTCTTGGACATGCAAACACCAAGCCAGACATGCAAAAAAATCGAATCAGACACACAAATAGAGAAAGACAGACACTTTAGACATTCAAACCAACAAAGACAAATTCTTGGACTTGCAAAAACCAACCCGGACATGCAACCATATAGAATCAGACACATAAACAGAGAAAGACAGACACTTTAGACATTCAAAACAACAATGACAAATACTTGGACTTGCAAACATCAACCCAGACATGCAAACAAATAGAATCAGACACACAAACAGAGAAAGACAGACACTTTATACATTCAAACCAACAATGACAAATACTTGGACTTGCAAACACCAACCCAGACATGCAAACAAATAGAATTAGACACAAAAACAGAGAAGGACAGACACTTTAGGCATTTGAACCAACAAAGACAAATTCTTGGACATGCAAACACCAAGCCAGACATGCAAACAAATCCAATCAGACACACAAATAGAGAAAGACAGACACTTTAGACATTCAAACCAACAAAGACAAATTCTTGGACTTGCAAACACCAACCCAGACATGCAAACAAATAGAATCAGACACACAAACAGAGAAAGACAGACACTTTAGACATTCAAACCAACAAAGACAAATTCTTGGACTTGCAAACACCAACCCTGACATGCCAACAAATAGAATCAGACACACAAACAGAGAAAGACAGACACTTTAGACATTCAAACCAACAAAGACAAATTCTTGGACTTGCAAACATCAACCCAGACATGTAAACAAATAAAATCAGACACATAAACAGAGAAAGACAGACACTTTAGACTTTCAAACCATCAAAGACAAATTCTTGGACTTGCGAACACCATCCCAGACATGCAAACAAATAGAATCAAACGCACAAACAGTGATATTCTTGGACTTGCAAACACAAACCCAGACATGCAAACAAATAGAATCAGACATACAAACTGAGAAAGACAGACACTTTAGACATTCAAACCAACAAAGACAAATAGTTGGACTTATAAACACTAACCCAGACATGCAAACAAATAGAATCAGACACACAAACAGAGAAAGACAGACACTATAGACATTCAAACCAACAAAGACAAATTCTTGGACTTGCAAACAGCAACCCAGACATGCAAACAAATAGAATCAGACATCCCAAACAGAAAAAGACAAACACTTCAGACATTCAAACCAACAAAGACCAATTTTTGGACTTGCAAACACCAACCCAGACATGCAAATAAATAGAATCAAACACCCAAACAGAGAAAGACAGACACTTGAGACCTTCAAACCAACAAAAACAAATTCTTGGACTTGCAAACACCATCCCAGACATGCAAACAAATAGAATCAGACACACAAACCGAGAATGGCAGACACTTTAGACATTCAAACCAACAAAGACAAATTCTTGGACATACAAACACCAAGCCTGACATGCAAATAAATAGAATCAGACACACAAACAGAGAAAGACATACACTTTTTACATTCAAACCAACAAAGACAAATTCTTGGACTTGCAAACACCAGCCCTGACATGCCAACAAATAGAATCAGACACACAAACAGAGAAAGACATACACTTTAGACATTCAAACCAACAAAGACAAATTCTTGGACTTGCAAACATCAACCCGGACGTGTAAACAAATAGAATCAAACACATAAACAGAGAAAGACAGACACTTTATACTTTCAAACCATCAAAGACAAATTCTTGGACTTGCAAACACCATCACAGACATGCAAACAAATAGAATCAGACACGCAAACGGAGAAAGACAGACACTTTAGACATTCAAACCATCAATGACAAATTCTTGGACATGGAAACACCAACCCAGACATGCAAACAAATAGAATCAGACACACAAACAGAGAAAGACATACACTTTAGACATTCAAACCAACAAAGACAAATTCTTGGACTTGCAAACACCAACCAAGGCATGCAATCAAATAGAATCAAACACCCAAACCGAGAAAGAAAGACACTTTAGACATTCAAACTAACAAAGACAAATTCTTGGACTTGCAAACACCAACCAAGACATGCAAACAAATAGAATGAAACACATAAACAGTGAAAGACAGACACTTTAGACATTCAAACCAACAAAGACCAATTCTTGGACTTGCAAACACCATCCCAGACATGCAACCAAATAGAATCATACACACAAACTCAGAAAGACAGACACCTTAGACATTCAAACCAACAAAGACAAATTCTTGGACTTACAAACACCAACCAAGGCATGCAATCAAATAGAATCAAACACCCAAACCGAGAAAGAAAGACACTTTAGACATTCAAACTAACAAAGACAAATTCTTGGACTTGCAAACACCAACCAAGACATGCAAACAAATAGAATCAAACACATAAACAGTGAAAGACAGACGCTTTAGACATTCAAACCAACAAAGACAAATTCTTGGACTTGTAAACACCAAGCCAGACATGCAAATAAATCGAATCAGACACACGAATAGAGAAAGACAGACACTTTAGACATTCAAACCAACAAAGAAAAATTCTTAGACTTGCAAACACCAACCCAGACATGCAAACAAATAGAATCAGACACACAAACAGAGAAAGACAGACACTTTAGACATTCAAACCAACAAAGACAATATCTTGGACTTGCAAACTCCAACCCTGACATACCAACAAATAGAATCAGACACACAAACAGAGAAACACAGACACTTTAGACATTCAAACCAACAAAGACAAATTCTTGGACTTGCAAACATCAACCCAGACGTGTAAACAAATAGAATCAAACACATAAACAGAGAAAGACAGACACTTTAGACTTTCAAACCATCAAAGACAAATTCTTGGACTTGCAAACACCATCCCAGACATGCCAACAAATAGAATCAGACACACAAACAGAGAATGACAGACACTTTAGACATTCAAACCAACAAAGACAAATACTTGGACATGAAAACACCATCCCAGACATGCAAACAAATAGAATCAGACACACAAACAGAGAAACACAGACACGTTAGACATTCAAACCAACAAAGACAAATAGTTGGACTTGCAAACACCAACCCAGACATGCAAATAAATAGAATCAGACACACAAACAGAGAAAGACAGACACTTTAGACATTCCAACCAACAAAGACAAATTCTTGGACTTGCAAACACCAACCCAGACATGCAAACAAATAGAATCAGACACACAAACAGAGAAAGACAGACACTTTAGACATTCAAACCAACAAAGACAAATTCTTGGACTTGCAAACACCAACCCAGACATGCAAACAAATAGAATCAGACACACAAACAGAGAAAGACAGACACTTTAGACATTCAAACCAACAAAGACAAATACTTGGACTTGCAAACATCAGCCCAGACATGCAAAGAAATAGAATCAGACACACAGACAGAGAAAGACAGACACTTTAGACATTCAAACCAACAAAGACAAATACTTGGACTTGCAAACATCAACCCAGACATGCAAACAAATAGAATGAGACACACAAACAGAGAAAGACAGACACTTTAGACATTCAAACCAACAAAGACAAATACTTGGGCTTGCAAACACCAACCCAGGCATGCAACCAAATAGAATCAGACACACAAACTGAGAAAGACAGACACCTTAGACATTCAAACCAACAAAGACAAATTCTTGGACTTGCAAACACCAACCCAGGCATGCAACCAAATAGAATCAAACACCCAAACCGAGAAAGAAAGACACTTTAGACATTCAAACTAACAAAGACAAATTCTTGGACTTGCAAACACCAACCCAGACATGCAAACAAATAGAATCAGACACACAAACAGTGAAAGACAGACACTTTAGGCATTCAAACCAACAAAGACAAATTCTTTGACTTGCAAACACCAACCCAGACATGTAAACAAATAGAATCAGACACACAAACAGGGAAAGACAGACACTTTAGACATTCAAACCAACAAAGACAAATACTTTGAATTGCAAACACCAACCCAGACATGCAAACAAATAGAATCAGACAAACAAACAGAGAAGGACAGAAACTTTAGACATTCAAACCAACAAAGAAAAATTCTTGGACTTGCAAACACCAACCCAGACATGCAAACAAATAGAATCAGACACACAAACAGAGAAAGACAGACACTTTAGACATTCAAACCAACAAAGACAAATTCTTGGACTTGCAAACACCAACCCAGACATGCAAACAAATAGAATCAGACACACAAACAGAGAAAGACAGACACTTTAGACATTCAAACCGTCAAAGACAAATTCTTGGACTTGCAAAAACCAACCCAGACATGCAACCATATAGAATCAGACACATAAACAGAGAAAGACAGACACTTTAGACATTCAACACAACAATGACAAACACTTGGACTTGCAAACATCAACCCAGACATGCAAACAAATAGAATCAGACACACAAACAGAAAAAGACAGACACTTTGGACATTCAAACCAACAATGACAAATACTTGGACTTGCAAACACCAACCCCGACATGCAAACAAATAGAATCAGACACACAAACAGAGAATGATAGACACTATAGATATTCAAACCAACAAAGACAAATTCTTGGACTTGCAAACACCAACCCAAACATGCAAACAAATAGAATCATACACACAAACAGAGAAATACAGACACTTTAGACATTCAAACCAACAAAGACAAATTCTTGGACTTGCAAACACCAACCCAGACATGCAAACAAATAGAATTAGACACAAAAACAGAGAAGGACAGACACTTTAGCCATTCAAACCAACAAATACAAATTCTTGGACTTGCAAACACCAACCCAGACATGCAAACAAATAGAATCAGACACACAAACAGAGAAAGACAGACACTTTAGACATTCAAACCAACAAAGACAAATTCTTGGACTTGCAAACACCAACCCTGACATGCCAACAAATAGAATCAGACACATAAACTGAGAAAGAGAGACACTTTAGACTTTCAAACCATCAAAGACAAATTCTTGGACTTGCAAACACAATCCCAGACATGCCAACAAATAGAATCAGACACACAAACAGAGAAAGACAGACACTTTAGACATTCAAACCATCAATGACAAATTCTTGGACATGGAAACACCAACCCAGACATTCAAACAAATAGAATCAGACACACAAACAGTGAAAGGCATACTCTTTAGACATTCAAACCAACAAAAACAAATTCTTGGACTTGCGAACACCATCCCAGACATGCAAACAAATAGAATCAGACACACAAACAGTGATATTCTTGGACTTGCAAACACCAACCCAGACATGCAAACAAATAGAATCAGACATACAAACTGAGGTAGACAGACACTTTAGACATTCAAACCAACAAAGACAAATAGTTGGACTTGTAAACACTAACCCAGACATGCAAACAAATAGAATCAGACACACAAACAGAGAAAGACAGACACTTTTGACATTCAAACCTTCAAAGACAAATTCTTCGACTTGCAAACACCAACCCAGACATGCAAACAAATAGAATCAGACACACAAACAGAGAAAGACAGACACTATAGACATTCAAACCAACAAAGACCAATTCTTGGACTTGCAAACACCAACCCAGACATGGAAATAAATAGAATCAAACACCCAAACAGAGAAAGACAGACACTTGAGACATTCAAACCAACAAAAACAAATTCTTGGACTTGCAAACACCATCCCAGACATGCAAACAAATAGAATCAGACACACAAACCGAGAATGGCAGACATTTTAGACATTCAAACCAACAAAGACAAATTCTTGGACATCCAAACACCAAGCCTGACATGCAAACAAATAGAATCAGACACACAAATAGAGAAAGACAGACACTATATACATTCAAACCAACAAAGACAAATTCTTGGACTTGCAAACACCAACCCAGACATGCAAACAAATAGAATCAGACACACAAACAGAGAAAGACAGACACTTTAGCCATTCAAACCAACAAATGCAAATTCTTGGACTTGCAAACACCAACCCTTCCATGCCAACAAATAGAATTAGACACACAAACAGAGAAAGACATACACTTTAGACATTCAAACCAACAAAGACAAATTATTGGACTTGCAAACATCAACCCGGACATGTAAACAAATAGAATCAGACACATAAACAGAGAAAGACAGGCACTTTAGACTTTCAAACCATCAAAGACAAATTCTTGGACTTGCAAACACCATCCCAGACATGCAAACAAATAGAATCAGAAACGCAAACAGAGAAAGTGAGACACTTTAGACATTCAAACCATCAATGACAAATTCTTGGACATGGAAACACCAACCCATATATGCAAACAAATAGAATCAGACACACAAACAGTGAAAGACATACACTTTAGACATTCAAACCAGCAAAGACAAATTCTTGGACTTGCAAACACCATCCCAGACATGCAACCAAATAGAATCAGACACACAAACTGAGAAAGACAGACACCTTAGACATTCAAACCAACAAAGACAAATTCTTGGACTTGCAAACACCAACCCAGGCATGCAACCAAATAGAATCAAACACACAAACAGAGAAAGACAGACAATTTAGACATTCAAACCAACAATGACAAATACTTGGACTTGCAAACACCAACCCAGACATGCAAACAAATAGAATCAGACACACAAACAGTGAAAGACACTTTAGGCATTCAAAACCAACAAAGACAAATTCTTGGACTTGCAAAACACCAAGCGAAACATGCAAACAAATCGAATCAGACACACAAATAAAGAAAGACAGACACTTTAGACATTCAAACCAACAAAGACAAATTCTTGGACTTGCAAACACCAACCCAGACATGCAAACAAATAGAATCAGACACACAAACAGAGAAAGACAGACACTTTAGACATTCAAACCAACAAAGACAAATTCTTGGACTTGCAAACACCAACCCTGACATGCCAACAAATAGAATCAGACACACAAACAGAGAAAGACAGACACTTTAGACATCCAAACCAACAAAGACAAATTCTTGGACTTGCAAACGTCAACCCAGACATGTAAAAAAATAGAATCAGACACATAAACAGAGAAAGACACTTTAGACTTTCAAACCATCAAAGACAAATTCTTGGACTTGCAAACACCATCCCAGACATGCCAAAAAATAGAATCAGACACACAAACAGAGAAAGACACTTTAGACTTTCAAACCTTCAATGACAAATTCTTGGACATGGAAACACCAACCCAGACATGCAAACAAATAGAATCAGACACACAAACAGTGAAAGACATACACTTTAGACATTCAAACAACAAAGACAAATTCTTGGACTTGCGAACACCATCCCAGACATGCAAAAAAATAGAATCAGACACACAAACAGTGATATTCTTGGACTTGCAAACACCAACCCAGACATGCAAACAAATAGAATCAGACATACAAACTGAGAAAGACAGACACTTTAGACATTCAAACCAACAAAGACAAATAGTTGGACTTGTAAACACTAACCCAGAGATGCAAACAAATAGAAGCAAACACACAAACAGAAAAAGACAGACACTTTTGACATTCAAACCTTCAAAGACAAATTCTTCGACTTGCAAACACCAACCCAGTCATGCAAACAAATAGAATCAGACACACAAACAGAGAAAGACAGACTCTATAGACATTCAAACCAACAAAGACAAATTATTGGACATGCAAACATCAACCCAGACATGCAAACAAATAGAATCAGACATCCCAAACAGAGAAAGACAAACACTTTAGACATTCAAACCAACAACGACCAATTCTTGGACTTGCAAACACCAACCCAGACATGCAAACAAATAGAATCAGACACACAAACCAAGAATGGCAGACACTTTACACATTCAAACCACCAAAGACAAATTCTTGGACATGCAAACACCAAATCTAACATGCAAACAAATAGAATCAGACACACAAATAGAGAAAGACAGACACTTTAGACATTCAAACCAACAAAGACAAATTCTTGGACTTGCAAACACCAACCCAGACATGCAAACAAATAGAATCAGACACACAAACAGAGAAAGACAGACACTTTAGACATTCAAACCAACAAAGGCAAATTCTTGGACTTGCAAACACCAACCCTGACATGCCAACAAATAGAATCAGACACACAAACAGAGAAAAACATACACTTTAGACATTCAAACCAACGAAGACAAATTCTTGGACTTGCAAACATCAACCCGGACATGTAAACAAATAGAATCAGACACATAAACAGAGAAAGACAGACACTTTAGACTTTCAAACCATCAAAGACAAATTCTTGGACTTGCAAACACCATCCCAGACATGCAAACAAATAGAATCAGACACGCAAACAGAGAAAGACAGACACTTTAGACATTCAAACCATCAATGACAAATTCTTGGACATGGAAACACCAACCCAGACATGCAAACAAATAGAATCAGACACACAAACAGTGAAAGACATACACTTTAAACATTCAAACCAACAAAGACAAATTCTTGGACTTGCAAACACCATCCCAGACATGCAAACAAATAGAATCAGACACACAAACAGAGAAAGACAGACAATTTAGACATTCAAACCAACAATGACAAATACTTGGACTTGCAAACACCAACCCAGACATGCAAACAAATAGAATCAGACACACAAACAGTGATATTCTTGGACTTGCAAACACCAACCCAGAAATTCAAACAAATAGAATCAGACATACAAACTGAGAAAGACAGACACTCTAGACATTCAAACCAACAAAGACAAATAGTTGGACTTGTAAACACTAACCCAGACATGCAAACAAATAGAATCAGACACACAAACAGAGGAAGACAGACACTTTTGACATTCAAACCATCAAAGAAAAATTCTTCGACTTGCAAACACCAACCCAGACATGCAAACAAATAGAATCAAAAGTATTAAAAAAAATATCGGGGCCTGGGGGCACTTGGGGGGCTGGGGTTATTTGGGGGCCCGGGGCCCTTTGAGGGCTAGGGGGACCTTTGGGGGCTCGGGGGGCCTATTGAGGCCGGGGGGTTCCTTCGGGGTTGGGGTAGGGGGTCGGGGTCCTTTGGGGTTGGGGTAGGGGGGTCGTTGGGGTAGGGGACCTCACAAGACTGTTAAAATGGAACTTGTGTATTATAACGACCACAGAGTTTCACCCTCAAATCCTCAAATCCCGGTTTCGCTTAAATCATCTTCTTAAATGTCTCAAAACTGTTCCGCCCAAATAATCCCTAAACGTAATTTCTGTCTGTTCCTTTTGTTTTGGCATCCCTGCGCTGTCACATTTGAAATTCCTAGGAAACACTTTCCCACGTTAATCTCTTAATCTCTAAGATCAATATATCTCTTCCACACCGTCAATGCGTATGTGCAAACTTCGCTCGGAGACAATTCTCCTGGACGAACACCAACAAATCAATTGACCTTGACAGGTTAGACATTAATAAACCATGAAAATACACCAAAGTGAGAAAAATCCTGTTTTTTTATTCTCAGTGACAAAAAACCATAAAAACATGCATAAATTATGTACTGTTTGTACTTGTCCTAGTCGAGTCCTGGATCAAAACATTCCCCCATCGATTATGTAAATCAAGTTCTCGGAAATTCACTTCCCCCTCGAGTCCTAGATCAATACATCTCTCCCCACCGTCAATGCGCATGTGCAAGCTTCACCCCAGGAGTCATTACACCTGGCCCAACAACAACAAATAAATCGACCTTGACCCCATTAGACATTAATAAACCATGAAAATACATCAAAGTGAAAAAAATCCTGTTTTTCATTCTCAGTGACAAAAACCATAAAAACATGCATAAATTATGTACTGTCAGCGTTAGACTCAATTGTAGATGGCAGCACGGTGTTCGTTTCGGAGATATTATGGCTTTCCAACTCGTATCAGAGAACCATGCTGTAGAGATTTCAAGCTCTTATCTGCAAAAATGTGAAATTTTGTATTTTTACTTGAAGAAAGATCACGGATGTTTGTTTATTTTTTCCAGGGGTGATCCTGTCAACCCATTGGTCCTAGAACATCGTTAGACGGCTCATTCGAACGGAAATTCAAAGTTTTAGTGCCATTTTTTAGTGACCAGAACTACTGGAGGGTAACTAGGCCCCCTCCCCCGCCCTTTTTTCCCAATATAGTCCAATAAAAATTTTTAGATTGCCATTTTGTTCATCATGGTTGAAAGACCCAATAGCTACTTCTTTGGATATGACATGATCCCCCCAGAGTCCCAGGGGAAAGGTCTTTAAGTTATAAAATTTGCCCATTGCTTACGCAGAGTATTTATTACTGGGAAGTACGCATACATTTTCGGGTCAGGGGTGGAGACAAATTTTCTACTGGGATTTTTCCACGGGGAAAGTCTCCAAAGGGAGGGAAGTTTCCAGGAGGTGAAATTGTCAGGGGAAAATATGTCTTGCTTTCTCTTTCCCGTCTCAATTTTACATGTAGAGTTGTTAAATGTAATTGTCTGGGGTAAATTGTCGCCGGGTTTGAATTGTCTAGAGGATATTTCCGCGGGGAGAGAGATTTCTCCGTGGAGGTGAGGCTAAATTTCCTGGCATTATTTAAAAAACGATCACAAATTAAATAAAAAAAAAACAACTTTTTCGACTGAAAGTAAGGAGCAAGATTAAAACCTAAAACGAACAGAAAAAATCATGTATATCAACGGGGTTGCCTTCTGCTCAACATCTCACTCTTTCGCTAAATTTTGGATTTTGTCCCAATTCTGTAAGAACGACTCCTGAAACACAACGGTCAATAAATTAAAACAATAAGAAGATTTGTTTCAAGTACTAAAAAACTTTAGCATAAAGAACGAAATGTTGATTAGGGGAATGTTGGTCGTATACGTAATAATTTCTGTTCGAAAAAAATTTTATTATCGAAAAAAGGGGGAAATACCTCCTAAACCTTATAGAATCTTAATGACAATCTGACCCGACATTAGTTGTTGAAAAACGTTCAGAAATTAAATAAAAAAAAAAACAAGTTTATTTAACTGAAAGTAAGGAGCGACATTAAAGCTTAAAACGAACAGAAAATATTTTGTATATGAATGTGGCTGTTACCTCTTCAACGGCTCGCTCATTACGCTAAATTTTTTGTAACTCTTTGTCACAATTCTACTATTTAAACCAATAAAAACTTTAGCATAAGGACCGAGGCGTTGCAGAGGGGACAACCCCTTTCATATGCGGAATAATTACGGAATACACTTTCATATACGGAATAAAGTCGCTAGTAGTAATATATATTTACATTTGAGGGATACAAGCGATGTATCCCTCGGATGTATAGGGTTATTAGTGTCCTATATATTTAACGGATACAACGACACGAACCTACCAAACACGTTATACTAGTCATATAATAATATACAATATGGAGCTAGATTTTTAAACATGTATTTTAAACCTGCATTTTATGTAGGTCAATGACCCAAATTACTATGTATGCCCAGTATCGCATAACAGTAAATGGTCTTAACTAGGCACATAAATATTCAGTTAAAAGTAGATGAGGATAATAATAATAATATTTTTATATGAATTAAATAAAATCAGGATAGGGTTAAAATTGCTTACCACGCAACATGACTTAAATGTTAGAATATGATTAGAATAACGTCATGTGTACATGTCTGTGGTAACGGTTATTGACAACAAGGCGATCTTGCGACTTAACCTAGCTTCACTTCTTGGCTGTGGTCAGTATAATACACAAGTACCAATTGAGGAGTGTGGGTAATATAAAATATTATTTGGTATTGGAGTATGCTAAAAAGTTGAAACTAATAAAGTCGTAGCCGCCGAGAAAGAATTTAATATAGAAATCCAGAACAATCCTTAGAAATCTTTAGAAATTAAGTAGTGAGGTGACTATGGATTTGAACCATCAAGGTCCCCAACCACCAAAGACCCTAAATACCAAGGACCTCAACCTCCAAGGTCCCGCTCCCCCAACCTCCAATACCCCTTCTCCTCCAACTTTTTACCCCCTCCTCCCCCTCCTTTTTATACTTTTTTTAAAGTTTAATTTTTGTTTTAATTTTTTTTTACTTGTATTTTTTATTCTTTATATTTTTTTAACGTAGATATTTTTTCAACTCTTTTTTTACATGTTTTAGAATAACATGAAATATGCTTAAAACCCTCAAAAAATCACATTTAATATTTTCGGAATAAAAAATGAGGATGATATTGGTACGTTAGTCTTTTACTACTAGAAAAATAATGTTTGCAGTAAAACTTTCCTTTTTTTTCTGACTTGGAATTTTTGGACTTGGAAAATTATACAACTTTTTTTAATTGTTTTTTTTTTTACTTGTGTGGCTGTATTAGTGGTACTCTATGGCTACTCATCGACACTACATAGCTTATTATCTATTTTCAAACAGTATTTTGTACATTGGAGGGATACACACTTGTATCTTATTTAGAAAAAAAATGAACATGGCATTTGTTTTTCCTGATATTGACTGCTATGTTGCTACTCTTTGTCCAAGACCAAAGGCTCATAGAATGGACTATTACAAAGAAACTTCATCAATAACGGGGTATGGATTTTATAGTTAGTATTCAAAGATGTGGGAACGTCTTAGTGGAGGCTTTATTACTACAACCAGGACATTTTCCAACTTTTTTTATAAGTGTTAAAATGACATGAAATATGCTTTAAAAAATCACATTTAATATTTTCGAAATACAAATTGAAAATGATATAGATATGTTACTCGGGATTTTTACTATTAGAAAAATAATGTTTGTAGTAACCTTTCTTTCTCTTTTTCTGACTTTGAATTTTTTGGACTTGGAAAATTATTCAACTTTTTCTTATTATTATATTTATGCAGCTACATCAATCGTACTCAATGGTTGCTTATAGACACTATGCGGTTGTCCCAGTGGTACACTATAGACAGTAAAATCACCGGCAAAATAGAAAGGGCATTTGTAGACAATATCACTAATGAATACAAAGAATAATTGATGGAAACAAGGCGCAAATGAACATTATTACTAATATTGATCACATAGTTAATGAACCTATAATACCAAAGATGAAACGCATAATAATAATAATGTATAATAATGTATTTAACATATTTTATATTGATATTCTACTTGTCGTTATTTCGTTAAAAATATTTTATGAATCATTTTGTTGGCTTTAGGAAAATATTGATAAAGTCATAGTAAGTTGGCTTCAATAAATCTGATGTTGCATAGACTGTTCATTTTTTCTTTTTTTTACATATCTTAAAATGACATGAAATATACTTATGAGAGAGACAAAAAACACATAAAAATACATAGATGTAAGCATACAAACCGACAAACCTATGCAGTACGACAGTCAAACATCCGCCCAGACACATAGGCCAAGAGAGTGAGAGAGACAAATACAAATATATGGAATCAGACATACAAACTGACAAAGAGAGGCCCTAGGACAAGCAAACAACTTCCCAGACACACTGGAAAAGAAGGTGATGGAGACAAAAAACACATACAATTATATATATTCAGTCATACACACTGACAAAGACAATCACTGTGAGAAGCAAACATCTGCACAGACAAATAGGCAAACAGAGTGAGAGAGACAAAAAAATACAAATACATAGATTCAGACATACAAAATGTATGTTTGTATGTCTGAATTTATTCAGTTGTACGTGTTTTTGTCTCTCTCACTCTCTTGGCTTGTGTGTCTGTGTGGGTGTTTGCTTGTCCTACTGCCTGTCCTTGTCGCTTTGTATTTCTGAATCTCTATATTAGTTTGTGTTTTTGTCTCCTTCAATCTCTTTGCCTGTGTGTCTGGGTGGTTGTTAGCTTCTCCCAATGCCTGTCTTTGTTGCTTTGTAATCTGAATCTATATATTTATATGTGTTTTTGTCTCTCTCACTTACTTTTTCGGTGTGTCTGGGCGGGTGTTTGCTTGTCCCACTGCCTGTCTTTGTCGCTTTGTGTGTCTGAATCTTTATATTCGTATGTGTTTTTGTCTCTCTCACTCTCTATGCCTGTCTGTATGGACGGGTGTTTGCTCCTCCCAGTGCCTGTCTTTGTATGTTTTTATGTCTGAATATAAATATTTGTATGTGTTTTGGTCTCTCTCACACTCTTTGCTTGTGTATCTGGGCGGGTGTTTGCTTGTTCTACTGCCTGTCTTTGTCGGCTTCTGTGTCTGAATCTATTTGTTTGTATGTGTTTTTATCTCTCTCTCACTATCTTTGTCTATATGTCGGGGCAGGTGTTTGCTTTTCACAGTGTTTGTCTTTGTCAGTTTGTCCGTCGGAATCTATATATTTTTATGTGTTTTTGTCTCTCTCACTCTGTTTGCCTATATGTCTGGGCGGATCTTTGCCTGTTGTACTGCCTGGGTTTGTCAGTTTGTTTATTTGAATTTATGTAATTGCATGGGATTTTTGTCGCTCTTACAAGCATATTTCATGTTCTTTAAGATATGTAAAAAAAAGTAAAAATGAAAAGTCTTTGCAAAATCAGATTTATTGAAACCAACTTTAATAGGACCTTATCAATATTTTCATAAAACCAACAAAGTAATGAATAAAATATTTTTAATGAAATAACGACATGTAGAATATTAATATAAAATATGTTACATACATTATTATACATTATTAATGTCATAGGTTTCATCTTTGGTATTATTAGGTTCATTGACTATATGATCAATAGTAGTAATAATATTCACATTGCGCTTTATTTCCCATCATTTCATCTTTGTATTCATTAATAATACTGTCTACCAATGCCCTTTTCGTTTTGCCTGTGATTTCACTGTCTATAGTGTACCACGGGGACAGCCGCATATTATCTATGAGCAACCTTAGAATACGATTGATGTAGCCGCTTAGGTAAAAGAAATTTAATAAATAGTTTAATCATTTTCCAATTTCAAAAATTCCAAGACAGAAAAAAAGAAAAGTGTTACTACAAACATTATTCTTCTAATAGTAAAAATCGCGAGTAACACATCTAAATCATTCTTATTTTGTATTTCGAAAATTTTAGATGTGAATTTTTGTTTTAAGTATATTTCATGTCATTTTAAGACATGCAAAAAAATTGAAAAATGTCCTGGTTCTAGTAATAAGACCCCCACTAAGGCGTTCCCTCATCTTTGCAAACCAACTACCAAGATCATTGTCCGTTATTGATGAATGATATATTTAACACTCCATTGCATGAGCCTTTAGTCTTGGACCAAGAGTAGCAACATAGCAATCAATATCAGGACAGACCATCTTCATTTATTTTAAATATGATGCAAGTGTGTATCCTTCCAAAACACAAAATTAGTGTTTGAAAATATATAATAAATTATGTAGTGTCGATAAGTAGCCGTAAAGTACCACTAATACAGCCACATGAATAAAAAAAATAAAGTACGATTGAACTAGCCGCATAAGTAAAACAAATAAAAAAAAAGTTGAATAATTTTCAAGTCCAAAATTTCAAGTCAGAAAAAAATAAAAGTGTTACTAAAAACATTATTTTTCTAACAGTAAACGTTACGACTAACATATCTATATCATTCTCCTTTTGTATTTCTAAAATGTTAACTGCAAATTTTTTGGTTTTAAGTATATTTCATGTCGTTCTAAGACATATAAAAAAAAGTTGAAACAAATTTCTTTGTTAAAAAAAAGTTTAAAAAACGTTAAGAAAATTAAACTTGAAAAAAAGTATAAGAAAGTGGGGAGGAAAGGATAAAAAGTGGGGTAATGGGGTATTGGAGCCTTGGGGAGGGGTACTTGGAGGTTGAGGTCCTTGATGGTTAGGGTCCTTGGTAGTTGGAGACCTTGATGGTTCAAATCCATAACGACCTCACCACTTGATTTCTAAGGATTTCTAAGGATTAGTCTGGATTTCTACTTTAAAATTTTTTTCTCGGCGCCTACGACTTTATTAGTGTTAAGACCATTTAATGTTTTGTGATAATGGGCATACATCATAATGTGGGTCATTGACCTACATAAAATACAGGTTTAAAATATATGTTTAAAAATGTAGCTCCATATTGTATATTATTATATGCCTAGTATAACGTATTTGGTAGGCTCGTGTCGTTGTGCGCGTCGTTGTATCCGTTAAATATATAGGACACTAATAACTTTATACATCCGAGGGATGCATCGCTTGTGTCCCTTAGATGTAAAGATGCATTACAACCGTCGCTCCTTACTTTCAGTTAAAAAAAACTTTTTTTTTCACTGTCAAGAAGGAAGCCAGACAAGTTGGTGCGATGTGTCCATATATTATTAAAACTCTGCTTGCAGACTGTTTGTGAATGTTGTCTCCTACTGTGTTTATAAACAATGCTGGTAATAGTCATATTGCTTACACTAATGCCGTACTATTAGCTATTCATACTAGGTCAGGCCTCGCTAAGAATCTGCACGTACTGACTAATGCCCTGGGCAAAGTTGGACTTTCTGTAAATTCTCCTAAATTTGAGTTTTTTTTTAATATTTCTAACCCTGCCCCTCCTTTACATGTGGGTGCAATGCTACTCGAGTGTGTTTCAAAGATGAAATGGCTTGGCATTACTTTTACTGTCACACTTTCGACTACATGCTCGCTCTGGTTGCTAGTGCTCTAGACCACCAAATAGAGGAAGGTACAGTCGTCGAGGCCATGTAAACTTTACCATAGTTTGTGCTCCGCAACAATTCAATTTCTCTCTGGATTCCAGCCTTTAATGCAGATGGAAGACCTTCTTCAGTTAAGGAGAGGTTGTTCGAAATATTATAAATTCTTATTATATTTACCAAGATGATACAGAAACTGCAAGATTATTTCTCGTTTTTGACTTGCCGATCCGCTAGTGCTACTTGACGACATTGCTAAGGATTTGAGGGCTACTACCCTGTAAAAGATGTGCGCCAGTGGTCCCCTCGGTTATTTTTTCCCCCGATTTGTAATTCAGTGGACATTGCTATGTTATTTATTCATTTGGACTTCCTTGTGGATTATATTATTTTTTGTTCTTTACTTCACAATTATTTTTGTATTATTACATGTTATAAAAAAAAACTGATACTTCTCTGTTATAGCGCCGACTACTCAAGAAGTGAAGTTGGGCTAATCCTAATGAAATATACCTCAGTAGAATAAAAATGTAATAGTGTAGAAACAAATTTGGGCTATATTTGCGCATTAGGGGGGGGGGGGGGGTAAAGTACAGCGGGTCTGCATGCAAAATTTGGCTGGTACAATTATTCTGCATATCAGAGGCAACGATGTAGCGTTGCCTACAGTAAAGGCCATACGGCTCCAATGTTTTATTATTTATTATTTATTCATTTTTTTCCCAGGGGCACTTCATATGGAAGGGGTTGTCGTAGAAGCTTCAAAGGGGGGCTCATTTGATTGGAAATCGAGAGTTCTAGTGCCCTTTTTAATAGTCAAAAATGATTGGAGGGCAACTAGACCCCCCCCCACACCCATCATTTCCCCAAACGAATCTAATCAAAATTTTGAGATAGCCATTTTGTTCAGCGTAGTTGATTTCCAGATAGAAAATATATTTTTGAGGAGGATACTCCCCCACAACTCTCAGGGCAAGGGTTTTAAGTTATGTCCTGGGGGCATATAAGGTTTTTATAGAAGGTGTTGTCGTATAAACTTCAAAACAGGCTCATTCGATTGGAAATTGAAGAGCTAGTGCCCTTTTTAATAGTCGAAAGTGATTGGAGTGTAACTAGCCCCCCCCCCCGACGCCCATCATTTCCCCAAACATATCCAACCAAAATTTTCAGATAGCCATTTTGTTCAGCGTAGTTGATTTCCAGATAGAAAAATATATTTTTGAGGAGGACACTCTCGCACAATCCTCAGGGCAAGGGTTTTAATTTATGCCCTGGGGGCATATAAGGTTTTTATAGAAGGCGTTGTCGTAGAAACTTCAAAACGGGGCTCATTCGATTGGAAATTAAAGGCCTAGTGCCCTTTTTAGAAGTCAAAAATGATTGGAGGGCAACTAGCCCCCCCACGCCCATCATTCCCCCAAACACATCCAATCAAAATTTTGAGATAGCCATTTTGTTCAGCGTAGTTGATTTCCAGATAGAAAATATATTTT
This sequence comes from Artemia sinica, assembly GCA_027921565.1. Taxonomy (NCBI): domain Eukaryota; kingdom Metazoa; phylum Arthropoda; class Branchiopoda; order Anostraca; family Artemiidae; genus Artemia; species Artemia sinica. Next base: position 23,800,118 of record CM051266.1, on the reverse strand, counting down.
TGAGGAGGATACTCCCCCACAACTCTCAGGGCAAGGGTTTTAAGTTATGTCCTGGGGGCATATAAGGTTTTTATAGAAGGCGTTGTCGTATAAACTTCAAAACATGCTCATTCGATTAGAAATTAAAGGGCTAGTGCCCTTTTAAATAGTCGAAAGTGATTGGAGTTTAACTCCCCCCTCTCCACGCCCATCGTTTCCCCAAACACATCCAATCAAAATTTTCAGATAGCCATTTTGTTCAGCGTAGTTGATTTCCAGATAGAAAATAAATTTTTGAGGAGGACACTCCCCCACAACCCTCAGGGCAAGGTTTTTAAGTTATGCCCTGGGGTCATATAAAGTTAATGGGGGAAAATATGTTTTTGAGGAGGACACTCCCCCACAACCCTCAGGGCAAGGGTTTTAAGTTATGCCCTGGGGGCATATAAGGTTTTTATAGAAGACATTGTCGTACAATCTTCAAAACAGGCTCATTCGATTGGAAATTCAAAGGGATAACGCCCTTTTTAACAGTCGAAAGTGATCGGAGGGCAACTAGCCCCCCCCCCCCCCCCCCCCCACGCCCATCATTCCCCCAAACACATCCAATCAAAATTTTGAGAAAGCCATTTTGTTCAGCGGACTTGATTTTCAGATAGAAAACATGTTTTTGAGGAGGACAATCCCCAACAACCCTCAGGGCAAGGGTTTTAAGTTATGCCCTGGGGACATAAAAGGTTTTTATAGAATGTGTTGTCATAGAAACATCAAAAAAGGCTCATTCGATTGGAAATTCAAAGGGAAAGTGCCCTTTTTAATAGTCAAAAGTGATTGGAGGGCTACTAGCCCCCCCCCTACGTCCATCATTCCCCCAAATACATCCAATCAACACTTTTAGATAGCCATTTTTGTTCAGCGTAGTTGATTTCCAGATTGAAAATACATTTTTGAGGAGGACACTCCCCCACAACCCTCAGGCCAAGGGTTTTAAGTTATGCCCTGGGGGCATATAAGGTTTTTATTGAAGGCGTTGTCGTAGAAACTTCAAAACAGGCTCATTCGATTGGAAATTAAAGGGCTACTGCCCTTTTAAATAGTCGAAAGTGATTGGAGGGCAACTAGCCCCCCCCCCCACGCCCATCATTTCCCAAAACACATCCAATCAAACTTTTGAGATAGCCATTTTGTTTAGTGTAGTTGATTTCCAGGTAGAAAATATAATTTTGAGGAGGACACTCTCCCACAACCCTCAGGGCAAGGGTTTTAATTTATGCCCTGGGGGCATATAAGGTTTTTATAGAAGGCGTTGTCATAGAAACTTCAAAACGGGTTCATTCAATTGGAAATTAAAGGCCTAGTGCCCTTTTTAGAAGTCAAAAATGATTGGAGGGCAACTAGCCCCCCCCCCACACCCATCATTCCCCCAAACACATCCAATCAAAATTTTGAGATAGCCATTTTGTTCAGCGTAGTTGATTTCCAGATAGAAAATATATTTTTGAGGAGGATACTCCCCTGCAACCCTCAGGGCAAGGGTTTTAAGTTGTGCCCTGGGGGCATATAAGGTTTTTATAGAAGGAGTTGTCGGAAAAACTTCAAAAAATGCTCATTCGATTGGAAATTAAAGGGCTAGTGCCCTTTTAAATAGTCGAAAGTGATTGGAGTTTAACTAGCCCCCTTCCCCCCCCCCCCTCCACGCCCATCGTTTCCCCAAACACATCCAATCAAAATTTTCAGATAGCCATTTTGTTCAGCGTAGTTGATTTCCAGATAGAAAATATATTTTTGAGGAGGACACTCCCCCACAACCCTCAGGGCAAAGTTTTTGAGTTATGCCCTGGGGTCATATAAATTTAATGAGGGAAAATATATTTTTGAGGAGGACACTCCCCCACAACCCTCAGGGCAAGGGTTTTAAGTTATGCCCTGGGGGCATATAAGGTTTTTATAGAAGGCGTTGTCGTACAAACTTCAAAACAGGCTCATTCGATTGGAAATTCAAAGGGATAGTGGCCTTTTTAATTTTCGAAAGTGATTGGAGGGCAACTAGCCCCCCCCCCACGTCCATCATTCCCCCAAACACATCCAATCAAAATTTTGAGAAAGCCATTTTGTTCAGCGGAGCTGATTTTCAGATAGAAAACATGTTTTTGAGGAGGACAATCCCCAACAACCCTCAGGGCAAGGGTTTTAAGTTATGCCCTGGGGGCATAAAAGGTTTTTATAGAAGGTGTTGTCATAGAAACATCAAAAAATTCTCATTCGATTGGAAATTCAAAGGGAAAGTGCCCTTTTTAATAGGCAAAAGTGATTGGAGGGCTACTATCCCCCCCCCCTACGTCCATCATTTCCCCAAACACATCAAATAAAACTTTTGAGATAGCCATTTTGTTCAGTGTAGTTGATTTCCAGGTAGAAAATATGTTTTTGAGGAGGACACTCCCCCACAACCCTCAGGGCAAGATTTTAAGTTATGCCCTGGGGGCATATAAGGTTTTTATAGAAGGCGTTGTCGTAGAAACTTCAAAAAAGGCACATTCAATTGGAAATTCAAAGGGCTAGTGCCCTTTTTAATAGTCGAAAGTGATTGGAGGGCAACTAGCCCCCCCCCCCCCCCAATGCCCATCATTCCCCCAAACACATCCAATCAAAATTTTTAGATAGCATTTTGTTCAGCGTAGTTGATTTCCAGATAGAAAATATGTTTTTGAGGAGGACAATCCCCCACAACCCTCAGGGCAAGGGTTTTAAGTTATGCCCCGGGGCATATAAGGTTTTTATAGAAGGCGGTGTCGTAGAAACTTCAAAAAAGGCTCATCGATAGGAAATTAAAAGGCTACTGCCCTTTGTAATAGTCGAAAGTGATTTGAAGGCATCTAACCCCCCTCTCACTCCCACCTTTTCCCCAAACACATCCAATCAAAATTTTAAGACAACCATTTTATTAAACGTAGTTTTAAGTTCTGGAAATTAAGTCTTTGAGGATTAAAACTCCCCCAAAGCCCTCAAGGCAAGGGTTGTAATTTAAGGATTCTCCGAATCCTTCATATTATTTCTTATGGAAGTGATGCTCGTATAAACTTTAGAGAGGGCTCATTTGATTGAAAATTGAAAGTTCTTGTTCACATTTAAGAGTCAAAAGAGATTGAAGGGCAAGTAGCCCCTCTCCCTCCTCCACGCCCTAAATGCATCAGACAAAAATTTTGAGATAGACATTTTGTTAAAATAGTTCAAAGTTCTGATAACAAAAAACTCTGGTGTCGACACAGCCCACCAGAGGCCAGGGGTAGGCGCTGTAAGTTATGCCCTGGGGCATAACTTATTAAGGGGGGTTTATAACTTATGGGAAGAGGTTTTGTATGGGAAGAACACAAAGGAAATCTATTATAATTATCCAATTATAAGGTAAAATACATACTCTGTGATAGATGCAAAATTGCTTTGGCACACAAATTCCTATTAAGGTCAATTCCAAACAGTCGTGATCCCTTTGTGTCAGCAAGTGAAATGGTCTAAACCCCCTAATTGGAGCTATTTTTTTCAATCCATTCATTGTTGTCAATCACTGTCCACAAGTTATGCAAGCTGTCTATTGTTCATATATAAGGTTTTTATCAAAGAGGTAATCGTATAGACTTTGAAAAAACCTCATTCGATTTAAATTGAAAGTTCTAGATCCGTTTTTTAAAGTCAAGAATAATTGGGCAGTAAGCACCCCCCCCCCATGCCATAAAAACTTGAAACTTTTGCAATCAATAACGAACAAAAATTAATTAAGAAAAAAACTTTCCGAAAAATAAGTTTTTCAAAGAAAAGTAAAGCCCATTTTAAACTTAAGCTCAGGAGATACAAATACCTGTTAAAATTCAAACTCAAAACGACCAGAAATTACTATTAAAGAATAAATGAAACCCATAACGAACAGAAATTAAATAAACAATCATAGCTAAAAAACAGACAACAAGTAATAATATAAGTGAATAAATAGATCTTAAAGCGAGTAATGCTTGGATTGAATATGAAAATCAAGCTTAAAACGAAAACAAATATTTTGCTATTAAAGTATAAATGAAACTTAAAACGAACAAAAATTAAATAAACAATCAATGTGAACAAACATACAATATATATTAATGTAAATGAATAAATAAATCTTAAAACGAGTGAAACTGAAATTGAATATGCAAATCAAGTTTGAATCGAATAAAAATAACTACAAACAAGAGTTTGGGTATCGGCTCACTGAAGAAGCCTAAAACCTACTGCGTCATTGGCGCTTTACTGAAAACGAATTATATTACAATTGTTTTCTTTTGTACCTAATATTGAAAATAAATATTAAAATTACAGTAAAAATTTGAACTGATGAGCTTTTAGCAATTGATATCACTATGCATCAAATATTCAGTTTAATTTATTAGTTCTTTTCAAGATTGGTCAAGACAAATATAGTTTCACTACAAGCAAAATTTGGATACTACCCCCTTCTTTAACTGTAAAAACCTAAAAACTTCTGCGTCATTGGTGCTTCACTGAAAACGAATTACTCGTATATTACAAATTTATTATTTTCCAGTTCTTACAGCATTAAAAATGAAAATAAAAATTACAGTGAAAAAAAATCTTGAACTGATGAATCTTTCAACAATTAATATCATTATATATCTAATATTCAATTTGATTTTGTTTATACTTTCCAAGACTGTTCAAGATTCATATAGTTTTGCCATTTTTTTTAACTCTGCCATTTTTTGTAACTAATCGTGTTAGTTTGTTATGAAAACATTCTATGGCTTCTAGACAAGAGGAAAACTCGCCTTTCTATTTGAGCGGAAAACTGCACCTCAAACTTTGTGGAACATGCATTTTCTTATATGAAACACCAAAATATAATAAAATGTCAAGTTTCGGAGTGTTCCACCACTCGCAAGCAAGTGCCATTGGTATTTTTGAATCCACATGGTCAATTTAGGGGGTGGAGGGTAGGCTAATTCTCTTAGAAGCCCCATTCCGTCGTGGTATGGTTCACATTTTCAACACCTTGCGTCCGGACTATCATATAATCTACCAAGCATACAACTACCCCAAATCAGTATCAATAAATAAATGAAACCCAAAACGAACAAAAATTAAAATACATATTAGAGTCAAACTCAAAACCAGAATAAATTAATGTGAGTAGGGTTCAAAACCCCTATGCTTTCTAAAAGCCAGAATATAATTTGTACTTTACTGAAAAAAAAAATTCAAATGAGTTTACTGAAAAAAAATGTGCATTGTCAATTTAATATACATATGCTGATATTTATTCCCTAAAATCTTAATTAATTTTTGATTTCTTAAAGTTACAAAAGTGAAAATATTTCAAAGAATTGTTTTCAGTAAAGCGCCAATGACGCAGTAGGTTTTAGGCTTCTGCAGTGAGCCGATACCCAAACTCTTGTTTGTAGTTATTTTTATTCGATTCAAACTTGATTTGCATATTCAATTTAAGTTTCACTCGTTTTAAGATTTATTTATTCATTTACATGAATATATATTGTATGTTTGTTCGCATTGATTGTTTATTTAATTTCTGTTCGTTTTAAGTTTCATTTATACTTTAATAGCAAAATATTTGTTTTCGTTTTAAGCTTGATTTTCATATTCAATCTAAGCATTACTCGCTTTAAGATCTATTTATTCATTTATATTATTACTTGTCGTATGTTTTTTGCTATGATGGTTTATTTAATTTCTGTTCGTTTTGGGTTTCATTTATTCTTTAATAGTAATTTCTGGTCGTTTTGAGTTTGAATTTTAACAGGTATTTGTATCTCCTGAGCTTAACTTTAAAATGGGCTTTACTTTTCTTTGAAAAACTTATTTCTCGGAAAGTTTTTTTTTAATTAATGATGAAGTAAGAACTGTTTTTTAACTTCATGCTGTCCAAATGCTTTACCCCCACCCCACTAATGTGCAAATAAATATTTCCCAAATTATATATATTTCCCAAATATATATATATTTTCTAAATTATAAATTTTCCCATCTACTCTGTCACTTTTCTTTGTCTTGTCTCACGCTACTATGAAAGAAGCTAAACAAAGAAATCAGTTTTACAGTGCCTAAATGGATGAACAACTTGAGTGGTCGGCGCTATAACAGACAAGTACCAATAAACTTGCTCAGGGGAATAGCACCAGCATTTCTATTGGGGGAGGGGGCAAGATAGATCCATAGTTGGATAGTAAAGGGGCATAAGCTATATAAAAGTTTTCTTCCAATTTTAGGGGGGTGACTGCTCCCCTCTTGCACCCCCCCCCCACCCGAAACGACGCCACTGAACTCACTATAGTGCCTTTGATTTAGTTCAACAAACCAAAGAACCTCTAAAATAAAAAATAATGCAATTAGGCCATATTACCCTTTACTCAGGGAGTGCTATTGTGCCGCCCTATGCTAGTAGCTGCTACGTTTTTCAGTCTTGTGTCTCAGGGGTTCAGTTTTAAAGTGAGGCTGAGCATACTGGTTGTAATGAATATTAATTTACCAAGGACAGTAAAAACACAATTTTACATGTTGAATCGGTTAATTGAAAATTTGCACAACCATATATAGATCTTGAAAAATTAAGAAATGTGGAGAACTCAGTTTTAATAAAAAAAAAAAATCTATATATGTAGCTATAAATTTTTTGGTAGTAATAGGTGACCACTAAAAAAAAAAAAATAATAAACGATCGCGGATGAAGTTACACTACTGGGTGAAAATACGGCTACTTTTGAAGCCTCTGAAATCACGGTAGTAATGAAAAAAGTATTTATCAAACTCAAAAAGTAATTCGAGCGACCATCATAAATGATAAGTAATGTATCACCACACATTTTTTTAAAATGGTTTCTGAGAAAAACTATTCCTATTTCCAGGAAATGGAAAGCGCCCATGCGAAATTCTGAAATGTTTTACGAGAGGATTGTTGTTCTGCCTCATTTACTACTTGGACTGTTTTTCATGACCTGAGAATTTCCTTTCCAAAAACAATATGGGGGATTTTATTACTTTTTTCTAATGGTGTATCAGCTAAAAGAAAGGGATATATCGACAAACTGCGTTTTTTCAAAGTGTCCTGTCCAATTTAAATGGACAAGCATCCCGAAAAGGGTCCCTTCCAACTCAACTACATTCAACTCAATCCTCGTGCATCTCAACCACCATGTAATTTAACTCCCATTCAAATCACCCACACTCAATTCGGCCTCATGCAGCTCAATTCCCATTTGACTTAACCCTCATTCGAATCAACCCCTAAGCGAATTTTTATCTCACAGTAAACAGCTTGTAGTCTGCAATAATACCAAATAACAGTTTTTCGGGACCTAATTATGGTGATAGATTGATTCCAAAAAGTTTCTTTCAATTTAAAAAAGTTCCAAGGTTAGCCAAATGTCTAAGTTTGTCAGGTTTTCTGTTTTTTTGTTAGCTGAAGGATAACCAATCGATTCGACGTTCAGTGCTGTTTCTGAATATATTAGTTGCTAAAATTATACTTGTGTTCAAGCCCTTGCCCTCCCAATGCGAGGAAATAGGCCAAGACTTTAAAGATTTCGTTGGTTTATATTAATTTCTTTTATACTTATTTTCCATCAACAGTTGGTTCATAATTGCAAATAATATCATTCAAAACACAACATACAAGCGAAGTTTTATACATAGCCTAGGAAGCCATTAGGGGAGCTGGGACGGAATTAGGCGGTTCCGATTTTTATATTTGGAAAGAGCGTTTGATAGTAAATTGAGTGATATATTTTTCTTTATTCTAGTGAATTGGTTGAAATTTTGACGGATTTACCCCCAGATGTCCCAAAACTGAAAAATAAATTAATAAGAAAATGTTCTTTTAGGTAATTCAGCTTGAAGGATATTATGTCTGCACCCTAAGTAGAAAAAGTAGGCAATGAATTACTGTAGGCACAAAAACCTGTCACAAATTACAGTAGAAGAAAGAGACCATATCTTCTGAATATACGAAATGTTTTACATTATCCACATGTAAAATGTTTTCTCTTTTGGATGAACTGAATGGGGTTGAGCTTAGGAGGGGGGGGGGGGTGAATTGAACAAAGGTTCAGGTAAAGGAGTTGAGTTTAAAGAGAGTTGTGCTACACGCACACAAAAAGAAAAGATATTAGGGGGAGTTTTGGGAGACTTATTCTGAGGAAGGGGGCCAGACCATCAAGTAAAAGTATTTGGATTAGATAGGACAGTTATATCCTCATATTTTAAGGCGAAAGGCAGGTCATCAGAACCCCATTTGACATCAGTCATTAAGATCGTCAAATAATGTTATTGCAACAGTCAACCTAAAATATGCTGCCAAGTTTTGCTTAACTTAATTTAATAGGCTTTACTGCAGTGGCGTTATTTATTTAATTAAATAAAAAAACAAGTTTTTTAAACTGAAAGTAAGGAACGACATTAAAACTTAAAACGAACAGAAATTATTCTGTATATGAAAGAGACTGTCCCCTCCTAAACGCCTCGCTCTTTACGCTAAAGTTTTTTATTGTTTTAAAAAATAAAGTTGTGAGACAGAGTCAAACTTTAGCGTAAAGAGCGAGGCGTTGAGGAGGGGACAGTCTCTTTCATATACAGAATAATTTCTGTTCGTTTTAAGTTTTAATGTCGCTCCTTACTTTCAGTTTAAAAAACTTGTTTTTTTTATTTAATTTTTGAACATTTTTGAATAAATGCAGGTTTTGATCTTGGCTCACCGTACATGAATAATTAAAACAAAATTTTCATTTTAATTTACTTTTATTTATTTAAATGGCTTTCTCGAAACTTGTTTAATTTTATTTACGAACGTTTTTATTAGTAATAAATATACGTAACTTACGAATTAACTTACGTAACAAACTTCTATATTCATGTATTTTTAATACGTTTATTAGGGGGTTCGCCCCCTAGTCAATACCTTGCTCTTTAAGCGAAAGATCAAATTTTGTTCCAATTCTTTAGAAATGACCGCTTATTCACAAAGGCCGTTAATTAGAATAAATAGCTCTTATGAAAGTACTAAAAAATCTTTGGCTTAAAGAGCGAGGCATTGACTACGGGGTGAACCCAATTTTATATGTAATATTTTCTGTTCGTTTAAAGTTTTGATATTGCTGCTGTTGCAGTTGAAATACTTGTTTTTTATTAAATTTATGATCTTTTTTTAAATAATGCTGGGAAGTCCGGCGTCCCCTTCATAGCAATGTCCCTTCCCCCATGAAAACTTCCTTCATGGAAAGATCCTCCCACATAACCCCTGACCCACCTGCCCCCCCCCCCCCACTACCAGGAAAAATCTCCCCTGAAAACGTCTGTATACTTCCAAATAACCAATACTATATGTTAACATTGGGTGAAGTTCATAACTTTCAGCCCTCCCCCCGGGAACTTCGAGGGATTAAGCCATCCGAAAAGACATACTTATAATATTTTCCAACATGCTGAACAAAATGGCTATCTAAAAATTTTGATCAGGTGACTTTGGGAAAAAAATGAGCGTGGGAGGGGGCCTAGTTGCCCTCCATTTTTTTTGGTCACTTAAAAAGGGCACTAGAACTTTCAATTTCCATTCCAATGAGCCTTCCCACGATATTCTAGGACAACTGGTTCAATACGATCACCCCTGGGGGAAAAAAAAAAAACAACAAATAAACACGTACCCGTGATCTTTCTTCTGGCAAAAAATGCAAAATTCCACATTTTTGTAGATGGGAGCTTGAAACCTCTACAGTAGGGTTCTCTGATACGCAGAATATGATGGTGTGATTTTCATGAAGGTTCTATAACTTTTAGGGGGTCTTTCCCCCCTTTTACGAAAATCAGCCAAATTTTCTCAGGCGCCTAACTTTTGATGGGTAGGATGAAACTTGATGAAACTTATATATTTGAAATCAGTATTGAAATTTTATTCTTTTGATGTATCTATTTGTATCAAAATACCGTTTTCTAGAGTTTCGGTTACCATTGAGCCGGGTCGCTCCTTACTTACAGTTCGTTACCTCGAACTGTTTGAAACACTATCTGTAGTTATTTTTTAGTCAGCTGGTCTATCTTCCAAGTTATTATGTGGATTTTTCACCGCCTACTATTGTTATGCTGTATCTATAAAGAACCACAATATCCAGAGAAACCAAAATTATTAGAAAATACAATTTTTCGCAAGAAATAGAACAAGGAAGGTCCAAGTGAAAAACCTCGTTTAGCACAGGTTATAGGATATGCTATAAGACACTGAGACTCTCATTTCCTTGATGATAAAACTGGAATAAAATTTGTTTATCGTAGCTCCCAGAAAAAGATGAGCTTAGAAATTCTGGAAAAAAAAATAAAATGTAACATCGAAGTCACCATATTACAAATAAATTTTCTACGAATAATCCAATAAAATTGGGATTTTGTTAACGTATTCTTTGAATTGGCTGTTTGTACCTTCTGGAATAAAAGAAAAGCCATGCATCCCAAGAAGCGGTCTTTAAATGTTAGTCTTTATAGTTAAAATTAACTAAAAAAAATAAATTTTTTTTAACTGAAAGTAAGGAGCGACATTAAAACTTAAAACGAACAGAAATTATTCCGTATATGAAAGAGGCTGTCCCCTCCTCAACGCCTCACTCTTTACGCTAAAGTTTTTTATTGTTTTAAAAAATAAAGTTGTGAGACAGAGTCAAACTTTAGCGAAAAGAGTGAGGCGTAGAGGAGGGGACAGCCCCTTTCATATGCGGAATAATTTCTGTTCGTTTTAAGCTTTAATGTCGCCCCTTACTTTCAGTTAAAAAAACGTGTTTTTCTTAGTTAATGTCTGAACGTTTTTGAATTAATGCAGCTTGTGTTTTCACTCACCGTACATGAATATTTAAAACGAAATTCGCATATTAATTTTCTTTTTTTGGCTAATTGGCTTTTTCCAAATTTTGTTCTGACGTAACTTACGAATTAACTTACGTAACGAATTTCTATATTCGTATGCTTTTATTACGTATATCAGGGATTTCGCTCCCTAGTCAATACCTCTCAATTTACGCTAAAGTTCGAATTTTGTTCGAATCACAAACCCCTGAATCACAAAGGCCGGTTAATTAGAATAGATAGCTCTTTGGAAGTACTAAAAAACTTTAGCGCAAAGAGCGAGGTATCGACTAGGGGGCGAACCCTCTCATATACGTAATAATTTCTGTTCGTTTTAAGTTTTAATGTTGCTCTTTATTTTCAGTTGAAAAAAACTTGTTTTTTTTATTTAATTTCTGATCGTTTTTTAAATAATGCTGGGAAATCTGGCGCCCCCTTCAAGGAAATGTTCCTTCCCCCAATGAAATATCCTCCATGGAAAGATCCTCCCCCGTAACCCCTACTCCAACCCCGACCCCCCACTAGAAAAAAATTCCTCCTGAAAACACCTGTATACTTCCTAATAACCAATACTATATGTAAACAATGGGCAAATTTTATAACTTGCAGCCCTTCCCCCGGGAACTGTTGGGGATTAAGTCATCCTCAAAGACATATTAATGAGGTTTTCAACTATGCTGAACAAAATAGATATCTCACAATTTTGATTGGGTGACTTCGGGAAAAAAAAAAGCGTGGGAGGGGGTCAAGTTGCCGTCCAATTTTTTTGGTCACTTAAAAAGGGCACTAGAACTTTGAATTTCCGTTCGAATGAGCCCTCTTACGATATTCTACGACTACTGGATCGATACTATCAACCCTGGGAAAAAAAATAAATAAATAAACACGCATCCTTGATCTTTCTTCTGGCAAAAAATGCAAAATTCCACATTTTTGTAGATAAGAGCTTGAAACTTCTATAGTAGGGTCCTCTTATACGCTGAATCTGATGGTGTGATTTTCATTAGAGTTCTATGACTTTTAGGGGTTGTTTCCTCCTTTTTTCGAAAATAAAGAAAATTTTCTCAGGCACGTAACTTTTCATGGGTGAGAGTAACCTTGATGAAACTTATATATTTGAAACCAGCATAAAAATCTGATTCTTCTGATGTATCTATTGGTATAAAAATTCCGTTTTCTAGAGTTTCGGTTACTATTTAGCCGGGTCGCTCCTTACTTACAGTTCGTTACCACAAGCTATTTGATAGTCTTTAATGTCAGTCTCTAAACTCTCAAGTGTCAGTCTTGATAGTAATAAAAATTTTATATTGGAAAATATGGTAAAAAGTTCACTTTCAACTCCTTATCTAGATGTGCTACCTTTAAACATCTTTGACTGTAAAAACTGTCATCAATTCATAAAGGCTGGGATAAAAGGGGAATTTATAATTTCTGAAGATAGGCTATTCCATTCACGCAGAATGCTGTTTGCAAAATGCAAAAGTGTTAACAAGAGGTATAAATTACCATGGGACAGGGAGACAAGTAGAGCACTAGCCCCCTGATATCGATTTACCCACTTTTCTGCCGAATTTTCCTGAAGATTTTCATTTGCACTCTTTAGTAGTTTCGAGTATAAGCAATTTTGTGAATATATCATTTTCTATGCTACGTGCCTTTTTGTTCATATAATACTATTTGCCAACTGCTTAACTCGGTTTAATTTACATTCTATTGGAATTACGCTAAATACAAAACTAAAGAAGATTATTCAGGAATCTTTATAGTTATAGTCTTTAATGTCAGTCTCTATACTCTCAAATGTCAATTTTTATGGTAATAAAAATTTTACATTAGAAAATATGGTAAAACGTTCACCTTCAACTCCTCATCTAGATGTGTTACCTTTAAACATCTTTGACTGTAAAAACTGTCATCAATTCATAAAGGCTGGGATAAAAGGGAATTTATAATTTCTGAAGATAGGCTATTCCATTCACGCAGAATGCTGTTTGCAAAATGCAAAAGTGTTAACAAGAGGTATAAATTACCATGGGACAGGAAGACAAGTACAGTACTAGCCCTCTGACATCGATTTACCCGCTTTCCTGAAGATTTTCACTTGGTTTAATTTACTCTCTATTGGAATTACGCTAAATATAAAACTAAAGAAGATTATTCCGGAGTTACTCATGGTAGATGTCAAATGGTGAAATTACACTTCTTACAATAGAACAACTAGCTATACACATTCACAAGAAGGTTGTGGAGCAAGTGCTTATTGTTCAGCCAGAAATCTGGAATTTATAGACTCAGCCAGTTCATCTGAAAATACATCTTTGTGTAAATAGCTTGTAAACTAGAAATGTGTTGACTGGGATGATTAAGAAGGCACGATGCTGCTTGATGCAATTTGTAGATGAGAATGGAAAACTGAATATGTTAAAAATTAAGTAAGAAAAAAGAATGACAGAGGCCTCGACCGAGTCCACTGAGTTTGAATTGAAAATCAAGTATTTTGCAGTAGGCATCAGTACATGGCTAATTGTAGAAAAAGCCAAGACAGATAGTCCGACTAATTGAGAGGCAAATGTTTAAATGGCACGGGTAAAGGGCGGGAGTAAGTATGACTCTCTTATGGGACAAATACTTGTGTGTTAGTTTTTGGAAAGGCACACCTGCCTAGAGTCTCAGGCAGGTTGACCAAGCATTTAAAATTAACATAGGACGGTTAGATTGCTTGGAATGAGAAACAAACAAGGCACGACCGCCTATGGTCTTAGAAAGGTTGACCAAGAATTTAGAATTGACACAGAACCATTAATTTGCTTGGAATAACTGGCAAACAATCGTTTAAAGCCATTTTCATCTTCCAAATAGTACCTATTCATTTTCTAAGCTCGGCCCCGGATTATGAGCAAATTTCAATTTTTCACAAATTTTTCAAATTTCTCGGTCAGTTGCCCGAGACGCTGGGCGGGTGTGTGCCTCCGAAGATTGTATCAAATTCCTCTCTCGCCTTAAAACTTATTCACGGATGCTTAAAGCCGTGAATAGTTAGACCGTTTCCCTAGCGGTAACCATGCACTACACACACACACACACACGATATTTTTTTCATTTTCACATGGGGTCCCAATCTAGCCAATATAAATTATTTATTGTAAACTATATTGTAAATTATATGACAAAGGCAATAACATTATCAGTATCAAAACATCCATTTTCCGACTAATTTTATGAGTGAGAAAGGGAATATAGAATGTTTTGAAAACTTGATACTTTGAAAGCAGAAAAAGATATCTTGAGAATCAAAAACATACGGGAAAACACCCATGATCTATTAATCACGGGATTTCAGTTGAAAGGGCTCGGCTATAAATCTCAATTTGACATACAGTTTCACATGTCGCCCTTGAATTGCCGTAACTGAATTAGGACTAGAAAATTGATGCGTATAGAGACAACCTAGCCACATCTCCCCTCCCCCCCCCCCTGCGACCACTATTTTCTGAATTGGGAACCCTGTATAAAAGATCCCAAGGACAGTAATGTATAATTTCCAGATTTTTATATTTAACCCTTTGTTACGTTTAAATTCTGTCAGTAACTGTGCATGAAAAATAAAGTGGAAATTTTTACAAAAAACTAAAGCCATGAATCAGAATATTTATAATGTTGTCAAGATTTCACGACAGTTCTGCTTTCTAGAACCTTACACAAACCTATCTGCCTAACAACAAATCCTTTCTCCTTCAAGCTGGTGCCTGCATAAGCTTGTTTCACAGTCATGCTACTTTGCTGATACTTGCAATGCTTCCCCATGCTATAACGGTTCTAGGGGTTTCCCCCCCCCCCCGGCGATTACCCCTCCCCCAGAAAATACCCCCGCGTAAAATACCCCCCTCGAAAAATACACCCACGGAAAATACCTACCCCTTGGAAAATACCCCCCAGTAAATCCCCCCTGGAAAAACACCCCCCTCCGTGGGAAATAAGGCTTTCCAAATTTGAGAATTTTATTTGAGTTTTATTTTTTTAAGTTCCGTAGGGGGAAGGACTTTTGGTACTTGTGTATTATGCGCCACTCACTCAAGTCTAAGCTGTGTAAAACTCGAGAACTAACCGGTTTCTTTTTTAGTTTTTTTTTTCAGCTTAGCGTGAGACAAGACTAAGACAAGTGACAGAATATATAGGAAATATATGATTTGGGCTATATATTTGCACCTAAGGATGGGGAGGAGGGGTGAAGTATTCGGAGAGTTTAAAGTCAGAAAACAATGCTTTCTAGGTATATGGCAACTAAAAAATTACAGAAGAATAGCGAGATATCTGGAATTTTTGTTAACTAAAAAGAAATAAAAAATAATAATAAAAAAAAAATCCCAGTATAAAGTAAATGTAATGTTTCATTTAAGTGTTTTTTCCAAGTGAAGTGTTTTTTATTCAATGACTGTTTTTCCAAGTATTGAGTACTATTATTAGGATAATGTAGTGTTTCACTTAAGTGTTTTATGATGATCGCTGATCAAAGTTTGGGTTATTATTGCCTTTCATTTATGTTATTTTACTGTGTTCATTGCCGTATATTTGGCTTTAAAATACACTTATCTATTTATCTATCTAATAATCATAATAATTGGGCCTAACACACTTTGCATGCAGACCCGCTACACTTTACCCCCCCCCCCCCCCCCAATGTGCAAATCTATAGGCAAAATTTATTTCTAAAGTAAGGAAGAAACTAACAAAAAAAATCTGTGTATTCCCGAATTTTACACAGCGTAAGCATGAGTGAGTGGCACATAATACACAAGTACCAAAATTCCTTCCCCCTACGGAAATTATAAAATAAAACTCAAATAAAGTTCTAAAATTTGAAAGCCTTATTTTCACGGGGGGGGGGGGGGGTATTTTCTGGGTGTGGGGTATTTACCGGGGGGGGGGGGTATTTTTGCGGGGGGGGGGGGTATTTTCTGAGGGAGGGTAATTTCTGGGGGGCATTTTCCGGGGGGTGTTTTCCGCGGGGGTATTTTCCGCGAGGGGTATTTTTCGGGATGTATTTTTGGGGGGGGGGGTAATTGCTGGGGTGATAAACGCCGGCCACAGTTATAACGGCTTTCACGTTCTCTTTAATGTCTTGCAGGTTTTGGTTTCAGTCATTCAAGGAGTCTTTGAAAAGAAACTTTCTGTGTGCAATTCAAGTAATGCCTGTTCCAATGATTGTAAATGACGATCATGAAGGTAGGGATTTTTCCTTTAGCTTAAGGTTTATGTTCCCTGTTCAAGTTTGGTTATGTTATCCTAGCTCTCTTACAGTTTTAATGTATCAATGAAAGATGAAAATTTTTCTATCCTTCCATTGCTGAGATTCAGTTTTATCCATCTACTGACAAAATTTTTGAAATTTGGTGTACATATTTTTTGTATGAAGACCACGTTGAAAATTGCTTGAAAATAAATAAAAACGACAATTTTCTAATTTTTAAAGCCAGTTTAGATTCTTCTCTTTGAAAAAGTCCAAGCAGTAACATAATTCTGGCTGGGCATATGGATAAATCTATAATTAATGAATCCGGTGATATAAGTAACTTGTCCTTTTTTTACAAGTTACAGCTCCAAGCCTGTCGTAAAATCGCAGGGTCCAAAAGATATGCCTTAAGTAGACACCTTAAAGAAAAAGACTGAATAGGAAAGAAGACTAAGGCTTCTAATGCTGCCTTCAACTTTACAAGATTTAAAAATGCTCGTAATATAGGACAATAAATGTAAATCTGTTTTAAGCTTAAGCCCAGTAATCATTCCATCCATAATTTCTATGTGTAGGTGAGGTGGTAAGTAAGTTTAAACTTATTTTTGTGTAAAAGCTGTCGTCAATGAAAGGATTGGAGGCGGGTTTAAATTTTTTTTATATTAATTAAAAAAAAAATTCCACAAAACAAGCTTTTCAAAGAAAATTAAAGAACTCCATTAAACAAAAATAAGCAAAAATAAAATCAAATAATCTACTAAGCGTGGAACTACCACAAATCAGCATTGATAAATAAATGAAACCCAAAACGAAAAGAAATTGCAATAAATAGCCGAGTATGAAAATTGCATGAAAAATTATATTCAAAAAATATAATTTTACTTTTATAACCTTTTTTATAAATGTTTTTACTTTTATAACCTTAATAAATAAAATAATATTATTATTTTGGTTACTAAATATCAGAATATGCATATTAAACTGACAATACACATTCATTTGTATTTTTTTCAGTAAAGTGCAAATTGTGTTCTGGCCTTGAAAAGTCATAGGAGTTTTGAGCAAAACTTATGTTAATTTCTGCTCGTTTTGAGTTTGACTCGGTTATTTATTGTAATTTCTGTTCGTTTTGGGTTCCATTTATTTATCGATGCTGATTTGTTGTAGTTTCACGCTTGGTAGATTATTTGATTTTATTTTTGCTCATTTTTTGTTTAATGGAGTTCTTTGCTTTTCTTTGAAAAACTTATTTTGTGGAAAAAGTTCTTTTAATTAATTTCTCTTCGTTTTAAATTGACATAGTCTTTTCAGAGAAAAGGAAAATAATACTTTGAATCTTTTCATATTTTTAATAATTTATAGTTTAGCCTGCTATTTGTATGCTGGTGAAAAATTTCCAGCAACTTTTAACAACATACACCCTCTTAAAAATCTGGACACAAATAGTAGTGTTTAATTTAGTTTCGTACCTCCTCTAGTTGACCTGAAATGGAAAACTTGGTACCATTCGCAAAAACATCTGTTTAATTTCTTTGATAGCTTGGATACACTTACGATATTTTGATTTGGTTAAATATTATGAGCAGAAGCAGCTCCGAAAGTTTGAACAAAATACTCTCAGTCGTTGTTGGGATACTGCTGAGATGCCTTTTTGGGAATTAGCATTAACACAGTGCATTTTGATTTAATCTTATGGCAACATTTAGTTTTTAAACATAAAATCAAATGGAAGGGTGGGCGCGGGAGGGGGAGTAGTTTCCCTCCAATCATTTTCGACTATTAAAAAAGGCATCAGCCCTTTCGATTTTCAATCGAATGTGTCCTTTTAGAAGTTCCTACGACAACTCCTTCGATACAAAGTGCCCTGGTCTAAACAACAACAACAACAACAAAATAATACATTATACCCACATCGATCTTTACTGTAAAAATGTCAAGCCTTCTTATCACTTTCGGCTATTAAAAAGGGCACTAGGCCTTTCGATTTCCAATCGAATGAGCCCTTTTTGAGTTTCTACGACAACACTTCCTATAAACACCTAATATGCCCCAAGGGCATAAATTACAACCCTTACCCTAAGGGCTTTGAGGGTGGTTGTCACCGTCTAACACCTAATTTCCAGAACTTTCAACTACGTTAAACAAAGTATCTATCTCAAAATTTTGATTGGATGTGTCTGGGAAAATGGTGGGCGTGAGAGGGGCGTTAGACTTTCTCCAATCACTTTCATATATTAAAAAAAGGCACTAGCCCTTTCAATTTCCAATCAAATGATCCCTTTTGAAGTTTCTACGACAACGCTTTCAATAAAAACCTTATATGCCCCCAGGGGATAACTTAAAACCCTCACCCTGAAGGCTGGGGGGTTGTCATCCTCAAAGACCTAATTTCCAGATTTTTCTACTACGTTGAACAAAATGGCTATCTGAAAATTTTGATTAGATGTGTTTGGGGGAATGGTGGGCGTGAGAGGGGGGTTAATTACCCTCCAATCAGTTTCAACTATTAAAAAGGGCACCAGCCCTCTCAATTTCCAATTGACTGAGCCCCTTTTGAAGTTTTTACGACAACACTATCATTGAAAAACCTTATATGCCCCCAGGGCATACCTTAAAGCCTTTGCCCCGGGGACTCTGGGGGGTTTGTCATTCTTAAATACGTAATTTCCAGAACTTTCAACTACGTTGAACAAAATGGCTATCTGAAAATTTTGATTAGATGTGTTTGGGGGAATGGTGGGCGTGAGAGGGGGGTTAATTACCCTTCACTCACTTTCGACTATTAAAAAGGGCAATTTCAATTTCCAATCAAATGAGCCGCTTTTGAAATTTCTGCAAAAACTTTCTATTATAAACCTTATATGCCCCCAGGGTATAACTTACAATCCTTGCACTGAGGGCTCTGATCGGTTATCATCCTTAAAGACCTAATTTCCAAAACTTTCCACTACGTTGAATAAAATGGCTATCTCGAAATTTTGATTGGATGTGTTTGGGGAAATGATGGGCGTGAGAGGGGGGTTAGTTGTCCTTCAACTTTCGACTATTAAAAGGGCACTAGCCCTTTCTATTTCGATTGAATGAGCCCTTTTATGTTTTTATAACATCGCTTTCTATAGAAACCTTACATGCTCCCAGGGCATAACTTACAACCCTTGCCCTGAGGGTTGTGGGGGGATGGGTTGTAATACTTAAAGACCTAATTTCCAAAACTTTCCACTACGTTGAATAAAATGGCTATCTAAAAATTTTGATTGGATGTGTTTGGGGAAAAGAGGGGCGTGAGAGGGGGTTTAGTTGTCCTCAAATCACTTTCGACTACCAAAAAGGGCACTAGCCCTTTGAATTTTCAGTCGAATGGGCCCTTTTTCAAGTTTTTACGTAAAAGATTAAAAAAAAAAACCTTATATGCCCCCAGGGCATAACTTATAACCCTTGCCCTGAAGACTGTGGGGGAATGTCCTGCTCAAAGGTATAATTTCCTGAACTTTAAACTAAAAATTCTATTGGCTATCTAAAACTTTTGATTGGGTATGTTTGGAGAAATGGTGGGCATGGAAGGGGTGGTTATTGTCTTCCAATCACTTTTGACTATTAACAGGACACTAGCCATTTCAATTTCCAATCGAATGAGTCCTTTTTGAAGTTTCTACGACGATGCGTTCTATAAAAACCTTATATGCCCCCAGGGCATAACTTACAACCCTTGCCCTGTAGGCTGCGGGGGAGTGTCCTCCTCAAAAAAATAATTTCTATCTGGAAATCCACAATACTGATCAAAATGGCTATCTTAAAATTTTGATTGGATGTGTTTGGGAGAAAGGTGGGTGAGAGAGGAGGGGGGCTAGTTGCCCTGAAATCACTTTTGACTATTAAAAAGGGAACTAGACCTTTTAATTTCCAATCGAATGAGCCCTTTTTCAAGTTTCTACGACAAAGATTTCAATAAAAACCTTAAATGCCCTCGGGCATAACTTATAACCCTTGCCCTGAAGACTGTAGGGGGAGTGTCCTGCTCAAAGGCATAATTTCCTGAACTTTAACTGCGTGGAGCAAAATGGTTATCTCAAAATTTGATCCGATGTGTTTGGGGAAATGGTGGGCGTGAGAGGGGGGTTAGTTGCCCTCCAATCACTTTCGACTATTAAAAAGGGCACTAGCCCTTTGAATTTCCAATCGAATGATTCTTTTTTGAAGTTTCTACGACAACGCCTTCTATAAAAACCTTATTTGCCCCAAGGGCATAGCTAACAACCCTTTCCCTGAAGGCTGTGGGGAGTGTCCTCCTCAAAAACATAATTTCTATCTGGAAATCAACTACGCTGAACAAAATGGCTATCTCAAAATTTTGATCGGATGTGTTTGGGGAAATGGGTGTGGAATGGGTGTTAAGTGCCTTCCAATCACTTTCGACTATGAAAAAGGTTACAAGCCACTCCAATTTCCAATTGAATGAGCCCTTTTCGAAGTTTCTACGACAACTTCTTCGATACGAAGTGCCCTGCTCTAAAGGAAAAAAATAATAAATGATACATTGTGCTAAGATCGTTCTTATATGCCCTCAGGGCATCATGTTAATGTATGTTTCGTAATTTGTTATGTTGTGATTTCTTTATTTTTCATAAATTTGTTTTTTCATAAATACACGATATATCTATCTATCTATCTATGCCCTCAGGGCATAACTTAAAACCCTTGCGCCGAGGGTTGTGGGGGAGTTTCCTCATCAAAAACATATTTTCTATGTGGAAGTAGTAATCCAACCACAATATTTCGTATTGGTACGTACATAGAGAAGGGATTAGAAAGAAGGAAAAGTTTTTATAATTAATTATTATTAATTATATGATTATATGGAATTACATTTATTTTCTCGATAAATTACTATAAGGGTATTTTTTGCTATGTATCATGTTAATGTATATTTCGTAATTTGTTATGTTGTGATTTCTTTATTTTTCATAAATTTTTGTGTGTATATGGCTCTTGGGCTTTGGAAATACACGATATATCTATCTATCTATCTTAAAACCCTTGCTACGAGGGTTGTGGGGGAGTTTCCTCATCAAAAATATATTTTCTTTGTGGAAATTGACTACGCTGAACAAAATGGCTATCTCAAAATTTTGATTGGATGTGTTTGGGGGAATGATGAGCGTGGGGGGGGGCTAGATGCCCTCCAATCACTTTCGACTATTAAAAAGGGCACTAGCACTTTGAATTTCCAGTCGAATGAGCCTTTTTTGAAGTTTCTACGACAACGCCTTCTATAAAAACCATATATGCCCCCAGGGCATAACTTAAAACCCTTGCCCGAGGGTTTTGGGGGAGAGTTCTCCTCGAAAGCATATTTTCTATCTGGAAATCAACTACGCTGAACAAAATGGCTATCTCAAAATTTTGATTGGAAGTGTTTGGGGTAATGATGGGCGTGGGGGGGGGAATGGCTATTTACCCTCCAATCACTTTCGACTATTAAAAAGGGCACAAGCCACTCCAATTTCCAATTGAATGAGCCCTTTTTGAAGTTTCTACGACAACTTCTTCAATACGAAGTTCCCTGCTCTAAAGGAAAAAAAAATAATAAACGATAAATTGTGCCAACATTGTTCTTATATGCCCTCAGGGCATAACTTAAAACCCTTGCCTCGAGGGTTGTGGGAGAGTTCCCTCCTCAAAAAAATATTTTCTATCTGGAAATCAACTACGCTGAACAAAATGGCTACCTCAAAATTTTGATTGGATGTGTTTGGAGAAAAAAGTGGGCATGAGAGGGGGGTTAGTTACCGTCCAATCACTTTCAACTATTCTAAAGGGCACTAGCCCTTTGAATTTCCAATCAAATGAGCCCTTTTTCAAGTTTCTACGACAAAGATTTCAATAAAAAACCTTACATGCCCCAGGGCATAACTTATAATCCTTGCCCTGAGGGTTGTGGGAGAGTTTCCTCCTCAAAAAAATATTTTCTATCTGGAAATCAACTACGATGAACAAAATGGCTATCTCAAAATTTTGATTAGATGTGTTTGGGGGAATGATGGGCGTGGGGGGGGGGATAGTTGTCTTCCAATCACTTTCAACTATTAAAAAGGGTACAAGGCACTCCAATTTCCAATTGAATGAGCCATTTTCGAGGTTTCTACGAGAACTCCTTCGATACGAAGTGCCCGGGTCTGGAGAAAAAAAACATTGTGCCCACATCGTTCTTTACTTAGGCAGCGCTAGCGCGCTGCCTATGATATACAGACATCGTAGCACATAACTGTTAATGACTAAATATTTACAATGTTATATTTATGCAAAAAACTTGACCCTAACTTTTTTTAATATGAAAATGTTATTGTGCTCATCGATAAAAAATGGTTTTTCCTTCCGATTTTTCCATTCTTATCACTAGAGAAAATCCTCGTAAATGTCAAGATAAAGAGAAAAAAAAAGAGACTACTGTACTATACTTTCGTTTTAAATTGTGTGCTTTAATTCCATTTGTTTGTTTTAATGCCACCAATCATTGCACTTCTTTTTAATTAATTACATTATTCCTTAAGAGCTTGTCAGAACGGGAGGCGAAATAACCCTGATTTTTAATCATTGTTGTGATTACCTGTTGTTTTTATTTAAGATTTGGAGCTACGCACGCAAAACCTGATTCTCTAGCTTATAGAAAATTTAATACTTGTAAAAAAAAGCGAAAAGTTTTGAAGCACAGTATTTTTTTTTCAAGCAATCTCTTTGTTTCTTTAAAATAAAGGTAAAAGTTAACCAAGCATTTAACCAAAAAAAGAAGGCTTATATCAACACTCTATATTCAAACAATGCGTAGTTTGGTATAATTTCCAGGGCTTTTTATGGGATGCGGAGGCTGGCTCTGAAAACGAGCAAGTTTCTAATGCCAAGCTAATTCACTTTTTGTTCGCTTGACTTCGCAAGCAGGCTTAAGATGTACTTTCCCATGGTTTTATTTTAATAAAGATAGATTATAGGGACTTTTGAGATTCCCATTTTTTAATTTGAAATGAACAAGATTTTAGAATTGAAGCTTTGATTTGAAGGCTATAGAGCTTTCAGTCTATTCTAATTTTCTATGAAGGGTACATTTAAGAGAAAGTCAATTAATTGAGCTTAGACCGAAAAGGAGATAGAATGATAGCTTAATTTCAATAAGCGGCTTCATTATCCTTTCTGGGCCTCTATGGATGTAAAGTCAAGGCAACACCATGCTCAATTTTTTACCCAAGAAATGTCATGCCCTCTAAAATCGAGTATTTTGAAAGCTAATTTCGGTGTTCAGAAAAGCTAATAGTGAAGATGAAAAGGTTACATTGGGTAACGAAAAGTTTGATCAGGTGGACAACTTCACTTACCTTGGTAGTAGTATTAGTAAAGACGGTGGAAGCAGCGAAGATGTTAAAAATAGAATAGCCAAGGCTCAGGGCGTTTTTTCACAGTTGAAAAAAGTTTGGAAGAATAGCAAGATAAGTCTGCAAACCAAATTAGAATATTGGAAGCTACAATGATGACAGTGGTCAAATATGGATCTGAAGCATAGGCTCTCCGAAAAGCGGATGAAGATTTGCTAGATGTTTTCCAGAGAAACTACCTACGGACTGTTCTGGGTACACGGGTGACTGACCGTATTTCAAAAAGTAGGCTGTACGAAAGACGCAGTTCTATCTCGCTTTCTAGGCTATAATGAGAAAAAGATAGAGATGACTTGGGCACGTTCTGCGGAGATTGCCGAAGATTGTCCTTTTTGCGAACCATTAAGGGCTAAACGGAAAACAGGCCGTACGCGGTTGATGTGGGAGGGTGTCAAAAAGAAAGATTTAAGGGAAATGGTAACTTTCTGTGAGGGTGTAAAAAGGGAGGCTTTCAATAGATTGGGATGGAGGTGGAGCCTGCATAGCTGTGTTGGCCTCAGGTGGCTTGGTGCTGCGGTGAGTTGTTAGTAGTAGTAGTAGTAATAAATTAAAGTAGATAACATGATAGTCCACCGGATCGATGCTAATGTGATCATTACTTACAAAACTCTTTGATAGGAAAACATAAGTCAATAATGAAGATGGAAGAAAACAGTGAATAAATATTCGTTAATGTACTACTCCACCTCAGGCCTGCACCCTAAGAGTCAAAAACTTAAATTTATAACAAAAACATTTACGTCTACTAAAAAAGTATCCGTGATTTCTCTGACAGAGGAAAATTTCCCGGAACTCTATAACTAATTCACATACTTTTAAATAATCAAATAGTGCTGTAGTTTATGTCCTAAGCAATGTTTATTAATTTCAACTGTGGTGTTTAATAACTTCAACGTCATCGATTCATATAGTCACGTCTGATAATTTTATTATTCAACTTATTAAATTATTTGTTTATTTTACATCCTTTAATTGTCTCTATATTTTGATATTCATTTTTTTGTCAATTCATTTCCATTCTCATTTTCTTTAATATTAGTATTGTGTTGTAACAGCTTTGTATACGGCTTAAAAGCTTTCGAATACAATCAATACAATTATTGTTATTGATACTATTTTTATTATTCTTATTATCATTACTATTTTTATTGTTATTACTCTATTATTATCATTATTATTATTAGTCTCATTAAAATAACTAATTAGATGTCTATTCAGTTTTAGGCACAGAGTTTTGCAGTGGCTATGTTGACACGTTTGGAAAATGGAACACAGGCTTCTATTGTCCCCAAGTTGATGTTGCTGAAGCATCCTACTGCTGTGGTACTCAAACGTTCAAGTACTGCTGCAGTGGTAAAGAACTTGGCTTAGAGAGGAAAACCGATGAACCAGATGAGCAAATGCAAGTACTCAGCACTAACTTGTGTTTTAATCCACGATATTGCCTCATATTTGTAGAATATTAAAAAACTCGTGCTTCATTGAAAACACAAAGTATAACTAAAAAACAGGACGTTACCCGTTGGAGCAAGAAAGTATTTAACTATCCTGCGCAAAATAAAAGACTAATTCGTTTATTAGTCTTCCACCACCTACTGTATAATATTTATAACTTTTACCATACAATTTAGGTTCTCTAGAAAACTCAAGCTAGGCCATTTTTCAAATAAAGGGCTATTTTTTGAAAATTCACCAAATATAAAGAAAAGTCATGAATAAGCTTATTTAGGCTGGTTTTGCAGACAGACGTTGCATAAACTGTGAGGCAATGATTTTTCGACGTCGAAATGAAACTAAATAGCCTCTATCATTAAGGAATTAGCCTTGAATTTGGATGGATTTTTTTTTTTTTCACTCGGTAGTGTAGTTTTCTCAAAACTTTTTTTGTCGCTTGCAAAGGTAACTAGGAAATGGAGTATTCAAAAGGGGGATTTTATACACTAGTTCTAAGGTTTTTGATCATGTAGATTTCAGTGGTAGACCTTTTGTGATTTCAAGCCTTTACACTCAAGAAATAACACTAAAATTGCCTTTTGGTGCCATATGACATTTTATGATAGTATTTTTATGGTGATATCATAAAAAGCGTGTAAATGAGAATGTTAGCTCTTAAAATACCATAAACAGCTCTCTGCTATGTTTAGTGCCCTATTAGTGTTGGATAAATAAAACAGAAAACGGGATACATGTCAGCGTTCCTAGCTCTTTTTAAAAATTCCCATAAATTTTCTTCCGCAATAAACTTTTACTTTTAAGATGAACTTAAATAATAGCCATCATTGCTAAACTAGGTGCTGGTTTTCTCTGTACAACTACTACAACTGTACAATGCGGTACAACTATTGCTGTGTTCATGACCATCAAGTGTGTTTATGCCCTGGGCATGAAAATTGATTGCTAATTTTCAAATATATAGGACAAAAGGATAAATTGTTGTTTTTGGAGAGGAACATAGTTTTAAATCGAAATGGCATAGAATAAAAACACAAAATAACCAACCAAAAAATAAAGACTTTTTTAATCGAGTCAGCTTTCGTCACCTCCGACAAAACCGGCTGAATTACATTTTCTAGTTATATTGTTGATTTGAAGGGGGTTAAGCTGAATACGGTTGAGTTGAAGGAAGGGTGGGTCAGACAGGTTTGAGTGAAGCGGGGGTTGAGTTGAATGATGACTAAGTTAAATGACGGTTGAAAGGCACGGAAGTTGAGTTGAATACGAGTTGAAATAAATAGAGGCTGAGTTGCACGAGGGTTGAATTACATAGACGTTCAGTTGAACGAGGGTTGAATTACACAGACATTGAGTTGAATGAGATTTGAGCGTAATGTGTTCGAGTTGCACGAATATTGAGTTGAATGGGGGTTGAATATCATTGAGGTTCAGTTGAATAAGGGTTCAGTTAGATGGGGGCTAGAGTTGCGCCAGTTTTCAGCTAAGTGGGGGTTGAGTTGCACGAGGGTTCAGTTTTACGGGGTTCAGTTGAATGGGGTTTAGCTAAATGATTATTGAGTTGCATGAGGGTTCAGTTGAATGAGGTTGAGTTGCACGGGGGTTGAGTTGCACGAAAATTCAGTTAAACGAGGGTTCGGTTGAAGGAGGTTTGACTTTCATGAGGGTTCAGTTAAATTGGGTTGAGTTTCACGGGAGTTCAGCTGCACGAGGGTTCAGTTACACATGGACTACGATGAACGGGTGTTCAGTTGCACGGAGGTTTAGTTAAAAGGGGGTTTAGTTGCACAAGGGCTCAGTTGCATGAGGATTCAGTTACACGGTGGTTTAGTTGTACCTAGATTCAGATGCACCAGGTACAAAAAAAAAAACGTTTAAAAAAGTATTAAAAATTGGTTTCTATTCAATTTATTACGTTTTTACGAGCCAGACAAACATTTCGGGGGGGGGAGGTCAAACCTCCTAGCCCCCCTCCTGGATAAGGCCTTGGTGTGGAACATTTGACAGTAATGCTTAGCTCGTGTAAAATCAGAATTTTGTGAAATTATCTAAGTTTCTACTTCAATTACATTTTGCCATAGATATGTTTTGTAAATTTAAGCATATCCAAATCTCACAAGCCTAATTCATAGACAACATGGAAAACAAACTTTGTCTCCAAGATAATACTTGATATTTGCGTTTAAACCAAAGCGATAATTTACAAGGAGCCAAGGCTAAAAAGCTTTTATTCTTGGTTATTTATGCACCTCTGAATTCAAATATATGCCATCGTATTTACAAGGGTTCTGTTGCACGAGGTTTAATTACACGAGGGTTACGTTACACGCACACCACATCAATCTATAGATGGAAAAAAGGATTCTTTTTAGAGAAGCCCCATGGACCTTGGCTTGGAAAACAAAGGTAAAATATAGAACATATACTGTTACGTATACTGTTTAGTCTCAAACAGCACAAGAGACATTATTGTTATACTAAAAGAACGATTGTTTACACCGCGTATCAAAATAAGCAATAAACGCTTTACAAGTTTACTCATGCACTCTATAAAAATGTCACCTTATAATCTTTTGCTGCCCAAGCAGGCCGGCCCTTCTGTTTTACGGCCCCAAAGTGGAATCAGAAATTCTGCATCCCCATCAAATACGGCAAAGAGCTCAAACCTCAGCTATTTTGGATAAAGAAGTAGATTTTTTGAGAATAAGTAATAGATTTGAGAAATATTTTGGAATGAATATTTATTAAAATATGTTTTATATATTATTTTTTTTTTTTTTTTTTTTTTTTTGGAATTTGAGCAGTTGAAAAGGGCTTTTAGAAAAAGATGATTTAAAAGGAAAAAAATAAAAATGAAAAACTTTGTCTAAGTGTTGAGTGTATGTTGTATGTTTGTGTAAGATGATGTTCAGACAAAGCTTTTTATTTTGGCGTTTTTGAGGTAAGAGAGAGAGTAATTTGGGAGGATGGGATTATAAGGTAAACAGAGGGATTTTGGAGGCAAAATAAAGAATTTTTTTTTGCTGTTTGATAGTTGGTGCCGCCGTGGAAGGGGTTCCCTATACCGGAAGGGCACCCTGCAAAGCGGCTAGGCAGATGTTTGTATTAATGTTGGTTAATTGGTTGTAGAATGCCCCCAAATGAAATCTGTAAAGTATTAACTGCTCAAATTTATAGTTTGATTGTTATGATAATGTAAAGTTAAAAAATTTTGTAGGTTTTTTTTATTTTTTTTATTTTTATTTTTTTAGTGTAGGTGGTACATAAATGTAGTTATTAGTTTCGGAAATAAAGAAGTTAGTACCACTGAGAGGAGAGGAGGTGGGAATAAAAAAAAACAACAAAAGATCCAAAAAATCCTTATCTTCATTTACATAATGTGGTAGGATAACTTGCTGGATACATTTTTGATTGGTCGAACTCTGGTTAAATAGGTATTATTAGTAAGAATGATGTAACAAATACGGCCGGTGCCCCCCCCCCCTAAGGGCATACAACAGGCCTATTCTGTTTGCACCTGCAGCCATGATACATCCGGGTTGAATAAAACCAGTTAAAATTATTATAGATCCAAGCACTGTGCCATGTATCTGTACTGATTTACATAATTTATTCTGTAAGATAAGTAGTTTGGTAGATTTAATCTCTTATTTTTTGTCAGATTGGACCACAAAAAAAAAAAAAAAAAAAAAAAAAAAAAAAAAAAAAAAAAAAAAAAAAAAAAAAACCTCAGCCTATTCAATTCTTTGCAAGCCAAAAGATGGTCTTAGGTGTTTCTCATTATTTTTAACTTTTTGGGGGAAAAAAAATCCTAAATCCTTCCTTGGAAAATCCAATATACTTTGGTTATGGAAAAGCCATCTTTATCTTAGAATGTTATTTTAAAAAAAGGTATTGTATTCTTTAAATGTAATATCTGTACATGTACCATTTATAAATAACAGCGACTTTTTCAAAGTCTTTTCTGTTCTTGAATTTTTTTTTCCCTCAACATGAATTCTTAAGCTCCAAGTAATTGGCAAATACTAACCCTGTCTCCTCTTGTGCATATCTCTTCAGCATTTTCCTGGAAAAAAAAAATACCATTCAAATAAAAGCACTTCAGCACAAATCTATCTATATTTACATTTCACTTCTCTTACTAATGAATGACACAGTAAAGAAGAATGACCTTTGAAGTAAATTTATGACTAGCCTCCTTTGCAGAGTTATTGGTATAGAATTCCCATGGAAATCATCGGAAATGATTATTTTCAGAATAGAGCGGTAGACCCAACGGTTGGAAGCCATACAGAATACTGTAGAAGTCAATGATAAGGGCTGTGAATTTTGATGACTGTTAACCGGGTTGCCACCCTGACCTGGAAGAATTTACTAAATTGGAGAGGAAAAATTTACTAGATCGCATCTGTTTTTACTAAATGGTCAAAAAAAAATTTTGCGCGTGCGGCTATGCCGCACGCGCTCCATCAAGCATCGATTTTTGCTATAGGAGGATAATGAATACGATTTTCACAATCTTTTTTCCTTTTTTCTTCTTTTTTTCTCTTTTCCTTTTTCTTTCGTTTTTATAGTATGATTGAAAATTCCGGAAACCTACAAGTTCAAAAATTCTTTTTTTGATATATATATATATATATATATATATATATATATATATATATATATATATATATAATATATATATATATATATATATATATATATATATATATATATATATATATATATATATATATATATATATATATATATATATATATATATATATATATATATATATATATATATATATATATATATATATATATATAAATATATATATATATATATATATATATATATATATATATATATATATATATATATATATATATATATATATATATATATATATATATATATGTATATATATATATATATATTTATATATATATATATATATATATATATATATAATGTTACATTTCTTCTTACTTTTAATTTCTCTCAGCAGGCTCCTTTTTCCTCAATAAAAATTTTCAAACTGAGGAGATTTACCTAATCACCTTGGGTGGTTGACTTTTGTTTTTATTCCAATAGATTCCCAATCATCACAAATCCAAGTGTCATTATAGCTTCATTTTTAGTTGGTAAGATTTGATACACAGAAAGCTGATTTTGTCGACCTTTAGACGCCGGAAGTGAAGTGTCTGTTTATGAAAATAGGTGACTGCTTGTCTGTCTCTGAGACAGACAAGCAAAATTGTAAATTGTAAAACAGACAAGCAAAAATTGTAAATTGTCATATGTTTACGATAATTTTTTTTCCTGAATTCATGGAAAATAAAAAAAAAAGTTTTGTTTACTATAAATCATGACTTTTTACTATTTTTTTACTAGATTTCGGGAAATTTACTAGATCCTATAAATTTACTAGATTTTTTTTTTACTAGATCTAGTAAAATCCTACTGAAGGTGGCAACCCTGACTGTTAACCAACTTAGTCATTTTTCTAGAGCTTAAGCAAATAGTTT
Source organism: Artemia sinica (assembly GCA_027921565.1). NCBI lineage: Eukaryota > Metazoa > Arthropoda > Branchiopoda > Anostraca > Artemiidae > Artemia > Artemia sinica. The sequence goes on along the minus strand of CM051266.1, from coordinate 23,769,636 downwards.
ATAAAATATTTTTCAGAATTTTGTAGAAAAAATCACAACAAAAAGCTGATTAAGAATAATTTAAAAAAACGAAGCTGGTAGATATTTACATGACAATACTATTTGAAGATACGAATGTAAGGCTGTTTATATTTTACTCTCGAATCTTCTCTTTCATGATCCACTACATCTAGCTTAGAATGTCTTTTATTACAGTTTTATCCATTGCCCTTCTCATAGAACTAATCATATATAAAGTGATTTTTTAGGTGACGAATGCTTGTTTTTTTATTCATTAGTAGATGGCATTCATCTACATAGTATTTTCTGACACCAAAGAAATTTTTTGAGTTAAGAGTAAGTTGTTCTTGTTACAAGCAACACATGAAAAGAATAGACACTATAGTGAAAACTTCTGTTAGTTTTGTGTAAGCACAAGAAACCTTTTACAAAAAAAAAAAATGTAAAATTGGTCCGTGTCAACAGGGGCGTCAATTCACGAAAATATACGGGAAGGGTAAGATATAATTTTCAAAATCCAGGGCGCTAATTTTGTTCTTTTATCGATTTTCTTAATAAAAATTTGAAAAACATGTTTTCAAATGAAATTCTCGAAAAAAGTATTTTTCAAAGCCTAATGGGGGCGGAAAAATATAGGGGTCTCTTAATCCACTTTCCTTCCACGATTAACGCGCATGTGTAAAAAATGTGAGGCCTTGACAATTGATGTGACTTCTATTGTTAGCAGACACATAACCATTTTTCAAATACACCCTTTTTCCAACTAAAAACATTTTAAAAAAATCTATTGGAGGTAAAAAAAAAAAAGAAGCACACTAAGGATTAAAGTAGCAAAACCAAACGGTTCATATATTTCTCTCTCGACCCTTCTAGGACAATAAAAATAAACTAGGACTACAAACATAATTAACACAATTCTTGTTGCTTAGAGAAGATTCTTTCGGCATGATTTCTTCAGTCGTCCATATTACTGAGATAATAGCCAGAAATCGATATGAAAAATAGTTTTTTAGATATATTAAGGATCAGCACTAGAAATTTGTTGCTATCATGAGAGATGTTTCTAACACATAATAACGAAGAAAGATCAATTTGTCACTTTTTTCAGTTGAAATTTTAACCTATCATTTGAAATATCACCGTTAAAAAAAATATATATTTTTTCATTCAAAGTTTCAAAAGAAGGCTTCTTTGAAAAATATAACAATAATTTATTTCCAATTTAAACAAGATAAAAGGGAATTGGTTTATTTTTATCTCTCCGTTTCTTTTTGTTTTTCTTTTACTTTTCTAAAGGGAAAACATTATTTTGTTATTCACGCAGTTCCTGTGGCTTAGAGTTATTTCTTGTATCATCCTTCACTCGGCTAATAACCAGACGCCGGAACGGAAAAGATGTGCTTGAGTCATTTCACGCTCTTCGAAAGGTGTATCTCATTATAGACACCTAAACTAGAATTCATTAGCTTGATCGATGGCCTCTAGATATTGGGTTAATCTTTTGTCAATTTCACACTCTCTATTTCTCTTGGCGTATTTTCTTAGAAAACACGCCTTGGGCGTTACTTGTAACAAATGACTTCAGGCTAAATCTTATAAAATACTCCTTTCAATTCCTATTGTGAGAGCTCGCAGGCGTTTAGGCTATTGTTCGAACGGGCTGCTTCTTGAAAAGCCGTCACGAACAAAAGATTTACATTTTTGACTTAACTGGAAGGAATAACAGCCAAAATAAAATCTGGCAATAGCCTTTTGGAACCAAGAGGTTTGAGCTCAAAATATTTTCAATAAACTTATGACTGCTTCTAATTACAGCTTAAAAAATATTTAGAAAAGAAAGGTTCTTAGAGAGAATAAGGAACTGATTGAACAAAAATGGATAATTGTTTAGGAGGAATGCTTTAAAAATTCCCTAAAAGAGAAAAAAAAAGTAATTTAAACGCTATCAACCTGTTATAAGTGGGTCATATATCAATCTGTTATGTGATCCACGTAAATGGAAAATGTGTAGGCTATATTAAATTGCTTAAAAGTAAGTTTTACACAATCACAGCAAAATCTGTCTACTACAATTTAAATTCTTAGAGCTCTAAATTATTTAGTTTTTGTTAATTTTCTTTTTTCTACTTACCAATAATTGTTGGATTTATTTTAAATGCAAGATTTTTCAATAAAGTGATGCTCAACGAGTAAAACAAGACTGAAAAATTACCCAAATAAATGCTTAAAGTGTTTTCAACCATGGGACCATAAATTCTTACGGAAAGTGTGTCACACGGAACCACTACTGCAAAACCATCATAGCGATAAGCTGCGAGAGATCGGGACATAAGTAAATCCTCTTTCTCTATCCAACCCTATCCGGAACTTCACTCATTTTCAAGAGACATCCTGTAATCTAAATTAATTTTCCGTTGACCGACCTTAATGCATTATATGATTTGTTAACACTAAAGACCCTACTGGACCATGGTTAATAAACAATACACTTCAAAAATAATAAATGAAAACTCCCTTATTATAAACAAAACAAAATTAAAATAAAAAATAAAATTAAAGAAAATGATCTCTATGCTCCATGCCCAGTCCAATAAGCCTTCCCAAATTCATGTCTAACTTAATTGACGTTTACATAAAAACTATTACTCAGTGATTTTTAAATCTTGCAGCTTGTATAAATTAAGAAAATTGAACTTCGAATCAAGATGTAAGCCTTTTTTATTTGTGATAAGCCTAGATTCAATAACACCGACCGCAGAAAATGCAAGAAATAACTTCATTATTCCGTTATTTCATTATACGATATTATACCACGTTTATTGCTTGAACCCACGACCCATTCTTGATTGAGTATAGAAAAAGAAATGACTGTCTAATCTTTAACGTAAATTTGTCACTTAAATATGCACTTTAATTCTAAGCTTCACAACAAAAATATTTATAGCTCTTTTGGATTCTTCTTAAGTTAAATAAAAAAAACGAGTTTTTTTTTACTGAAACTAAAAAGCGACATTAAAACTTAAAACGATCAGACGTTATTCCGTATTTGAAAGAGGTTGTCCCCTCCTCAACGCCTCACTCTTTACGCTAAAGTTTTTTTTATTGTTTTAAAAAGTAGAGCTGTGAGAAAGAGTCAAACTTTAGCGTAAAGAGCGAGGCGTTGAGGAGGGGACAGCCCTTTTCATGTATGAAATAATTTCTGTTCGTTTTAAGTTTTAATGTTGCTCCTTACTGTCTGTTGACAAATCTGTTTTTTTAATTTAATTTCTGAATAATTTTTAACTAATGTAGGTTCGAATTTGGCTCACCGTACATGAAAAAAAAATCAAAATAAAATTCGCATATTAATTTTGGCAGGTTTACTCCGGATTTGAAGGGTTGCCCCCTCCTCAATACCTTGCTCTTTGCGCTAAAGCTGTTAGTACTTTTAAAAAAGCTTCCTATTCTTATTAAATGCCCCCGGTGTTTTCAATTGTAGTAAACGGTCAAACTTTAGCGTAAAGAGTAAGGTATTGAGGAGGGGGACAACCCTTCATATAATGCATAATTTCTGTATGTTTTTTCAAACAATACCGGTAAATCTGGCTCACCCTCTTTAAGATAAACCCCTCCCCCTCAAGGAGAACTCCTCCTTGGCAATTTCATCCAACGTAAAGTCCCCCCGTCAAATTCCGTCAAATTCCCTCCAGACAGTTCCGCCCTCGCTGAGAATTGCCCCTCTCTGTAAAATTGCTTGTGGACAATTAACCCTGAATCGTTTCATTTGATTCATTTGATTCATCGTTTCATCTGATTTTTTTATTTGAATGAGACTTTATGCTCAAATACGTTTCTCGATACCTCCAGAAATGCCCCCTTCCGTGGAAATCATTTACCGGAAAACAAAACTCGTGGAAAAAAGCCCCTGGATAATTCTCCCGGAACATCTCCACATAAAAAATTTTGCAAAGAGAATGTAAGACAATTAAAAAGAAATTCGTATAGCAATTCTGCCCCCCCCCCCAAATGTAACATTTCCCCCGGAATATTCATTCCCCAGAAATTTCCCTCCCCAAGGAAGATTCTCCTCATAGAAATCCACCCCGAACACTACCCCTCCCCAAAAAAAGACTTCCCAATAACAAATACTATAGGCCTGTTTTTTCACTCATCAATGTGCTAAGATCTTACATCTTTTGTCAGAAAACGCTTAAAAGTGAAATCTTTGAACAAAGATCTTACATCTTTGGCCGTTTTTGTGCAAACGTCTTTCATCATTCTGCTCTGATCAGCGGTCTGAGAACAATGATGAGTAGATCATCAAAGTTCTCTCATCATTGTTCTATAGGGTAAAACAGTGGCGGTCTTCACACTTTTTGCTAACATCTGTGAGCTGTAAGATCTTAGAACAAAGATGAGTTAAAAACGATAATCTTTGCAGAAAGATGTAAGATCTTAGATGTAAGATCTTAGTGCTAAAAAACGGGCCTTATATGTAAACAACGGGCAGAGTTCACAACTTGCAGCTCTTAAACCGGGGGACTGCGGGGGGGGGGGGGCAATTTTACACCTAAGGACTTAGTTATAGCATATGCGACTATACTGAAAAAAATGGCTATCTCAAAATTTTGATCAGGTGACTTTGGGAAAAAAGAGCTTGGGAGGGGGCCTATCCGCCCTTCAATTTTTTTGGTCACTTAAAAAGGGTACTAGAACTTTCAATTTCCGTCTGAATGAAACAAATTCAATCTCTCACGATATTCCAGGACCACTGAGTCAATACCGATCACCCCTGGGAAGAAAAAAAAAAACACGCATCCGTGATCTTTCTTCTGGCAAAAAATAAAAAATTCCTTTTTTTTGCAGATAGGAGCTTGAAACCTCTAATGTAGGGTTATCTGATACGCTGAATCTTATGGTGGAATTTTCATTAAGATTCGATCAGTTTTAGGGGTGTTCCCCCCTTTTTTCAAAATAAGACAGATATTCTCAGGCTTGTAACTTTTGATGGGTAAGATTAAACTTGATAAAACTTATATATTTGAAATCATCTCAAAAATCATATTCTTTTGATGTATATATTGGTATAAAAATTCAGTTTTTTAAGAGTTTAGATTACTATTGATCCAGGTCACTCCTTACTTACAGTTCGTTACCACGAACTGTTTGATTGAAAAAAAGACTGCCAGTCCATTTGTTACCAATTTTATTAGAAAACTTTACTCTTTTGGACTGAACTCTGGAGTCTCTCAAAACAAAATATTATAAATTACCTTAAACATTAATTCTAGGTTTCTCTTAATCATCGGTGTTGGACTTGGAATTACCATTGGACTTAGCATATTAACCCTAGCTATTTGCTTCTTCTTACCTGGCTGCATGCTCCACAAGAAAAGCAGCAAAAACAAAGGTAAGAGTCCCCAACGACATAATTTATCCACTGCTCTCAAGTTTCTAAGAAATTTTAGATAAATAGTCACCATGGGATAAAACAGACCATATATTATTAGCAGTCTACAGGACATTTAAATGAGGTACAGGTCTGATATCAGTTAAAACACACCATTCATTCTATTGACTGAAGATGTGGGTGTACATACTTGAAGTACCTTTAAAAACCCACTCCTTAATATCAGAGGTTTATTTATATCCTCCTTTGATTCCTGCGAAATATTTTATAACTATGCCTTATACATGGGTGGTGCTGGGTGGTAGCATCCCTCTTAACAGAGACAAAACTAAAGAATCGCAAAGAAGAGAGAAACGAAAATAAAAGCAGCCAGTGAAGAAAAAACAATTACCCTTTCATCGTTGCTTGGAAAGGGTCTTTCCTATTTTAGTTTCAGTGTTTGTCTTAAGGTTTGGATTCTGTGTTATCCTTTGGATTTTGTCTGTATTTGTTTTTATTATTTGCACTAAAGACGTCAGAGGTCTTGATCGAAGTATTTGCATAGTCCTTTTCATTTTTTTCAATGGCTGTTTTTATCCTCGTTTCTCTCTTCTTTACAATTCTTTCGTTTTGTCATAATTAGCCAGTGTCGTCTCAGGAATTATTTATAAAAGAGAGACAACTTTTTTTGTGTAACATAATGTATTACATTCACGTGCTTACTGGCACATAAGGTGAAGAGAAGGATGGACCATCATGAGCGTCACCGGGATATTTATCAGTGGGACAGGTGCTTTGTTTTTACCGAGATTAAAATGAAAATATTTCCCACTTTCCTCTTTATATACATTCTTAAATGTATTCTTATTTCCCTAGAGAAATTTGCCTTCTGACAATCGTACCGACAACCACGGGGAACATCCTCATAAAAACAAAAATTCTTCGAAGAAATTGCCTTAATATCTTGAATATGATAACCCTATAATCAATTTTTGATATTTCAAACCCACTTGAATGTAAAGAGCGAGAGATGACTGATGGAATTGTAACCCCCCTCATATTGAAGAGAGCCTTAAATCAAGAAGCTTGTAGTAAGAAACTAAAGTCAAAAGTGACCCTTCGCAATTGACACCAAAACTCTAAACTAGAAAGTTTGTTTACAATATATGCAACAGCAAAATCTATTATTCATACCGATTTTAAATAAGCAAGTTGTATTCTATTTTAAAGTTGCTCATTATTGTTATTAGCACATGAAAAGTTTGCATTATTTTAGAAACAGGAGTAAAAGTCCCTCAATCAGTGTGCGATCTTGATGGGATTTATACATAAAAAAGGTTTTTCAACTGAAAGTAAGGGGCAACAGTAAAACTTAAAACGAGCAAAAATCCTTCCGTATATGAAGGGGCTGCCCTTTCTTCAGCCTTACCCTTGACACCAAAGTCTTAAGAGTTCTTGAAAAATGCTTCTCATTCAAACAGAGGCTCCTGGGTTTGAGCAGTCTTACTTAAACAATTGTGAAAAAAGTCTAAATTTATCGCAAAGAGCGAGGATTAAGAAGGGGACATTATAAAAAGTGGGGACTTGAGAAGGGGATAGCCCCATAATATATGGAATAATATCTGTTCGCTTAGTTTCTAATGCGCTCCTTACTTTCATTTGAATAGACTTTTCTTATTGAATACTTGTTTTTTTGTTGAATACTAACATGTGATCAGTACTGCTTGATTAATTTTCCAAAAACCCAAAATTATCAACCGATATATCCGTTTCTTTATACATAAAAAATTTTTGAGCACCGAAAATAGCGAGCCATTGCCCCATACTTTACACCCAGAGAGTCCCACATAGATAACAAAGCACCGACTTCTGCTTTACCGCTCACCGAGGTCACATCAACACCGCTAGCTAATAATATTCCAGCCGCCATCTATATATTTCTGTAAAAATGGGTCACTTGTTTACAACCTCTTGTGAAACTCAAGTACATGCACATATAGCAACGCTATCTTGCCGCTGATTATGTTCTTGATATATAGTATTCAGGCTAGTCAGTAGTGTCTTGCTAGTTAGTATCTTGCCACCGTTGATTACCTTCCACCTTCCGAAAACACAGAATTATCTAAAAATTACCAAAAACTGCAAAGTCCTAATTAAAACTGACGCTTTTATAATCAGAGCCTTTCTCCAACCTTTACTGGTCGAACTCAAAAACTTTTCATACGCTACCTACTGTGGGTGCCAATCTTATCGAAATGTATTTCCCGTCAGTTTAAAAAAAATTTTATGTGTCAATTATTTGGAAGATGTTTTTTAAAACATCGTTTTACCGTATATAGTCCCAAGAAAAGCTTACCGTATTCTAGAGAAGATGTATTTCACTTTTCAAAATACTTAATATGCTTTTGATGCGACCATAGTTTCCATTTATCAACAAGCAAAATCCAACCAAATTGAAAAGCGAAGGTTCTCGTCATTTCCTAATTCAGGATATTAGTACCTTAAATAACTTTCAAAGGCTAGTTTTTGTCCCTTTTGAGAAAGAGGGATGTAAAAGGGGTACTTGATTCTGAATACTAAATTACAGAAATACTACGAAGGAAGGTAATAAAATCCCATAAAATATTGGCTTAGTCAAAGTTTTTCCTAGGTTTGAGTAAATGGATGAATTTATGAATAGCATGTAATTTTTGCCCTCTAACGTTAAAAAAAATAAACATTTAAATGAAGTCAGGCCCCGTCTATGATTAAAATAGCCCTATTTCAAGTTAAACCTGATTCCCATTCATAGCCCCTAATACTTTTGTCTCAGGGGCTGAGAATTTGCCAAAAGGTAAAAAAAAAACGGTCTTTGAAGATTCTAAGGTGCTAATCTTCTTAAATAGAAAATTGTGAGAACCTTCACTTTCTAATTTGTTTTAGCAATCACATCAACCATTTAGAGAGCACTGCGGAAACTCTTCTTCAGTCATAATCTAATAAATAGAGATTAAACGTTTATGCTCATTATAACAGTAAACGTTTATGCTCATTATAAAAAAGGACCAATTAGTCGTGTCACTAAAAATCGATTCTATAGATGGACTTCATCTGCAGCAAGGGGTGGAACCCGTAATGGGCTTCATCCGCAGCAAGGGATGGAACTCGTACAACTTAATTTTTAAATCGTTATTTGATTTGTGTTTTTTTTCAGTCACTTCTTCGCTTTTGTACCATGAAGTGGATTACCTTTTCTGTTTTGTTCCAAAGATTATTTTTTTGTTGTGTTCTTTTTATAGTACGCTATATATATTTTCTCAACGCTTTTGACGGCTTAAGCGAGGTCTTTGATTTTGCTATTTACTGCATGAAAATTGTGCTCGCCGGTTTTGTCTTCATCTTCATTCCTTTCTTCATTTTTTTCGTACATTCCCATACAGTTATTCAAATTCTATTATAAGGTCTAAAACTTAGATTTCAACTTTATATAGTTCGTTCAAGCAGATTAAAGCTTGAGCTTTTAGAATGGGCTCCGTGCCTTTTTCTTTGATGTTTTCTTTTTGGAGTCTTTTTGACGCAACAACAAACCACAATCAATGCACTAACGCTGACTTGGTAAAATGTGATGCATCGCACATGTAATACTTTGCTGTTTTGTGTGCATAAATAAACAACGGATAAACTACTTTTCTTTTGACCGTGGTCTTTCTAAAAATGTCCAAAGTTGAGTGCAGTAGAGATACTGACAACATTTTTGTCCCTTATTTTTTTGTAATTTAATCAACTATCTACAGAAAGTCTTCCCAATTCTCTTGGTAAACTTGAAATGTTCTGGTTACCTCAGCATTGTCGCTGATTATCTTGTCTCCTGTAGTTTGACAAGCAAGAGAGAAATACTTGGAGACAGGTCGAAAAGCAAATTGGATTGACTAAGGGTGTGTTCCAGAACTTAACTATCATTAATGATCATTAATTATTTGTTTTTATCTTCAGCCCGGAATGGCAGATAACAACAAATGTAGTCTCTAAAATGTTTATCGTACCTAGAAGGGGCTATTATTCTAGTCCTTTTTGAACTTAAGTAATGTAAAAAACCTTATAATGCAGAATGAGGGTCTTCAAATACTAAAAAAAGTAATAAGAATAAAAAATCTTGGTTAAATATAGTTAGAAGTAATCGGCATATTGGTAATAGAAACGTTGGTGATTTTTATTAAAAGTGACCTAGAATCTACTTTCTGGTTGTGCAAATTATATATTTTTCAATAGAACCGTTTAGCCTGAATGTCAATATATTTTTACTTTTAGTAAATCCTTTACTTGTTTGTATATTTGATTTCTTGTTTAAAGTTTTAAAATTGTTCTTCTATATTACGAAAACAGCATTTTCTTTTGTTCCTCTAGATTTAGAAAGCCTCCTTGAAAAAATGTCCCTAATATTTATCAACGAAGTTTGACATATAATATATGATTAGTAATAGGTAAATATATATTCCTTTTCTGAGCTCTTTTTCAGAAATTAAAATTTTCACCTTTATAAACATAGAAAATTGTCAATTATGATGTTGTGCATTATTCTATTAAATCTATTCTTTTTTTTTTGTGTGTGTGTGTGTTTTGGCTCCCCCTTGCTTATTGGTTTTTGTTCAGTCATTTCTTAGAAATTGTTTAAATTTATTTGTATATTTTGGCTTAGATACTTTGTTTATTGTTTAGATTTGTTTTTTATTTCCTTACATATTTCTTAAGATTTTTTTTGTGTAGTCTACTGACATTTATTCGATACTCGTAAGATTAGAGAAACAGGAACATTTTGAATATGCCTTATATGATATGTAAACATTCTTGTCAGATTTTCTCATATAGTAACTGCATAGTGAAGAACAGAAAAAAAGAAATAGGGTGAAAGTGCAGGATTTATAGTATTACCTTAGGAGTGATATATTTTCCTCAAAATTGCAATTTAATTCTTGAAAAGTTATAACTAGAGATAGTTTTTCCACAATGCCTCCAGGTAGTAGCAAGTAGTAAAGTAAAACATATTAAATATTTCTGTGGTAAAGTATGACAATTTAAGAGAAAATCTGTACTGATCAAGATTGAGCCAAAAAGCTAATTTACAACTTGTAATTATTTGGAAGATTTGTATGTCGCTGGCAACAAACTAATTATTAGGCTGCTGCACACAACAACCCCTGAAACATTTTTTCAGAATTTTCTTTTTTGTTTCTCTTAAAGCAGCATCAACATTTTATAAAAATTAAATAAAAGAAACAAGTTTTTTTAACTGAAAGTAAGGAACGAAGTTAAAACTTAAAACGAACAGAAATTATTCCATATATGAAAGGGGCTGTCCCCTCCTCAACGCCTCGCTCTTTACGCTAAAGTATTTTATTGTTTAAAAAAATAGAGTTGTGAGAAAGTCAAACTTTAGCGTAAAAAGCGAGGTGTTGAGGAGGGGACAGCCCCTTTCATATACGGAATAATTTCTGTTCGTTTTAAGTTTTAACGTCGTTCCTTACTTTCAGTTAAAAAACTTTTTTTTTTTATTTAATTTTTGAACGTTTTTGAATTAATGCAGGTTTTGATATTGGCTCACCGTACATGAATAATTAAAACAAAATTTGCGTATTAATTTTACTTTTATTTGGGTTAAATGGCTTTCTCGAAACTTGTTTAATTTTATTTACGAATGTTTTTATTAGTAATAAATATACGTAACTTATGAATTAACTTACGTAACGAACTTGTATATTCATAGGTTTTTAATACGTATATTAGGGGGTTCGCCTCCTAGTCAATACCTTGCTTTTTAAGCTAAAGTTCGAATTTTGTTCCAATTCTTTAAAAATGACCCCTTAATCGCAAAGGCCGTTAATTAAAATAAATAGCTCTTATGATAGTACTAAAAAATATTTGGCTTAAAGAGCGAGGTATTTACTAGGGGGCGAACCCAATCATATATGTAATATTTTCTGTTCGTTTTAAGTTTTGATGTTGCTCCTTACTTTCAGTTGAAAAACTTTTTTTTATTTAATTTCTGATCTTTTTCCTTAATAATGATGGGAAATCCGGCGCCCCCTTCATGGCAACTTTCCTTACCCCATGAAAACTTCCTTCATGGAAAGATCCTCCCATATAACCCCCGACCCACCTCCCCCCACCTACCAGAAAAAATCCACCCTGAAAACGTCTGTATACTTCCCAATAACCTGTACTTGGGTAAAGTTCATAACTTTCAGCCCTCCCCCCGGGGACTTCGGGGGATTAAGTCATCGTAAAAGACATGATTATCATATTTTTGACCATGCTGAACAAAATGGCTATCTCAAAATTTTGATCGGGTGACTTTGGGAAAAAAATGAGCGTGGGAGGGGGCCTAGTTGCCCTCCATTTTTTTGGTCACTTAAAAAGGGCACTAAAACTTTTAATTTCTCTTCCAATGAGCCCTCCCACGATATTCTAGGACCATTGAGTCAATACAATCACCCCTGGGAAAAAAAAAAAAAATAAACACGCATCCGTGATCTTTCTTCTGGCAAAAAATGCAAAGTTCCATATTTTTATAGATAGGCGCTTTAAATCTCTACAGTAGGGTTCTCTTATACGCTGAATATGATGGTGTGATTTTCATTAAGGTTCTATAGCTTTTAAGGGGTCTTTCCCCCTTTTTTCGAAAATCAGCCAAATTTTCTCAGGCGCTTAACTTTTAATGGGTAAGACTAAACTTGATGAAACTTATATATTTGAAATCAGCATTAAAATCTGATTCTTTTGATGTATCTATTGTTATCAAAATACCGTTTTTTAGAGTTTCGGTTACGATTGAGCCGGGTCGCTCCTTACTTACAGTTCGTTACCACGAACTGTTTGACTAACAAAGAATATATAATCAGTCCAGGATTTAAAGTCCTGTCCATGAAATGGAGTTACTGGGAGAAATTTTTTAGACGAGTGCAGTGTTTGAATTAATTTTTTTAGCTCACACCAAATATTCTGTTTTCAGAGAAAAATGTGTGTCGAACGGAGAATGAATCATTGAATATTTTGGTACAACATAACGCTTTTTCAGAGTCTGGCAGCATATATTCAATTGCTACAACGAACAATAGTTCTAATACGACGTCGACGTCTTCTGGAAACTCGACTGGTAATCCAATTGCATTATTGTCAAAAAATAGTTACGGTTTTGGGGCTGTATTGAGGTCAACTTTACCGAGGGCTATAACGAGACCAGGATCCATAGGAAAAGATATTACTATATGGGAATCTGAAGGTACTTATTCTTTCCTTCTAAGATTTATAGGGCGTCCTTTAGAGATTAGATCATTGATTTAATAAATAGAAACCACATAATAATAAAAGTTATTACTACATGGGAATGTGAAAGGAATAATTCCTTCTTTTGTAGGGTACATGAAGTGGCTATCATAGAACACGCTATCATTCGATTTATAAAATAACCAAATAAAATTTGTGTTGTGATGGAAGTAGAAAATGAAATTGAAACCTAAAACAATCATTTTTCATTGTACTTCAGCCCATGCACCATATATCTATAAAACCTGCATAAAATAAACTGACGGATGCTTGTCTTTAATTGTGTCTTCATGATCTTCCAGCTACTTCCAAGCGCAGGAGAAAAAATTAGAAGAAAATGAGAAACAGTGGTGTAAACCCACACTAAAATATGTTTTTGTGTGTTTTTTGCATAACTGGTAACAGGTAAACACCTGATTAAAGATTTTTAACTATGATGATTCCGACGGCTTATTTTCGTTTTGAGCTGGCTCTGTTTTTAGCGGAATTCAGTCTCTTCTGAAATTTCTCCAAAATCAGTCTGTGCCATTGCAATTTACTCTGGGTTTGAATCTGGTAATGACATATTAGCATGTTGAATAAGCGTCAGCTGTTAAAAATTCTCACTAGACAGTTTATTTAAATTAGAATGCTTCTTAATTAGTTTATTTGTCAGTTAATTTTACTTTTATTTTTTAGTTGCAGTGGCTATTGACCGTAGTTTGCTCTTAACGAAGTTTCGGTAACTAATTATGTATTAGGTTATATTACCAATGTACAATTGGTGAGCTAGATCAAGATTGTTGTATGTGAGAAGCCATTAAGTTTCCTATGCTGTGATTAATTAAATATCTTCTTTTTTTAAACAAACAATGTTGCTATGTTTGATCTGACGGTATTTATTTCTTGAATTTTTCTGTAATATGGATGGAGCGCCCCTTGTATTGTTTAACTATTTACTAAATATATGAAAAAACATAATCAAGCATAGACATTAAAAATAGAAGCGAAGTTCGTATGGAGCAAAACAATATAAGAGAGAAAACAACGTAAATACGGAAACGTAAGCGGAAAATAATTAAGAAACAAATAAATCAATACAATAGATATCAACAATATGAAAGAAGCAAACATAAAAAAGGTAAGGAACAAGCAAGATATATATACATAAAGTCATCATAATACCTTAGAGGATCATTATTGAATTGGTTGAAATCAAAACAGCGTTTTTCAGATGAAAGTAAAGAGCGAAGTTGAAACTTTTACGAACAAAAATTATTGCTTTGCCGCTTATTCTACGCACATTTTAAAGACTGTTTCAAATAAACTAAATCATGATATTGAAAGCCTTATAAATTAATATTTTATTTTCAGCAGGCTCCATAAGATTCTTCTGCTCCTAATCCTGTTTTGTTGCGTGATTTTGTGTTTTGGTAAAGCTCTAGTTTTTCAAAATTCTAAGAAATAGCGGAATATCAAGACCCAGTTTAGCCTATTCGAAGCATTTTTTTTATTCGTTTCATAAGTCGTGAATAAAGAATTTCTGTTCATTTTAAGTTTCAAAACATATATCTGTACTTTCATCTAAAATTCCATTTTTGTGAAATTAATTTTGTTTGCTTTCATCTTTTGAAAGTATAAACAGTAGACTTTACATAAATATCTTTTTCCAAATAAAGCGAAGAAGCTATAAAAGTCAACTTGAATTTTGGTTAAAATAAAATATTAAGTATAAGTTTGCTTTGCAGCACTCTTAAACTGAAGTACATTAAAGAATTCCATTTGTTTAGTGAATACAATTTACGGAGATTTGTGGTATATTCTTGCACTTTTTCTTCTGGCATTCTGCAAGATTTGAACTTCTTATAAGAAAGTATACTTTCATTATTTTTGCTTTCATTATTTTCTACTTAAAATTTAAGGACAACTAATCATTAAATCATTAAATCATATGAAAAATACAAGGTTAGAAAAAGGAATTATCCAAATTCAGAGGGCAACACCCTTCCCCTGCCTTAGAATGGCGGACCTCTGTGTAACATCCAGACAAGTGACCATTTTTTGCACATCTTGACAGGGTGGGGGAAGTAGAACTCTAATTGCAAGGACTTCGCATAGTTTCACATTCAACACTCCTATGATGTCTTAGTGCCCGGTCCGGTTTCTTTTTTTTATTTTTTACAATTTCATTTTGTACTTTACCTTCCATATTAGGATAGACATTAAGAGTACTTATCGTTATTCATGAATAAGCTTTGAATTTGACTGAAAACATTTTTTCACTTGTCAATTTTTATGAAAAGTTTGTCTTTTCATTTTCGCTAACTAGGAGGACTGGATGTGGGCTCACAAGGGAAATTTTAAGCATCCGGTTAAGGATTTTTGACGATGGTGAATTCAATGGTGTACGACGAAAAAGTCCCAATTCTTGATGCCATATGCCACCTGTTGGAACCCTGGTCCCAGTTTGTTTAGATAAATGTCCCTCCCAGATTCCTTTCGTTTGGCCCCTTAATTATTTTCGTTCCCCGAGTAATAAATATTAATTTTCCTTTTATTTTGTGACGCCATTTTGGGTCCTCTTAATTGCGTAGTTGCTTAATAGACCACGAGGTAAGAAATTGCGCAGTTAGGGAGGTTGGCCAGTAAGTTAGTAAGTCCTAGGATTGGCTGAAAAAATTCATTTACCACCCCGTACCCCATGTCGCAGCACGCGGCTAGCGGAGCGGTCTGGGAGAAAGAATTCCCTTTTTAAGTTCAGTTCTTATACAGCGTGAAGTGAATACAGTAAGACTTTTTCTTATACTATGTTCTCTTTTAACTTTTCAGCCTAGGTCGAGTCTAAAGAGATAGTTAGAAATCTTATCGGTAAACCTTGGCTTTTAAAAGTGGCCCTGGAACATCCGATCACGCTAGTATATACGGAACCGTTGGAGTAACCGCGGAAATCCCAATAGTTTGGGCCGACGAGGGATCTCCCCCTCCAGTAAGTGGCATAGCAACTCTTTGCGCCATTTTTGCCTTTAAAAGTGGTGAACCCCGTACGTTAAACACTCCAATAAGTGGTGGCAGCAATTTAAGGTCCTATCAGTAAATCTGATAATAAAAGAATTCCGCGTTTTCGAAGAGACGGGTTAATTTGGCCTATAAAGTAGCCTATTGTGGGTACATATATAAAAAATCGCAAAGAATTTTTTTTTTATCTGAGCTGTGCCTAGTCGGATAATAATAGGTAATAAAATTTAAGAATCAATAGATCACGAGAATAATTAACTTGTGAGACAAGGGAGGCTGTGCCACCCACGTAGAATCGGCAAATTAAAAGGAAATAATTTTTCACAAAAAAAATAAAAAGATACATTAATAAAAGGATTTTCATTTGAACGGAAGACGTTAAGTAAACCTTAAAATAATGGCGGACAGACGAAGAATTCAGACAAGATCTACCGCGGTAAAACAAAAATTGGATTCAGACACACAATTGTATGCGACTCCCGCTAGAAATACCCTAAGAAAAATACCATCAAATAGAACCATATATCTCTCAACAGGTGAAATAGACATTTCTGGGACATGTGAAGAGCAAATCTTCAAAACAAAATCAGTAATAGAGCGATCCCCGGTACGAACCAGAGAAGAAGAGAAAAGTCTAAGAAATGCAAAAAGAATTATTAGCAGATAGAGAAACCCGAACAAAAGAAACAGTGGCGATAATACATGAGGAAAAATCATTTCATGAAAGAACGGGTAAAACAAAACAAACTCAACCTTCAGAGAAGGTACAAAAAGTAGGGGAGTTGGGGGGAGAAGAAAATATTATACAACGAGCAGACTCAGAAAACGAATTAAGAGAATATAAAGACAGTGAGATTCAGAGTAGGCCAAGTAGCAGGAGTAGTAGAAGTTCAATTTCCAGCAGGAGTTCACGAAAAAGAACTCAAATAGATATGACACAACAACTTTTAAATTTCATAGAGAATGAAAGATTAGCCAGAGTACGAAAAGAGGAGGAAGATAGAAAAGAAAGAGAGAAAGAGAGGATAGCTAGAGAACGAAAAGAAGAGGCTGATAGGATAGCCAGAGAACGAAAGGAGGAGGAAGATAGAGAACAAAGTGAAAGAGATAGAGTAGCCAAAGAAAAAAAGGAGGAGGCAGACAGAGAGGAAAGAAAATACATAATGGAAATGATTGGAGGGAGAAATTACCAAGAGCCTCAGAAATCGTCTACAATAGAGATAATGCAGGCAGTAAACCTTCAACCAATGAAAGAAAATGAAGATGTACATTTATACATATACAATTTTGAAAAAAACGGTGGAATTAAGCGGATTACCGAGAGAAAATTGGGTGACAAGAATACAGCCCCTCCTTAACTACAAAGCACAACTTGCATATAAAGCATTACCAATGGACTACTCAAAAGATTTTGAAAGACTAAAATAAGCCATTTTTGAAAAATTTCAACTCTTCCCCGAGCACTTTCAAAGAAGGTTTAGAAGCGAAAGAAAACGAGACAACGAAACTTATAAAGAACACGGGTACAAATTGAAAGATATGTGTTTAAAATGGCTAGAGATAGAAAACTATACAATATTAGAAGACCCGGAAGAAATAAAAGATAAGATAACGGGAATAGTGAATAAAACAGCGATGGAACAATTCTTAGAAAATACCCATCCAAATATGAGAATGTACTTAAAAGAGAAAAACCCACAAACAATTGAAGAAATGTCGGAATTAGCAGACAGGCACATGGAAATTAGGAGGGAGGCATTCCCACAAAGAACAAGGTTAGGAGGAAATGGTAGAAAAGAATACCCGTACACAGAAAATAAAAAGAATACTAGCCAAATATGGCAAACACAAGGAGAAGTAACATGCTACCACTGTAACTTGGGCGGCCACTATAGCACCAATTGCCCAAATAAAGACGGTAGAAAATACGTCCAAAAACAGGAACAGTATGACGTTACCTGTTATAACTGTAATAAACGAGGACATTATGCCTCAGATTGCCGAAGTGTGAAAAAAAATTACGACAATAATTACAGAACAAGGGACGATGGGGCAAACAGAAGACAGGACAATCCGAGAAACGATCGATCCCGAGAGAATTGGAAAAAGTCTCAAACGTATAAGAGAACCGCATGGGTTAAAAGCCCTGAGAATATGAAAACTTGCGCATTTGCAGAATCACACAAAGTATGTGGTGAACTAAATGGTAAATCGGTAGAAATAGCTATTGATTCCTGCAGCGACCAAACTTATGTACGGGAAGACTTGATAAATAAAACCGACATAAACTACAAAAATGAAGTGGCATCGCTATGCTACTATGGAACAGAACATAAATGCCCGACAGCTCAGGTCATAATAGAATTAGCCAATAATGAGGTAAATACGGTTAAAAAGGAATTAAAAGTAGGGGTTGTACCTACTCTTGCAGTAGACGTTTTATTAGGGGGAGATTTCAGAAATATCGAAACCTTTCTTGCACTAAAAGCAACCTCCATGATAAAAAGAGTAAATGCGGTGACACGAAGTCAAGAAAAAAATAAAAGGGAGGCTGTGCCGCCCACTAATGAAAATGATGATCAGAATATGCAAAACACATTTCAATTCAACGACGAGATGTTCATAAAGAATGCAAAACTAAGAAAACCGAAAAGCCAAAAAGGGCAGATAAAAAGGAATATAACCAAAACCAAGAGAAATTATTGACCATAGAAGAAGAACCAGAAAAGACCAAAGAGGAACTAACCGAAACACTCGGAATAACTTCCGAAAAATTCGCAGAATTACAAACAAATGATAAAAATTGCAGAAAAATAAAACTAGCACTAACGAATCAAAAAAATCCGCAATCTAAACAGTTTTCCAATAATGGAAATCTACTTTACAAAATAATGGAGACTGGGGAAAACGCTAGAAAATTACAACTTATGGTACCACATGAACAAAGGAAAGCGGTAATAAAGTTGGCTCACTCAAGCCCAACGGGGGGACACATGGGATCCCAAAGAACAAGAGATAGAGTCTTGCAGCGTTTTTGGTGGAAATGATTAAAAAAAGATATTATCAACTTTTGTAAAAGATGCAAAGATTGTCAATTAGTCGCATACAAAAAACCAAATGAAAAAGTTCCAATGAAAAAAAATGCCCATTTTCGGCAAACGTGAGAGAATTTCAATGGACATTGTAGGTCCACTTCCGAAATCTAGCACGGGAAACAGATTCATTTTAGTTATTAATGATCTGGCTACGAGATACCCAGAAGCTATCCCAATGCGAACAGTAAAATCACCAAAAATCGCAGAAGAATTAGCGAAATATGTCTCACGTCACAGAATCCCGAAGGAAATTTTAACAGATAATGGAACCAATTTTATATAGACATACATCCGAAAATTATACGAAATTCTCGGTATTAAACAAGTATTAACTACTCCATTCCATCCTCAGTCAAATGGAGTGACAGAAAGATTTAACGGAACCCTAATTAGTATGTTGAGACATTTTGTAAGAGATGATTTAAACCAATGGGACAAAATGCTTCCTTATGTCCTTTTTGCATACAGAGAAACTCCACACCAAGCTATAGGTTTCTCACCATTTGAATTACTATATGGGACAAACCCAAGGGGGGTGTTAGACATTTTAAAGCAATCATGGGAGAATGAGGATAAAAATGAAGAAACAGTGATAACCCACTTGCTATCACTACGAGAAAAACTGCATAAATACCATGAAATCGCAAAGCAAGCACAGGGGGAATATGCAGAGAAAACGAAAACATGGTGCTATAAATCCGCCCGAATGCGCGAATTCACGGAAGGGGAGGAAGTCCTCATTTTATTACCGGACGGAAATAATAAATTGGAAGTAAGATGGAAGGGACCGTTTAAGGTGAAAAAGAAAATAAATGATGTAAATTATATGATAGAATTAGAGGGAGCAAGAAAAAAGGAAGAAGTTTACCATGTGAATTTACTGAGGAAATTTAACAAGGAAAATGAAAAAGAAAACCTCAAGGATCCGCAAAAGCGCTGTCTCATGATTTCGACCTCAGAAAATGACGAGGAAAGTGCCCCTTTAGGTACAATAGACCCGGCAGAAACACATATAAACGCCATTGAAAGGGTTTCGGCAGAAACATATCTGAGCCAAGCTCAGAAATCCCAATTAAATAAGTTATTCACGGAATTTGCAGACGTATTAACAGACCAAATCGGAAAAACAGAAAATGTAGTACATAAAATACTATTAAAGGACAAGAAACCAATAAAACAATACCCGTACCGAATACCGGAAGCGAAAAGGAAAGAAATGAAAAAAGGAATTGACCGAATGCTTGAGTTAGGGGTGATAGAACCATCAAATTCAGAATATGTAGCACCAGTCGTATTAGTCCCGAAGAAAGACGACTCCATTAGATTTTGCGTAGACTACAGAAAACTGAGTAATATTTCCGAATCAGACGCGTACCCAATACCAAGAATGGATGAAATTCTAGAGTCAGTTGGCTCCGAAAAATTTATATCAATTTTAGACTTGAGAAGGGGATATTGGCAAGTGAAAATGGACCCAGATGATTCAGCCAAAACTGCCTTTATTACTCCATTTGGGTTGTACCAATTTAGATACATGCCATTCGGACTAAAAGGGGCACCAGCAACATTCCAAAGGCTAGTAGATTATATTTTAAATTCCTTACCATATACAAGAGCCTACTTGGATGATATTATAGTATTTTCGAACTCGTTCAATGAACATCTAATCCATATGGAACAAGTATTAACCAGGCTGAGGAGAGCAGACTAACTTTGAATGTAGAAAAATGTAAATTAGTACAGTCACAGACAGAATACCTGGGACACAAAATAGGGAACGGTATAATAGCCCCATTAAGGGAAAAAACAGAAAAAATTAGAAACGCAGCAGTTCCGACCACAAAGAAAAAAGTTCGGTTATTTTTGGGGTTGGCAGGATATTATCAAAAATTCATACCAAATTTTGCAACGATTGCTACACCTTTGACGGAGTTAACAAGGAAGGGGGCCGTAGACCCCGTTAAATGGTCACAAATTGAACAAAATGCATTTGATACACTGAAAGATGCTCTTTGTAGCGAGAGGATACTGAGAAATCCAGATTTTTCCTTACCATTTGTGCTGCAAACTGACAGTTCAGATTACGGATTAGGGGCAGTTTTATCCCAAAATTTTGAAGATGGGGAACATCCAATCACATTTATATCCAGAAAATTATCAAAAGCAGAATTAAATTATAGCACAATTGAAAAAGAATGCCTTGCGATAGTTTATGCGGTCAAAAAACTGGACTATTATTTATATGGAAGGAAATTTAAAATAATAACGGATCACAACCCATCGAAATGGCTGAATATAATGAAGCCAGATAACCGACGATTAGCACAGTGGGCCCTGTGCTTACAGGAATATGATTTCAAAATAAAATCAAGACCGGGGACAGGTAACGAAAATGCTGACGGCATATCCCGATTGTGAAAAAAGAATAATATAAGTTAAATTAGATGGGCTGTGCCTACCTAATACCATGTGTATATATGAAAAAGATAATAATTGTATTTTTTCTCCATTGAATAGATGTCGATATTTTGGGGTAAACGACTGCCGACGGAGAAGGAGGTAAAAGAAGCATTTATGGCACAGGACATAGGATGTCTCAAAAATTGGACAAAACCGCAAATGATCCCTATGGTAGAAAGGAAACAAAAGCAACCAGTAATAATGCCAGACCGAGCAGTGATGGGGGGACCCATTTTAGGGTACACAATATTTAAAGCAGACATCATCGCATGGAAAATTATACCTCCAGAGGGAAGGCTTGTGGAACTGGCAAAACACATTCACCGGAGCGGAAATCATCTGGCGGTGAAGGAGATGTTTCACTGCATAAAAGAATATGTGCATGTTCCCAGCCTCAATCAAATTTTAAAGGAATCGGTGGAGGGGTGTGGCTGTTTGGCGTGGAAGGAAGAGTCCCTTCGAAAACGCCAGCTGCCGTCCCATCACAAAGGTAAAAGAGAGGTAGGGACCCACGCCAGAGCAGAAACAAGTAGATCCCAAAACCCTCCACCGCATTCACAAGGAGTGAAGACACGTCTGACTGGACGGGGGGCTGTGCCTGACCGTCCATCGTTATTAGGAATAGACCACCCAATATTCAACTATCAAATACCCTGAAGGCCGCAGGCTGAGCCCGCGCGCCCTTACGTCAACCCTCTTCTTCCCCCTCCAAATCGTAACACCCGTCCACCCACCACACACATTCGCCCAAGCACCACTTCTTATTTACACCCCTCCCCAAATCGTCACTACCAACCGCATTCTGCATCCATTCGCGCCCCAATAAAACCCCACCACAATCCCAACTCATCACCAGCCTCATCTGGAGTGGCCCTACAAAGGCAACCTTAGAATGGCGGACCTCTGTGTAACATCCAGACAAGTGACCATTTTTTGCACATCTTGACAGGGTGGGGGAAGTAGAACTCTAATTGCAAGGACTTCGCATAGTTTCACATTCAACACTCCTATGATGTCTTAGTGCCCCGTTCGGTTTCTTTTTTTTATTTTTTACAATTTAATTTTATACTTTACCTTCCATATTAGGATAGACATTAAGAGTACTTATCGTTATCCATGAATAAGCTTTGAATTTGACTGAAAATATTTTTTCACTAGTCAATTTTTATGAAAAGTTTGTCTTTTCATTTTCGCTAAGTAGGAGGACTGGGTGTGGGCTCACAAGGGAAATTTGAAGCATCCGGTTAAGGATTTTTGACGATGGTGAATTCAATGGTGTACGACAAAAAAGTCCCAATTCTTGATGCCATATGCCACCTTACGCAGGTGCGGTCAAGGAAATTCTTACGCTAAGCATTTTTTTTCATTCGACAGTTTTTGTTTACAGAACGTGTATTTTAGTTCTCATTTACTAGAGGGGAGGGATCTTGGTGGGAAAGTTTACAAGGATGGGATTTGTGAGCTACCAGTTAAGAATTTTCATCCGTAGAGATTATAACCGTACCTTGTTATGCTTCCCAGCCTTTAAACCCCAGAAACGACGTCAAATAATGACATCTTTGATGCCAAGTACCAAGTTAAGATGACATTGTCAGAAAGATTCTGCAAAAAGGACGTTGATATGATTAAGAGCTTTAAATTGAGCTGTTAGACATCTCTCTAAAAATTTTGAGTAGCTGTGTTGATAGCAGTGTTGATAGCCAGCAGACAATTTATGAAACTTACCAAGGTGGCTGGGAATTGGGTTACCTCCTCGAGAGCATTTACATTTACAATTCTGGTAACTAATCCTCTCTTGTCCTCCCTACTCCTTATGAAAATTTAAAAATGCGTTTTTCCAAGGTAGATGCACAGGTTTCAATGTATTGATAAGTAAAATTTCACGTGGGACCCTATGTAGAAATAGACTTATGCTCTGAAAAGTTACCTAAAATACAAAACAAACTTTGGTACTGCAAACGATAGTTGAATTTGAATTTTTCTTGTCAGAAGTCATGACTTGAATACTCCAAGCCATGTCAAAAGTTCTGAAGTTGAAAATACATGTATAGTTCATAAAATAAACATTAAACGTTAGTGTAAACCAAAATTTTCATTACGTAAACTAAAATCAAGCTGTTTTCGAATCAACTCGTATAAATCAATGGTGGATTGGTTATAGTCGATAAGGGCCATCAGTAGTAGGCTAGTTTTCTTCTTTTTATTCAAGCGCATAATTTTGGTTTTCTCTTTATGTAGTAAAGTAGGTTTCAAGCCGAGTTTTAAACTGTACATAGCTCAATAAGACTATAACCAAATAATAGCAAAATATTTAAAAATAAGCTATCTTTTGACGCTTAAACTTGACTTAATTAGTTCTATGTAACACACTATAAAAATGTTTCTCCAGCAGCTAATTTTAAGCACATTAAAAGGTAACTCAATCCCCAAAACCCCATCGCCAAGAAACATTTTCTACGAGATTTTCTTTAAAGTATGGCCTCAAAGGCATATCGTTTAACTTTTATGAAGCAAAATGATTATTCTTGCTGTGTTATATTCCTTAGATCTTGACTTTGTTTTTAATTTTAATTCTCAATTGTAGAATGGTGTCGATTAGACCACATTAGCTTTTCACTTTTACCAGTGATAAAAGTTTTCTTCTAAGTTACACCACTAACAACAGTCTAACAACAGTCCTAAAACAATGAAAAGAGCATATTGTAGTCTATGCATTCAATGCAATATGTGTATAAGGGTTTGCAGCAACATAGTGTGGATTATGCTACCGAATATCTCATTATACTGACTTTTCCTATACAAAAAGAGTGTATTTGCAACAACCCTTCCTCTTGTACCATGTGAGTAGGTAAACATCAGCAAATATTCCTTAGCTTTTATACACATTATCTTTTTATTCTCTTACACCTCAATCTTTTTATTATGAACGGTTGTAATCTGTCGGACACCATTCCCCCTACTAGATTTGAAAAATATCCTTTTTTTTATTTTCATTTGAAAAAAAACAAAAAAATCACCCTGGATTTTGAGGAAAATATTTTGCAATCCCTCCCCAAATTTTCATAAATTGGTGCCATTACTGTTTTTGAATTTGTCCTGTTTACCATAGCTGGTAAATCTAATGAGACACAAAGTCAGCCCAATCATTGAGAAAACAGTTGTCAACGCCATCTAGCATCTGCCAACCCTTGAATTTGGCCGAATTTCAGACTTTAGTTTAATCAAACCATAATCACCTTCAAGCGAATTAACCCTCCGCAGTCACAAAATACATGATTGCTATACCGTCAAAGTGTAATTGGTCACTGAGTAGAGTCAGCACGCACTCACTTAAGGATGTTGGGAATTCTGACTACGGGGTTTTGGTATTTCTGACAAAATTAATATTAGGTTATTCTAAAAGGACTGAATTTAAGTTCATCTGGAAATTTCGCCTGACAATATGACATTTGCCTTAATAACAAATAAGCGAACTTTCAGTGTCCGGGCCTTGTCGGAGCCAAAGTCAGAACTACGGCTAAATTGACTTTAGTCAAGTCAAATACCATTGATAAGGGTATGATCGCACTCCTATATACCTTTTTAATTCAATTACGGCGATATTTATCACTAGTATCACTAGTATCACTAGTCGTATTATTTTTGAATTCAAATCGCAAAACTTGGAATTTCTGTGAAGAAATTATTTCTTATTGCCTATACGATCCTAACGCACAAGAGATCCAACGCTTCCATGTTTTTTATGCTGTTTGCTCGAGTTCTGTATGTCCAACGTTTTCTATCTTCTTTTCCTTTTACTAAGTTTCGACTCTAAAAATTTGTTGTGAAGTTGCAACTGAGCTATTATTAGCATATTGTTAAAATATTAGTTTAATTATTATTATTGCTATCTACCTACTAAGAAATACAAGCTTGTTTAAGCATATAGGCATGTTGGAGGAAACTGCCAAACAAGCAAAAGAAATGTAATAGCCCCTAAAATTGCTTAAAATGATAAAAATGACGAGACTCTGAGATCCAGGTCTAGAACTCTCCCCCCTTGTAGATGTGCCTGGGTCTGTAATGCCAATAAATTCAAAATTTTTCAGATGTTACTGATAGCCAAAGCCTCCTGAACAGTTTACTGCTAGCTGACTCAAATCCATCTTCTGTTGTGCCGATGCAGCCAACTGTCAACTCAACTTTCACAGGGTAACTTTTTTCTTTTCTTCTGTAAAAAGATTAACTAATCAGCAAACTATATGAAATATTCTTCTACTTTCTTTGAACTTGTTTTTATATGTTTTCTTTGATTTTCATACAACCCTAGACGATAAGGCTTAACCTACGCTTGGTTTAAATTTGGGTTTTCTGGGAGTTGAGTTTGGATTTGTCCTATTTTTGTAGATGTAAATTTTTGTGAAGTCTGTTAGGCTGAGCTGTGACTTTGAGTTAAATGGTGTTGAGCTGAATAGTGGCGAAATATGTGATATTCGCACAGCTCATAATGGACAGAAAGAGCTAGTGAGGACGTCAAAGCAAGTTGATTGTCTTTGTGTCAATATTTTTAGTTGTGAAATCAGGAAGTTTTGCACATAATATAAATAAAGCTTGATCAGAGCCACATAACAGTGAGAATAATGCTAAGAATTATGATTGGTCTTGATCAGTATTCAAAGAAGAAGAAGCAAAAAAGTTTTTAATGCCTTATGATTTTTAAACCTATGCCTTATACCTTATGCCCTATGCCTTATAATGCCTTATGCAATTATTCCTAAAAAAGAGGTTGTTCATGTTTCTTTATTTTTGAGGGGGGGGGGCAGTATTTAACGGCTACGACACCAAGCTCTTATAAGTATTGCCAAGTAAGTCGTTGAGTTTATTTAAGTTTTTTTTTATTTTTTTTTTAATTAATAATTTGTTCTTAATTCATGAAAAGATTTAGAAGTGGCCCAAAAGAAAGGCTTATGTTAGCAGTTAAAGAAATTTCTGTTTACACAGGCCAGCAATTTATTTTACGAGCAACCCAGTAAATTTTTTCCTTCGGGTGAAGGGGTTTGTAAAACCTCAGTAGCTGATTATATATTATTTTTAAGCTGAATTGCTGATATGTAGTTATTTGCACGTACAATTATACACGTCAATCGTACAATTATACACCTAATGGTTTACAATAGACACATCAGAAGGCTATATTCGTCATATGTCTATAAAAGCGATTGACCCAGAACAAGATATGAAAAAGAAACATTGATTGTCTGTCGAAAGGTTTAAATTTAGCGCATTCATTCCCATTTGGCGATATTACTCAGTTGTTATTCTAGGTTTTTTTTTTTTTTAGTGGAATCATTTCTCCGAGAATGGAAGTAAGCACAGTGGAAAGACCCAAAGTTCTTCAGCTAGAAGAAGCTTTTAGTTCAACCAAATTCTGAGATTACAAAAGGAACTTCGGCAAATAAAAAATAGCTCAACTATTTTTTGGAGCTCTTAATGAACATTCGAAGTTTCATTCTCTAAGACATAAAATGAAGTAATGTTTATGTGTGCAATTAACAAGACCATAAAAACAACAGCATATACCTTTTCTTGGTGTAAGAGCACTAAAGATGCGTAAAACTTAAGCTTAGATTCTGAAGTCCTAGATAATGCAAGAGCAGGTCTGGTTTTGTAACTTGGATTTACAGAGTCCTATAGACGGTCAAAGTCTTTCTTTTTGCTATATCAGCAGGTGCGTACAGTGCGTTAAAGCTAAACATCTACTTGATTTTGATATGGTTTACGCATTTTAATATGTTCAACAGCATGACTGACCTTCATAATTTTTGTTGTTATTAATTTTGTATTATCAAGTCTGTGTAAATAAATTATTTTTTACTCGTTTTTCTTGGGGACAATTTTCGAAGCCATATTTGATATTAACCTCTGCCACCTTCTCACGTTATTATTTTAAACCAAATGTGAAATAAAATTTATTAATTGCAACCATTTCCTGAATGTAGCAGATATTTGGTTTGATAGATAGGTTTAAGTGCAACCCGTTCGTAAACGTCTACAATCGGTATGCTTCATCAAAACATTCTAAGTTTTAAATCTTTCAAAAAATAAATTGGTCTTTTTGCAATCCACTGGTACAGCACCTTCATGTGTCTTACCACTAATTAAATAAAAAGAAACAAGTTTTTTTTTAACTGAAAGTAAGGAACAACGTTAAAATATAAAACGAATAGAAATTATTCCGTATATGAAAGGGGCTGTCCCCTCCTCAACGCCTCGCTCTTTACGCTAAAAGTTTTTATTCAAAAAAAAAATAGAGTTGTGAGAAAGTCAAACTTTAGCGTAAAGAGCGAGGCGTTGAGGAGGAGACAGGCCCTTTCATATACGGAATAATTTCTGTTCGTTTTAAGTTTTAACGTCGTTCCTTACTTTCAGTTAAAAAAAATGTTTTTTTTTATTTAATTTTTGAACGTTTTTGAAATAATGCAGGGTTTGATTTTGGCTCAACGTACATGAATAATTAAAACAAAATTTGCTTATTAATTCTACTTTTATTTGGTTAAATAGCTTTCTCGAAACTTGTTTAATTTTATTTACGAACGTTTTTATTAGTAATAAATATACGTAACTTACGAATTAACTTACGTAACGAACTTCTATATTCATCAATTTTTATATACGTATATTAGGGGGTTCACCCCTTAGTCAATACCTCGCTCTTTAAGCTAAAGTTCGAATTTTGTTCCAATTCTTTAAAAATGACCCCTTAATTACAAATGCCGTTATTTAGAATAAATAGCTCTTATGAAAATACTAAATAATCTTTGGCTTAATGAGTGAGATATTGACTAGGGGGTGAACCCAATCATATATGTAATATTTTCTGTCCGTTTTGAGTTTTGATGTTGCTCCTTACTCTCAGTTGAAAGACTTGTTTTTTTATATTTAGTTTCTGATCTTTTTTTAAATAATGCTGGGAAATCCGGCGCTCCTTCGTAGCAATGTCCTTTCTCCCATGAAAACTTCCTTCATGGAAATATCCTCCCACATAACCCCCGGCCAGGCCACCCCCCACTACCAGAAAAAATACCCCCTGAAAATGTATGTATACTTCCCAGTAACCAATACTACATGTTAACATTGGGTAAAGTTCATAACTTTCAGTCCTCCCCCCAGGGACATCGGGGGATTAAGTCATCCTAAGGGACATAGTTATAATATTTTCGACCATGCTGAACAAAATGGCTATCTCAAAATTTTTATCGGGTGACTTTGGGAAAAAATGAGCGTGGGAGGGTGTCTAGTTGCCCTCCGTTTTTTTGGTCACTTAAAAAGGGCACTATAACTTTTGATTTCCATTCCAATGAGCCCTCCCACGATATTCTAGGACCACTGGGTTGATACGATCACCCCAGGGGGAAAAAACAACAAAAAAACAAATAAACACGCATCCGTGATCTTTCTTCTGGCAAAATGCAAAATTCCACATTTTTTAGATAGGAGCTTGAAACCTCTACAGTAGGGTTGTCTGATACGCTGAATATGATGGTGTTATTTTCAGTAAGGTTCTATAATTTTTAGGGGGTCTTTCCCCCTTTTTTCGAAAATCAGTCAACTTTTCTCAGGCGGGTAACTTTTGATGGGTAGGACTAACTTGATGAAACTTATATATTTGAAATCAGCATTAAAATCTAATTCTTTTTATGTATCTATTGGTATTCAAAACCCGTTTTCTAGAGTTTCGGTTACCACTGAGCCGGGTCGCTCCTTACTTACAGTTCGTTACCGTGAACTGTTTGATCTCCTTAGTATCATAACACACAATTTATGGATTATTTATTTTATCACCGTTCTCTCATTCATCAGGTACCGTCATCTTTCCGATTTGCATCTCAGTTAGTATTATTAACCCAATCTTCTTGCTGGAGGAGATATGTCGAGGAACGGTTTGGATGGTGTCCAAGACGTTAGTTTCAAAAGGGGACGGAGTTGAAATAAAAAATCCTTGATAAAGAAGGTTCCAAAGATGGTTCCAACGATTCTAGTTTATAACAGGCAGGATGGTTCCATGTGGAGAATTGATCTGATTTGAGTTATTTTGATTTTGTGCAAAAACGATGCAAAATATTATAAAATTTTAATGACATATTAGAAAATTTCAGCCCTTGTGCTGGTTTGGCTTGGCTCGACATCCAAATTGGTGTCACCAAGTTCAAGTCACGCATTAGCATTAATGTTTAGTTCGAAATACTAACACCAAGTATTATTCAATAATGAAAATGCCGCGAGATCATAATTTACTATGCATGAAAATTTGTCTTTATTAGAATAGTTATTAAAAATAAGAACACAAAAACGAAAGGTAGATTGTGAGGGTATCTACCAGCCTAAAAAGGGTAGCTAACTGTTTGAGGTGGTGGTAATGGACATCTTCCACCTAAACTGCCATTAGGCTATGTTTTTATCGTATTTGGGCTCATTTATTGTCTACATGCCCAATTAATTTAAACCAATGTATGAAAAATATTGGCCGTGTTTTAGGTGTCACATAAAGATACAAGCTATTTTCATTTTTTTTGTTTTCATTAAAATATGCCTGGTCCAGTCTAAATGCCCTACAGCTATAAACCTATCAGAGACGTATAAGATTCGTTGATCCCTGATAAAATCCCTTGTGTAACTCGGAGGGTCTTGGGCAAGGGGCAAGGTCTTGGGCAAGGTTCAACACTCAAAATAAGCAAACAAATATTCAAGTGGAGCCAACAGAGATCTATCAAAAAAATTATTAAAATAAATTTTATAATCCACCAAAAGACACACATAAAATAAGACAAAGAAACAAAACAAAATATGACAACCTAGAGCAGAAGAAGGACAAAAAACGCTACCCGGGGTAGCAAATTCATAATATTATGCTCCAAAAATAAATATAAAATAAGAAGTCCCTCTCATCAAGGATAAATAATATAATTTGTAAACTTTTCAATTCATAAATGATAAAGAATTTCAATAATTGGAGAAGGAAAAGCAAATTCTATTTTATGTAAACGACCTAAATTTTGGATAGTTCTATACGTAGGTGATCAGAATGACTACAGAAAGATAAAAACTCATCAAGAATAATTATCAAACTCGTCTGATTCTACTCCCAGAAATAACTTACTCATCCATTCTAATCTTAATAATTCCTTGCTTAGATCTCCCTGTAACCATAAATTCCGTTTTAGACAAATTTTGGACTAAACAATTTCGAGAAAACCACTGGATAGCTGAAGTCATTACAGTAACCAAATTTTCAACCAATAATGAAGGGTTTTTATTTTCAACAGAAACTACTGTATCATCTACAAAAATAACTGCTAGGCTATTCATATGGGATAAACAATTAGGAAGATCATTTATATAAATTGAAAATAGTAATGGTCCTAACTAACTCCTGGGGCAAACCAATGTCATCCAGAGAATTAGACTAAGACACATGGTCTAAAACTTCTACTTGGATTTCACTATTTTGTAGATATGATCCAGTATTTTTACGAGAATTCCTGAATTATTCATTTTCTCAAACAAAATTGAATTATTTAAAGTATAGATGCTGTTTTATATCATAAAATATGCAGGATACGTGATTAACATTATTCGATGAATCATTGCTTTTTAACCAAAAGGGATATAATTGCTTTTTCAATTGAACAACCGGATCAAAATCTAAACTGACTTCTGATTAAAAAAAACATATATCCAATTAAGTTAAAAAAAATTGTAATTATTTTTTCTAACATCTTTTACAACAGAAAAATTATTGCATTGGGTTTGTCATTATTGACATTAGTTTTATCATGTTTTTTATGCACTGGGATAGCTCAGGCATTTTTTCCATCTGGTAGGGAATATCCCTGGTAATAAACACAAATTTAAAATATAGACAAACAGTACAGCAATCAATATACCTTAATCAATAAGAAAACCATAATAATCAAAAATGAATGCAATTCAACCTAGAAAAAAAATTACAACAAAAAAGTCATTCAAAGGAAAGTAATGAGCTCAATTGAGCTCATTAACGTAGTCAAATAGTAATTCAAACTTAAAATTTATAGTAGTGACTACTAGTGAATACATGAGCCTCAAAAGTTCCGATGAATTACAGTAAATCTTCAATTCAAACCTAAAAGGACCACAAGTAGAAATTGTGGTCCTTTGACCACATATAAAAATATGATTGATGCTCTTTAAGCCTTCTAAAGCCAGAATGTTCTTTGTGTTTTACTGAGAACAAAATAAATTTCAAACATTTTAAGGTTAATAAATACAAAATTACTGAGACTTCCAGAAATGAATATAGTAATATATTAAACTGTCGGCATGTTTTTTTTTCAGCTATTTTCAGTAATCTTAGTTTTCATATTGATTTTCTTTCTTTTTTTTATTGTTCTCATTTTTTTTTTTTAATGCTACACTACTCGAGGCAAAAATTGTTTACGATAAGGCACAAACGACAGTCTGGTATTTAGAATTCTTAGGGATTGTTTGTTCTATTTTGGTTCGTGGTAAATGCTGTTCGTCTTAAGCTTGACTAGATATTTCAGTGTAATTTCTGTTGATTTTTGGTTTGGCATTTGCTGAAAGCGGTTTCAGTTAATTTTAAGTTTGAATTGACATTTGACTTTATTTCTGGTCGTGTTTGGTTCAACTTTTGGCACTTCATTGAACATTTGCAATGGTATAACAGTATACTTGAAAATGGAAACATTCAGTTAACAACTTTTATTAATTTTAAAAATGTTTTTGACAAGGTTGATTTTGAATTAATTTTGAGTAGACTTAGTTAATTGGGTATCAGGGATGTTTATCTTCAGTTATTCGATCCTATTTGCATGAAAAATCAATGTGTTTAGTGAGTAATGAAACTACAAGTGGTCCAGTCAATGTGTTGGGACCATTTTTATTTCTAGTATATGCTGATAAGTTAAGCTTATATGTTCCTGGGGCAAGTCTCGCAACATTTGCATAACGTACAGCAGTGACAGTCTCAAAGACAAACCTTCGAGATCTCGTAGCCCACACAACTGATGTCCTATTGTACCAGAATACAATTATTAGCCTTAGTTTCCTAGGTGTTGATGTGAGCAGCACTAACTATGGGATTTTTAGCCATACTGGTGTGTAGATAAATTCTTCGAATAATGTTTCTTTTGGTGGTACTATTATTAATCTAATTTTGAAACAAAGTACTTGGGATTTTTTTGTTAATTGTAATTTGAATTGGAAGAAGCACAAAGAAATTATATTTTCTAAGGCAGCAAGAGGCCTAGGTTTACTCTGTTGTTTTCGTAACTTGTTCCTGGTTGGTGTGTTAAAGATTTTTTATGGCGTAATTATATATTCTTATATTGTATATAGGTATGCCTTGTCGGCAAATAATATTTCTGCAAATTATAGAGGAATCAAAATAATTCAAAATAAAGCAATTTGCCACTTGGGGAATGTGCTCACTTTAGTAATACACTCACTTGTTATAGCCACTTTAAAATTTGAATATTGCTCAGTTACGAGATCATCAGTTTTACATGGGTATGGCGTGGAAATATTTTCTTTTATTTCTGATTGTCATTCGTATCATACTACAATTGCCGAAACGCTAGTGTAAGAGAAGAAAAACACAGTGAGGTCAGTCCATGAGTTTTGTTATATGAGTTTAGTCCTCTGTAACAGTTTGCTGGATAGTATTAGTGGCTGATTTGCTTATTTAAATCCCAGGTCAAAGAGGTTTCTCCTCAGTCAAAATGCAGGTATAATGTTATTTTTCTTTTAATTATGTGAATTAAATAATTAATTGAGCGACTGTGCGAAGCCCATTCGTCCTTCTAGTGGTAGCCTAGCTATGTTCATTTCAGTGTTTTATTATTTTTGTGAATTGTTGAAATAAAGGTGTCATAAATCCAATACTTTTCCTTTAAATGCTACGTTTTTGGAAGAAGTTTGTTTCTGTAATTATTCCAGTAAATAATGTATGTTTAAAACAATTAGTTATGGCAACTTTTACCATAGCAACCACTAATTAGAACCCAAGTCCTAAAATTGATTTGAATCAGGAACCCTTATCGCTATTAAATCCACAAAGTGCAAAGATTTTCAAACAGAGGTGACTATTCTTCAAAATTCAGGAATGGTCTGCCCATTTCATACGAAAACATTAATTAAAAACGAAACTATCTCATATCTCGGCTCTCCGCCAAAACAGGTAACTAGCCTTTTTTAAGTCACACGCTTACGACTCAAGTCAAGTCAAACTCAGTTTCAAGTTAAACTACAATCTGAGAAAATATTTGTCACGACGTCAAAATAACAGAAAGAAAAGAAAAATGATAAGCCATCACACCCCTTCCCCCTTAAGCACGGTATCATGAGTTCTTCCATCGAGGCCTCATTTATGACGAGAAAAGAGGAAGGGCAACTTTGAGCACTATTTACAAAAGAGGCGCCACTTTGGCTTAACTTTTTGGCTTTGATATATCGCAGATGGTCCTCGAAAGTGTCACTGGAGATCACAATATCGTCGATGTAGCAGCGACAGAATTTCAGATCTCTGAGAACACGATCCATGAGCTTTTGGAATTGTCCACTTGCTCCTTGAATCCCGAATGGCATTACGAGTAACTCGTATAGACCATTTGGTGTCACAAATGCTGTCTTGTGTATACTATTAGGGTGCATTTTTATCTAAAAGATCTAAAATAATCTATAAGAATTCTTTAAAAATACATTGCATTTAGGTTGAATCAATTATCAGTCTTTCTTGAAGATTTATGATAGAAGGTCAAACCTTAGCGTGCGTGTAGGACGTACGAAGAGGGGATCTATGGACCGAGTCTCCCTAAAATCATAAACTTCCATGAATTCAAATTATAAAACAAATTTGTATTTATAAAATATTACTATCACAGAAAACTTAACAGAAAAACCTGTTACTTCCAAGAGAAATTTGATAGTATTAAGTAAAACTTTGTCAGTATTAAGGACAAACTTATTACTTCTAAGAAAAAATTTGTTAGTGTTAAGAAAAACTTGCTACTTCTTTTAGAAAACTTATTAGCGTAAATAGAAAATTGTCACTTCTAAGAGAAATTTGTTATCTTTGACAGAAAACTTGCTACTGGTAGAAACAATTCTTACTACTTAGAAAAACCTATAACTTCTATGAGAAATTAGATAGCATTAAGTAAAACGTTTTTATTGTAAAGGAAAAACCTGTTACCTCTAAGAAAAAATTTCTTAGTGTTAAGAAAAAGTTGCTACTACTAAGAAAAAACTTGTTAGCGTAAACCGAAAATTGCTACTTCTAAGAGAAATTTGTTATCTTTAACGGAAAAACTTGCTGCTATTAGAACAAATTTTGTCCCACCACAGGAACAAGACCTAATCCCCCTAACCTAGTCTAACCTAACCCTAAAAGAGTCAAAGAATCTGTATGAAAACTACATCTTCCAATTCAGTGTGTCAGAGAACCCCTCGATTTTGATGTTTCAATGTAAATTTTTTTATCCCACCCCCTGAATGCCACCTATTTCCGTCAAAATTTATTTGCTATAGCTTGACACTATATGGGGTTGCTCAATTTGAATTTTGAAGAGCTCACATCTTCATTTGCTACTTGTGGGAATAATTTGAACATTAATAATAGAAAGATGAAAAAAATGATGTCTGTTTTTTCAGTATTTTAAATGTTCACCAAAACGAACCAATCGAATTTATTCTTACATTCGGCCTAAGGAAATATAAATAATTTTACTTTTATAACTTTAATAAATCAAATAATATTAACATTTTGGTTACTAAATATCAGTATATGTATAAAAAACTGACAATGCACATTCATTTGTATTTTTCCAGTAAAGTGCAAATTATGTTCTAGCCTTGGGAATGCATAGGGGTTTTGAGCCCAATTTATGTTAATTTCTGCTGGTTTTGAGTTCGACTCGGTTATTTATGGTAATTTCTATTCATTTTGGGTCTCATTTATTTATCGATGCTGATTTGTGGTAGTTGCACGGTTAGTAGATTATTTCATTCGATTTTTGCTCATTTTTTGTTTAATGGAGTTCCTTACTTTTCTTTGAAAAACTTATTTTGCGGAAAAAGTTTTTTTAATTAATTTCTGTTCGTTTTATAATGACATAGTCTTTTCAAGGACAAAGAAAATATTACTTTAAATCTTTTCGTTTTTTTAAGAATTTATAGTTTGGCCTGCTATTTGTATGCTGGAGAAAAATTTTCAGCAATTTTTAACAACATAAACCCTTTTAAAATTCTGGACACAAATATTACTGTTTAATTTAGTTTCATACCTCCTCTAGTTGACCTGAAATGGAAAACTTGATACCATTCGCAAAAAAAATCTGTTTAATTTCTTTGATAGCTTGGATACACTTACGCTATTTTGATTTGGTTAAATTTTAGAGCAGAAGCAGCCCCGAAAGTTTGCACTTAATACCCTCAGTCGTTCTTGGGATACTGCTGAGATGCCTTACTGGGAATTAGCATTAACACAGTACATTTTGATTCAATCTTAAGGCAACATTTAGTATTTAAACATAGAGGCATATGGAAGGGTGGGTGTGGGAGGGGGATTAGTTTCCCTCCAATCACTTTCGACAATTAAAAAGGGCATCAGCCCTAACTATGTTCAATCGAATTAGCCCTTTTCAAGGTTCCTACGACAACTCCTTTGATACGAAGTGCCCTGGTCTAAACAACAACAGCAACAACTAAATAATACATTATACCCACATCGATCTTTACTGTAATTAAATATAAAAAACAAGTTTTTTTAACTGAAAGTAAGGAGTGATATTAAAACTTAAAACGAACAGAAATTATTCTGTATATCAAAGGGCTGTCCCCTCCTCAACGCCTCGCTCTTTACGCTAAAGTTTTCCATTGTTTAAAAAAAAAAGAGTTGTGAGAAAGTCAAACTTTAGCGTAAAGAGCGAGGCGTTGAGGAGCAGCACCTTTCATATACAGAGTAATTTCTGTTCGTTTTAAGTTTTAATGTCGCTCCTTACTTTCAGTTAGAAAAACTTTGTTTTTTTTTAATTTTTGAACGTTTTTGAATAAATGCAGGTTTTGATCTTGGCTCACCGTACATGAATAATTAAAACATAATTTTCATACTAATTTACTTTTATTTAGCTAAATGGCTTTCTCGAAACTTGTTTAATGTTATTTACGAACGTTCTTATTAGTAATAAATATACGTAAGTTACGAATTAACTTACGTAACGAACTTCTATATTCATATATTTTTAACACGTATATTAGGGGGTTCGCCCCCTAGTGAATACCTTGCTCTTTAAGCGAAATTTCGAATTTCGTTCCAATTCTTTTAAAATGACCGCTTAATCACAAAGGCCGTTAATTAGAATAAATAGCTCTTATGAAAGTACTAAAAAATCTTTGGCTTAAAGAGCGAGGTATTGACTAGGGGGTGAACCCAATCATATATGTAATATTTTCTGTTCGTTTAAAGTTTTGATGTTGCTGCTGTTGCAATTGAAAAACTTGTTTTTTTATATTTAATTTCTGATCTTTTTTTAAATAATGCTGGGAAGTCCGGCGTCCCCTTCATAGCAATGTTCCTTCCCCCATGAAAACTTCCTTCATGGAAAGATTTCTCCCACATAACCCCCGACCCACCCCCCTTCCACTACCAGGAAAAATCTCCCTTGGAAACGTCTGTATACTTCCCAATAACTAATACTATATGTTAACATTGGGTAAAGTTCATAGCTTTCAGCCCTCCCCCTGGGAACTTCGGGGGATTAAGTCATCCTAAAAGACATACTTATAATATTTTCGAACATGCTGAACAAAATTGCTATCTCAAAATTTTGATCAGGTGACTTTAGGAACAAAAATGAGCGTGGGAGGGGGCCTAGTTGCCCTCCAGTTTTTTGGTCACTTAAAAAGGGCACCAGAACTTTTAATTTCCATTCCAATGAGCCCTCCCACGATATTCTAGGACCACTGGGTCGATACGATCATCCCTGGGAAAAAAAATACAAAAAAAAACAACAAATGAACACGCACCCGTGATCTTTTTTCTGGCAAAAAATGCAAAATTCCACATTTTTGTAAATAGGAGCTTGAAACCTCTACAATAGGGTTCTCTGATACGCGGAATATGATGGTGTAATTTTCATTAAGGTTTTATAACTTTTAGGGGGTCTTTCCCCCTTTTTTCGAAAATCAGCCAAATTTTCTCAGGCGCCTAACTTTTGATGGGTAGGTTTAAACTTGATAAAACTTATATATTTGAAATCAGAATTAAAGTCTGATTCTTTTGATTTATCTATTTGCATCAAAATACCGTTTTATAGAGTTTCGGTTACCATTGAGCCGGGTCGCTCCTTACTTACAGTTCGTTACCACGAACTGTTTGAAAATGTTAAGCCTTCCAATCACTTTGGACTATTAAAAGGGCACTAAGCCTTTCGATTTCCAATCAAATGAGCCTTTTTTGAGTTTCTACGACAGCGCTTTCTATAAACACCTTATATGCCTCCAGGGTGTAAATTACAGCCCTTACCCTAAGGACTTTGAGGGTGGTAGTCATCCTCTAAGATCTAATTTCCAGAACTTTCAGCTACGCTAAACAAAACGGATATCTCAAAACTTTGATTGGATGTGTTTGGGAGAATGGTCGGCATGAGAGGGCGTTAGTCGCTCTCCAATCACTTTTAACTATCAAAAAAGGCACTAGTCTTTTCAATTTCCAATCCAATGAGCCCTTTTGAAGTTTCTACGACAACGATTTCAATAAAATCTTATATGCCCCCAGGACATAACTTAAAACCGTTGCCCTGAAGGCTGAAGGGGGATGGGGGGGGTTTCATCCTTAAAGACCTAATTTCCAGACCTTTCTGCAACGTTGAACAAGATGGCTATCCGAAAATTTTGATTGGATGTGTTTGGGGGAATGGTGGGTGTGAGAGGGGGGTTAGTTACCCTCCAATTCACTTTCAACTATTAAAAAGAGCACTAGCCCTCTCAATTTCCAATTGAATGAGCCCCTTTTGAAGTGTTTATGAAGACTCTATCTATAAAACCTTATATACCCCCAGGGCATAACTTACAACCTTTGTCCTGGGGGCTCTGGGGGGTTTTCTCAGTAGTAAGCTAGTATGCACCACTTATTACACAAGAATATACAGTGCAGTTTGACGAGCACATTGCAAAAAGTGACCAAAACATCCCGTATTAGGAACCTATAAAGTGAGTGTGCATGATATATTTGGAGCTAAGGACGAGATTGTGTAATGCAATCAGACTAGTTTCTGAGCTAGCACGCATTTTTCTGGCCCAAACATGGATGTATAATGAATTATACAAGAATATATTTCCAGTATCGTTGGTTGACGATTACACACCTTACCAAAGACAGTCACCTATTACTACGAACGATACATGAGTTACCAGACATGTTTCTAAGCCAAAACTTTTGATCGTCACATTACGTATTCAAAAGGTTTATTGAGCCTTCTGTAAAAAATACTGGTTTCAGTCAGAGGGTAAGAAAAGCATGTTTTTCGTGTAAATAATGTTTTTTACGAAAGACACATCCAAGCCGTGCATGTTTCTGACTAAAAAATTGTCAAACACTAATAACCTCTAGGCTGAAGGTACCTTGCATCTTGTCTAGAATTGATTGGCATATGGTGTTAAATCATTTGCCAAAAAAAATAACTCTATTTGCGAAAAAGGGTGTAGCATTTGCGAATTGGACTGTATGAGCGATCTTAATTGTTTATTGAATAACAGAGGTGCAAATGATCCTAATTAGTGATCGGACCATATGAAGATGGTAAAACAGGGTTAAACTGATTAGCAGTTAATGTATAACCGAAAGAGTTGTTAACTCTTAGCTTATTTATTATAAATTTGGAATAGCATCAACCTATGGGAATGGTTAACGATGATAAAATGACCCTCTGAGTTGACCTAGCTTTACTCCACCGATGTGTTCTGTAGAATACACAAGCACCGTTTGAACAGTGTTGCCAGTATAAAATATGGTCTAACGTTATAGTATACTAAAAAGTTGATACTAATAGAGATATAGATATCAAGAAAAGAATTTTAATAATGAAATTCAGAACAACCCTTAGAAATCCATGCAAATCAAGTAGTGAGGTGTATACGAGTATGAACCGTCAAGGATCATAAGCACCAATGACCCTAACCACTAGGGACCTCAACCTCTAAATGTCCTTTATCCCAAACTTCCAAGCCCCCCCCCCCCCCAAACTTTTTGACCCCCTCCCCCCATTTTTTTTATTTTTTTGTTTTTTTTAACTTTTTTTATTATTTTGTTTCAACATGATATATTTTTCAACTTTTTTACATATCTTAGAATGACATGTAACAGTTAAAACATACAAAACTCACATTTAATATTTTCCAAATTCAAAATGAGAATGATATAGAAATGTTAGTCATGACTTTTACTATTAGAAAAATATTATTTGTAGTAGCACTTTTTTTATGGGACTAATTTTTTTTAATTTAAAAATTATTCAACTTTTTTTCATCTTTTTTTTTGCATCAATTAGAATGACACTAAACATACTTAAGACATAAAAAACTCAAATTTAATGTTTTCCAAATTCAAAATGAGGATGATATAGAAATATTAGTCGTGACTTTTAGTATTAAAAAAATATTGTTTCTAGTAGCACTTTTTCTTTATTGGACTAAATTTTTTTTGAACTTCGAAATTATTCAATTTTTTTTACGTATCTTAAAATGACGTGAAATATGCTTACGGCTCTAACAATTGTACTCCATGCTAGCTCAGAGACACGATGCGGCTTTCCCACTGGTACTCTGCGGTCGGTTATTGACGTTACCTGGTTTGCTGCATGTGTTAAATCAGTATTTTTTTAAGCAGTGGAACGATAAACACATAACTAATATCTCTAAAAAAGTGAAGATGAAGCATTTTAAGAAAGTGTTCACATGATAGTGTTATTGTAGCATTGAATGCTGACAAGGAGAAGTATTTAAACTATGAAATAAGTACAAGTGGTAACACTGTCGGAAACGAACGCACGCATTGTCATGACAGTAAGGAATTAAATTTCTTCGGAGTACCAAAAAATTCCATTGTACAAATGGTGGATATGCGAGATTAAGATCTCTGGAGATGATTGTACTCAAAGAGAACGCTAACATAAAGATAATAGTGGATGAAGAGGGGAATCTTCTTGCTAGTGCTTCCGGTAACATGCTACCTGTTGATAGAGCCTATCGTCATCTCTTAGGTATTAGCATTCAAATAAAAGCAAAGACAAAAAGAAAGGCCTACTCTTCTACTAATATCATAAGCCATATCTTGTCTACTTGCCGGAACTTTTACCTTTGTAAAAATGATGCTGTAATAGACAGTGAAATTGCCGGAAAAATAAAAAGGGCATTGGTAAAAAATATCACTTAAGAAAACAAAGATGAATCAATGAAAAACAAAGTGCCAGCAAACGTTACTACCATTAATCAAACAGTCAATGAACCAAATAATACCAAAGACGAAACGCATATTGAACCTTTAGCTGACACACCAGTAAATATTGTGTATGGCTCAAAATGGAATAATGATTATTCGACTGATTACGAGTTAAGAGAAGACAATAGCTACAATATCAAGAGAGAACATAGAGAACTATTTTATAGAGCAGATTCAAAATGTCCAAAGTTGATCATTGATATTAATAATGTATAATAATGTATCTACCAAATATTTATATTAATATCATATATGTCATTATTTCATTAAAAAAATGATATCTATTACTTTTGTTATATTTCCATTTTTTCTAGGGTGCGCTAAAGAGAGAAAGACAAAAACACAACCATATACATAGATTCAGACAAACAAACCGACAAAGACAGGCATGGGGAGAAGTAAACACCCACCCAGACACATAAGAAAAGGAAGTGAGAGAGACAAAAACACATATAAATATATAGATTCTGACATACAAACCAACAAAGACATGCACTGAGATAAGCAAACACCCGCCCAGACACATAGGCAAAGAAAGTGAGAGAGATAAAAACTCGTGCAAATATATAGATTTTGACATACAAACCAACAAAGACAAGCACTGACAGAAGCAAACACCCACCCATATTCACAAGCAAAGAGAGTGATTGAGTCAAAACCGTATACAAATACATAGATTCAGGCAAACAAACCGACAAAGACAGGTACGGGCAGAAGCAAACATCCACTTAGACACATAGGAAAAGAGAGTGAGAGAGATAAAAACACATACGAACATATAGATTCAGAAATACAAACCAAAAAATACATGCATTGAGATAAGCAAACACCCGCCGAAACACATAAGCAAAGGAAGTGAGAGAGACAAAAACGCATGTAAATATAGAGATTCTGACATACTAACCGACAAAGACATGCCCTGAGATAAGCAAACACCCGCCCAGACAAATAGGCAAAGAGACTAAGAGAGATAAATCAAATGCAAATATGTAGACTTTGACATACAAACCAACTAAGACAGGCATTGAGATA
Source organism: Artemia sinica (assembly GCA_027921565.1). Classification (NCBI taxonomy): domain Eukaryota; kingdom Metazoa; phylum Arthropoda; class Branchiopoda; order Anostraca; family Artemiidae; genus Artemia; species Artemia sinica. Next base: position 23,727,854 of record CM051266.1, on the reverse strand, counting down.
AACAAACACCCGCCCAGATACGCAAGCAAAGGAAGTGAGAGAGACAAAACACATACGAATATATAGATTCAGACCTACGAACCGAGAAAGACAGGCACTGGGATATGCAAACACCTGCCCGGACACACACAGACAAAGAGAGTGAGAGACACATACAAATTCATAGATTCACACATACAAACTGAGAAAGACAGACACTTCAGACATACAAACCAACAAAGACAATCCCTGGGACTTACAAACACCAACCCAGACAAACAGACAAAGAGAGTGTGAAACACATACAAATACATAGATTCAGACAAACAAACCGAGAAAGACATGCACTGGAATAAGCAAACACCCGCCCAGACAAACAAGCAGAAAGAGTAAGACCCACATACAAATACATAGATTCATGCATACAAACCGAGAAAGACAAGCACTCACGAGATACGAACCAACAAAAACAAACACTGGGACTTGCAAACACCAACCCAGACAAACAGACAAAGAGAGTGTGAAACAAATACAAATACATAGATTCAGACATACAAACCAAGAAAGACAGGCAGTGGGAAAAGCAAACGCCTGCCCAAATCCACAAGCAAAAAGAGTAAGAGACACATACAAATGCATATATTCAGACATACAAACCGAGAAAGACAGGCACTGGGATAAGCAAACACCTGCCCGGACACACACAGACAAAGAGAGTGAGAAACACATACAAATACATAAATTCAGACATACAAACCAAGAAAGACATGCACTGGAATAAGCAAACAACCGCCCAAACACACACAAGCAAAAAGAGTGAGAGACACATACAAATACATATATTCACACATACAAACCGAGAAAGACAGACACTAAAGACATACAAACCAACAAAGACAAGCACTGGGAACTTGCAAACACCAACCCAGACAAACAGACAAAGAGAGTGTGAAACATATACAGATAAATAGATTCAGACATACAAATCGAGAAAGACAAGACGAGAAATTCAAACCGAGAGAGACAGGCACTGGGATAAGCAAACACATGTCCGCACACACTGGCAAAATGAGTGAGAAACACATACAGATACGTAGATTCAGACACACAAACTGAGAAAGACATGCACTGGAATAAGCAAACACCCACCCAGACACACAGGCAAAAAGAATGAGAGACACATACAAATACATATATACACACATACAAACCGAGAAAGACAGACACTTAAGACATACAAACCAACAAAGACAAGCACTGGGAACTTGCAAACACCAACCCAGACAAACAGACAAAGAGAGTGTGAAACATATACAGATAAATAGATTCAGACATACAAATCGAGAAAGACAAGCAGTTGGATAAGCAAACACCTGCCCAAAGACACAAGCAAAAAGAATGAGAGACACATACAATTACATAGATTCAGACATACAAACCGAGAAAGACAGGCACTGGGATAAGCAAACACCTGCTCAGACACACACAGACAAAGAGAGTCAGAAACACATACAAATACATAGATTCAGACATTCAAACCGAAAATGACATGCACTGGAATAAGCAAATACCCGCCCAAACACACAAGCAAAAAGAGTGAGAGACACACACAAATATATAGATTCAGAAATACAAACTGAGAAAGACAGGCACTGGGATAAGCAAACATATGCCCGCACAAACTGGCAAAGAAAGTGAGAAACACATACAAAGACGTAGATTCAGACACACAAACCAAGAAAGACATGCACTGGAATACGCAAACACCTGCCCAGAAACACAAGAAAAACGAGTGAGAGACACATACAAATACACAGATTCTCATATACAAACTGAGAAAGACAGACACTTCAGACATACAAACCAACAAAGACAAACACTGGGACTTGCAAAGACCAACCCAGACAAACAGACAAAGAGAGTGTAAAGCACATACAAATACATAGATTCGGACACACAAACTGAAAATGACATGCACTGGAATAATCAAACACCCGCCCAAACACACAAACAAAAAGAGTGAGAGACACATACAAATATATAGATTCACACATACAAACCGAGAAAGACTGACAATTCAGACACACAAACCAACAAAGACAAACACTGGGACTTGCAAAGACCAACCCAAACAAACAGACAAAGAGAGTGTGAAACACATACAAAGACATAGATTCAGACATACAAACCGAGAAAGACATGCACTGGAATAAGCAAACACCCGCCCAGACACACAAGCAAAAAGAGTTAGAGACACATACAAATACATAGATTCACACATACAAACCGACAAAGACAGACACTTCAGACATACAAACCAACAAAGACAAACACTGGGACTTGCAAAGACCAACCCAGACAAACAGACAAATAGAGTGTGAAACACATACAAATACATATATTCACACATACAAACCGAGAAAGACATGCACCGGAATAAGCAAACACCCGCCCAGACGGACAAGCAAAGAGAGTGAGAGACACATACTAACACATAGATTCATACATACAAACCGAGAAAGACAGACACTTTAGACATACAAACTAGCAAAGACAAACACTGGGCCTTGCAAACACCAACCCAGACAAACTGACAAAGAGAGTGTTAAACACATACAAAGACATAGATTCAGACATACAAACTGAGAAAGACATGCACTGGAATAAGCAAGCAGACGCCCTGACACACAAGCAAAAAGAGTGAGAGACACATACAAATACATAAATTCACACCTACAAACCGAGAAAGACAGACACTTCAGACATACAAACCAACAAAAACAAACAGTGGGACTTGCAAACACCAACCCAGACAAACAGACAAAGAGAGTGTGAAACACATACAAATACATAGATTCAGACATACAAACCGAGAAAGACAGGCAGTGGTTATGCAAACACCCCGCCCAAACACACAAGCAAAAAGAGTGAGAGTAGCTTCATTTCATTTTTAAGGTTAATTTAGACCAGGTTACAGGCGCTCACGTAAACTAGTCTAAATTAACCTTAAAAATGAAATGAAGCTATCTTTGTTGTTGGTTTGCTTGTTGGTTTACTGTCTTTGTTGGTTTGTATGTCTAAAGTGCCTGTCTTTCTCTGTTTGTATGTCTGAATCTATTCATTTGTATTTGTCATTTGTATTTGTTTTCTCACTCTCTTTGACTGTGTGTCTGGGCGGGTGTTTTCTTATTCCAGTGTCTGTCTTTATCGGTTTGTATGGGTGAATCTATGTATTTGTATGTTTCTCTCACTCTTTTTGCTTGTATGTCTGGGCGGGTGTTTGCTTATTCCAGTGCGTGTCTTTCTTGGTTTGTGTGTCCGAATCTACGGTTTTGTATGTGTTTCTCACTCTCTTTGCCAGCGTGTGGGCATGGGTTTGCTTATCCCAGTGCCTGTCTTTCTTGGTTTGTATTTCTGAATCTATATATTTGTATGTGTCTCTCACTCTTTTTGCTTGTGTGTTTGGGCGGGTGTTTGCTTATTCCGGTGCATTTCTTTCTCGGTTTGTGTGTCTGAATCTAGTTATTTGTATGTTTTCCACACTCTCTTTGTCTGTTTGTCTGGGTTTGTCTTTGCAAGTCCCAGTGTTTGTCTTTGTTGGTTTGTATGTCTGAAGCGTCTGTCTTTCTCTTTTTTTATATCTGAATCTATGTATTTGTATGTGTCTCTCACTCTTTTTGCTTGTGTGTTTGGGCAGGTGTTTGCTTATCCCACTGCATGTCTTTCTCGATTTGTATGTCTGAATCTATGTATTTGTATGTGTTTCACACTCTCTTTGTCTGTTTGTCTGGATTGGTGTTTGCAAGTTCCCAGTGTTTGTCTTTGTTGGTTTGTATGTCTTAAGTGTCTGTCTTTCTCGGTTCATATGTGTGAATCTATGTATTTGTATTTGTCTCTCACTCTTTTTGCTTGCGTGTCTGGGCGGGTGTTTGCTTATGCCAGTGCATGTCTTTCTCGGTTTGTGTGTCTGAATCTAGTTATTTGTATGTGTTTCTCACTCTTTTTGCCAGTGTCTGCGGGCATGTGTTTGCTTATCCCAGCGCCTGTCTCTCTCGGTTTGTATTTCTGAATCTATATATTTGTATGTGTCTCTCACTCTTTTTGCTTGTGTGTGTGTGTTTGGGTGGGTGTTTGCTTATTCCAGTGCATGTCTTTCTCGGTTTGTATGTCTGAATCTATGTATTTGTATGTGTTTCTTACTCTCTTTGTCTGTGTGTGTCTGGGCAGGTGTTTGCTTATCCCAGTGGCTGTCTTTCTCGGTTTGTATGTTTGAATATATCTATTTGTATGCGTCTCTCACTCTTTTTGCTTGTGTGTTTGGGCAAGTGTTTGCTTGTCCCACTACCTGTCTTTCTCGGTTTGTATGTGTGAATCTATGCATTTGTATTTGTCTCTCACTCTTTTTGCTTGTGTGTCTGGGCGGGTGTTTGCTTATTCCAGTGCGTGTCTTTCTTGGTTTGTGTGTCTGAATCTACGGTTTTGTATGTGTTTTTCACTCTCTTTGCCAGTGTGTGCGGGCATGTGTTTGCTTATCCCAGTCCCTGTCTTTCTCGGTTTGTATTTCTGAATCTATATATTTGTATGTGTCTCTCACTCTTTATGCTTGTATGTTTGGGCGGTTGTTTGCTTATTCCAGTGCATGTCTTTCTCGGTTTGTATGTCTGAATCTATGTATTTGTATGTTTTTCACACTCTCTTTGTCTGTTTGTCTGGGTTGGTGTTTGCAAGTCCCAGCGTTTGTCTTTGTAGGTTTGTATGTCTCAAGTGTCTGTCTTTCTCGGTTTGTGTGTGTGAATCTATGTATTTGTAAATGTCTCTCACTCTTTTTGTTTGTGTGTCTTGGCAGGTGTTTGCTTTTTCCAGTGCATGTCTTTCTCGGTTTGTCTGTCTGAATCTACGTATTTGTAAGTGTTTCTCACTCTCTTTGCCAGTGTGTGTAGGCATGTGTTAGCTTATCCCAGTGCCTGTCTTTCTCGGTTTGTATTTCTGAATCTATATATTTGTATGTGTCTCTCACTCTTTTTGCTTGTGTGTTTGGGCGGGTGTTTGCTTATTTCGGTGCATGTCTTTTTCGGTTTGTATGTCTGAATCTACGTAGTTTTATGTGTTTCCCACTCTCTTTGTCTGTTTGTCTGGGTTGGTCTTTGCAAGTCCCAGTGTTTGTCTTTGTTGGTTTATATGTCTGAAGTGTCTGTCTTTCTCGGTTTGTATGTGTGAATCTATGTATTTGTATGTGTCTCTCACTCTTTTTGCTTGTGGGTCTGGGCGGGTGTTTGCTTATTCCAGTGCATGTCTTTCTCGGTTTGTATGTCTGAATCTACGTAGTTTTATGTGTTTCCCACTCTCTTTGTCTGTTTGTCTGGGTTGGTCTTTGCAAGTCCCAGTGTTTGTCTTTGTTGGTTTATATGTCTGAAGTGTCTGTCTTTCTCGGTTTGTATGTGTGAATCTATGTATTTGTATGTGTCTCTCACTCTTTTTGCTTGTGCGTCTGGGCGGGTGTATGCAAATTCCAGTGCATATCTTTCTCGGTTTGTATGTCTGAATCTACCTATTTGTATGTGTTTCTCACTCTCTTTGCCAGTGTGTGCGGGCATGTATTTGCTTATCCCAGTGCCTGTCTTTCTCAGTTTGTATTTCTGAATCTAAATATTTGTAAGATACTTAGACACTTACAATGATAAGACAAGATTCCAAGGTATTTCTAAAAAAAAACGGAGCAGAGATCAGTCCGGCATAAAGTTAGTATCAGTCCACCCCTTCCGATAAAATGTATCTTTTATACATTTTTATCAACCACACCTTCCTTTAACCAACCCACGTAATAGCTAGGAAGTGGTAATTTCTCAATTTCCCGTTAAACAGAAACTTGGTAGGATATGTTCCTTATCTTAATAAAAAATGGTATTTCTAAACTTCGTATTTTCGTCTTATATATTTTTACTAAATTAATAATTAACTAAATTAGAAAGCTTTACCACAATACTACCAATTTAAAGAAGAATTGTCCAAGTTCTCAATATTTTACTTTTAAAACACTTTAATTTTGTTTACAGCTATTATCCTTCCATCTTTGGGTCATTGTGTGCATATACCCTCAATGGGTTTCCTTAGGGTCATGTTTCTGGTCCAATATAAGCCATGTTCTGTTTTTTGTCGAAGGATTTCAATTTGAAATTCATCCTTGTTTCTCTTTTTCTCTGTCTCTAGGACTGAAAAATACTCTTTTTACCCTTCTTCATATGCATCTTCTGTTTTAACTTGACCATAAGTGGCTTAAGCATTATATTATTGGTTCTGGTTAAATTAGATTTCAAGTTATATTAGAAAAGTTTATGAATTATTTGAGTTTAAATTTAATTCCCATTAATAATTTAATTTATCTGTGTGATGTGGTTGATATACCGTTTATTTTTCGTTTTAGAAATACCTTGGGTAAATTACACATAAAATTTTTGATTTTTTAAATTTTCACATATTTTTCCAGCACAAAGCATTTTCACATATTTCAATAACATAAGCCATTTGGGCTATGTAGTACATTCTCTAGGCCTAAATTAAGTTCTGATTTTATCTCACTTTCTGATGAACTTGTAGTAAAGTCTGTAGTACTGCTATAGTTTCCAAAATATCAGTTTATCGAGTATGGTTTTGTTTCTGATGGTATGAGATGATAGTATCAGGCTACATTTGAAGTGGCTTCAAAATTTATTACTTTCCAAAAATGTGTCAAAATATGATAAAAAAAATGGATCCAAAAGGATGTTACGAAAAATTTGATTTCCAAAAAAATAGCTAAGGCTGTATCTAAAATAAATTTTCACATTAGAATACATATAAAGCATATAGTTTTACATATATAGTAGAAAGAAACACTCAAAATTTGTATATATCACTGTATTCTTTTTTTTAACGAAAGTTAATTACTTTTAATTACTTTCTCCTCTGTTTACTCTTAATATAGAATTATTAATCACTTAATAGATTGCTTCACAATAAAAATATTTATACGTTGACTCGAAGTCCAACATTTACATATAACATTAAATCACTAGTTAAAACTTAAAGTTAATAAAAACTTCTCTGTTTGTGTGTCTGATTCTATTTGTTTGCATGTCTGGGTTGGTGTTTGCAAGTCCAAGAATTTTTCTTTGTTGGTTTGAATGTCTAAAGTGTCTGTCTATCTCTGTTTGTGTGTCTGATTCTATTTGTTTGCATGTCTGGGTTGGTGTTTGCAAGTCCAAGAATTTTTCTTTGTTGGTTTGAATGTCTAAAGTTTCTGTCCTTCTCTGTTTGTGTGTCTGATTCTATTTGTTTGCATGTCTGGGTTGGTGTTTGCAATTCCAAGTATTTGTCTTTGTTGGTTTGAATGTCTAAAGTGTCTGTCTTTCACTGTTTGTGTGTCTGATTCTATTTGTTTACATGTCTGGGTGGGTGTTTGCAAGTCCAAGAATTTGTCTTTGTTGGTTTGAATGCCTAAAGTGTCTGTCTTTCACTTTTTGTGTGTCTGATTCTATTTGTTTGCATGTCTGGGTTGGTGTTTGCAAGTCCAAGAATTTGTATTTGTTAGTTTGAATGTGTAAAGTGTCTTTCTTTCTCGGTTTGGGTGTTTGATTCTATTTTGCTGCATGCCTGGGTTGGTGTTTGCAAGTCCAAGAATTTGTCTTCGTTGGTTTGAATGTCTAAGGTGTCTGTCTTTCTCAGTTTGTGTGTCTGATTCTATTTGGTTGCATGCCTGGGTTGGTGTTTGCAAGCCCAAGTATTTGTCTTTGTTGGTTTGAATGTCTAAAGTGTCTGTCTTTCTCTGTTTGTGTGTCTGATTCTATTTGATTGCATATCTGGGTTGATAAAAACATAGTATATATATATATATATATATATATATATATATATATATATATATATATATATATATATATATATATATATATATATATATATATATATATATATATATATATATATATATATATATATATATAGATATATATATATATATATAGATATATATATATATATATATATATATATATATATATTTATATATATATATATATATACATATATATATATATATATATATATATATATATATATATATATATATATATATATATATATATATATATATATATATATATATATATATAATATATATATATATATATATATATATATATATATATATATATATATATATATATATATATATATATATATATATATATATATATATATATATATATATATATATATATATATATATATATATAAGCATAGTGTAATAACTTACACAAGTATGTTAAGTAACAAAAAATATGTTTGGTTAAAGTTTTAGAAGTTACTTTAAAGCATCAAGCATTTTTTTAAGTCGATTTTTCGCAAAGCAACACTAAAAAGTGGTAAAACTCCTTTTTTTCATTAGTAAACACTCAAATTGCTAATTTTTTACAGTAAAAAGTATTATTGCTGACACAGTAATAAAATCGCTGCCTTATCTATCATAGATTTCTCTTTTACTTTCATATTTATGAAATCATAGTGCCAACCGAATTGTCTGCGGTTGTAGATAACCATTTTTTTTGCGATAGATTATGGTTTTGTGCAGACAGGGTTTCTTAAATCCTTCCCCCCGAGGGTTTGATGTTTCAAAGAATACCAATATTTAAGACCACATATTTTTAATTAAGTTTTGCCCCGCATTTGCTAGTTCTCATTTCTTCATAAAAATGCAATTTTTACGACATACTGGTTACAGATTTTATTTTATTTTTAATTACGATCTTATTTTCTTTGCCAAAGAGAGACAACAATTCTCTTTGCAAGGCTACATAGCTTTGAATGCGATTTCCACTATCTGTGGTTTATTGATAAGCTTAAATCTGGGAACGTTATATGAATGAATTTCTGTTCATTACTGAAGTTTTTTTGTTGTGTAATGTTATATTATATTTTCAAAGAAAAAGTGGATACGTTTAGTTTCTGTTAGGGTTCAACGGCTTGGGAGTTGGGTGTTTGGGTTGGCACAGGTGAAAGCCAATTGTTTAAACTAGGGATCTCCTGTGCCAATTCGTTTTCTCAGATCCAACACATCGCTAGAGTTAAAATTATTACCTTGAACTACTGTGGTTTGCTTGTGACGATGAGGTTTATTTTTGGCTTCTTTTTTTTAATGCATTTTGTCGTTGGCTTTTACCTCCTGGTAAGTTTTTAGGTTATAATTTATTTTTATATTGCTTTTCGTTTCTTTTACCTAGCACCTTTTTTGCTTTCTAAGGTTATTCTAAGTTTCGCTTTAATCTTTATAGCGCTTAATTATTATCTTAATTTTTTTTCCTTTTTACCTTTTTTAACCAATAAAGAACATTAATATATTAGACTATAACTAATTATAACAAGATTACAGCTAGCTTATGCATGTAGTGCACTTAATGTAAACTCTTGCTGTTTTCTTATTAATATTATTTTTAAATTTCTTCAAAACTATTTTCTTTTTCAAATTTGACTTGAGTTGCCAGATCAGAGGTCAAAGGACAGTAGATGCATTGCATATACTTAATAACGAGAGGCCAGCAGTGATTAAGCTCCTCCAAATTTGCTAGCTTCAAATGACCCTTTTCCCGTAGTCTACCCGCCTTCGTTTTTTTTCAACAACCCCAAAAAAAATTTTTTGTTTAAATATAAATATCAAAAGAATTGTCTTTTAATTCTGGTTCTAATTATACAATGTTTATCAAGTTTACCTTAACCCGTATAAAGTTAGGAATCTGAACATTAAATATTGTAATATAAACTGTAACGTCCTGTGTAATTGTTTCTGTAATATTATTTCTATTTCGTTGCTAGATACAATCTACTTGTAGGATAATTTGAATATAAGGGACTATTGGCTTCACTCTATTTGATTTCTACTATCAGACCGTGTTTTATCTGATATACACTCTATATGATATTCGACTAAACTTTACTGATTTATCATCAGACTAGACTTGAGGATGATTCATCATTGAGTAACCGTAAGAGCGGACCAGAATTATCAATATTAGCTATCCCAAAAGGATGCATTGCCTTCTCTGTTTGTCCTAATGTGGACTTATATTCTATGTAAACAAGCATAACAGTTTTCATACACTGGTAGTTTTACATCTACATGGCTCGAAAGCATCCATGGTTTAAAATTCAAATTTGAACTTACTTCGGACAAATTTTGTGCTGCTAATTCAGAATTTGAAATTTTTCTAACACCATTATTCAGATGAAGGTCCTCTGTGTAGGTAAAGGAGACCCTTTTAAGACCTATCCCCATGCCTCCTTTTCTGTGATTAAAGGTTTCTTTCACCGAATTTCTCGCCTTATGCAGAGTTCCCATCAGAGCTGGGTAACAACTCTTTTTTTTTGCTTCCTTCGGTGACTTTTGCTAAGCTTCTGCATTTGTTTTCTTACTTATAAGGTTACTTTTCTCGTTTTTTTCCATCCCTTTCCTCAAGTACTTTAATTATATATTTATATATATTTTCCTTCCCTTTGCTTGTGAAACTACATAACTAACCTAGTATTTGTTAGCTTTAACAAAGGTAATTCTATTGCTTATTACGTCGTAAAATACCATATTTTCGAAGCATCTCTACTCCTAAAACATTTGGAAATGGCAGCTTCTAACCTATAATTGTTCGGACCACAATTTATGTGCTTCCTTTGCTAAATTGTAGCAGTGTTATGCTTGAACAATAAGTCTATAGCCTGTACCTGTAGTAAGGCTGAATTAGGACCCAATTTGCTACTATTATGCCTAAAATTCTTCTGTTTCTACCAACGTTTCATAGGTCCAGCTAGATTTTGTTTTTCTTTACGTATTATCTTTTATTTTATTCTTTCAATTCACGGTACAAATACTTTCTTATTTAGTAATATACGGTACCCCACTACATTGCATTTATTACTAACACTAAAAAAACTACTAACACTTGCTTCTACTTTCTAAAAACTAGATACTGTATTTTTTTTCTATTTTACAATTCTTGATTGAGCCTTTTTTCCATTTTATCTATTGTACCCAAATCTTTGAGGGGATACAAATCTATTTCTGATAGCCAAAGTTCGAGCAAAGCTGCTCGAATTTTTGCTAATTCGAGCGCCATTAAAAGCGAAGTACATTTACTTTCCCCTTCTAATACTGTCATTTTTATTTTTTTTTGTATTTTGCAACCTTATTTAGTCTCCTCGACCCAGCTTTTCCAATGACCACCAGTTGTTGTGAAGTGTATTTTATGGTATTTGGGGGTTGTAGTCATAGATGCCTTTATTCTCCCTTTACAGGGGAGATAAACTCTGGCCCTAAGGTAATTAACCTTTGGTAGCGTGCCTTAGGCTATGACCGAACTAATGAGGCGTACCGACTGGGTATGTTCGAGGGGCTAAAGGTAGATCGTAGAGAGGTTATCTAAAACACAATACTTTTATTCAATTAACATATAATAATTCCAGATATAGATATTCTACTGGAACTGACTGTCCCAAGTAGACCAAAAGTCTCAGAAACTACAATAATATATAATAAGATACTTAGATACTTACAATGATAAGACAAGATTCCAAGGTATTTCTAAAAACAACGTACCAGAGATCAGTCCGGCATAAAGTTAGTATCAGTCCACCCCTTCCAATAAAATGTATCTTTTTTACATTTTTATCAACCATACCTTCCTTTAACCAACCCACGTAATAGCTAGGAAGTGGTAATTTCTGAATTTCCAGTTAAACAGAAACTTGGCAGGATATGCTCCTTATCTTAATAAAAAGTGGTATTTCTAAACTTCGTATTTGCGTCTTGTATATTTTTACTAAATTAATAATTAACTAAATCAGAAAGCTTTACCACAGAATAAAATGGCTATCTCTAAACTTTGATTGAATGTGTTTGGGGAAATTGTGGGCGTGAAAAGGGGGTTAATTACTCTCCATTCACTTTCGACTATTAAAAAGGGAAATTTCAATTTCCAATCAAATGAGCCCCTTTTTGAAATTTCTACAAGAACTTTCTATTTAAACTTTATATGCCCCAGGGCCATAACTTACAACCCATGCACTGAGGGATCTGATGGGGTTATCATCGTAAAAGACCTAATTTCCAGAACTTTCGACTATGTTGAACAAAATGGATATCTCAAAATTTCGATTGGATGTGTTTGGGGAAATTATGGGTGTGAGAGGGGGGTTAGTTGCCCTTCAATCAATTTCGACTATTAGAAGGGTACTAAATCTTTCAATTTTCAATTGAATGAGCCCTTTTTGAAGTTTCTACAACATCGCTTTCTATGAAAACATTATATGCCCCCAGGGCATAACTCACAACCCTTGCCCTGAGGGCTGTAGGGGTGGAGGGGTTGTCATCCTTAAAGAACTAATTTCAAAAACTTTCAAATACGTTGAATAAAATGGCTATCTAAAAATTTTGATCGGATGTGTTTGGGGAAAAGGTTGGCGTGAGAGGGGGATTAGTTGCCCTCAAATCACTTTCTAGACTATTAAAAAGAGCACTAAACCTTTGAATTTCCAATCGAATGAGCCCTTTTTCAAGTTTCTACGACAAAGATTTCAATAAAAACATATATACCCCCAGGGCATCAACCCTTGCCCTGAAGACTGTGTGGGAGGGTTCTAATCAAAGGTATAAATTCCTAAACTTTAAACTGCGTGTAACAAAATTGCTATCTCAAAATTTAGATTAAATATTCTTGGGGAAAGGGTGGGCGTGGTGGGGGTGTTAGTTGCCTTCCAATAGCTTTTGACTATTAAAAAGGGCACTAGCCATTTCAATTTCCAATCGAATGAGCCCTTTTTGAAGTTTCTACTACAATACGTTCTGTAAAAGCTCTATATGCCCCGAAGGCATAATTAAAAACCCTTGTCCTGAGGACTGTGGGGGGGGGGGGTTTGTCATCCTCAAAGACCTAATTTCCAGATCTTTCAACAATATTGAACAAAATGGCTATCTTAAAATTTTGATTGGATGTGTTTGGGGAAATGGTGGGCGTGAAAGGGGTGTTAGCCGCCTTCCAATAACTTTCTACTGTTAAAAAGGGCATTAGCCATTCCAATTTGCAATCGAATGAGCCCTTTTCGAAGTTTCTATGACAACTCCTAAGGTTCGAAGTGCCCTGGTATGGAAAAAAACAAAAAACAAAATAAATAATACATTTTGCCAACATCGTTCTTTACTTAGGCAGCGCGATTGCGCTGCCTATGATTAGGCAGGTTAAGAATCTAAGCTATGTCATAAAATTTCGTCTGTTTTCAATTTGAATTTACGCGTTGTGTAAACATTCTTTGTTAAAATAATGTTTAAATATACGAACATGTTGAAACCACTTGATTATTGTGTAAGATCTCCAATACAATGCGTAAAGCAAAAGGAGTTATGTATTATTTTCGAAAGGCTGTAATATAAATCAATGTTTAAAACTGAACAAAGATTGGAGGAAGGAGGGGTGGGGGCTCTCTGTGGTAAAGGAAACGAATCAAATGTTTAGATATTTTTTGAGAGGCTGTAACATAAGTCAATGTTTGAAACTTAAAGATTTTTATATTAATAAGAATACAGACTTTTAAAGTACATATGATTTATTAAAAATATTTAAAAATTCTTCAATTATGCTCTTATTAATAGAAGTTTTTTTCGGATAGTAAATTTGTGACATACCGACCATAGCAAAATTTATATTTTGGTGCACTCCTTACTTGGTACTTATGTATTATACCGACCATAACACATGTGTATTATATTGACCATAGCAGTATTTATATCGACCATACCTACACTCTTCACTGGTACTTGTGTATTATACCGACCATAGCCAAGAAGTGAAGTTAGGTCAATCCAATCAATCGAGTTGTAACGGATGGATATATGCTAATCCTATTCTGACATTTATATGGCGTGGCGTGTTAGTCAACATTCCGTCAGACTTACCTTTAGTTGGTAAGCAATTTTAACCCTTTAGTGGTTTCATTCATTTCTAATAAAAAAAATATTCTTATTATTGTCATCTGTTTTTTTTTCTGGACATTCATGTCCTTAGTTAAGGGCCTTCAGACAATTTAATGCTAAGCTATACTGGACGAACTCTATAACTTGGGTCTTTGACCTTGAATAAATTATTTGTAATCAGTATCGGTTGTCGCGGTTTACTCGCTCAGGCTGTAAGTTCAAGTTCAAGTTCATTTTATTCTGTGTTATATATCATTTTGATCTGAACTATATTGTCTTCTGCTCGCTTTATATGATGTATATTCAGTTGTTCGCGCTGAACCTTTACCCCTTATACTACTTTTAGCATAATCCATAATGGTCATATAGTAAATGGTCCCTAATTAACATGGCACGCACATGATGGTAAGACGGCCAACATGATGGTAAAACGGCCAAACCTTATTGACTAGTTAAATAAAATAAAACATGTTTTTGCAAATGAAAGTAAGGAGAAACATTAAAAACTTAAAACAAACAGAAATTATTATGTATATGACAGGGTTCACCCCCTGGTCAATATTTCGCTCTTTACACTAAAGTTTTTTTTGATAATTTCGTAAAAGCCATTCTAATTAAACCACCTTTGTGATTAAAGGGTCATTCTTAAGGAATTGGAACACAATTCCAACTTTAACGTTAAAAACGAGGTATTGACTAGGGGGCGAAACCCGTACTACTACTACTACCAGCTCACCGCAGCACCATGCCACCTGAGGCCAACACAGCTATGCACGCTCCTCCTCCACACCAATCTATTCAAATCCTCCCTTTTTACACCCGCCCACGAAGTTCCCATTTCCTTTAAATCTTTCTTTATGACGTCCTCCCACCCCAGACGGGGACGACCTGCTTTCCTTTTAGCCCTAGATGATTGGCCGAAAAGGACAATCTTCGGCAATCTGTCATCCTTCATCCGCACAACGTGCCCTAGTCACCTCAACCTTTCTTTCATTATAGCCCTAGAGAGCGGTATTGAACCACATTTTTCGTATAGCCTATTGTTTGAAATATGGTCAGTCAGCCGGGTACCCAGAACAATCCTTAAGCAATTTTTCTGGAAAACATCTAGCAAATCTTCATCCGCTTTTCGGAGCGTCCATGCTTCAGAGCCATATTTGACCACTGTCATCACTGTAGCTTCTAATAATCTAATCTTGGTTTGCAGACTTATCTTTCTTTTCTTCCAGACTTTTTTAACTGTGAAAAAACACTCTGAGCCTTGGTTATCCTATATTTAACATCTTCACTGCTCCCACCATCTTTACTAATAATACTACCAAGGTAAGTGAAGCTTCCCACCTGATCAATCTTTTCATTACCCAACGTCACCTTTTCATCTTCACTTATTCCTAGCCTTAGTGACTTAGTCTTCCTAACATTAATTTTCAAACCAATTCTAGCACCCTGAACTCGCAAAACCTCTAAAATTTCATTCATTTTGCTCACACTTTCATCTAGGATGCTTAAATCATGAGCATAATCCAAGTCCAGGAGACTTTTTCCTCCCCATTTGATTCCGTGGTCTCCCATTGCCTTCCCTGTGCTCCTTAAAACAAAGTCCATCAAAATAATCCATACAAAGGGGGATAGAACACAACCCTGCTTAACTCCTGATTTAATACAAATGTAATGGAATCAATTTTCAAGACCCCGAAATTTTTCCAAGTAAAATAAAATCGCCCAAAATATGAACCCAAAAATTCAAGTAACACTTAATCGTCAAATTTTAAAGTAGCGAAACATTGTATCACAATTGTAACCCTATGAAAAAAAATCATTCCCACGAAAATGGTAACAGCAATAAATATTCAGCGTGACCAATTGTACATGACAGGTAACCAACCATGTAATTTAAATTTTGAGTTTGAATTTCCAAACGATCAGAAGATGGTAGAAATTATTATACAAAAAACGGTCACTTGTAATACAAAGTAGATACAATGTATTCCGCTGTAATTACAAGGTAAAAACTTTAAAAAATAGTTTCTTGAGATACAAAAGTAAAACTATTTAGTCCGCTGTAATTACAAGGTAAAAACTTTAAAAAATAGTTTCTTGAGATACAAAAGTAAAACTATTTAGTCCGCTGTAATTACAAGGTAAAGCTTTAAAAAATAGTTTCTTGAGATACAATGTAGAACTGTCTAATTCGCTCTAATTATAAGGTAAAAACTTTATTCCGCTAAGAAGAATTTCAAAGTGAAGTTTTAAAGAGTCATAAATCGTATCACACCCCTATTATTCAATAAACAATTAAGATTGTTCATACAGTCCAATTCGCAAATGCTATACCCTTTTTCGCAAATAGAGTTTATTGTTTTTGGTAAATGATTTAACACCATATGCCAATCAATATTAGACAAGATGCAAGGTACCTTCAGCCTAGAGGTTATTAGTGTTTGACAATTTTTTAGTCAGAAACATGCGCGGCTTGGCTTTGTCTTTAGTAAAAAACAATATTTATACAAAAAACATGATTTTCTTACCCTGTGACTGAAACCAGTATTTTTTACAGAAGGCTCAATAAACCTTTTGAATACGTAATGTGACGAACAAAAGTTTTGGCTTAGAAACATGTCTAGTAACTCATGTTTCGTTCGTAGTAATAGGTGACTGTCCTTGGTAAGGTGTGTAATCGTCAACCGACGATACTAGAAATATATTCTTGTAGAATTTATTATACATCCATGTTTGGGCCAGAAAAATGCGTGCTAGCTCAGAAACCAGTCTGATTGCATTACACAATCTCGTCCCTAGCTCCAAATTTATCATGAACGCTCACTTTATAGGTCCGTAATATGACGTTTATTTATCGTCCGTAACATGGGATGTTTTGGTCGCTTTTTGTAATGTCCTCGTTAAACTGCACTGTATATTCTTGTGTAATCAGTGGTACATACTAGCTTACTACTATTGTCATCCTTAAATACATAATTTCCAGAACTTTCAACTACGCTGAACTGTCGTAAAGTGTATTTTATGGTACTTGGGGGTTGTAGTCGTAGATGCCTTTATTCTCCCTTTACAGGGGAGATAAACTCTGGCCCTAAGGTAATCAAACTTTGGTAGCGTGCCTTAGGCTATGACCAAACTAATAAGGCGTACCAACTGGGTATGTTCGAGGGGCTAAAGGTAGATCGTAGAGAGGTTGTCTAAAATACCATACTTTTATTCAATTAACATATAATAATTCCAGATATAGATATTTTACTGGAACTGACTGCCCCAAGTAGACCACAAGTCTCAGAAACTACAATAATATATAATAAGATACTTAGAAACTTACAATGATAAGACAAGATTTCAAGGTATTTCTAAAAACAACGTACCAGAGATCAGTCCGGCATAAAGTTAGTATCAGTCCACCCCTTCCGATATAATGTATCTTCTATACATTTTTATCAACCACACCTTCCTTTAACCAACCCACGTAATAGCTAGGAAGTGGTAATTTCTCAATTTCCCGTTAAACAGAAACTTGGCAGGATGTGTTCCTTATCTTAATAAAAAGTGGTATTTCTAAACTTCGTATTTGCGTATTATATATTTTTACTAAATTAATAATTAACTAAATTAGAAAGCTTTACCACAATACTACCCATTTAAAGAAGAATTGTCCAAATTCTCAATATTTTACTTTTAAAACACCTTAATTTTGTTTACAGCTATTATGCTTCCACCTTTGGTTCATTATGTGCATATACCCTCAATGGGTTTCCTTAGGGTCATGTTTCTGGTCCAATATAGGCCATGTTCTTTTATTTGTCGAAGGATTTCAATTTGAAATTCATCCTTGTTTCTCTTTTTCACTGTCTCTAGGACTGAAAAATACTCCTTTTACCCTTCTTCATATGCATCTTCTGTTTTAACTTGACCCTAAGTGGCTTAAGCATTATATTATTGGTTCTGGTTAAATTAGATTTCAAGTTATATTAGAAAACTACTACTACTACTACTAACAACTCATCGCAGCACCAAGCCGCCTGAGGCCAACACAGCTACGCACGCTCCTCCTCCACCCCAATCTATTCAAAGCCTCCCTTTTTACACCCGCCCACGAAGTTCCCATTTCCTTTAAATCTTTCTTTATGACGTCCTCCCACCCCAGACGGGGACGACCTGCTTTCCGTTTAGCCCTAGATGGTTGGCCGAAAAGAACAATCTTTGGCAATCTGTCATCCTTCATCCGCAAAACATGCCCTAACCACTCAACCTTTCTTTCATTATAGACCTGGAAAGCGGTATTGAACCACATTTTTCGTATAGCCTATTGTTTGAAATACGGTCAGTCAGCCGGGTACCCAGAACAATCCTTAAGCAATTTCTCTGGAAAACATCTAGCAAATCTTCATCCGCTTTTCGAAGCGTCCATGCTTCAGAGCCATATTTGACCACTGTCATCACTGTAGCTTCTAAGATTCTAATCTTGGTTTGCAGACTTATCTTCCTATTCTTCCAGACTTTTTTTAACTGTGAAAAAACACCCTGAGCCTTGGCTATTCTATTTTTAACATCTTCACTGCTCCCACCATCTTTACTAATAATACTACCAAGGTAAGTGAAGCTGCCCACCTGATCAATATTTTCATTACCCAACGTCACCTTTTCATCTTCACTTATTCCTAGCCTTAGTGACTTAGTCTTCCTAACATTAATTTTCAAACCAATACTAGCACCCTGAACTCGCAAAACCTCTAAAACTTCATTCATTTTGCTCACACTTTCATCTAGGATGCTTAAATCATCAGCATAATCCAAGTCTAGGAGACTTTTTCCTCCCCATTTGATTCCGTGGTCTCCCATTGCCTTTCCTGTGCTCCTTAAAACAAAGTCCATCAAAATAATCCATATAAAGGGGGATAGAACACAACCCTGCTTAACTCCTGATTTAATACAAAACCAGCTGCTAACCTCATTTCCTACTTTAACCGCAGCAGTGTTATTCTCGTACATAGCACTAATTACTTTAATGTATTTGTCTGGTATACCATACAAGGATAAAACCTTTACTAAAGCTCCTCTATCAACAGAATCGAACGCTTGCTCATAATCTATAAAACTGAGGACCAAAGGTGTTTGAAAACTTAGGCACTTCTCAATTATTAACCTAAGAGTGAAAATTTGGTCAACACATCCTCTACCTTTTCTAAAACCGCACTGCTCTTCTCTTAAAACTTTGTCTACAGCATCTCTCAGTCTAAAAAGTATCATATTACTAAGCAATTTGCTACCTACAGAGACCAGACTAATGCCTCGATAATTACCACACTCACTTTTATCACCTTTCTTATAAAGTGGCTTAATTAAGGTTTTCCTAAAATCGTTAGGTACTTCCCCTTTTTCAAAAATCATATTCATAATCTTCAATAACTTATTTCTAACCTCAGAGCCACCATATTTAAGAAACTCATTTACTACCCTATCAGCACCTGGAGCTTTATTATTCTTTAATCCTTTTAGTACTGTTGCTAATTCCTCCTCACAAAACAAATCTTCCTACACATCCAAGGTATCACAAACTTTTTCATTTTCCTCTATATTTTTTCCTGCAACTCTATCTCGGTTAAGCAAGTTCTCAAAATGTTCGGCCCATCTCGCTTTAGCTTTTTCCTTATCGCTAATTGCCACCCCATTCCTATCTTTAACTGGGACAAGTCCGGATTGACTACTACCTCTCAATTTGTTAACGTGCCAGTACAATATTTTACTATTATGCCGTCTAGCTGCATCTTCTAAATCCTCGGCAATTTTATCCATGGCCTCCACTTCACACCTCCTTAGTTCATATTTCAATGCTTTCTCCACTTTCCTTACATTTCTTTTGTTTTCATGCGATCTATCACTCAGATAATTCTTGTACAAGTCCTTTCTCCTTTCTATTAAACATAAAGCTTTTTCACTAATATTCTTAGCTGCAGTTCTAGCTTTCTTCCCTAATACACCTTCAGCAACTTCACAAATTATTTTTCTAAAATTATTCCAACCATCTTCCACATTATCAAATTTTAAACTCTCAAGTTTAGTATTCAACTGTTCCTGGAAAGTTTCTCTCAAATTCTCATCCTGGAGTCTACTAACATCATAACTTCCCGGGAGGTAATTACCCATCCGATATTTCAGCTTTAAATTAACCCTTGACACTACTAGATGGTGATCTTTACTTTTAACATCAATAACAGCACTCCTATATACCCTAGTATCTTGTATTGATCCTGCCAGTCTTCGGTTTACTATAACATAATCAATAAGGTTTGCTGTCTTAACATCACGTGAATACCATGTTAGCTTATGAACCATTTTATGACCAAACACCGTATTGGTTATAACTAGATTGTTATACCTACAAATTGCAAAAGTATGTATCCATTACTGTTTTCTTTTCCTACACCAAATTTACCTAAGCTGGGATACCATCTATCCTTATTTCTACCAACCTGGGCGTTAAAATCTCCCAGTAATAACATCATATTTCTGCCTGGGACCTTGTCTATTTGCTCCTGTAACTGTAAGTAAAATTCATCTGAGTCACTAGTATCTCCATCAGTCGGTTCTACAGGGGCGTATACTACTATAACTGATACCCTGAACTTTCTAGTCATAAAATGGGCAATTAGTATTCTATTATTAATACCTTCCCAGCCTAAACAAGACTTAGCAGCTTCCTTATTCATCATGAGCCCTACTCCCTGTCTATGTACCCCATCCTTCCTGCCTGAGTAAACAAATTCTATATCACCTAATTTCATGCTTCCTACCCCTGGGATATGAGTTTCTGAAACTCCTAATAAATCCAGTTCGAATCGTCTGAATTCGTCAGTCAAAATGTCGATACAATAGTCATACGTTGAACAAAATGGATATCTCAAAATTTTGAACAAAATACGTTGAACAAAATGGATATCTCAAAATTTCGATTGGATGTGTTTGGGGAAATTATGGGCGTGAGAGGGGGGTTAGTTGCCCTTCAATCAATTTCGACTACTAAAAGGGTACTAGCCCTTTCAATTTTCAATTGAATGAGCCCTTTTTGAAGTTTCTACAACATTGCTTTCTATGAAAACCTTATATAACCCCAGGGCATAACTCACAAACCTTGCCCTGAGGGCTGTAGGGGTGGAGGGATTGTCATCCTTAAAGACCTAATTTCCAAAACCTTCAAATACGTTGAATAAAATGGCTATCTAAAAATTTTCATTGGATGCGTTTGGGGAAAAGGTTGGCAAGAGAGGGGGATTAGTTGCCCTCAAATCACTTTCTAGACTATTAAAAAGAGCACTAAACCTTTGAATTTCCAATCGAATGAGCCCTTTTTCAAGTTTCTACGACAAAGATTTCAATAAAAACATATATACCCCCAGGGCATCAAACCTTGCCCTGAAGACTGTGGGGGAGGGGTCTAATCAAAGGTATAAATTCCTAAACTTTAAACTGCGTGTAACAAAATTGCTATCTCAAAATTTAGATTAAATATTCTTGGGGAAAGGGTGGGCGTGGTAGGGGTGTTAGTTGCCTTCCAATAGCTTTTGACTATTAAAAAGGGCACTAGCCATTTCAATTTCCAATCGAATGAGCCCTTTTTGAAGTTTCTACTACAACACGTTCTGTAAAAGCTCTATATGCCCCGAAGGCATAATTAAAAACCCTTGTCCTGAGGGGGGGGGGGTTGTCATCCTCAAAGACCTAATTTCCAGAACTTTCAACAATATTGAACAATATGGCTATCTTAAAGTTTTGATTGGATGTGTTTGGGGAAATGGTGGGCGTGGAAGGGGTGTTAGCCGCCTTCCAATCACTTTCTACTGTTAAAAAGGGAATTAGCCATTCCAATTTGCAATCGAATGAGCCCTTTTCGAAGTTTCTACGACAACTCCTAAGATTCGAAGTGCCCTGGTATGGAAAAAAAACAAAAAACAAAATAAATAATACATTTTGCCAACATCGTTCTTTATTTAGGCAGTGCGATTGCGCTGCCTATGATTAGGCAGGTTAAGAATCTAAGCTATGTCAAAAAATTTCGTCTGTTTTCAATTTGAATTTACGCGTTGTGTAAACATTCTTTGTTAAAATAATGCTTAAATATACGAACATGTTGAAACCACTTGATTATTGTATAAAATCTCCAATACAAAGCGTAAAGCAAAAGGAGTTATGTATTATTTTCGAAAGGCTGTAATATAAATCAATGTTTAAAACTGAACAAAGATTGGAGGAAGGAGGGGTGGGGGCTCTCTGTGGTAAAGGAAACGAATCAAATGTTTAGATATTTTTTGAGAGGCTGTAACATAAGTCAATGTTTGAAACTTAAAGATTTTTATATTAATAAGAATAAAGACTGTTAAAGTACATATGATTTATTAAAAATATTTAAAAATTCTTCAATTATGCTCTTATTAATAGAAGTTTTTTCGGATAGTAAATTTGTGACATACCGACCATAGCAAAATTTATGTTTTGGTGCACTCCTTACTTGGTACTTATGTATTATACCGACCATAACACTTGTGTATTATATTGACCATAGCAGTATTTATATCGACCATACCTACACTCTTCACTGGTACTTGTGTATTATACCGACCATAGCCAAGAAGTGAAGTTAGGTCAATCCAATCAATCGAGTTCTAACGGATGAATATATGCTAATCCTATTCTGACATTTATATGGCGTGGCGTATTAGTCAAAATTCCGTCAGACTTACCTTTAGTTGGTAAGCAATTTTAACCCTTTAGTGGTTTCATTTATTTCTAATAAAAAAAATTATTCTTATTATTGTCATCGGTTTTTTTTCTAGACATTCATGTCCTTAGTTAAGGGCCTTCAGACAATTTAATGCTAATCTATACTGGACGAACTCTATAACTTGGGTATTTGACCTTGAATAAATTATTTGTAATCAGTATCGGTTGTCGCGGTTTACTCGCTCAGGCTGTAAGTTCAAGTTCAAGTTCATTTTATTCTGTGTTATATATCATTTTGATCTGAACTATATTGTCTTCTGCTCGCTTTATGTGATGTATATTCAGTTGTTCGCGCTGGACCTTTACCCCTTATTCTACTTTTAGCATAATCCATAATGGTCATATAGTAAATGGTCCCTAAGTTAACATGGCACGCACATGATGGTAAGACGGCCAACATGATGGTAAAACGGCCAAACCTTGTTGACTAATTAAATAAAATAAAACATGTTTTTGCAAATGAAAGTAAGGAGAAACATTAAAAACTTAAAACAAACAGAAACTATAATGTATATGACAGGGTTCGCCCCCTGGTCAATATTTCGCTCTTTACACTAAAGTTTTTTTTTAATAATTTGGTAAAAGCCATTCTAATTAAGCCGCCTTTGTGATTAAAGGGTCATTCTTAAGGAATTGGAACACAATTCCAACTTTAGCGTTAAGAACGAGGTATTGACAAGGGGGCGAAACCCCTACTACTACTACTAACAGCTCACCGCAGCACCATGCCACCTGAGGCCAACACAGCTATGCACGCTCCTCCTCCACACCAATCTATTCAAATCCTCCCTTTTTACACCCGCCCACGAAGTTCCCATTTCCCACCTCCCACCCCAGACGGGGACGACGTCCTCCCACCCCAGACGGGGACGACCTGCTTTCCGGTTAGCCCTAGATGATTGGCCGAAAAGGACAATCTTCGGCAATCTGTCATCCTTCATCCGCACAACATGCCCTAGTCACCTCAACCTTTCTTTCATTATAGCCCTAGAGAGCGGTATTGAACCACATTTTTCGTATAGCCTATTGTTTGAAATACGGTCAGTCAGCAGGGTACCCAGAACAATCCTTAAGCAATTTCTCTGGAAAACATCTAGCAAATCTTCATCCGCTTTTCGGAGCGTCCATGCTTCAGAGCCATATTTGACCACTGTCATCACTGTAGCTTCTAATAATCTAATCTTGGTTTGCAGACTTATCTTCCTTTTCTTCCAGACTTTTTTTAACTGTGAAAAAACACCCTGAGCCTTGGTTATCCTATATTTAATATCTTCACTGCTCCCACCATCTTTACTAATAATACTACCAAGGTAAGTGAAGCTTCCCACCTGATCAATCTTTTCATTACCCAACGTCACCTTTTCATCTTCACTTATTATAGGCCTTAGTGACTTAGTCTTCCTAACATTAATTTTCAAACCAATTCCAGCGCCCTGAACTCACAAAACCTCTAAAACTTCATTCATTTTGCTCACACTTTCATCTAGGATGCTTAAATCATCAGCATAATCCAAGTCCTGGAGAATTTTTCCTCCCCATTTGATTCCGTGGTCTCCCATTGCCTTCCCTGTGCTCCTTAAAACAAAGTCCATCAAAATAATCCATACAAAGGGGGATAGAACACAACCCTGCTTAACTCCTGATTTAATACAAATGTAATGGAATCAATTTTCAAGACCCCGAAAATTTTCCAAGTAAAATAAAATCGCCCAAAATATGAACCCAAAAATTCAAGTAACACTTAATCGTCAAATTTTAAAAGATGCGAAACATTGTATCACAATTGTAACCCTATGAAAAAAAATCATTCCCACGAAAATGGTAACAGCAATAAATATTCAGCGTGACCAATTGTACATGACAGGTAACCAACAATGTAATTTAAATCTTGAGTTTGAATTTCCAAACGATCAAAAGATGGTAGAAATTATTATAAAAAAAACGGTTACTTGTAATACAAAGTAGATACAATGTATTCCGCTGTAATTACAAGGTAAAAACTTTAAAAAATAGTTTCTTGAGATACAAAAGTAAAACTATTTAGTACGCTGTAATTACAAGGTAAAGCTTTAAAAAATAGTTTCTTGAGATACAATGTAGAACTGTGTAATTCGCTCTAATTCTAAGGTAAAAACTTTATTCCGCTAAGAAGAATTTCAAAGTGAAGTTTTAAAGAGTCATAAATCGTATCAAAAGTTAGTTAAAATCGACTAGCTGATTGGTACATCACTGTCCAATAGTAATAGAGAACATAGAATCAGAACCAATAGAACAAGTGTACTGTGCTTTTCAGCAATGCCTGAACGTAACCTTAGGCGAAATCACAGAATATAGTACTTTTCGAGCTTAGCAAGTTGGGGAGTCTTTTATGAATCTTTTAGAGTCTACTGTCAGTCTATTATGAACCTATGATCAGTTTTATGTGAATCTAGAAACAGTCTTATATGAGTCCATTTGCAATTAGAATGAACCTCTAAAAATATTTATTACCAGTGAATTATCTGTTACTTGTATTTACCCAGTCAACAAATTTATCTTAGTGTCTTTGACTGCGAAGTGCTTTTGATATTCCCGTCAAGCTTTGTACCGATCATGTGAGTAAAAAATAAATACATTACTTCCTTATTTTATTCTCTTTATGTTAGTATTTCTCAAGATAGTTTGTCCTTGTGGCTCCAATCGCTCTCAAGGGAACCTGAATCCTTTCAATTTTATTTCGACTCAGCATGGCCACTAATATATGCTCCCCATTTGAATCACTGATTTAATTCCCCGCTACGTGAAGCTCCCCCTTTACTATGGTATGCTACTCGCGAACCGCCAACAAAGAGTTTAATCGAAAATACTCATAGAAACAATTAATTGTTTCATAGAAACAGAAATAAAATAAAAACAAGATTTTTATTGAAACCCCCCCCCCCCCCCCATTAGAATTGGCATGGCGCTGTTTAAAGGAGTAAAACACAAGGACAAAATTTTCCACAAAAGAAATATTATTGAGAAATATTACCCATAAAGAAAGTGCAATTTGTGCAGTATTTAAAGTGGAATTTTTTGTTAAGCCGAAGTCCCCTTAAAAGACTAACAAAAAAATATATTATTTTTAAGTGTCAAATTCAAGTTATATAAAAAAAACCAGTGCCGAATTTTAATTAATTAAAAAAAAAACAATATGTCGTTAGATCCAAACGAACAGTTGTTAAAGCAAAAACTTATTGCCAAAACAGTGGAAATTTCAAAATCTCTTCCGTCATATAACGGAGACTCAGACGTAGATGAATTTAGTATCCAATTAAACCAATTCGTAGAAGTAACTCAAACGGACTTAAAATCATTAGTAGGCATGTTATTAATGAGACTTAAGGGGCAAGCACTAACATTTTTAAAACAAATAGAAAATACAATAGGGGAAGATAACAACCTTCCAATAGACTCAATAGAAAAATTGCTAAAAGCATTCAGAGAAAGATTTGTTGAAACAAGTTCAACACACAAATAAAAGCACGGAACTGTATGTTTCGACGAAACCCAAAATGTTAGGGAATACCTACACAAAGTATTGGTATCCATTGAGGCTAAATATGGGAGAGAATCCGGTCCCTTATATGATAAAATTGTACTAAATGCTTTCTTGCAAGGATTAAGCCCCAAACTATACCGAATGTTAATATAAAAAAATATTCAAACATTAGAGCTAGCAGTTCAGGAAGTAGAAAGAATGATTGAGATTGACTCGATTGTGGCAAATCAAAATAAGTCAAGAATAAATAATGTAGAAGATTCAACTCCGGGACGATCACGTGGAATTTCCCCAGGATTTTTTTCGAGAAATAATTCACCCAAACCGAACCAAAATAGATCCCCAACCCCTACCAGGCAAAGAACTGTACGTTTCGTACCCACGAATACGGCAAACAAAGTCAACAACCCCCCAATTATATGCTATGCATGTAATAAACAAGGACATATTGCCAGGGAATGTCGTACTAGAAACAACTATACACCAGCAACACCCAGTTTTAATAACCGTTCGTTCCGGAGAACAAACTTAAATGCCAATGGGTCAGGAAGTTACAGAAGTAACCCCCCACGCCTCCCACCGTTCCGCAACCCCTACCAACAAGGATTTGCGTATTCAAATCCTTCCCTCAACCGACAAAGAATTATTGGTTCCCCAACCCAAATACGCGACCAAACATGTACCAATTTAATTCACGGACAGTGTATCTGACTAGATTTAACAGGAATACGAGCGATAACAGAGGATATTTTTTCCCGACGGGAAATAAAAGAAATTTTTCGGGAAACGAAAGAAATTTTTCGTCAATACAAAATGAACCAATGCCGCGAGCGGTCGGCACAAGAAATTCCAACCCACGCAAAAATACGTGGCAACCAAGACAATCAAATGTCAATCAACTTGGAACTTCCCTAGCAAGTGAAGTTCCCACCGAGCCCTAATGTCAAACACCAACCTATCAAATAAATGCATAGGGAAACGAATCAGGCCCCCAAGAAAATTAACCGGGACCCTGGAGGCCAGTATTTTTTATAGGTCCCTTCCAGTAGTTGTACCTTCTTTAAGTGATAATAATGACATATTACCTATATTTAATGATTTTGGTGTTGCAAGTATTAATTTCAAAGCGTTAATAGATTCCGGTGCATCAGTTAACATAATAAACTCGAATGTATTTAATAGACTACCAGTATATATTAAGCGACGGAAAAATTTCAATATTCCCAGTTTAACAAGCGTCACAGGACATAGACTAGAAGCAATAGGCTCCATACGCCTAGATGTGACAAAATATAATAGAATCTTTCCTACAAGCTTCATAATATGCAAGAATTTCCCATATGAGGCTATAATTGGTGCTAATTTTTTAAAATCTAATAAGGTGTTATTAGACATAGCAAATAACAGACTCGTGTATCCATACGATCCTATTCTCCAACGCGTGGAGAGAGGGGAAGCAACAGTGAATAGAATAAAGTCTTTTGTACCCCATCTTTCGTCCTGTGGGAGAAAATCAAGCAGCAAATGGATTGAGTCAGTAAAAGCAAAGATAGGGAAAATGCAAGAGTATAGGCAAACAGAAATAAACAAAATAACAGAATTATGGAACGGAATAATAAATCCAAGTGCTGTCCCCTTACAGCCAACCCCTAAAGCGGAAGACTCGACGCAAGTAAGCGCCAATCTTAACTTAATAGAAAATAACTCGGAAGAACCATATTATGGATTCGCGGTGCGTAAAACAAAGATCCCCCCAAAAACAATGCAAAGAGTTCAAATCTCACAAATGGTCACCCCCGTAAATTACAATTCCGAAATTTGGTTTGCATCCCCGTGTAAAGAAATCCCCGAAAATCTGTTTTGTGAGGAACAGATCATTTTATATGAGAAAGGAGAAGGTTTTATTTTGTTGACAAATATACATGAAAATGATACTATTACATTAAAAAAGGGAACATGCCTCGTTGAAATACAAGTGATTTCTGAGCGCGAACTAAACGAATGGAAAAACTCCAAGAAAAGTTTAGTTAATGGTATTGGCGTTAATAATCCAAAGAATAGGTACCCACTAACAAGATCCCAATTTTTTGAAAAATTTAAATTAGACCATATCCAAGATACTCAACTAAAAGAAAAATTATGTGAATTGCTCTAGAGTCTTAGAGATATATTTTCAACATGTGAAGAAGACATTGGACTGATACTATTCTATAAAAATTCTATTCAAACCACAGGGTTACCTGTAGCTAAACAACCCTATCGTATTCCTCATCCCTACAAGAATTGGTTAAAAAATAAAATCCGCGAATTAGCCAAAGCATTCACTTTTGCCAAAGCATTGAAAAACCAAGGCGCATATGCCACAAGTAAAGCGTTAGAAAAAATATTTTTAAAATTTGGCATCCCTAACAAGGTTATTAG
This sequence comes from Artemia sinica, assembly GCA_027921565.1. Lineage (NCBI taxonomy): Eukaryota > Metazoa > Arthropoda > Branchiopoda > Anostraca > Artemiidae > Artemia > Artemia sinica. The sequence continues at coordinate 23,699,169 of CM051266.1, read as the reverse complement.
TGATAACGGAACTAACTTCGTTTCTAAAGTAACAAGAGATTTAATGAGTTTCCATAAAATAGAAAAATTATTAATTTCCCCCTACCATCCCCAAGCGAATGGAAAAATTGAAAATAGGCACAAAATATTTTCCAATGTCTTGAGTATTTATACAAAAGACAATCGAAACGATTGGGATCAATATCTACCTTACTTAACCAATGTAATTAATACCGCGTATTCAGAAACAACTAAAGAAAGTCCATTTTTTCTTTTATTCGGACGCGATTTTAAAATACCTTATCAGGAAATTATGGAATCCAGACTATATTACAATAATACAGAAGACTATAACCAAGATTTTATAAATAGGATGAGGAAAAGCTATAAAGTAGTGAGACAAGAATTAGAAAAAGGTAAGATGAACCAAGAGTTGAGAAACGAGTCCAAAGTCAAAGGGAACATAAATTTTAAGGTAGGCGACTGTGTCTATCTAACAAACGAAGCAAAGGTAGAAGGCAAAAAACTTTCCAATAAATATTCGGGACCTTGCAGAATAATAAGAAAATACGACAATAATTTTACTTTTAAAATGATAAACCCAGACAACGGAAGAACATATAAGGCACATGTTAGCCGTATAAAAGGAGCCAAGTACCCAGTCAGATGGGCACCCAAACTCTCATCTTCAGATTCATCAAATGCGGAAAATGAGTTCCCTAAGTCAAGACTAGCCGAGTTAAAACCTTTTAATTTCAAACAAAACTACTTCGAGAATCATAGCGACCAGGAAAATTTTGAAGAATTTTTAGCCATGAAAAATTTAGTCATCCCTAAAAGAAAACCCTTAATACCCATACCAATAAGAACCCCAAAAAGTCCAGAAAGTTCATCATCAGAAAGCTCGGAAGAGTTAGATTATACGCTGTCCCCAAAAACCCAATTTTTCCCCGATAGAATTTCAACTCCATGTCCCCCCAAAAGATTTCCAGACGACATGGTATCCCCAGCAACCCCGATAGAAAGACCCCTATCGTTGCAGGATGAATTAAACAGAGCTATGGAAACCCGGGTGTAAAAATAAGGAAAACTCCACCCAGGGATACAAGTAAAGGAAATACAAAAAATTTGAGAGAAGCTATGGATATTATCAATTACCCAGGAAAACAAGGCAAAGTACCTTGCCTTGGACCCAGGAATACCCTGAAGATGATAATCTAGGACAATACCACCACATAACGGTATCCAAAGTCAAGTCCAAGGAATCAGCTTCATGGCAACAAATCTTGTTACAAAAAATACCCCAAACCCCATAGGATATGGCATTCAAACAATGGAGACACTCTCCACAAACGTTCAACTCATCCCAGAGTTCCCAAGAATCTTTTAACTTCCCCGAAACAGGACTTCAGCGAGAGGGAATGGAAAATAAACCCTCTACCTCGAAAGGAGACGAAATATATGAAGCGAGTGCAGGTGATACTCCTAAATCGCAAAGGACCACCCCGGAAAGCCCCGATGATGAATCATCAGGGATTAGTTCCACTGAATCTGACGATGAATCAGCACCTGATGAGCCCCAAGATGCACAAAAGTGAAAACCGGCCTCTGCCGCGGCCCATGCGAAAGCGGCTAAAATAAAAGGTCAAAAATTCCTATTGAAACAGTACAAGAAATTTGACCTAATCTCTATGAGAAAGTCAAAAAAGAATAAAACACCAGAAGGCGAACAGGAAGTTACCACGAAATCTGGCAGAGTAAGTAAAAAACCAGATAAATGGAAATACGTCTAGGGATCAGGTACCCCAAAGAAAAACTCATAAAGTAATATTGAGACGAAATGAGCAGCTTAAAAAAAACCTAAAAACAAAGGTATATGAATAAGACATTTCAATGAAAGCTACCCATAAAAGGTCGAAAGAAGTTAATAGTTAATTTTTCCAGATGAACTGAATCCCGGCTTGATAAAAAAGAACACCCTGAAAATAGAACCAGAATAAGAATTGTTCAAACCCTCCTCCAAAAAGAAAAATACCTAGCGCCACCCCGTTACAGACAGAACGAATATGGACCAGTTATTTTAAATACGATCGAAACTTCTAGACGCCTCGGCACTATTGATAACTGAAAGACTGAAAATCAAAAATATGATGGAGGCCACGCTTAAATCTCTTAGTGAATTTAAGGCTTCCCAAGAAAAAATGAACAGAAAAATAAATGAGATCCTAGTTACTAAACAAATGGATAAATTAATCGAGACCCAGTTTACGGAAATTAAGGAGCAGGCTGCAAAAATCCAGAGTGAAATGGAATCAATAAGCGACGCCACGCTTGTTAAGGGATATAATTATCCCGACAAAGTCCTAAAATTACAAGTATTATACAATAAAATGCAAGAAACTGGCAACAAAGTGCAAGAGTACAGAAGCAGCACTGTTCTATCCGCGACAATAGCGATACAAGAAGCCCTGGCACCTGAACGAGTAAAGCTTTTAGACTTACAACATAAATACGACAACTTGAAGGCACAGAAAGAAATAATCAAACTCCAACAGGACAATTTAGAGTAACAACTGAAGGAAAACCAAGTCGAAATTACCAGAGAATTACAAAAACAAAGAGAATTCTGCTCAAATTTAGAGAAAATGGTTGCAACATACTTTACCGTTGAAATTGACCTACCCCTCAATCCCCATTTGGAAAATATTCTTGCTAACGATTACAACGAAGGACCATCACAACCCGCGTATTTTGCAATCCCAAACCAAGCCCGGCTTCATTATATCAAACCCCAAGTGGAATCTATTCAACGAAATCCTCCGACGGACAATAACATAATTATTAGGACCCAGTACCCCAACGCCCAAGCAAATGTTACAACGGGCCAGGATTCCTCAGAAATCTCGGCACCACAAGGAATGCCCAAAACACAACCATCACTAGATGATACGGAAAACTAAGGAATATCAATCATGAGAACTAATTGAACTCACAAAAGGAGGTAAAGATCCCTTTCTCGTTAAAAAAAAATAATTTTTTTTCGCAAGTTTAACACAGTAAAGTGGTTACACTTATAGGATATAGCGTTTAGCGATAAAATATAGTGAATAACCTTATATTATAAATAATCATAGAAGAGAAAATATAGTGAACAGCCATCCTAGCTTCGCCTGTCCCGAGCAACCCCGGAGTAGGTAAACATGAGGATCGCTGGGGATCGCTTGGCAGGCGATTGACCTCAGTGCACGAAGATCATTTCCATGTGCTGGGTTCAATCGTGTATCAATACATGACCCCAAACCACGATAATTCAAAAATTACTTTTAACTTTAATGGAGTATTCAAGTGCCGATCTGAGGAGCCTTCGGTGTACCGAACCTCGGAAGGCTTGATTATTTGTATTTGGATGTTTGATAAACTGAGAGTTCCTTTAGGATATATTCTACCTCTTCTAATTGCGTAAACAATAAATAACCGCTTCTAATTTTTAAGAAAAAAAAACTTTAACCCAAGTGTCAACGAAAACAACATGCTTTCGAAGAACAATAAAATTGTCCGAATTCAATCACACGAAAAGATGATCGGATACAGCCAAGCTCACTCGCTGTAAAATTTATAAAATACTCGACGACCTAAAAATACTTATTCGACAAAGAAAATATGTAAAAGTTTTATCTCATAAATTATAACCAACTTTGTTGTTAGCATGTAGAAACAATTTCCGTCAATCTCATAACAGAATCAGGTTTGAATAATCTTTCAAATTCGTTCATATAGGCCTACTAAAAGAAAATTTTTTTTTGTCGCCAATTTGATTCGACACATGAACTCAAGAAGTCGGCAAAAACTCCTTAATAAAAATTAAACTTGAGTAATATCACACCTTTCCCTTGTCGAGTTAGATGGATCAGTAATCTGTATGCAAGATACGTGATGTTAGCGAAAAGATTAAATTATCAAAAAAAATCATCCCTATTAAAAAAAAAGAAAATTAAAAACAGCCAATGGGAACTGAAGGCATTCTTTTGACGTTCAAAATAAACTTAATTATCTAAAGACTCCTGCAAATCACCAAGCGAGACAAAAAATCTCCTTTCACAATTCCTACCAAATTGATATAACTTCTCTAAGAGATATTAGTTGCCTATGCAGTTAATGCGACTCTATGTAAAATGCTAATTCTTAGCAACCAATTCTCACAGTGAAATTCCAAAAAGGGCTTTCGTGCAAATTGTAACCAGAAGTATTCTTTCAAATAAAAGTCAACATCTCTCCTAAATTGACCCCATGTAAAACGTCGATACGGCAATAAATCAAGGCCCGTAACTTCCAAATACTGTCGAAATAACAAAGATTTATGACAGCTTAGCTATCTAAAGCATATTGTTCTCGAATTAAAACACTTTCCCTTTTTCGTTGCTTATAATAAGAATAATTAACCCGTATACTGTGGTTTACTCTAAGCTACGTGGATTCCTATAACAAACAGTCCTTTTGCTTGAAAACTAAGATCATAAGAATAAAATAATCAACGTGCTAAAATGATCTTTGAATACCAAAAAAAAAACAAAAAAAAAAACGCTAAACCCAATGGCGAAAAATTGGCCCCTATGAATATGAGATGATTGGAAAATATAGTTCGGTCTCAAATAATGATATCTTCGATATATTTTTACTTATATATTGATACTTGATTATATTTCGATTATATTTTGCCGTGGCATAAGCCAAAATACATAAAATAAGCATAATATACTGTTTCAAAAGAAGAATAAGCGCTAGAGAATTAACGCAAAACAAAAAAAAAATCAAAAACCCTGAACGTGAAAAATAAATCAAAATTGTAGAATTTAAAATACTAATCTTTGCACGTATGTGTCAACCTATAGAAATACGATATAATTAAAAAAAATGACAAGTTCGTAAATATAAACAAAACCTCAAGGGCAGTATAATATATAAACTTTAAAAATAAGCCCCAGAAATGCACCTGAAAATGGCAGTTTCAAGGTCTCAGTCTCGTGATACTTTCGGTTTAATGAATTTCCTACGTGCCATAATTCAAGTTAAGTACACATATCTTGTAAGATAAGTGTGACAACCACACTAAATGGAATTGTTTCGACAAACTGTCACCGTTACATAGGACTAATCACGTGTCACTCGCGCAGATTAAACAGTCTTGAGAGACAGGATTAGGTACCTTCCATAAGTCAAAAAATACATGAAATTGGTTAACAAAATTCTAAAATATCGTACCTGTGAGTAACAAATAAGACAAAACTAAAGCAAGAAAAAGGACAAATAGTGATCAATTTTTTGTTCTCGACTATTGATGGCCCTCTATAGAGAAAATATTTTTGCTGTCAAAAATTGTTGTACCATAAACTAAATTTGCAACCAGCGCTTGGCTAACTAAACCATTAGTCTTATAATCGTTAGCAAAAACAGCGGAACCCTATCGGCTGTATGGGTCAGAGCCGTGCTGTATGGCTATATAATATATATACGATAGGTAAAGAACAAAATAATCGTCAAAAAAACTCTAACAATTGCAGCAGTAAATTCAACCAAAATTATCTTAAAAAACGAATCAAAGCATACGAAAATGAACCGCGCAATTAAAGTATAAGAAGAATAACCCGTAACAATAAGAATAACAAAATAAAACTTTTCCCTAGGAAAGACAATTACTTAACTTTCAAGAGGTTTTGAAATATGATTGAAAAAAAAATCACAACCTGTAAAGCCGAATACGAAACTCGTCTCGAAAAAAAAATTAGTCGCTTACAATCCAGCAATCAGTCGTATATTATATATATATATGACGCAAGTATTTTACTGAAATAGCTTACCAAAAGGGGTAAAAGAATAAAGCCAATCATTGAAATCCTAAAATATAGTGTCTCGTAGACAAAGGAATCAGGCATAATATTTAGAGTGATACCAATGTGTATTACTAGGCTAATGTCTCTTTAATAATAACAGAAATTATTCTGCTTCAACAGTCAGACAATAAATAATATACCTTGAAGAGGAGGGTCCGCTAAAGATTAATGCAATAAGCAAAACCCTTTCGTTAAAAGGGAACTTTTGAAATTAATCTACGCTATAGTACCTGTAAAAATAAGGCTGCGGTTTTAGCCTAGCTCTCGAGAAATTGCAAAAAATAGCAAATTCCAATTTCTATAGATTCTCGCAAAAGACGCAAATCCTGCGAAATTATCGTAATTCACAAACGCTCATATAAGGAGAAAGACAGTATTTAATAATTCTCACTAACCTTATAAACTGGTCAAGCCCAAGATCCTTGCTATACTTTATACTCCAAAAAAGAAATGTAACATAAACATAATAAAGGCATATTATTCACCAAGTCAAGCTTTACGAAATGCATGCTATTAAAAGAGTTCAAAACACTACGTAGTCATTAACGCACATAGATGTTTGAACTAAAGCAGATTAAAACGAAATTAGTATTTATACGCGAACACGAAGGACTCAGAAATAGTTTCTAAAGCAATCGAACAAAGAAACCAATTAACCAACCCGGAATTGGAAACAAATTGCAAGTTGTTGTAACAATTTGGAAGGCCAGATTGCAAGTTACTGTAACAATTTGGAAGATGTTGTGACCTGTAATTAAGAAAACTTAATCTTCAAATCAAAATACCGTGATAGAACACAAAAAATAACAGATAATTTAAGTAATATTGCAAACAAATATATGATTCAAATGCCTTATGACAAACTACAAAAATTTTAGGTAATACCGTGCTTGAGAATAAATACCTCTGCCACGTGGCGATAACTCCGCCACGGGAGAAGAATAAGTTGACACCTTTAAAGTGAATGTATTTTTCTTTTAACTCATTTGGACGGGAAGACTTAATCTCGACTAACAAATCTTTATATTCCACCCATTTAGCATAATTCTAAAGTACAATGAAATAAGGAGTTTATCCCTACGCATTCTAAAGATATTATTTGAGTAAACATCAATAAAAACTCTTCACTCGATTCAACTTAAACAATAACTTCAGAATAAGCAATTAAGGAAGAAATGCCTACAATATGAAATAAATGAACCCTCTTTAATTAATCAATTACGAAACTGAAGAAAATAAATCAATAGGTATTGTAATAGAAGGTAATCAAAGCTGAATAAGGTATGACGGTAAATGAAAATGCAATACAGTTTAAAGCTTAATTTTTGAAAGCCTTAAAAGATAAGTTTATATTTTCAAACTTCGGCCTTAATAAGATTTGTTCACGCTGACAGGATACAAAATAACTATGGACACTTTAAAAAGATTGTTTAAAAAACAAAAAAAAGAAAATTCGCTTTGTTAAGTACAGGTACTTAAGAAAAAAATTGTTGTATATAAGGATCCACCAAATATGGAGATCGAATACCCACACTAAATCCTAAGTAAAAATTTAAGAACCCCTTCAAATTGATCGACAGTTATCGCATTGATTGAAGTATGCTAGCCAATAATATAATACAACCCTGCCCCTAACGACTTAAGCTCGAAAGCCCACTCAAAACCATGTAAAAGATACTTCTAGCCAAAAATCAGTAGTAATACCTCCCACACTTCGGGTGGTACTAACAAAATCTTTATTTACCTTCGATAAGTAGTAAAAGCTCAATGCACACGACAAGTTTCATTCATAAAAAACGAAATAAATAAATAATCAGCAAACAACCCCATGAAATACCTTGAAAGTGGTATAGGAGGATCAATTCAAATATCCATAAGATACACGATAGTGAAAACGGATGAACCCCTGGGCATAGGAGGTTAGAGCCAGGGGTGTGCATGGTGTATATTGTCCCACCGTGCATACACTTGACTCTCACCTTCTGTCGAGAAAAGATTACACAAAAACAAGACTAGATTACACAACAAGAAATCGCTTGGCAAGCACTACAACTGACTATTCGTCAAACTTCTTCGACAAGTGGACCCTCAATCGTGGAGAGCGGTGGCCACAGGTGAATGGGAGTGGTGTCATTGTCATCCCATTCCCGTTCCCATTTGGCCCTGGCTCTCTATGATAAACAACTATACGGATACAAATAGCGATTACATAACAAAGAAATCCTTAACAAGTAAATGGATCCTCAATCATGAGGGAGTCGTGTTGCAGGAGTAGATCAAAAGTTTTTTTTTTACTCTTGGGATCTATTTTTGAGACGCCATTTCCTTATGGAGAACAACTCGAACAAGAAAAGGAACCCAAGAATACCAGTGAAACTTAAATACCATAAATTAAATAGGCCAAATAAACAGCTATACCTATTAACAAGAGTCATCAAATTATAAGTGCCCAACTATTGCATAATCATTACTTAAACGGCTATAAATTAACGTAATTATTTGAAAATATATTACTACTAAGTAATCATTTATTTTATAATCACTGATAAATTTTATATAACAACACATTTGCAGATAAGATACATGAGTAATCATCGGCCACTGGTTAAGTGAAACGCCGAAAAGAGCGGCTACACGGTACGTTGTTTATATTAACCTAAAATCTAGTAGGATAAAAAAGGAAAAAAACTAAGTAACATGATAAGATACCCAAGCCATCAACAATTAAATAATCGTAGACTAGAAGATGTAACCTCATGGAATCTTAAGAAAAGACATAGTTTAGATAATATTAATGATTCATTAAAAGAATGGGGACTTGTTGATAATTCATTAAAAGAATGGGAACTTATCAGAACAGTAGAAAATCTCGACTGTCCAAAACTATACTATCTTCTGAAATCTCGAAGGACAATCTTGGAACAAAGAATGATTCTAAGATTAATGGCAAGCTTAGTGCATTATAACTTTAATGCACGTGCAATGACAAGAACACTAGAACACACTAGACTAAGTGCCACCCTGGCCTTCCGAATTTTAATACAAAATACTCCAGCAACAAAATATAGCTCGTTGTCTGATTATATCGCAGACAATATTTGGTACGATCAAGACGATAACAACATAACTACAATTTGGCCCATTAAATTTCTCTCCATACTAATAGACTGAGGACACATGTTAAAAGGTGAAAGGTTCCTTAAGGCCTTATACGTCAACTGTGTAAACAACACGTATCTAAATCCAATAAACCCTTCAACGGGATCCGCTATTTTTCAAGTTAACCCAAGAGATTATAAAGACCTAAAGAAAATAACCCTGAATTTCTTCCAAGAAAACGAAAATTTTGGAAGAAAAATAATCCCTGGTTTAGACATAATCGTGCGCGAGCAACTATGTTGTTGCCAATCACACGAAAACTTAAGTTTCTCCGTAGTAGAAATAATAAATGACCCATTGTCTTTATCTCAGTTGTGCCGGAAAGTCATTCGACAAAATATGCAATGGAAAGACACAACTGTCACACTGGAGGGCCTGCGCCTTCCAAACCAATTATTAGTGTATTTAATGTACTTAAATACACCTGAAAGCGGTAAAAATGATATAGTATTTGAACTCAAATTTCTCAGCTCAAATGTTTTGTCATGGGAAAACTATCGACTCGTCGATATGCTTACATCTCCAAGTTCAAAAACAGCACTGCCGGATGATGCACCCATATTGAAATTAAAACCCAATATTAAGCGAAGAAACTGTATATATAAATAACTTCGTTGAAAAGAATAATAAAAGAACCCTCCAATATTACTTGAAGTGTTATGTCTATGTAATCAAAAAAGTGCATTATATGAATAAACCAGTAGTATAGTAATATTTGTAAAACTATGAATTAGAATGAGTGTCACGGGATCTAAATACATTGTTAATATATTGACAAAAAGGTAGTTTCTCAAAAATCTCAAAACTTTAAGCCTAAAAGGTACTCGTTATAAATCGAGCGCAAACTCGTTAAACTAGAGTACGGAACTTTAGGGAATCGAATTACGGTCGAATACACAAATAGCCAGGTGCAAGGTGGCACCAGTGAAAAAGTAGTTCAACTTCGACCTGAAGTTACCTTGTTTTCCATTCAAAGCCTATATTCATTATTGGTTAACATGGAGCTTTAGATGACTCGAATTACGTCGAACGAATAAGTACCCGATGTATGAGGAAATATCGGTGAAAAGGTAGTTTGACCTCGACCTAGAGTGTACCATGATCATAACTAATCTTGAAAAAATTAACTAGACAAAGATCAATAGAAACTACCTTTCATTTCAGAACAATGGCCAAAGCAATTATCGATACAGAGTTCATAACTATAAAGCACGCAAAAGAAACTGTCATATACTCAGCAGCAATGCTCATCGTGAGTAAATCAGGGGAAAAAGTCTTCGAGAAAAAATGGAACGTCAAGTATGATTTAAGGAAATACAACGAGGAATCATATAAACTCGGAATAAGTTTAGCAAACACACCCAAATATCGACCCACGAGAGGGAAATTAGGAGTAAAATATAACGGCAGAAAGGGCAAGTACCTCCATTATATTCAACATGAGATAAGAAAATTGCAAAAACAATATAAAGTTCGGTACTGGTACGTTAAAGGTCCATGTCAGACAGATTTATTGCTTCTTGACAAATGTAGAAAACAAAAATTAGTTTACAAAATCGAGGGAAATCCAACATGTGTAAAATATCAAGGTCAGCACGCCCCCCTCCTAGAAATAAAATACTACAAAGAATATCTATATAATCCAAAAAGCGTAATATATAGAGCGAAAAGAAAACAAATTATATTTAAAAGAATAAAGGCCTATGAATCAAAATCAAAAGCAACCAAAAAATCAAGAAAACCGTCTCTATTGAAATAATCTGGTATGACGTAAATTAAAGTCAACTCACGCACCCTTTACATTAAAAGAAAAATTCTTGAATGAAATCAATTAAAATAACTACCCCCCCCCCCCCCAACCTAAGAATTAGCCGTATCAATCAATCAATTCTATCATCATGAATACCAATTTCATCTTGTTATTTACCCGATAAAAAAAGAAAAAAAATTCTTTTATATATAATAGGAATTTAAATTCCCATTCAATTAAATGTCATAAGAATTTTACCCACAGTATGTTTAATAACAAATTAATTCCAGAAACAACGAAAAAAATTTCAAAAAAGAAACAACTAACAAATTTCATGACAATCTTCGTTGCCCAAAGCATAGCCCAAGATATCGTAAAGCATGGAATAATTTTTAAACACGAGAATTCGTTGCTCGCAAGTCATAATGCCTGGAAAATATTTATGAAACTAGACCCCAAACCGTTGGAAACCTTGTTCCAACAAGTAATTAGACTAGAGAAAAATACCAATGAATTAAAGGAATCTATATTCTAATTCTTAAAATCAGACAAAAGCCTGCAATCAACAAAATAAAATGCACCACAAGGAAAATAAAGGAAATCTACCCCCCATATTTCCTAAACTAAAATCGAAACTCATAATAGGAGATTTCGACAAGAAAATGGCAGAAATTGACAAGGCTCTAGGATTTAACAAGAATGAAAGCCGAAGAAGGAGAGCATTAAATAACCTGGATAGTTCCATGAGCGAACATACTACGATGAAATCTACCACAAGTTTCCCCTTGACTACTTCCAGGAAAAAATAAACTTTATGATGGAAATTACGCAATGCTAAATGAACTACCGAGCCTATGGACTTTTCTAAAGGAATTATGGCAAAATCATGCTGAACAAAATGTTACGAAGCAAATATTATCAAAACTCACAAAGGATAAAGACTACAGACAAATTATTAACCTAAAGGAATTGAAATTCTCAAATACACAACAAGATGATAAGAATAAAAATCCTACAGAAAGGAAAAAAAAGACACCAAGACAACCACGCCTACATATGAGACCCAAGTAAGAGATATACAATCTTCAATGTCGGAAACTACGACGAACACAGTCCCAGAAATGAGCGCACTTAGTAAAGAATCACCTAGAAATTTGACCATGCTAACTTATCTAAGACCAACGATACTTACAAAATGGACTTGGTCAACAGGGCCCACGTTTACGCCCACCCAGCCGATTGGCTTATTCCGTATAGGCCTAAGAGCAAGAATCCCAGTAAGGTATACCGAGATACAAACGATGAAAGTACAAGCGATTCAACCAGAAGAAAAGAAAAATAAATATAAGAAAGAGGAAGAAAATCATTACTTACATAAGAAATGTTGGATAATAGACGGTAAACGTACTTGTGCAAGATTAGCAATGGCCGACGAGCCGGCAAGGGAAGATATTGAACCACTACCTGAACTAGGTGAGAAAAATGCCCTAAAAGTATCAATTCACCAATCGTTTTTAATATTGTATAGGCAGAGATTACAAACACTATTTGAATTGTTCAATACAGAAATACAAAAATTAAAACAAAGCACCACGAGAATCTTCGAGGTATTCTTTCGAAAAAGCAAATACCGCAGATCAGCTTGTCTAATACCAATTGTAGGAGAATTGGCTTCGCGCTTATTAGGACTATCAACCGAAGAAGACCTGGATATCCTAAGGGAAAACGTAAGAAAATTAAATAACGCCATGAACTTGAAATTACATGTCCAAAAAATACAAGCCAGCATAGCCAATTATCAATGAGACAAAATTGAGGCAATATCAAAGAAAATCTCAAAGACAGTAAACATAATGAATTATTTGAAGAACGAAGTGGATCGTGTTATTTCCGATTCGGGCCTCACTATGGTATCACTCGACATAGTTAACCTCGCAACTGACGTTAGCAAATTTGAATTCGCATTATTTGCCCTTACTGGAGGAACCTTATCCTATGACCTGGTGGACCCTTCGAAACTAAAAAGTATCCTGGACAAAACAAAAACACATCTAACGTTCGGCCTACACCTACACAGAATTAGCAAACCTATTCCATTACTACACCAAGCTAAAGGTTCACATCACGGAAATAAATGAACAACTATTTGCAGTAGTAACAATTCCATTAATAAATCAACAATCCATATACGACTTGTATAAAATTTCCACGTTCCCAGCCAATATAGGAAAAACTAACTCATTTATGACTATCACCCCCGAAGCAGAATACTTGCTAGTCGATCAAGATAGAAGGAAATACGCCTTAGCAAATCCACAGGACCTTAAGGAATGTGTAGCATTCAAAAACCTAGTATGTCAACTAACACTGCCCATTTATAATGTAAAACCTGGATCATGTATGTTAGATATATTCTTAAAAGAAACTCAACAGGAAGAAATTCCCAATTCATGCGAAGCACTAGTAGGTAGTGCAAAACGAGAAATATTCATTCATCTCAGAAATGATCTGTGGCTATTTTCTGTCCCAAAAGAAACAGTTGGGACCATCTCTTGTTATAATAACACAGAAAGAATCGACCCAAGCTACAGAACTGAATTACTATTACAAGATGTGGGAACAATAGCCATAAAACAAGGGTGTCGATTAGTAACCAAAGAAGCCACGGTACAAACACCACTGATAACCACGAGCACAAATATAATAAGTCCCAAGGTGATCAATTTCAAACCAGTCAATTTGTCGCATACAATTCCTAATATTGATGACGAAGAAGTAAAAGCCACAATATGGTCAAAAATAGAAAACGTCAAGGGAACCTTACCACTAACAAGAATAAGAGAAGCTTTAGACTCTCAAATTCCCTTATTTACTAATGAAGACCAAAGATTGACGTATGTGGAAAGTAGATACGGACTATTCTCAACAAATATTTGGTGGAATATCCTCCTGACGGTAGGATTAGTATTCATGATCTCGCTGACTATAAGAATGTTATTGACCCTGAATTACGGAAAAATTATGAGAAAACGTAGAAAAAGAGCGAAGACAGAACACGCCGAGTCAAGTGAGATGCAAGACCTAAGCCCGGAACTCCCTGATAACCCTTAAGCAAAAAATAAGGGAGGACATGATCGAGCGAATGGGAATAGAGGTCCTCATTCGTGCCATGTCCAGTCCCAAATCTCTACTTATTGTTTGCACAAACCCATGCGGCTGCAAAGATGTATTTCCTAAGCAGCATGGACGCGCGTAAACAGTAAAGACTTGAAAATTTATAGTAAATTGAGACCTCTCATAATACCATGTAACTTACCTCGCATGTAGTTATGTAATAGAAAACTAAATGCTAAAGTAGATGAGTGTTGAATAACATTCAAAAATGTATTGAATATTGAACATGTACCAGATGCACATATACATATGTACATACATACGCAGAATCGTGAAAATCTCATATTGTGTTATTTTTCGTAGACACAATCATTTTTCTTATGATTACCTAGCTTATCTCATAGTAAACTAGTGTTGCTGCAATATGCATGTGGAAGAATGAAAATTCCTCTTACTCATTTTATCTTTGAGTTTGATCGTACCCATATTAAATTGATATTATTAGTACGACTAATCACAACTATTATTTCAAATAATAGTCCCCATATAATATCGTATAAATTGTGTATTATTGCTGTATGTGTTTTAACTTATGTAATTATAAAGAGCATATGATTCTGCCCAGATATTTGTATTCCAGGAAGCAGAGTAATCAGTGCAAATTAATTATTGGTGTACCAGCACGCAACACGGATACACCCCAGTAGCATCTACTCTCATCATTCGTCAACCACTGATAAGTACTCACCAAGGAAACCCCTGAAGACAGTACCCTGACGACAATCCAAGTCACCCAAGCCTAGTACCGGGTAACACCACCTCAAACAATATTAGCAAACCGAGAACCCCAGATATATGTATATATCAGAATAAATGATTACCTAGAGAACCACCCCGACCGCAATGTCGTAAAACTACATAAAAAAACCGTCGATAACTATCCTTAGACGACAAGGTCCCAAACATTAAATCCTAAGGACCAAGAACAACCCTAGGGCCAATTCCTCAAAGATTATATATCTTAAGCCCCAAATCAGAGACAATATTTTGAGACAAGATCCCAAGCTTAAGTTTTGACTCTATCCAATTATTATTAGATGTCGCAAAACCAAACCATCCTCCATGAGAAGAAGAACCAAACGTGAACAATTTTGGGGGAATTATAAACTGTACGTGTAAAATTTTCCCAAAATAAAGTGTCAGAGAAGAGACCCAAACAAGTATTATAACCATAATCTCCATAATTAAGCCCTCAATGATTGTGTATCATTTAACCAGGAATCAAAGACAATGCGCCGAGCCAAGGCCCTAAGATCAAGTTTTGATCCTGCCATAGTTAACGTTAAATGTCGTAACACAGCCCATAGTCCAAATAAAAAAAGAACTGAACGTGAACAATTTACGGGAAACACAGACTGTACGAGTATTAGATTTTCCCGAGGATAAAAGTGTGCAAGAAGAGATACCCAGCCCAGCAATCAAGATACCCATTTCATGTAATCAATTCCCCAAGGGTTATGTACCTAATAAACATTTCAACACCCCTGTGACATCAACCCCTCGCATTTGACATGACAAACCTCGCACGGACAATTTTGTGCAATAGTCATACTTATGAACAATGTAAACGCTTATCCCAAGCAACAAGTGCCAAAAGATGAAACACCACGAAGACAAACCATAAACAATTAGCCGACACAGTAATTAGTTCAACGGAAACCCAAAATAAAGTGACAACGTATGTGAGTATTATAGACACGTAGAATGATGAAGCAAGTGTGAAGTCTTATATATCTAATTTGTAACTTTCATGAATATCGAAAAACTTATCATAAAACAGATGAAAAAAAGTGCAAGCCACCTTATCCCAGTGATGCAGTCAGTTATTAAGTTAGCAAATATTAATGTGTCAAACTTTTTCTTGCAAATTTTTTTAATTCATACATATCAGTGTGTTAAAACTTAGATGTAGTTAGATGTCTTTGAAGTTAGATACTTATCGTACCAATATAGCGTCAGGTGGAAGTATAAACTAGTATTAGAAGTAGCGAACATGTACCACGTCAAGTAGTAAAATAATTACAAAAGCAGAACGTAATTAATAAAACCATGTAGAATTATTAGCATATCAGGTGAAGGTAATCTTAGTGTTAGGTGGAGGAAATAATAATTATTATGTAATCATATAACCTAATGTGTTAATCAATAGAAACTCTTTGGCTTTTTCGCCAAATAGAGTGAGTAGGTGATGGACTTTAAAGCAATGTCTTCATATATGTAGTCTCATAAAGCAATCGAGAATATGAAAAAAAAAAATTACATTTTACCTAAGCTGAGTTAATTCAAGTAATAAGTACCAAGTTAAATTCCTTTTAAAGGAAGATCAAAATTTGAAAGAGTAGAAAGAGTAGGGTAACACAACGATGAGGACATCGTTAAGAATGGGAAGGAGGATATGTAATGGAATCAATTTTCAAGACCCCGAAATTTTTCCAAGTAAAATAAAATCGCCCAAAATATGAACCCAAAAATTCAAGTAACACTTAATCGTCAAATTTTAAAAGATGCGAAACATTGTATCACAATTGTAACCCTATGAAAAAAAATCATTCCCACGAAAATGGTAACAGCAATAAATATTCAGCGTGACCAATTGTACATGACAGGTAACCAACAATGTAATTTAAATCTTGAGTTTGAATTTCCAAACGATCAAAAGATGGTAGAATTTATTATACAAAAAACGGTCACTTGTAATACAAAGTAGATACAATGTATTCCGCTGTAATTACAAGGTAAAAACTTTAAAAAATAGTTTCTTGAGATGCAAAAGTAAAACTATTTAGTCCGCTGTAATTACAAGGTAAAAAATTTAAAAATAGTTTCTTGAGATACAAAAGTAAAACTATTTAGTCCGCTGTAATTACAAGATAAAGCTTTAAAAAATAGTTTCTTGAGATACAATGTAGAACTGTGTAATTCGCTCTAATTTTAAGGTAAAAACTTTATTCCGCTAAGAAGAATTTCAAAGTGAAGTTTTAAAGAGTCATAAATCTTATCAAAAGTTAGTTAAAATCGTCTAGCTGATTGGTACATCACTGTCCAATAGTAATAGAGAACATAGAATCAGAACCAATAGAACGAGTGTACTGTGCTTTTCAGCAACGCCTGAACGTAACCTTAGGCGAAATCACAGAATATAGTACTTTACGAGCTTAGCAAGTTGGGGGAGTCTTTTATGAGTCTTTCGGAGTCTACTGTCAGTCTATTATGAACCTATGATCAGTTTTATGTGAATCTAGAAACAGTCTTATGCGAGTCTATTTGCAATTAGAATGAACCTCTAAAAACATTTATTACCAGTGAATTATCTGTTACTTGTATTGCCCCAGTCAACAACTTTATCTTAGTGTCTTTGACTACGAAGTGCTTTTGATATTCCCGTCAAGCTTTGTACCGATCATGTGAGTAAAAAATAAATAGATTACTTCCTTATTTTATTCTCTCTATGTTAGTATTTCTCAAGATAGTTTGTCCTTGTGGCTCCAATCGCTCTCAAGGGAACCTGAATCCTTTCAATCTGATTTCGACTCAGCATGGCCACTAATATATGCTCCCCATTTGAATCACTAATTTAATTCCCCGCTACGTGAAGCTCCCCCTCTACTATGGTATGCTACTCGCGAACCGCCAACAAAGAGTTTAATCGAAAATACTCATAGAAACAATTAATTGAAAGAATCAACAGAGATAAAATAAGAACAAGATTTTTATTGAAAACCCCCCAATTAGACAAAGCCAGCTGCTAACCTCATTTCCTACCTTAACCGCAGCAGTGTTATTCTCGTACATAGCACTAATCACTTTAATGTATTTGTCTGGTATACCATACAAAGATAAAACCTTTACTAAAGCTATTCTATCAACAGAATCGAACGCTTGCTCATAATCTATAAAACTGAGGACCAAAGGTGTTTGAAAACTCAGGCACTTCTCAATTATTAGCATAAGAGTGAAAATTTGGTCGACACATCCTCTGCCTTTTCTAAAACCGCACTGATCTTCTCTTAAAACTTTGTCTACAGCATCTCTCAGTCTAAAAAGTATCATATTGCTAAGTAATTTACTACCTACAGAGACCAGACTAATCCCTCGATAATTACCACACTCACTTTTATCACCTTTCTTATAAAGTGGCTTAATTAAGGTTTTCCTAAAATCGTTAGGTGCTTCCCCTTTTTTTTAAATCCTATTCATAATCTTCAGTAACTTATTTCTACCCTCTAAGCCACCATATTTAAGAAACTCATTTACCACCCTATCAGCACCTGGAGCCTTATTATTCTTTAATCCTTTTGGTACTGTTGCTAATTCCTCCTCACAAAACAAACCTTCCTTCACATTCAGGGTATCACAAACTTTTTCATTTTCCTCTATATTTTTTCCTGCAAATCTATCTCGGTTAAGCAAATTCTCAAAATGTTCGGCCCATCTCTCTTTATTTTTTTCCTTATCGCTAATCGGGACCCATTCCTATCTTTAACTGGGCCAAGTCCGGATTGACTACTCCCTCTCAATTTGTTAACGTGCCAGTACAATATTTTACTATTATGCCGTCTAGCTGCATCTTCCAGATCCTCGGCAATTTTATCCATGGCCTCCACTTCACACCTCCTTAGTTCATATTTTAATGCTTTCTCCACTTTCTTTACATTTTTTTTTGTTTTCATACGATCTATCGCTCAGATAATTCTTGTACAAGTCTTTTCTCCTTTCTATTAAACATAAAGGTTTTTCACTAATTTTCTTAGCTGCAGTTCTAGCTTTCTTCCCTAATACACCTTCAGCAACTTCACAAATTATTTTTCTAAAATTATTCCAACCATCTTCCACATTATCAAATTTTAAACTCTGAAGTTTAGTATTCAACTGTTCCTGGAAAGTTTCTCTCAAATTCTCATCCTGGAGTCTACCAACATCATAGCTTCCCTGGAGGTAGTTACTCTTCCGATATTTCAGCTTTAAATTAACCCTTGACACTACTAGATGGTAATCTTTACTTTTAACATCAATAACAGCACTCCTATATACCCTAGTATCTTGTATTGATTCTGCCAGTCTTCGGTTTACTATAACATAATATATAAGGTTGCTGTACCATCACGTGAATACCATGTTAACTTATGAGCCATTTTATGGCCTAACACCGTGTTGGTTATAACCAGATTGTTATACCTACAAAATTGCAAAAGTCCACTACTGTTTTCTTTTTCTACACCAAATTTACCTAGGCTGGGATACCATCTATCCCTATTTCCACCAACCTGGGCGTTAAAATCTCCCAGTAATAACATCATATTTCTACCTGAGACCCTGTCTATTTGCTCCTGTAACTGTAAGTAAAATTCATCTGACTCACTAGTATCTCGTATCGTCAGGGGCGAAACCCCTAATGTACACAATAAAAATATACGAATATTGAAGTTCGTTAAGTAAGTTAATTTGTAAGTTACGTGTATTTATTACTAACAAAAACGTTCGTAAAGAAAACTAAAAGTTCTATTGCCCTTTTTTAAGCAGCCAAAAAAATTGAAGGGCAACTTGGCCCCTTCTTCCACCCCTTTTTTCTCAAAATCACCCGATAAAAATTTCAATAAAGCCATTCAGCCAAAAAAAAATTAATATACCAATTTCGTCTTAATTTTTATGTACGGTAAGCCAAAATCAAAACCTGCATTAATTCAAAAACGCTCAGAAATTAAATAAAAAAAAAGTTTTTTTTTAACTAAAAGTAACGAGTGGCATTAAAACTTAAAACAAACAGAAATTATCCCGTATATGAAAGGGGCTGTCCCCTCCTTAAGGCCTCGCTCTTTACGCTAAAGCTTTTTATTGTTTTAAAAATAGAGTTGTGAGAAAGAGTCAAACTTTAGCGTAAAGAGCGAGGCGGTGAGGAGGGGACAGCCCATTTCATTTACGGAATAATTTCTGTTGGTAAATTCCTTACTCACAGTTCGTTACCAAGAACTGTTTGATATTATTTTAAACAAAAGACTGGCAGGATCAATTCAAGATAATAAAGTATAGAAGAGCTGTTACTGATCTTAAAAGTAAAGACTACCGTCTAGCAGATCCAACATGGAAATGTGGTGTTTTTATTAGGGGATTTTAACACCCAGGTCGTTAGAAATAGGGATAGATGGTATCTAGGCCTAGGTAAATTTGGTGTAGGAAAAGAAAATAGTAATGTTTACTGACTGCTGCAATTTTGTTTGTGTAACAATCTACTACTACTACCACTACCAACATCTCACCACAGCACCAAGCCCCATGAGGCCAACACGACTACGAACGCTCTCCTCCATCTCAATCTCTTCAAAGCTTCTCTCTTTACACCCTTCCAGGAAGTTCCCATTTCCCTCAAATCTTTCTTTATGGCATGCTCCCTCAAATAGCGGACGACCTGCTTTCTGTTTAGCCCTACACGGTTGGCAGAAAAGGACAATCTTCGGCAATCTGTCATCCTTCATCCCTAGCAATTTCAACCTTTCTCTCATTATAGACCTAGAAAGCGGGATTGAACCACAGTTTTGTGTAGTCTACTGTTTGAAATACGGTCAGTCAGCCGGGTACCCAGAACAATCCGTATGGAATTTGTCAAGAAAACACCTAGCAAATCTTCATCCGCTTTTCGGAGGGCCCATGCTTCAGAACTATGTTTGACCAAAATCTAGTACAATCTAATATAACAATCTAGTTATAACCAATACAGTGTTTGGTCATAAAATGGCCCATAATTCAACGTGATATTCAAGGGATAGTAAGACAGCAAACCTTATTCATTATATTATTGTAAGCCCAGAAGTGGTAGGATCAATACAAGATACTAGGGTATGTAGGATTGTTGTTATCGATGTTAAAAGTAAAGTAGGGCTATAGACACTATAACCCTAGTGTCAAGGGTTAATTTAAAGCTGAAATTCTGGAAGGGTAACTATCTCCCAGGAAGTTATGATGCTGAAAGACGCCAGGATGATAATCTGAGAGAAACCTTCCAGGAACAGTTGAATACTAAATATAAGAGTTTAAAATTTGACAACGTAGAAGATGGATGGAATAAATTGGAATAAAAAACGGAACAAATAGGATAAAACAATTTGTGAAGTTTCTGATGGTGTCTTAGAGGAGAAAGTTAGGAACGCAGCTAGGCATATTTCTGGAAAAGCTTTATTTTTAATTGACAGAAGAAGGGTTTGAACAAGAATTATCTGAGTGATAGATCATACAAAAACAAGAGGATGTAAATAAAGTGGAGAAAGCATTAAAATATTAACTAAGCAGATGCGAAGTGGAGGCCAGGCATAAAACTGCCGAGGATCCGGAAGATGCATTTTGATGGCATAATAGTAAAATATTGTACTGGCATGTTAATAAATTAATAGGGAGTAGTCAATCGGGACTTTATCTAGTTAAAGATAGGATCAGGGATTTAGTGATAAGTAAAGAGCACAGTAGACAGAATATACCAGTAAGCTTATCGCAGATCATTTCTGGTCTTCGTGAACAAAAAGCTCCTCCCACTTATTTCTGCCTTAGCTTGTTTAGCCTGTTTCTGCATTAGCTTTATTTCCGTTTGTTTCAATGCACTTTGATGGAAACAGTCGGAAACAGACTAACCTGTCTAGCATGTCTAACATGTTTATATCTGCCAAAACGTTCTCCGGAGCACTCGCACCCCGGTCTGGGTTTTTATAATGGGTGAGATAGAGAATGATCATACTGGATAATATATGAACTGTGGTAAAGAGTTAAGGAGAGATAGGCAGAATATTTTGAGAATTTGTTAAACCGAGATAGAGTTAAGGGAAAATGTAGATAGGAAAATGAAAAAGTTTGTGATACCTAGGATGTGAAGGAAGATTTGTTTTGTGAGGAAGAATTAGTGACAGTACGAAAAGAATTAAAATAAGGCCACAAGTGCTGATAGTTTGGTAAATGATATTCCTCAATATGGTTGCCCTGAGGTTATAAATAAGTTACTAAAGATTATGAGCATGATTTTTGAAAAAGCGGAAGTACCAGCAATTTTAGGAAAACCCTAATTAAACCGCTGTATAAGAAAGGTGATAAGAGTGAGTGTGGTAATTATCGAGGCATTAGCCTGATCTCTGAAGGTAGCAAATAACTTAGTAATATGATACTTTTTAGACTGAGAGATGCTGTGGACAAAGTTATAAGAGAAGAACAGTGCAGCCGTAGAAAGGGTGGAGGATTTATCGACCAAATTTTCACTCTTAGGTTAATAAATGAGGAGTGCGTGAGTCATCAAACACCTTTGGTCCTCAGTTTTATAAATTATGAGCAATTGTTCGATTTTGGTAATAGAAGAACTTTGGTGAAGGTCTTATCCTTATATGGTATACCAGAAAAATAAATTAAAGGGATTAGTGCTTTATACGCGAATAACACTGCTGCGGTTAAGATAGGAAATGAGGTTAGCGGCTGGTTTAGTATTAAATCACGAGTCAAGGAGGGTCTTATTCTATCCCCCTTAATATGGATCATTTTGATGGACTTTGTCTTAAGGAGCCCAGGAAAGGCAATAGGAGAACAAAGAATCAAATGGAGGGGGGGGGGGGAACTTTCCTGTACCTAGATTATATGGATGATTTAGGCATCCTAGATGAAACTGTGAGCAAAATGAGTTAATTTTTAGTGACTTTATGAATTCGGGATGCTAAAATATGTTCGAAAATTAATGTTAAGAAGACTAAGTTGCTATGGCTAGGAATAAATGAAGATTAAAAGTTGATGTTGGGTAACGAAAAGATTGTTTTCCACAGTTAAAAAAAAGTTTGTCAGGGTAGTAAGATAGGTTTGCTAACCAAGATTAGAATATTAGAAGCTAGAGTGATGACAGTGGTCAAATATGGTCATCCGCTTTTCAGATCAGGGGCGCTCTGAAAAGCAGATGAATATTTGCTATATGTTTTCGAGAGGAATTGCCTACAGATTGTTCTGGGTACCCGGCTTTCTGACTGTATTTCAAACAGTAGGCTCTACGAGGTGGTTCAATTTCGTTTTCTATGGTTATAATGAAAGAAAGGTTGAGATGGCTAGGGCACATTCTGCGGATGAAGGACCACAAATTTCCCAAGATTGTCCTTCTCGGTCAACTGTCTATTGCTAAACGGAAAGCAGGTCGTCTCGGTGCATCGCTGTGTTGGCCTCAGGTGGCTTGGTGCTGTGCTGAGTTGTTAGTAGTGGTAGTAATTTTCTTTGATTTTGGCAATTATTTAGCTTTTTGTTGTTTCTGATTTTTCATCTTGTTGATTTTCCCCATATTTCTGTTCATATTCTTTTGCCTTTTGCTGCTTCTTAGGGGTCTTTTTACAATTATTTTTCTTCCTTACGCTGAATTCACCCTGTGATTTTTATACAGTCGTAACATACTATGGTATGTTTTCTTTTCTAAAACTTCTCTCACCTAAAACTCCGTTTGGTTGCAACCTAGTAATGGACGAACCACGGCCCATAGTAACCAGCAATCAAAAGCGCGTTTTAAAAAAAATTGGTAAGTGAGAAAAATTGTCATCTTTAGCTAATTCAGGGATGTTATTGTAACTATTTTCTAAATTAATCTTAATGGTGAAATGTTATTTTGAACACAAACTTAAGGGGGTTTCGTAAAATAGCCTGAAACTTTAAAAATGTCTTCGGATCAAAACGAGAACACCGTTAGAATTAACTTGACTGACAACTCTATACAGGAGATTTACAGCCCCCTGGCTCGAACAACAGGCAAAATCACTTTCTTGCATGGGTAGCAAGTAAATTACTGTGTCCTTTTTTTCGTTTTTTCTTTTCTGCTGCTAGCAGGGTACTTGAGTGTCACAAGCAGCTGTTTAAAGGCCTATGCTAAATAAAATTGCTGTTTCTACTCGCTTTTGTAGTTAAGAAAATACAATACTTGATTTTTTTTTTTCTTAACCTTGATCTTTATATATAAAATGATGAATGACGTCATAATCTAACCTTACAACCATAAATAAAGCCATTTCTATTTGACATTTACCGAAAGATATCACCAAATCCTACTATTTTCGATGATAAGAAAGCTTGAGATCCATTCGACAAAACACAGAAATTCAACACCTGGGATTATTCCAAACATCTAGAAGTTTAAAGCAATATTTTTTGCAAGGTATAAATTAGGTCGAATCTGCACCTGAACTTTGTACTTCTTAATTCTGTAAGTTCATCGAACAGATTAGATAAAAGTATGATTTTAAACACCATCCCCTCCCCAATGTTTGCAGGTGTTGACACAGGCTTAATGTTAATTTAGCAGATACGATGATGTAACCTATTGATGAAAAAGTTTGAGTTGATCAGCACATATTCTACAAATTTTTAGTATTGTTTTGAACTGATCGGGTGATTATAGAGCTTCAATTACTGGCATTATTTAGAATTCATTGCGCTTATGTTGCGCCAACAAAATCAAAATTACCCACTGTTAAAACTGATTGAGAACGACTTAGCCCATATACAAAATCCGACGGGCCTTCCCCAAATGGGGCCAGACATAGTCTTAGGTTTTGTACAAAATTTATGATGAGAACACCAAAATAATAGCTATTTTACTTAATAATCTAACTAAAACAAACATTAAACTTGAAACCGAATACCTCACTGGAGATGCCTCACCTCCATCACCTTCTGCGCTAAATTACCCTCTATAACAATTTTTTGTAAAGTCGTATGAAATACACTTATATTTACATGACACTATCAGACAATATAAAACACATTCAAAACAATTGTTCCTGTAGCTTAGCCTCGGGGCAAGTTTTTAATGGGGATTGCAAATTTGAAGTCTACAGGAAATAGAAGCGAAGCCGACGCAAACATAAGTCGATAAGTATTTCGGATTGTAGATTCAGCGGTATTAGCTGCTTCAGCAATATCCTTCATAGAACATCGACTCCCAGATGCCTGAGACGCCATGTAAATAGCAGCTGTAGCAATAGAGATCGGCGATCGTCCTGGCAAAATATCTAGTTCCTCAGTTTTGCTCACAATGTGACGAGCAACCTCTTGAACCGAATCAGGCAAGGCAAGGTCGTTGCAAAACCGTGTGATGAAGTCCCCGATAGTAAACAAATTGATATTGGTCCGAAGACTGTTTTCAATCAACTTAAACATTCTGTTAATATGTTTTCCTTTAGCGTTTGAAGCGGCACTGATTTCTTTAAAAGTCCTTACGACTCTTTCTTGTCGACATGCAGCGTACAAACAAGCCAAAGCAACAGCACCCGTGGATCTTCTTTTGAAAGATTTTCCATTAAAAACCTCTTTGAAAATGCTAGTAGCTCGATCCAGAATAATCGATGGTAAATTTATTCTATCTGCCATTGTTGAAATTTCTCTCACAGCGTCCATAAAAGCTTGATCAGACCTTCTCATCTGACGCCTGTTGTGAAATATTGCAGTTGCTGACTCATCAAAAGAACCAGGAATAGCGGGTTGAGTCATTATTGACAAATCACTACCTCCGAAAGGAAGATTCTCCAGGCCACCAGCACGAGACAGATGTGCCCCACTTTTCTCACTTCTGAGAGTTTTCAATTCAGTCCCTACATCAACAGCCCTATCGCCAAAAAATAGCCCGCATTCTGAGCACAAGGTATAACCTGGGCGATTATCTTCAATCAAATCTGGTGATAAGTGATTAGGACAAGTAACGATATTGGTTGGAATGAGCCTATCTGTCATTTCACTAGTTGTTTCAACGTTTGTCTAATTCTCAATGTAGGTTTATGCATCCTTTTATATTGGTACATGACGTCATGCTTAATGACGTTAAGCGTTAAACATCATACAATAGGGATATTAAAAATAATTTTATTATTGTTTGAATTTTAGTATGACATCATTGAATCCTCTTATATTGATACATGCCACCATGACCTTACGCATCCAATTATATTGTTACATAGTCATAAAAAATGGCTGCTGATCTAATTTTTTTCTTTGATGTTTTTGTGTGACGCCATTTATTGATTTTGTCTATGAAATACGATTCAAAATAGTTTTGGTCAAAATTTACGAGAAATTGGAAATCTGTGGAATTATTGCACTGTCATCGCAAGCGCATATACTGATAAAATTTGGATATTAAAAAGAGCATAATATAAGGAATCTAGTGGTACTACTTTTAATTTATAAGCATGTTTCCTTCAAAAGAGGCCAACCACTAAAACACTGGTGTTTTCCATTAAATAGTCAAAAGAAATATAAGTATTTTTTTTATTGCGTCTTATGGCTAATAGAATCTATAGATTCTAATGCTGAGCTTCTCAGATTCACTTATCAACTTATATAATAACTATTTTTCGTTAATTTTTTAAATTTTTGAAGCAAGTCATCAATCTTTTGACAAACCGTAAATTCATCTTAAAAAGATAGACCCACTAAAGAGAAAGTCTGTATGAATAAAGAAAACTGTGCCCCAAAACAACCAAAAAAAGTGAACTAACCTGGGTGGGCTTAGCTGTAACAAGCTTGCCTGAGTAGTAATGCTGGTGAATGATGGTAGGATTCCAGACCAAAGTAACCAACTCTCCCTCCCATCTCTTCAAACTTTACAAAAATTATACTGTTCTGGTACAAAGAGGGGTTGACATGTGTCTACTTGGCTTCGTGGTGAGTGCACTAGTGTCAGTTAAAGGGAGCTCCACGTTTTATCACTCCCTTTTATTTTAAAATAACTTTTTTTTTCTTTTTTTTGGTGTTGGATCCACATTTCAAAGTTGCTTTTTTCCACATATTCCTTAAGAGCAATCAACCTTAGACAACCTAATGCCGTGACGAGCTTGCAGTAGCAGTGGTAGAATAGAAACTAATCCTTTTATACCCTGTTTCAAAAGATAGCATAATTTATACTGTCCCAGTGAAACAAGGTGGAGAATGTTTTGATGGGACATGTTTGTTCAACTAAAATCTCTTCAAATTTGATAGAGCACAAACAGTGGATTCTTATAGCAGAACGTAAAACATAATATGTTGTTTCAACATAGATAATATAATGTAGTGTCTCCCATGGCCTAAACAGGCTACATACTATTGTTATGTCTGTATTGCAAATAAAAAGTGGACGTGTTTTATTTCAAAGATGTATTTTGTTTTATTGGTAATAATTGATTTGTTTTTTTATTATTATACTACAAAAGTGTAAGTTGGATACATAGTAACCTGTTCATGCATTCATACAATATCATGTCTTATAAACAACGAAATAAAGAGGATGTTTCAGAATATTCATAGTCTTTAAGGAAGGAAAGGAACGAAAAGAGATTTCCCACATTAACTAAAGCTTATTTGAGGACTAGTTTTTAAAACTTCTGGTCTTTCAATAGCGAAAGGTTATTTTGTATTCGTTGTAGACAACCTTGTCAAAAATTATAATTTAAGAAACGGGAAAATCCAAGTCTTCTCATATTCAAGCTCCAATATTTTCCACTTCAGCGAACATTACGAACAATGGGAAATGTTTGCCTCCCATGGTTTTACTGGATTATCTGAAGCTCGCTTTTTGTTTGCTTTATAAGTCATGTAAAAAATTCACTTTCCGGAAAAGATCTAATAACATTTCTACTATATTTTGTTTTCTTTTTTACAATCTGTTAAAGATTTCATGGGGGAGCGGTGCAACAACCTTACTCTTATTTGTGATATTTCTGTTATTTTTAATGTTTTTTTTCCTGTATACTTTAAGATGAATTTTTTCATGAATTTAATTATTTTAAGTTTTGAATATAGTTTTTTAATCTTTTGTTTCCTCGGTATTTGGGAGTTTTTTTGCTTTTACCTAACACACCAAAAGCTACACACATATCAGGTATACAAAAGCCATATCATATATCTTTTTCTTATATGTAAATCTAAGAAAATCCAAAAAGTAGGGGTTTTACCTTAGGAGAATGCAAAAAAAACGACAAAAAATGGAAATATATATAAATTTATATGTGAAATGATAGAAAATATTACATTCCAGGGGAAGAAGGCGGCGAGTGCCTGAACTCCCTCCGCTCCTCCCTCCGTCAAGGTGACTTGTTTGCAAATACGGGGAAGTGGGTACCCTGGAATATGTTCAGCTTCAAGATGTATATCTCAGGCATTTGTGGCTCAATTTTACTGAGTCAACCGGCTCTCAGTAGCCTAATCATTTGCCATATTAATATAATTTTTTCATTTTTAAAGTTTATAACAGAGGTTGAGCCCGTTTGCTTTCTGAATTCACTAATTTTATGAGGTGGGTACTATGGGACAGTTGCATGGTACTCTGGGACATAGTTGTAAATACAAATTTGTTCTCAGTTATTAAGAAAAATACAAAACACACAGGAACTTTTCAGCTTCAAGTAACAAAGATAGGCACTACAGCAACATAATTTTGCCAATTTCTCTGATTCAACCGCATACGTAAATAGATCTATCTGAAAAATAATCATCCTTGAAACGCGTTCAGTCCCACCATAGAGTCTAGGAACTGGAAGACGCAATTTGACCTCTCCAGCATCCACAAAGGCCTCTTACCTTTCACTGGGGAACACAAACTTCCAAGATGGGAGTTGCCTTTTCAGGAAGTTGACAAAGTAACCATCACCTAGTTCTTCTAAGACCTCACTAGTATAAAATTTTGAATCCTTCTTCCCTTTGTACTCCACCGAAACGAAATCACCAGGTTTTATCGCATCTGTTTTGTTTTGCTCCATAGAAGCCTTTAGGTTTTCAGATATGAATGAGTCTTCCGAGTTATCATCATAAACAACATCCTGGTCCTCTACACTTTTGTCAATGAGGTTTAATTTTTTTTTTTTTTTTTTTTTTTTTTTTTTGTCACGTCTTTCTTTTGGCTGGTGTTGGCTTCTTGTACAGCGCTTTTCCTCTTTCAATTTTCATTCCTTCTTTTCGCTTTTCTGTCTCCTTTAAGTTTCTGCAGAATGAAAAGCATCTTTCACCGGTTGTGGCAATAAAGACTGACCGTGCCAGTTCTGCCGGGAGAGTTTGCTTAATTAGCTTCAGATACCGCCAGTTCTGCCGTGGGAATTTTACGTGGTACCTACCGGCTGCGCCACTTGTACCGAGGGAATTTGGTTGGTTCGTTACTTTCAATGGTTGTGGGCCCTGTGCTGCTTATGACTGTGCCAACTGCAATGGGGGGTGGAAAGGACCGCACCAATCGTACCATTAAGTATCACGCCACTTGTGCC
Organism: Artemia sinica; assembly: GCA_027921565.1. NCBI lineage: Eukaryota > Metazoa > Arthropoda > Branchiopoda > Anostraca > Artemiidae > Artemia > Artemia sinica. Next base: position 23,670,001 of record CM051266.1, on the reverse strand, counting down.
GTTAAGTTTTATTACGCCGTTACTATTTTAAATTTGTGCCGCTAAATATTCCACCACTTATAATGGGGAGTAAGATAAATGGGTGACCGCGCCACTTCCTAGGGAAGAAAATAAAAAATGGAATAAAGTACTAGGTTTTAATTTCCTTGTGAGGTGATTAATTAGACTGGGGAGCCGTCAATCCTGGAGCTTAATCAAACTTCGTAGGATTATCAGATCCCTTAGGAGCGCTGCCTATGGAGTACATTTAAACTAGTTATCTACTGTGCGATGAGATACAGGCACATAATAAGAACAAACACAAATAGAAAAGTAATGGTTTTATTGAGACATACATTTCAGGTGTACAATAATGTATTTATATGAGCAAGGCTTCACTTCAGTCAGAATAATAATTTCATAATTGCTCGCAGAATGGTAGGAACATAATGGGTGTAATCATAATGCCCATAATAATAATAATGACGCGAAAAACACTCTTCATCACTCTATATCCTAAGTCCTGATTCTGTGCCGTGAGAGCTATTTCACGATTGGCTCAACTCCTGTGGAGGGGCTGCTACATTGTCATTTATGTTTACAAACTAAACTCATTATGCTAACTGCTCATCCAATAATTTATTTTCAAAATTTTGATGATTAGACATTCATACTCCTATGATAACTTGAAACTTCCTGAATAAGACATTGTCTCGTGATTTTTATTGCCAAGTATTTTCGCGAAATTCCAAACCTTCTTCCTTGATTTAATAGTCGGTCTGTAAAACGAAACGTCTAGAATGCTGCGAGGCATTTATATCGGAAGCATCCTTAGAAAAAAACAATTTCATTTTATTTTATTTTTTAAATATATCACATATTACTCACGGTACACGGTGTAGATGTAAGTACCTATGACTGAACAGGTTTTCTGCCTCCCTTCCGATTCGGAGCCTCTTTCTTTGGTAGTGGAGCTACATCTTCGGGTTGAACAAGCAAGGAGCTGGATAAATTATGAAATTGGCACGGCAAGTCACCAACGACTCCATCAGTCACTGGCAAATCATCTTCACATGCAATCGACTGTTCCTCTGGTGCAGGAGGAGGTGCTCTACTTGTAGTCTGCAGAACTGGGAGCAAATCTATTTCTTGCCAGACATCAGTGTTGAAAGGGATGATACCAGGCTTTGAAAACCCATTGACAATGTTTGCGGGAGTAAAGGCGTTTGGGAAGGATTCTCCAAGCAACTGACTTATTCTGTACTCAGTCACTGCTCTGCCAGGGTGAGACCTGGGTGAAACCTGATGATTTCGTTTTGGTGAAGTAGAAAGGGAAGAAGGGTTCAAAATTTTATACTGGTGAGGTCCTAAAAGAACTAGGTGATAGTTACTTTGTCAACTTCCTAAAGGCAGCTTCTATCTTGGAAGTTTGTTTTCCCCAGTGAAAGAGAAGATGCCTTGATAATGCCGATTTGTTTCCTCAAATCCTCGCCTTGTTTCCTTAATCCTACCGCTCCTAAAATTTCTGTGTCCTCATGTAAACTACTTGGCGTCAGAATTTCTTCAAATTTAAAGTGGGATATCCACGTTAAAGACGTCATCCATAGAGCTAATGTGTCTATCACCCTTCTGAAGCTCCTAAATAAATTTAGTGACCCCCTTCCTACTCCTTAAGGATTAGTAGCAGCTTGTAAGCATTTGGGTACCCTGGGACGCAATGTGCTCGACGTGTCCTATGGTGCCCTGAGCCAATTGTCCCAAAGTACCCTATAGGGACTTTTCTAGAACAAACTTGCTTCTCTATCAGTAGATGGCGAGTGGCAAAACTGAAGAATATACCAACAGAAAGCCAAAAATTGATCAATTCCAACTGAACTAATGCTTTTCCTCAACTGAGCTTACCTTGAATTACTTCAAAATCTCGCACACTGAATTTTTTTAAAATACACAGAAAAACTTCTCACCTCAATACTTTGAAAAAAATTCATCTAAGAACTACTATTTTTCGTCCACAGTTTTAGCGATAGATGGCAAACGCAATGCGCCTAGAGAACTTTTTTTATCCCATATTTTATGTCGGACGTACACATGTTTCAACGTACCCTTGTCTCAACGTACCAACTTCGCCCCTATTGTTATTTTAAATCTTCCCTCACCATGGTATATATATATATTAATATAAAAATATATAAATTTTATTGACAATTTTATTGCAAAAACAGGTTATATATATATATATATATATATATATATATATATATATATATATATATATATATATATATATATATATATGTAACCTGTTTTTGCAATAAAATTGTCATAATCCTTGAACTATTTTCATCACGATCGGATATTAGATTTTTTTGCATAGTAAGTGATACATGATTTTCTTACATATTTTATATACTAGTTATAACCTTTTGGAGTTTAACTCCGGTACCATTGTCTTCCAAAAAGTTAATCAAAGTAATCTTTTTATACCCCGACTCTCTAAAACATTATTTAAACTTCTCATCTATACCAGTACGCTGCCAGATATTATTAATCAGGTTAACACAAAGAAAACTCTACCCTAGTTTTAATCACCCTTAGGACCGTACCCCACACCCCCTCTAAGGGCACAATTAACACCCTTCATTAATATGACCTCAAGATACTTTACTACATATGGTGACTTGCGGAAAACTGAGTTGAGAATACCAAATGTAGTTGTAGATTAAAACCAAAATAACTTTGTAGATTAAAACCAGAAAGCAAAATGACTTCCCTAAGAACGGTAATTGAAATTGCCAAATTATATCAGAATACGCAAGAATTTCTTATGTCGAGGAATTAATTTCAAAATTATTTTTTTTACTATTCAACAGAAACATTTGATGATAAAGCAAAGAACAATGAATAGCAGCTAGATTAAGGGGAAGTGCACTAGGATATTTTGAATCAATTAGAGAAAAAGAGGCAAAGGACATTGGCACTCTAATTTAAGCCTCTCATTTCCGAGAAGCTAAAAACAGAAGTATTTACGTTTGACGCTTCAACTAGCAATCGGAAATAGTCAGACAAGTTTTGTCGGTCTGTATTATTAAAATTGGATAAAAGCAGAAGCGATGAGACAATAAAAAAGTATAATTGCATCCCTTTACTCAAAGGTTATCGAAAAACTAATAAGAATAGTATTATCGCGTAAGAATCTTAAGCAGGCTATGAACAGGCTTGAGTGGCTTAGTCATAGTCGGCTGAAAATCTTGAGCAGAATATGATATTGGTAGTAACGGAGGGGAAAATTGATGAAGCGATGAAATGAAAAAATTTGAGCAAATGTCAATAAGTAGAACCGAAAACCATAAACATGTAAAATCTGGAAGGGGGCAAAAGTATGTAAGATTTGGGGATACAGATCGTGAACCAAAAACGTACGGACGGTGCCAAGGGTCATCTTCTATGGAACTAGCCGACCGATTCCACGACCTTGAGTGCTGAGAGGCCTGGAACTATAAAAACTATGGGCACAAACCACCACCTAATAAAGATAGTAGTAAAATCAACAACGATAGGTCAAAATATATAGAAGTAATTATAAACCCCATAGAGGCCAGGGAACCAAACAAACAATACAGGAACATATTTTGTTGCTATTACTCTGGCAAACAGAATCCCTATGTGGCAGATTTTTGGGATAGAATACAAAACGAAGGACCACTATACAAGGCCCTCGTACAATGCAAGAGACCAGTTCCGACCACAAGGTGGCAGGAATATAAAAAGTCAGGGAGCAAATAATACTTGGCAAGTATCAAATAATATCCCTGAACTTATCCTTAGAAATCAGACGGTAAACAACTCCCTAGGTCAAAACAGTAACGCTGAAGAAAACTAGGACTACTCCAAAACTTTCGGAAAAATAACAGTGGGCATTTAAACGGAGAAACCAGCCTGTAAGGGTCTTCAGTTCTAATACCCTTATATAGTTTAAAATGTTGTGATATAGAGCCAAACAATGATTTGCCTATTTTACTTTGTTTTAAAATTGATCGTTTTCAAAATTGACCGTGAATGCTTGATACAGGTGCTTCAAAATCCTTAATTAGAGAGAAAGTGTTTAGGAAGTTTCCTCCAAGTATACAAAATGGTTTTAGCAGATGCTAGAATACCCTGACCTCTGTAATAGGTCACAAACTGACAATTTTGGGGTAATGTCCCTTAAAGCTTTGCACAGGGAAGAATTAAATAACAGCAACAGGGATAATATGTAAACAGCTACCATTCTCATGTATTCTAGGAGTGGACACTACAAGAAAACAAGGAATCATGTGGAAGCGACTAACCAATAATATCAAACAGTTCGTAGTAACAAACTGTAAGTAAGGAGCGACCCGGCTCAATGGTAACCGAAACTCTATAAAACGGGTTTTTTTACCAATAGATACATCAAAAGAATTACTTAAAACGAACAGAAATTATTCCGAACAGAACTTAAAACGAACAGAAATTATTCCGTATATGAAAGGGGCTGTCCCCTCCTCAACGCCTCACTCTTTACGCTAAAGTTTGACTTTCTCACAACTCTTATTTTTTTAAACAATAAAAAACTTTAGCGTAAAGAACGAAGCGTTGAGGAGGGGACGGCCCCTTTCATATACGGAATAATTTATGTTCGTTTTAAGTTTTAACGTCGTTCCTTACTTTCAGTTAAAAAAAACTTGTTTTTTTTATTTAATTACCATAACAAAGCCAAACGAAACTGATAGACAAGTTTGCGTAACAGCGGATAATAATAGTGACAACCCGGAATTTTATTTCAAATTAAATGGGAAAATAACAATCAAAGAAGGAACTACGGCTCAAGCTCTAGCAGTGTGAGATACAAAGGAAAGTTATAACAAAACAATCGACACCGTAATAAGAGGATACACCCTAGAGGAATATCCCTCAATTTTCGTGGAAAATCCAATGATAAAAATTGAGAAAGGTATCGCATATTTAAAATTATCCAATCTAAGTAATGATGAGGTAAAACTAAATAAAGTAACTTGTTTGTACAAAAATAAACATGTACGGAACTATGAAGTTAAAACCGGAATCTGAGTTAAAACCGATGTCCGGGTGGGGAATGGACAAAGATTTTTTTAATTATACTTTCCCACCCATTAATGCTACAATGCCATCTACCACCGTGCCCAACGAAATTCCAATAACAATGAGTCTACAACTGTTGTTGGGGAGGATGATATACAACCTCCTGGTTACTTGGATTGCAATGTCATGGATACACTCTTAAAAATGATTGAATGTGTACCGAGCCCTCGAGAATTGACCAGCTCTTCCAAGGAAAACGGTAGAATCAATTGAATATATCTTCTCTCACCCTCACTTATGTGTGTGTGTGTGTTATTGAGAAAATTTGTAATCTATTGTGCGTGTGCTTTTTTTAATGATTATAATAAAAATAATATTTTGACAAAAAATATAACTGTGATAAAAATTTCCTCACAAAAAAATCAATTAATTCATTTTAGCTTCGATGGGGGGGGGGGGGTCATCGAGAAACTTTCCTGGCCCGTTAAGACCTCAATATCTCGTCGATAGCTATCTTGACTCACCGGGCCCGTCATCAGAGGATGAAGGTACTTCTTCTTTTGCCCCCCCCCCCCCAGGCTTCAAGTTTAACACACAAGAGCTGGATAGCTTGATAGAAATTTTTGACAATGATGTTTCTGAGGCCAAAGCTGACGAGGGCAGTGTTTTTAGTCCAGTGTAAAGCGGTACAGGGCTTGAAAATCCTGTAATGCCCCTTGTATTCCCAGAGTTTCATTTATTCAACTCTGCCTTGCACAATGTATATATTTATAGGACTGAGTTTGGGGATTCGTACAATTCACTTATGGCAGATAGCATCATGATGAATCCAGTAGACACAGTTCACTCCTTTGTGGACAAGATTCGAGCCCTTCTTGAAAGACAGATTCGGGAGTGGGGTGGGATGGATGGAATTAAAGCATCCATCAAACAAAAAATTACTTATTTAAATGAAAAGTCAGGTGAGGAGTATTTCTAATATATGCAAACTTAAATGTAAACACCTCTTCCGGACAGGAACGATGAGCGTGTATTAATGGATTGAGTGGATATCATTGCAACAAAATTGGATAAGTATAATGAGAGGGGTAGTGGATAGATGATTTAACATATTGAGAATTTAGATGTTAGTATGGGTAAATTTTAAAAGAATTTTATTTTAAGAGGTGGGAGGGGAAATTGGGGTATAAGATGTAATGCAGATTTATAGCGGTGTAAAGGTTACAACAAATTCGTTTCGACACTGGACTTCAGTGCTTCAAATATGCATTGCTAGTGGCACTCAAAAACCCCTGAGAGATGATGATAGTAAGTCATATTTGGACAATTTGGCATTTAATGGGCCTAGGGAGGGGGCTGGGTTTCTTAGAGTATATATTAATCGTTTAAATGGACAATATCCAGTAAAACTCAAAGAGGTAAATATTTTTGAGCAGTCTAATGAACATTTAAAAATGAGTGTTATTATTTTACAATATGATATAGAGTTTGAGAAGGGTGTGCAAAAATATCAAAACGGGGTATTATAGCCAGTGAGGTCTATGCCATTGAATCGGTTAAACACTGGGTATGGCTTTTTTACAAGCCTGCCAGTGAACCGGATTCAATTTGATATTTTTTTAAATAACAGAAATTACTTGGGTTTTTTGTGGAGGGTCAAAATATAATAAAGAGGGTAACTTGCTACTATTGTCAAATTTATCTTTCTAGATTTCGTAATTAATTAAATTTAAAGTATCATAAAGTTCAATCAATGCAAGCGTCATAGGTATCAATCTGTGGAAATGGCTAGTGGAGACAAGACCACTGTGCTGTTCAAGAATTTTCCGAATTAACTCCTACAGAGTGACAAGGTGACCATAGACTGCAAAGCCAAACTTATAGATATGTATGATCCATCAAATTTAAATAGTGTTAAAGAAAATAAATACATTGTAGTCCCTTATTCAAATGCACAAAGAGACTCGTGTAATACCATGCAATTGATAGAAGTATTTGAGACATTGGATGAGGAGGATTGTATGGGCGCAGCCATGATATCACTTATAAAGACAGCAAAAAAGTCTATTTTACGACTGCCCAATACAGCCTATCCCATAATCCTATCACCAGAGGATGAGTCGGCCATTTAAGATAAAAAAAATGTGTTGGGTTTGTAAGGGGAAATTTGGTAAGGGTAGTGGGGAAGGGATGTCAATCCGCGACCATGATCATTTGAGCAACCCAATGTTGTTGGAAGGGGTAATTTTCGTGGACTGGCCCATAAATCAAGTATGGATTCGAGTCTTGTTCACTATTCCACTCCGTGACTTCCCACTATCATGCCTAAGTTTCAGCCACAGCTTCGTCTACGCATAAGCCGCCGCTAGCTCCGTATTTCTAGACCACCCTTTCGGCTGCGATATATTACGGATACCAGCATGAGATATTTCTGCACAGTACATGTTTATCTGCAGACATATTTCACTTTCACTGCAATAGATGTTTGCATATCTCTGAAAAAGATGGAAGGGAACTTTTATTTTACTCGGGTTGTCACCACAAGTAGCCGCAAAGAGATCATTCGAAACTTCTTTCCAGTCACTGTATACTCTCCATTGGGATTTGCACGGTCCGGACAACTTTGGACATTCCAATGTTATTGACAATGACAAAGGCAAATGGTCAGAGTATGAACCATCAGCTGTAACTTTTACTTCGTAAAAGTTCGTTAACGCATGGTCAAGATTTAAGACCGTGTTTGCAACACTGATAAATGTATTGAAAAGCTTTATCCTTATCAACGACATTTTAACTGATCAGCAAGGGAACCTATAATGATTTGAGTCCTTTCAGATTCAATATTAAGTAGGTCACAGTTGAAGTCCCCTATTAATAGAACTTTCATATTCCCAGAAATTTGAGGCTTCACGAAACGGCTTAGTAGTGTACACGCAGCCTTGAGCTTGCTGTCCAAGAGGCTGGATCTGTAACTAGTAGGAAATATACGTTTATTATCACAGTATCGCGAACTTTAACAGCGAGGAAGTATTTACTTGATGTTAAAAATTCAGCCTGAAGAGACTTTCTCACCAGAGTGGCTAAACCATCGGATGGCTGATCTCTGGATTTCACACGTTCAGCTGGCCGAATAACACACTGAACTGAACTTAAGAACTTGAGCAGGTTAGAATTGTCCTCGGAAAGCAGGTGTTCTTGTATACCAATTACTTCATTTTTTAGGCTAATAGTATCAAGAAAAACTGTTTTCTCAAGTGCTTTCCTCTATATGTATTCCATGACAGAATACTACACATTTTGGGGGCGTGATCCATATTTCAAGTTGTTTATGTTATCAGGACAGGCACAGTGATAACATGTGTGCCTAGTCGAATTGCAATTCAGGCATTTTGTAGGATTTTCACAGTGGTTCTCAGGGGAGCTTGTGTATCCAGTTTCTCCACAGCAGCTACAAGTTTCAGCTTTCTTACAGTCCCCCGCTATGTGCCCCACATGATGGTACCTATATCACCTTTGAGGCAAAAAGCAGAATTCTTATAGACGGCATAGTTTGAAACCAATATTAATCGGGTTAAGCACTTGTTCAGAGCAACTAACTTGCGGAAGAACTGTTGCAACTGACTGTCCATTTTTCTCGTCATTTCGTTCACTTAGGTGGTAATACAGATTGCAAATTCGTCACCAAACGTGGTAACAGACTCCGGTTCGAGAATAGCGAAAGTCGGAAGCTCTTTCCCCTCCTTAGCACAGCACCATATTGCTTTCACAATATCCGTCACGTTATCAAAGTCTTTTTGCATTCGCGTAATCGTTCGTCATATCCAAATTCACTCTCATAGTAAGTCCACAGCAGTTTTTCAGCTTCCGTAATACTGGCATGATCGAAAAACTAATACTTTGTTAACGAACATATCAGTCTAAATATCCATTGTCATGCATCGAGAGACAAAGTTTAAAACTGGATTCAAGACTAGCCCAGTATTAATTGCGTTACTCTGGATCACGTCCAAAATTCATTCGCCAATTTCCTTCCAAGGTCAAACACTGCAGTCAAAGTCAAGCAGCTTCACGAAAATTAATTTAACACACGCAGAAAACACATGGAATTCAAGTTAATAAGGAACAACATGTAAATATTCGTAAAGGGGGTCACACTTAAGGAATCACAAACTCGAGGACCCAAATTATTCAAAAATGTTTGACATATTCATAAAGAGTGAAATAAATAGGATACTTGTTTTGATAGAAATAAATTAATCAAATGAACTTCCTGTTTACGCTGATTCGAAAGAAAGAAAGATTTTTTAAATTTAAAATTACCTACGAAAAATACTGAGACTGAGAAAAGCTGTGCAGCTTAAGAGAAAGAGGGGAAATGTCCCTAGACAAGGGTAAGATTAAGTAAAAATCGTAGTATCATATTCACCATGTTGATGAGTTTTATTACTGAGACTTAGATAATTTCCGAGACCATACTGAGACTTCAAGTTCCTCTTCCCAAAATTAAGAAGTTTCATATTGTTTTTTAATTTTGTAACAGGGGCGTGTTATTTTTTGTTAAATTTTTTCCTTAAGGGTTCAATGCATCATAATATCGAAGCAGTGGTTTTAGAATATCGAAAGATAGATTCTTCGTAACTTAGATTTTTACCATAGATTCTCAAGGTTTCATATCGAGAAAAGAATCGTGTCTTAACTTATTTTCAGGTATATATATTAAGGTTTTCTTTATAAGGTTTTGGAGTTATTATTAATACTCGTTATTATAAATATTAATTGAGTTATTATTAATGCTCATAAGTAATTTGAGTCAGCCTCATTTTCATTTCTATCTGTCACAATTAGATTTACGAATCGTTTATTAATTATTGTGTCCGAAAGTGAAATGGTATTTGAAGGTCTGAAATTAACATTACTAATAGTTTTTACAAGATTTGGGATAATTACTTTTGCCCCAGCTCCTTTAATGTTAAAATACCTGTGTATCCTTGTGTGACCAAAAACTCTCTGCTTATCATAAAATTGTTTCTTTTTTTTGTATCGGCTTTTTCTTATCGAGTCCCAAAATATAATAGTTGCTGTCACAAACAAATATACTTTCCACTTAGAATGCTATCTTCCATAACAAAGCATTTGTCTACTTATGTTTCTTGGCTGTTTACTTGTCAGCTTTCCTAACAAAAAACAAAACTTTTTCTTCTTTACATTATTTTTCTATTTTTTTCTTGCATAGAGAAAAATTTTCAAGCTTTGCAAATAAAACAATAAAGTGTTGAAATACAGCATTTGAAATCCCTTTTTTTACATCTATAAAGAGAGAAAATTTCATGCCTCGTATAATCAAAGTTAAACACATTTCAACATGTGAAGACTTATGTTTTGTAACTAGCTATTTTCCCTAACATATGTGGAACAATATAACATTTCGAAATAACTCCTTTCGATGGTAGGGGAGGGGAGATTAGAGATAGTAGTTAAAAATTAATTAGATTTGAAACCTTAATTAGAAATGAATTAATTAGAAAAATTAATTAGAAATGAATTGGAAAAAAACATCGAAATACACGAAAAAACTTACGACATTAATGTTCCGTGAGGGGGGGGGGGGGGCAAATAGTTTAAAACCCCCTCTTGTCTTACTTTCAAGTTGTACTAAGCAGCCTCTTGTTGTACTAAGCAGAGGACTGCTAGTTAAAAAAAATTGGAGTATATTCTTTTAAGCTGTGAAGCGTTTGCTTTTTTGCTATTAGACATCTTTTCTGTTATTCTGCCATTGTATTGCTCAGGCTATTGTATATTCTTCTGTGCTACTGTACATCTATTGCTAAAATTTGTTTAAAAAAGCCAAATTTGAGATATTTATACATAAGAGATGTATAAGAAACAAACTGATTCAATAGATGTATGTCTTTTTCCCTTTAATGTCACAAAGCACACTATATCTCATAGAAAGGCTAAATTTCTAAGCTTGGTGTTCTTCAGTCACTATGTTTCAGATTTATTTGTATTTCGGTTGCATTTGAGTTGACAAACTTACTGTTCCCAGCAAAAGCCGTAAAAGTAAATTGAGGTATTTGAGTTGACATTTTTGCATAAAAGTAAAAATGAATATAAAAATTCATATCAATATGTGACAAAATCACTGTAAAATATTAATAATTATGTAAAAAACACTTGAGAAAAAACATTTGGCATATTGAACATTTTGAAAAAAAACATTTGAGAAAATCTGGGGTTGTTTGGTGCCATTTACAAACCGAGCAAATTACTCATTAGGATTTTTAGCGAACCTGTTAATAGTTGGTATAAAAATGTATGAGTTACAAGCATTCCATTATTTTTTTTTTCACTTTTCATGTTGTGGCAAATGGGACTTTATTTCATTTGGAAGACAGCACACATTAATTAAACATACATTTTTATCATGTATTGCATCCGTTAACAATTTAGTTATGATTTTCCTACGTTTACCGTTCAATTTGGCTTACTATATAACGCTTTTAGTCAACTATGTTCAAGTTAAAGATGTGGTATTTTAATCAATATTTCACCTACTTCCCGTGGTCAGCTCTAGCTGGTTTTGTATATGTCTATTTCTGACTATAATTTATGAATCAGTTATAACCATTTAAGATCAATCAATAAGTTCATATTTTAATTTAAAACCCTGTTTTGGTAGGCTTTTGGCCACTACTGGGTTAACCCTGATTCCTCGTTGCTATTAATGCGGCTGTTGATTTATAATATGGCAACGCTTTCTAATTAAGTCAAAATTAGATTTTAGTAAAAACATTATGACGCAAACACAGAGTTTCGAAATACCACTTTTTATCACAGGCAGCGCAATAGCGCTGCCTAAGTAAAGAACGATGTTGGCAGAATGTATTACTTTTTCTCCATACCCGGGCATTTCGTATCGAAGGAGTTGTCGTAGAAACTTCGAAAAGTGCTCATTCAATTAGAAATTGGAGTGGCTTCTGCCCTTTTTGATATTCGAAAGTGATGTGATGGCAACTAGCCCCCCCCCCCCAACGCCCATCATTTCCCCAAACACATCCAATCAAAATTTTGAGAATGCCATTTTGTTCAGCGTAGTTGATTTCCAGATAGAAAATTTGTTTTTAAGGAGGACACTCCACCACAACCCACAGGGCAAGGGTTTTAAGTTATGCCCTGAGGGCATATAAGAACGATGTTGGCACAATATATTATTTATTATTTTTTCCTTTAGAGCAGGGCACTTCGTATCGAAATAGCTGTTGTAGAAACTTCAAAAGGGCTCATTCAATGGGAAATTGGAGTGTCTTGTGCCCTTTTTAATGGTCGAAAGCAATTGGAAGGCAACTAACACCCCTTCCACGCCCACCATTTCCCACAAAACATCCAATAAAATCAAATCCAATTTTGAGATAGCCATTTTGTTAAGCGTAGTTGACTTCCACATAGAAGTTATGTTTTTGAAGAGGACACTCCCCCACAGCCTTCAGGGCAAGGGTTGTAAGTTATGCACTGGGGGCATATAAGGTTTTTATAGAAGGCATTGTCGTAGAAACTTCAAAAAAGGCTCATTCGATTGGACATTCAAAGGGTTAGTGCCCTTTTTAATAGTTGAAAGTGATTGGAGGGGAACTAACCCCCCTCTTACGCCCACCTTTTCCCCAAAACCATCGAATTTAAATTTTAAGATATCCATTTTATTCAACGTAGTCTTAAGTTGTGGAAATTAGGTCTTTGAGGATGACAACCCCCCCCCCTAATAGCCCTCAGGGCAAGGGTTGTAAGTTATGCCCTGGGGACATAAAAGGTTTTTATAGAACGTGTTATTGTAGAAACTTCAAAAAGGGCTCATTTGATTGGAAATTGAAATGGCTAGTGCCCTTTTTAATAGTCGAAAGTAATTAGAAGGCAACTAACACCCCTTCCACGCCAACCATTTACCCAAACACATCCAATGAAAATTTTGAGATAGCCATTTTGTTCCACATAGTATAACAGGAAATTATACATTTCAGCAGGACACTCCCCCCACAATATTCAGGGCAAGGGTTATAAGCTATGCCCTTGGGCTATATAAGTTTTTATTGAAATCTTTGTCGTAAAAACTTCAAAAAAGGCTCATTCGATTTGAAATTCAAAGGTCTAGTGCCCTTTTTAATAGTCAAAAGTTATTTGAGGGCAACTAACCCCCTCTCTCACCCCCACCGTTTCCCCAAACACATCCAATCAAAATGTTTAGATAGCAATTTTGTTTCACGCAGTTTAAAGTTCAAAAAATTATACCTTTGAGAAGGAGACTCCCCCACAGTCTTCAGGGCAAGGGTTATAAGTTATGCCCTGGGGGCATATAGGTTTTTATTGAAATCTTTGTCGTAGAAACTTGAAAAGAGATCTTTCGATTGGGAATTCAAAGGGCTACTGCCCGTTTTAATAGTCAAAAGTTATTTGAGGGCAACTAACCCCTTCTCTCACCCCCACCGTTTCCCCAAACACATCCAATCAAAATGTTTAGATAGCCATTTTATTCAACACAGTTAAAAGTTTTGGAAATATGGTCTTTAAGGATGACAATCCCTCCCCCAAAACCCTCAGGGCAAAGGTTATAAGTTATGCCCTGGGGACATGTAAGGTTTTTATAGAAAGCGATGTTGTAAAAACATCAAAAAGGGCTCATTCAATTGGAAATTTAAGGGAATAGTGCCCTTTTAATAAGCAAAAGTGAATGAAGGGCAACTAACCCCCATCTCACGTTCACCATTTCCCCAAACACATTCAATCACAATTTTGAGATATCCATTTTGTTCAACGTAGTCGAAAATTCTGAAAAATAGGTCTTTTAGGATGGTAACCCCTCAGAGCCCTCATTTTAATGGTTTTAAGTTATGTCCTGGGGCATATAAGGTTTATATAAAAAGTTGTTGTAGAAATTTCAAAAAGGGCTCAAATGTTTGGAAATTGAAATTGCCCTTTTTAATAGTCGCAAATGAGTGGAGAGTAATGACTCCCCTTCCACGCCCACCATTTCCCCAAACACATTCAATCAAAGTGTAGAGATATACATTTTGTTCAACGTAGTTGAAAGTCCTGGAAATTATGTATTTAAGGATGACAATCCCCCCATAGCCCCCAGGGCAAAGTTTGTAAGTTATGCCCTGGGGGCATATAAGGTTTTTATAGTTAGAGTTGTCGTAAAACTTCAAAAGAGGCTCATTCAATTGGGAATTGAGAGGGCTAGTTCCATTTTTAATAGTCGAAAGTGATTGGAGAGTAACTAACCAACCTCTCACGTGCAACATTCCCCTAAACGCATCCGAATAAAAATTTTCAGATAGCCCTTGTGTTCAACGTAGTCGAAAGATCTTGAAATTAGGTCTTTGAGAATGATAAACCCCTCAGAGCCCTCAGTGTAATTGTTGTAAGCTATGCCCTCGGGGCATATAAGGTTTATATAGAAAGTTGTTGTAGAAATTTCAAAAAGGAATAATTTGTTTGGAAATTGAAATTGCCCTTTTTAATAGTCGCAAATGAGTGGAGAGTAATTGACCCCCCTCCCAAACCCATCATTTCCCCAAACACATTCAATCAAAGTTTAGAGATAGACATTTTGTTCAACGTAGTTGAAAGTTCTGGAAATTATGTATTTAAGGATGACAAACCCCCCAGATCCCGCAGGACAAAGGTTGTAAGTTATACCCTGGGGGGCATATAAGGTTTTTACAGTTAGAGTTGTCGTAAAACTTCAAAAAGGGCTCGTTCAATTGGAAATTGAGAGGGCTAGTGCCCTTTTAATATTTAAAGTGATTGGAGAAAAACTAACCACTCTCTCACTTGCAACATTCCCCTCAACACATCCAATGAAAATTTTAAGATAGCCATTGTGTTCAACGTAGTCGAAAGCTCTGGAAATTACGTCTTTGAGGTTGACAACCCCCCCCCCCTCAGATCTCAGGGCAAGGGTTGTAAGTTATGCCCTGGGGGCATATAAGGTTTATATTGAAAGCGTTATCGTAGAAACTTCAAAAGGGCTCATTTGATTGGAAATTGAAAGGGCTAGTGCCTTTTTTAATAGTTGAAAGTGACGGGAGAGCAATTAACCATTTCCCCAAACACATCCAATAAAAATTTTGAGATAGCCATTTTGTTTAAGGTAGTTGAAAGTTCTGGAAATTATGTCTTAGAGGATGACAACCCCCCTCACAGCCCTTAGGGTAAGGGTTGCAATTTATGCCCTGGGGGCATATAAGGTGTTTATAGAAAGCGTTGTCGTAGAAACTCAAAAAGGGCTCATTCGATTGGAAATCGAAAGACCTATTTTCCTTTTTAATAGTCGAAAGTGGTTGGAAGGCTTGAAATTTTTATAGTAAGGATCGATGTGGGTATAATTAGTAACTATCTATGGAATTCTACAACGCCCCCGTACCAAACAGGTTTTTCTGGTAGTCCTATTCTACGGGTCATTACACCTTTGCCAAGAGGAACGAGTATAACTTGATTGGTGATTAGGATTTGAATAAAAGGAATAGTTTTCTTTACAATTCATATTAGCAAGAGAATTGAATTCAGAGAGAGAATAGTTTATTTGAGAGGATATTAGTGGAGAAAAAATGAGTGGTGCATTTACATTATTGGAGATTAATGATGGAACCGACAGCAGCAGCAGCAACGATATACGAGTACCCAATGTAGCTGTGGAAATAACCGCTGGTTGTAGACTATGTCTTGAATGGGATAGTATGTATGCTAGATACGTGATATCATTAAGCAAATTTAAGCAGGAGGAGCAGCTATGTTTTGCTGGAAAAGTGAATATTCTCCATATAAATAAACTTCGGTCAGCATTAGATGTCCTATCGAAATATATTGATGAGAACAAAATGCATCAGTGAATATTATTATTGTAATTATGTTCAATAAAATTGTTTCTAAATCAATGGTATTTTTTCTTTCTATAGTAGACTAGCGTATATTTCTTAGAGTAGAAAAAAGAAATTCTGGTTAGTCTGAAGTTGGTTGTGAGAGAGTTAGGACTCTAAAAAATGGATAGATTCGAGAAAGAGCGAATCATGAGGAATCTAGTTCATATGGAAAAACGTTTGGTTCTAGATGACAATTTTCTAGAGCTATCTATTCAAAGGAAGATATTTTCTCGGGGAATGCTTGTCGATATAATGAAAACTGATTCTCCATCATTAGACAATTGTATGAAAATTCTACGTCGTGGTCCAAATGCATTTACACAATTTATTGATATATTGATCACGACACGGCAAAATGATATTGTGGATATGCTTTTAAACATTAGTTTAGAAATTTAGGACTTTTTTTCATAAGAAAGATGGTGCTCAAGGATGATTTACTCCTCTCTCTCTCTCTCTATCTCAGACAATTTTTGTTGTTGCTAGCTCAGTTTCATTGTGGTAGTGAGAGTGTCAACACATGACAAAATGTTCCATACATGTCCACTATGTATCTACTCACTCGGCAGCTGGTCATCATGTGAGAATTGCACAATGATTGATGAGTATGATGAAAAGTGTAGATTATGCAACCCATGTAAATTGCATAGAGGATACGCTGTACAAATTAAAGGTTGTAATTCCTGTCTTGAAGAGGTGTGTGACTCTCATCCTAGAGGCCACCTATGCTCCAATTGTCATTATGATAAATGTAAGCAGTGGGAGAGTACATATCCCGGTATGATTGGAAAGAATCCTAACCGTGATTTTAGTTTATTGCTACGAGATTGGTATCGTCGTGGTTTTAGATTGTTCTGGGAGGAGGAACCAGGTCAACGATTCAACTGTTGGAACAACAAGAGAATATGGTTTCTACGTCATTGTTGTGAAGACAATGGGTGTTATGATTATAAACCCACTGATTTTTATTTGGCTGTGACGGAATGTGATTCGACACTTGAGGACACAGTTTATGAAATTGCTTCAAATACGCAAATTGAAACATGTGAATTCTATAGAATGAATAGTATCATTGACTATACAAAGAGATATGACAAGAGTGAAGTCACGCTCTACTGTAGAAAATGTGACCCTGACATTGCAGTACATCAGGATCAGTACACTGTGAATTCAGATAATCTACCTGCACTAGTTGTTGTCGACAAATACCTAGTAGTGGATGAAATCTAAAGAGTAGAAAAGTCGTTTTATCATGTATATAAATTTTTTTTATTAATAAACAATTTCACATACATCTTTAGAACATTTTATTCTTAGGGCACTAAAATCAATATTAAATACACTTGTAAGTATATTCTCCACTAGAAAGTCATTCAATCGAGGTAAGTCAACGTAGATGTTGAGAAACTGCTTGTAGGTGTAGCCACGACATCTGAACATGAAAAAGAGTAGTGCATGAAAGCCACATGTCTTAGTCGTTAAATCCTGTACTCTTCGTTGATTTTGAATAATGGTTTTCCCACTGCTTTCAATAAAGTTGCTGATGTATGGAGCATAGAATTTATACGATAGGCCAAGAAGATCAAAAAATTCAATATTCTTCGCTGTTTGAAAGATGCATAGCCAATGACCGGTCTTCAAAGTCGATGGACTGCTATTAACAATGATTAGGGTATTGTTAACACTTAGAATTTTTTCAATGAAGTCCGAAGGTATGCAATAGGACTTGTAGTGGGACATGTATGGATCCATACTAAATACATTGATTATTTGGTTTGTGTTCATGGTGCAAGGTCTAGTAGAACACTGCCGTCGGGTGTGATTTCCCAATAGGTTTCAAATTGACTCAATGATATTAGCGTGATACTCTCAGTCAGAGCATTGGCAAATGTACACTCTAAAGGTACATTCCCAGTTCGTACTATACTCATATCCTGTGTGCCTGACAAGTCCAAAACAATAACCCCATGATTTTTTGAAAACATTGAATCGGTTATTCCATTTTCAAATAGTTGAGAGTCATGATCTAGGGATTGCATGGTCAACTCGTACAGAGTTCTATAGGATTTTTTGTCAAATGATAGAGTGTACAGTGGAATACCATTCACTTTGCACACAAGGCTAGATAGATCGAAAAAATTAAAATCGTGGGGGGATTCAGTCCAGGATCCAACGGCACTGCCACTCTTCACAAAGGCCAAAGCCAATTTTGATGGGATTTCTCCATTGATAAATGATGAATCGCTATAGGTACGAGAGCCGGTGGCAATGTGACGTTGATTGGTGATCTTATGGGGAACAAGAAGTTTAATGTTGTTACCATTGGCTCTTAGCTTTTCCACTGCCAATGCAACAGAGCTCATAACTTGTTGTTTTCGGACGTGGAGAATTGCCGATGTGATAATGACATTTGCATCGGGTGCTGCAGGAAGTGTTTTTCTCAAAATGAAATTCGATGGGGCCATCTGTAACTTTATGTCAATCTTGACATTGGGGGGTAGCCATTGGGATATATTGAATATCTCATGATTTAATTTTCCAACTAGATGATACTCTTGGGTCACTGCAGTAGTCAACTCACCGTCAGTATCAACACCTGTTCGATATTCATAGCCCAATGATTGTCCTCTCAACTCCTTGTATGCCTTTGGCGTCATCATCATAAATTGTATGTAGCTTGCATAGTTTGATAAATTATTGCTAGTGCTCACCAAAGTACCATTAATAAATACATTAATTTGTTTGAATAGGTTGTGTAGAATACAGTTTTCATAGGAGAGACCATCGCCGGCATTTGGAGTTGTATTATCTGACTTTTTCTTCACCACAACATTTAAATCAATAAATGTTGATGATAAATCAATGAAATAGTCTTCATTGGAAAATATTTGAAAGTGTATATTCTCCGAGAGGGGCTGTTGGGGGTGAAATTGTTCATAGTAGCCATACTTGACACTGACATCAACATTTTCAGCATTGAATAGATTCAATGAGGAACTAATTGATGGATATGATTCCTTGTGGGGGAGATAAGTCATCTTAAGAGAAGAAATCCTTCTTTGATCTAACAATCTTTTTCTTTTTCTTCTTATTGGCCTTCGTTGTTTTATTCCTCAAAGTCCTTTTTGATGTCCTTTGCTTCCTGCCTGGGTGGAGACTGATGAGTGAATGACGCGAACGCATCCTTTTCAATCCCTACCCATTTTGTCGAGATTTTAATTGCTCACCAACGGCTCTTGCTGAAGATCTAATATTTTCCTTAACACTCTCCTTGAAATTCTTGCCCGACCCCCAGTCCTGTAGTGTGGAGGCAGCAAAATTTGATGCAGCAGGTACAAGATATTTTCTGGCAAGGGGTAGTGCAGAACGAAACAGCCTAGCAAACCAGCTACCAAGACCATAGCCAGACATTGTAGTACGACCCTTGTAGTAGTCCAATCCATTGCCTAATTGACGTGGACTCAAAGCACCAACATAACAATCGATATCGGGACAGACAAATGTAATTCTCCTATTGTTCATTTTAGGTGATTGTGCTGTCATTGACAATGGGTCGAAAATGACATGTAATCACTGCTAAGCCTTTTGTTATTGCTAGAGGATCACCCAATTCACTTCTTAGTGTTAACTGGCAGAGTTCCAAATACGAAGTGTTTACAGGAACATACTGAAGATGCTTTATATTATAGTGATGAACAAGTTCATGAGTTGTTTTTCGTTCAAGAACACGTAGGAGGGGAACATTTGAATTACCGACTCTCGACGTTTCCACAAAGGATGCATAGAGAAATATGCAAGAGTCCGAGGCAAAACCAGGTGGATAATCAGCAAAAATAACTTGATTCATCCCGTAAACGGTGCCAGCATTTTTCCCATTGATCATATTCTGTTTAAAGCCAAGAACATCTCTCAGATTATCATTGAGAATAATTATTTCAGTGTCAACAGGTGAGGTAATGTAAATCCTATCATGTTCCAATGAATAATTAAAATGGAATTTTCCATTCCTACGATATGAGATTTTTCTATTGATTGTACGACACAAATCCCCATATTATCATATTCAATATATTTCAATTTGGCATGTGGATATTCACTAGATTTAAGTGCTTCAACCCATTCATAGTCGACAAAGAGTGTCCAATCGAATGGTATAACTTTTATATCATACACACGATCCTTTCTCAGGATGTCATAGGTATTTTTGAGAATACAGTCGACAAGAGCCACTTCATATGCACCGTCAAATTTGATGGCGGGGAGAGTTTTGTCCAAAAATCACTTGTCGTATTCAAGTCATTGTAGAGAGGATTGGAAACGTTGGACATGAAAGTTACATAGAAATCATTGGGCATTGTCAATATCTTCAACACCGATCCAAGAATCAAAATCAGAGTTGTATCCTAGCCACCGAACAAGTAACTGTTTCTTACCCCTGCGAGTACGTGTCTTTAATATCTTTTCAATTTGGTAGATTTCACTAGCATTTTTAACTTTTTGCAATTCATAGTCATAAAAGCCGCCAAGAATCTCTTCATCTTTGGTATCACGCAGGCGATAAGTTATGGGTTTAGTGTCTAGGATTTTTGCCACTTTAAAAAGTTCGGTGGACCACAAATAATTCCCCTTTTCAAAAACATTAGTTGTTCTATTAATTCGAACAGTATCACCAACATTGAATTTATTTTTCTTCTTGACATTTGATTCATTGGAATATTGTTTAAGAAAGGTGTCAATTGTATCATGATCAGAATGATGAACTTCCGTTGGCGTAGAGTTGGACAATGATCGATGAGGTCGTTGATTATAAATCAACATGATTTTATCTAGATCATGAATAAAAGCCGGTGTATTTTTCAATGTACAATATCTTGAAATTAAAAGTCGAATAGTTCTTATCAATCGTTCGGCCAATGCAGCCTTTATAGGACTATGAGTATGATAGAGCAGTATACTATATTTCTCTAGTACTTTTGCAACATGGGGATTAACAAATTCACTACCGCGATCCGTTTGAATTTTTTTATATGAATCCTGTTCGAGAATACTTTCAATGGCCCGGGCAACTTCAACACCTCTCTTTGATCGCAATGGAATTGCATATGCATAGCGACTAAAAACACTGATTGCAAGTAGGACGTACTTGTACGGTGTATTGTGACGTCTTTGAAGCTCATCTAGAGTCAGGAGATCTGCTTGCATTATATGCAATGGGTAAAAGGCTTTAGTTTTTCGATATTGACTGGCACGAAGTCTATGATTTCTATGCAGAGTGTAACTTGATTCATTTTGTAGATAGTCTTGTACAGTTTTAGTGTGAACACCAGTGACTTTGGAAAGAGTGGTGGGGGAACTTAAACTCCCCGCCTCACCAATATTTTCATAAACACCTTTCAGAACTTCAGCCATTTTGAACGTAAACACGTTGTGTAACGTCCGCTACCCTTTTGTATACTGGCTGTTGGTGGAGGTGACGTTGACTTGATACGTCTTCGCTTTTGTCTAGCTATCAGTGGTGTGCTAGTATTTTCCAAAATTGATTTAAAATTTCTTCTTCTTCTTCTTCTTCATATTTTAATGGTGTCAATGTTGATGATGATGATGATGATGATGCATGTTCATTTAATTTTTTTAGAATTTGTCTATTGCCAATAAGACTTTTGGGGAAGTTTAATGTATTTAGAAAGTTGTATAGATGAGTGTCAAATGATAATAGTCCTTTACGATTTGTAACCATGTCATACATTAAATCAAGTAGATTATAGCTCTTGCCCTGAATTATAATCCCTTCCCCATTGCTCTCAACTTGAATTTGACCACTTTCCAAGAGAAAGGATAGGATTCGTTTACTTTGTTCACGATATGAGTGGGGCATTAGATTTCCAATTTTCAATACAATTGAATCCAATTCCTCCTTCTTTAATTGTGTTCCAGCAGCAGCAGACTCTTGAGAAGATGATTCTTTTTTGGGATCAGCAGCAGCAGCAGTGGGCTTCGATCGATAGGACTTGTGTTTGTCCACTCGGCGAAGTGCATCTTGAAGTAAAAGCAGTTTTTTATCATCCTCAATAGTTTCATTGTCAAGGAATTTACTCAGATTGTTCTCAAAGTGTTCGACGGGTGAGAGAGCTAGTTCTATTAGAGTCAATTTATAGGGTTTTGCCTTTCTCACTAGAGAAAACTTTTTACAAGTCCCGCAATTATTGGCAGTAAAAGTGTGAAGAAGCTACCGCCTGCCTGAAGAAGTCGTTTCCTTTTAAAATTCTTTCCTTTCTTTTTAGAGGCCAATGTACGTACAATGGAACGATGTTGCTTTGCCTGTTGCTTAACTACTTCTGGCAATTGAACATTACCCTCGGTCAAATTTAAACAAAGTTCAGATATTAGATTAATGAAATCATTGTCAATACCATGTTTGAGTATTGCTTTTCTAAGCGTAGGTTTTGAAGTACTTAGAACTGAAAACAAATGTCTATTTTCATGTAGTTTCTTCAGTGTCATAATAGCGACTAATAGGTCTTTTTAGTGTTCACAGGGAGATATACTGTAATTTCATTGTCAAAAATATCTGTGACTACACGCAGATCCTCGGGTGTATTTTGATTAAGATCCAATAGGATATAACCGTGGGGTTTATTAGTTGCCTGATTGTATGCTGAGAGCAGAAATTTAGGGGCACCTGGATAGATTTGTTTATTGAGGGTTATTAGCGAGCTAGAATCACGAACAACTCTGTAGATGATATAGTAGGTGCAATTCAAAGCAAGTGTTCGCATACATTTGCTCTGATGAAAGAGATTGTGTAGAACCAGAGTAACGGAAATCTGTTCATGATGAGAGCGAACAGTGAACAATTGCAGCATTTCCCGGGACCATTGTTCAATAGATTCAGCCAGATCATCAATGATCAGCCAAGAGTTTGGTTCAATAATGTTGAAAACATCAAGTCCCTGTATGAACTGTATCTGCACCGATCCCATGGCAGCAATTGCTTTTATTTTATCGTATGACTCCTGCCAAATACTATAGCAATAGTAGATTTTTTTCGGCTTTTCCACAAACATTTTATCGCAATTTTTAATTATTTTAGTTAAGAGTGTTGTTTTGCCCGACATTGAGGGCCCACACAGAAACGATCTGAATGGTGTTTTAAATTGATACATGTTCCCTTCAACAGTTCACCTGGACAACTAACTGTAGACTATGGCTGTCTAATGACTAAATAATTTCCCTACTACTACTACTACACTGTTCTTCAAGACGAATAAATAATCATATTTTCTTTTATTATATACATAGAAAAAAGTAACAATACATTGAAAAAACCACATTAAACATGAAAAATTACACTTTTTTTAAATTTATTTATAATAAAAAAATACAACATTTACATGGGCACACTTGAATACTTTTTTTTGTTTATTTATAGAGAAAAAAAATACAACATTAAATTAGAGAGCACTGGAAAAAAAAATATCACTTTTTTTTAATGAAACATTTACGAAAAAAAAATCTGCTCTAAGTCAAAAAGATAACTTTGATTGTGACGGTGCGCCCCAGGCTGGCGGCGGCCGCCCCCCCCCCGGGCCGCGAGCCCCCCCCCCCCCAAGGGCCGCGAGCCCCCCCCCCCCCAAAGGTTTTTAGGAAATAATTTACAGGACTTTATTTAAACCGAGACTTTCCCTGTGGGCAAAACATTCGGCCCGGTCTGAAGTTAAATAGTGACCAAGGGGGAGGATAGTCACACCATCTTGACAAACATAGACCTTGTCGGAAATGGTACTCATGGCTATTTTTTCTACATTTACAGTAAAGTTCCTGTAGTTGTGGGAACGAATTGCCAACAATTTGGCTCGTGGAATTGTATTTTCAGTAATACAATTCCTATAAATGGTCATGTCGAAATTCTTGTCCACATAGCGCGTGGGTACTCCTTTGCAACGTTTCTTGATTTCCTCGTCGTGTGTCTGTATAAAGTACACCTTCGGACTTACAAACATACCACGGGAAATCAAGTCGCTTCCTGTTTCAGATTTAAAAAATAAAAGCTGATTGGGCGCCCGACGTTTTACTAGCTCAGGTTAAGACTACTCCAATTGGTGTAGTCCATCCGTGAACTGATAATTTCACCGTGCTCCAAATCATCAACTAGATATTATGTTTTTACTTTTAACAGTAGAGAATCCGTGTCACCGTAGCAGACCTCTACTTGCCCCTTTTCAGGCCACTGTACCCTAGCCACATTGTAGTAGAATTCCAACTCGAGCTTTTTAGAGATCTCCAAGATCGCACTGCCTGCAGCAATATTTTTATTCAAGACAATGCGTCTTTTTTTCCTATTCAAAAGTACCATGTCCGGGCCAATGATTGTAAAGGAAGTGTAATTGGGATCGGCAATAATTCGAGCACATTGTTCGGGATCGGTCACAACGTCACAACGATTCCTATTGCGAACACTCTCACACATTTTACCGAAAGCCGAATTCAAAATGAGTTTATAAATTTCTTTTTCGGCTTTCGTCTGTGCTTCAGAACGTTTGCTGACAAAAGTGTCAACAAATGTTTTCAAATAGGGTTTTTGACTAAACTCGAGTGCTCGGTGAACCTTTGTGACGTTGAAACCGTTGTTGCACATCCATTTTAAAGCTACATGATGTACAACTATGTTTTTTTTTGGCAGAAGGTCAGCAATAAGTTTTTGTTTTGAAGGTGACCAATGCAATCCGTCCACCTCGACTAAACGCCTATTGCGAGGGCTCAAAGAGTCCTTAGTCACAGGTCTATTGATGCACGGGAAAACAAAATCCTTTACTGAATCGTGAAGCTCGACTGGTATCTCTCCATCAATTTCAAAAAACCATCCAACCGGTCCATTCTCCTCAACACTGTTAATGTTGGGGAAATGGGGAGCTTGAGGGTCATTGAGCCATTTATAGTCGCCGCAGGGTAGTGCATAATGGGACATGGCTGAGGGGTAGAGAGAATTCATATCGAGGAAAACTGCATCCGATTTTGTCCCCGTCTTCTCTCCTGTTGGATCAGTTTCCAAGATACGGTCCCCGTGAAAAACAAAATCCCCCCTCATTGACCTCTCGATGAACAGATGCTGATCAATGTCAGTGATTAGCCCAATTTTTTCCCCACTAATTTTCAGGATAAGGTCCATCACTAGATGAGGCGAAGAAAAATAATAACCTAAATCAAGATTAAATTCCTCATAGATTTTATCCGTATTTTTACACATAATGTCTAACAAAGTTAACACGTCACTCGACAAATACAGCTTGCCGTAGTCAAAGCCATTTTTACACCCTCCCTCTGCCCAAACTTTTTTAGCAAAACTGTATTCCTCGGGGGTGCAACTATGATCGTGAAGACTGTCGTAAAACGATTCAATTGGAGGAATAGTTTCCTCGGCAAATCTCGACATGGAACAATAATGGTCATAAGGATATATGCCCTTGACCGTTAAAAAATCATATAAATCATTTGGAAATTGTTGCTTGAGAAGGGGGAAAGCGTTGC
This sequence comes from Artemia sinica, assembly GCA_027921565.1. Taxonomy (NCBI): domain Eukaryota; kingdom Metazoa; phylum Arthropoda; class Branchiopoda; order Anostraca; family Artemiidae; genus Artemia; species Artemia sinica. The sequence goes on along the minus strand of CM051266.1, from coordinate 23,644,505 downwards.
TGCCGTCATCGTTTTTCTGCACCTGAATTAATTCGCTCAATGATTTGGGGAAAAAACTGTAGGAATCTAAAAAGCGAATTTTATTCGTGTACTCAACGCCGGCTTCAACAAATTTCCACATAAATTCCAAAACAAGCAACTTTTCCGATGATTTAGGTATGATTTTGTAGGTAAAGCTGTCTATCACCCATGCATAATCATCTATTGTTCCATTTCTTTGAAGATGTGCCAATGCTGGTAGCACATACTTTAGATCGTAGTTAGAGTTGTGTATAAAAACCGGAAGAAAAAGTTGTTGTTTAATTTTGAAATTACATGAATTGTGTGCCCACCCTCGAAAGTTACTTTTTCTCGTTGAATTGGGGTCAATAAGGTGATTGTGGTCCTGAACCGCGTCTTTTGGGGCAAGGGCACCCCTACATACCCAGCAAATTGTCCCCTTTTCCAACGCCAGTTGCTCTTTATCCGACAATGTCATTGGATAATTGGTATGACGTAATCGTGAAATTGCCTCGTTTGCCGTTTTTATTAAAGAAACCAATAGCTTTTCCATACTACCCTCCTCGTCCATAGTAAAAAAAAACTCTTCCAATTGCATTTTATTGTTGGCGTCGCGACGGGCGTGTGCGTAGGAACATGCAACTAGTTTGTGTTCCTTGACTATATTTGGCCTTGATGGGTCCGATACCTCAACCAGTCTTGTTTCACAATCCAAAGACACTTTATCAGATTGTAGAAGAGAATTTTGAAAATTTTTAAATTGTAAAGTGTCTTTGCCTTCTGCCGGCATTTCTATTCTTTGATTTCCATGAATTTTGCAATGCCCCATATGATCTGAAAACGTTCGCTCAGATCTAAATGAGGAAAGGCACATGGGGCAATAGAAACATTCTCCTTTCTTCGTGCCTTGAGATAGGAGTCGACTTATCGCCGTAACGGGGAAAAAATGACCATAAGAATTTACATCTTTGGGAGGCTCGTAAATAACCCATACAAAATTTTTAACATTTTCCACCATCGGTGTCCTCACTGAATAAAAAACTCCTTTTTTATTCGGTTTTTTCCCCCATCTACAAATTCAGTGTCATACTGGAGAACAACCACCCCCACCCCAAGATTTTCATTTGCTTTCTCGAATATGCTTATTTCTTTCAAGGACACCGGATATTTCCCCTCTAAACAATCAAAATTTACTTTAGGGAAATTTTTTCCACCGTTACGTGCAAGTTTGTCGAGATTTTTCATTGTGTAATCATTTTTTAATGTCTTATGGGCTGCTGCTAAAAATGCATATTTAAAGCATTGCAGTCCCGTGTCAAATCTGAAACCCTGAACTCCTTTGGTAGCCGACAAATCTGGGTGGCATTTTATTCCTTTACCCCTCCCACCCCTTAAAATAATTTTTTTTTTTTAAATCTACTGAGATTCAGATCCATGCGTTCAATGTATAAAATGGTGGACCCACTACCCCTCTCATTAAATGTATCCAAAGTTGAAATTAGTTTATTCACCCAGTTGAAAAATTTGTCTCCAAATTCGTTTAGACCTGGATAAAAAGTCTGGTTGCCTGTTGAAAAATGAAAATAAAAAATATCCCCGGATTTCCCCTTTTGTAAGTAAACTTTTTGATTCACCGATGCTTTAACCCCCCCTTGACCTCCCCATTTCTGAATCTGAATCTCAATTTTTGCTCGAATTTTGTCGATATAGCTATGGAGAACTTTCACGGGGTCATTTAAAATAATGCCAGCGTTTTCCTCGGAGGAGCTAAAATCTATCCTGTATGTTTGCAAATGACTCAGAGCAGATTCTAACAAATAAAATTCACGCAATTCCGGGGACATAGCACTATTTTCATGTCCTGTCCCTGTTTGTTCAGGACTCAATTGACTAATAGTAAAGTTGTCGTTAAAAATGTCCCCGGAAAAATGAGCTGCTGTTGTATTACTACTACTATCTATACCATTAAGTGGAATGGTGGAGGAGGGTGACAGGGAATTGTCAATAACACCACCACTCCCAGTCTGTTCAATCACATTGGAGGGATGTGGCATGAGGTCCCCTAGTACATGTTCCAAGGTGTTTGGGGACAATTGATCGAGCCAGCCTGTATTGTCCTCTGATGGAATTTCGTTATGAGGACCCGGTTCAGATGCACTTGTAGCATCACCTAAATGTTCACGCATAAAACTATCTGCCCAATCCGGGTCCTCAAGCATGTCAATATCGCAGGTTAAGTCCTCCAGGCTAGCCATTTCCCCAAAAACATCATTAAGGAACCCCCTATGCCACTCCAAATTCTCTAGAACTAGTGTAGGTTCATCCCTGAACTCTGCTGGTGGTGACAGAATTGGTTCTGTAAATACACTTGCTTCATCACTCAATGGTGTCGGTGGTGGTGCTATATCTTTAATCTGTAGAAAAAAAAAGTTTTATTTTTTATGTAAAATAACCTTTTTTTTTTTTTTTTTTTTTTTTTTTTTTTTTTTTTTTTTTAGTTAATAAACTTTGTCAATTTCTCATAGTCATTGTCCCACCACCACCACCTGAACAATTAAAAGAAGAAGAAAAAAAGTTACATTGCCATATGTCTTTCATAATGTCAACTGAACATGTTAAAAAATATATATTGTTTTATTTTTAGTCAGGAATATGTAGTCTTATTCTTAGAGGGCAAGTTAGAACAAGAGAATGATAAAAAAAAACTAATGGTTTTATTACAAAAAGTTTTTAGAATAAAAATGCAAAATTTGGGTCCAATTCGAGTGCTTGACCCTCTTCAATATAACTCTCAATGAAATTTGACCATCGTTCGACCGACGCAGTATGCTGTATGAACAGTTGCTCATCAGCTTCAGTTAATGGATACGAATCCCATATGTCGGCGGTTGGTGGTGTTACTTTCTCAATAATCCGTATTTTCCTGTGTCTTTTGCCAACGGATTTGTTTGAAGTTGTGGATGTAGTTGACCTGGGCTAAATAAATGATTGTAAGAGAGAAGAACTTTTTTCTCCATCCATATCAACAATTAAAGTGCAATTAAAATGTTGGATGGTCCTTTTTAGAGCCCCCCCCCTCCCTCCCCCTCCCCCTCCCCCCTGGGAGAACCCTTGGGAACCGGGAGCTTCCTTCGAGGTAGGAGGATCGATGCCCTTTCGAGTTGGGATATCGGACTTCACAGCATTGTTCAAATAGAACAGCCTCAAATTCTTTCTCGAAAGCATCTTTCAATGAAAATATTTGCTTGAATTGAGTTTGCCCAAAATAATGTTTCTTCGCATCATTGTGAAAGACATAATCGGTGATTATTAAAAAAAGACCTTCTTATCGCAAATACACATCCTGTCACATGAAACCCTACTTAAAATTCAAAGCGGATTAAGTAGCGATGGGAATAATTTGATAAACATCGGATATGCGTGACGGCTTAGTACAAAATATACAGTATTTTGAGAATGATTTGTCAACTGTGAAACAGTGAATTGTTTGTTTTTCAAATAGTTAGTTTTTGTTTAAAAGGAATATTGGAATTATTGCATTAGAATGCGTCTTGGTTAGAAGTTACAAGGTAAGGTTTTTTTTTTTTTTTTTTTTTTTTTTTTTTTTTTTTTTTTTTTTTTATATAGAAATGCGTGATAAGCTATTTCAGCGTTATAAGCATTCCTTTATATACCGCTAATTTGGTTAATGAATGAAAATGAAATAGGATTATTATTATAGAAACAAATTTTAAGTTTTACTCATCAAAAGCTATGTGCCTGAGAAAATTTTGTCTTACTTTTGGAAAAAAAAGGAAAAAAAAATATATACACTTACAAGTTCTGGCTGTACATCAGAAGTCCCTGGCATGGCGTGAAGAGGGGTGTTCCCACCATCTTGATCGGATGGGGCTGACTCGAATTTCTTGCTAGGTTGCATAGAGAGTCCTGGCCGGTCCGATGAACTAGCAAATCTGATAACTGTTGCCCTTGCAACTTGCATTGATGCAGTATCGATGTCGCTAGCTTGTATAGCGGAGTTCTCCATCCTTGTGGTCCACTGTCTTTTCGGTTTTTGACCGGACTGCATTGGGACTGACACTGACCGGGCGGCTTCGTCATCTCACGCTTTCTTTGATGGAGGAGGGGTACATTCTTCGCTATTTGCGGTAGCCATAGCTCTCTTTACAGCTGGAGGGGCAGTAAATTCTTCATAATTTGTCTTAAAAAGAAGAGAAAAAATTAGTATCAAAATAATTTATCCTCTTTTTTTTACAGAAAGAAAGTTAGTCTGCACAAAGAACCCCCCTCTAACCACACGGAATCGAGGAACAGAGTCTCTCTCAAACTCCATAAAGCTCTTTTAAAAGATACAAGAATTACTTATTTAACACAAAAATTTCGTTTTTAACGGATACCAAGTAAAGAAAAACTGTGTTAGAATTGATTCATAGCCCTCTTCCCAGTCATATATTTTTATAAAAGCTTCGCGTACATACGAATATCATGGTACTAAACCCCCAAAATTTGAAATAAAAAAAAAATGACAAAATTTAATTAGCTAGCTCAATTCTTACTTATTCAGAATATTAACGGAGGGCATTGAGCCTTCAATTCCATAGTATCAAAACACAAAAAGTTGATAATTATATATTTTTTTTTATATGCAAAGCTTTTAAAACTTATATACCTAAATTACGAAATACTTAAAATCACAGAAAAAGGAAGAAAAAGACTCCTGGACATAGCCTAAACTAAAAAATTATTAAGTATATAAAGGGTTCGCCCTCTAGCCTATATCTCACCCTATACTTAGCTAGCTCAATTCTTACTTATTCAAAATATTAACAGGGGGGCATAGGATCTTCAATTCCATACTATCGAAACACAAAAAAAGTCGACAATTATATGCAAAGCTTTTAAAAGTTATATACCTAAATTACGAAATACTTAAAATCACGGAAAAAAAGGAAGACCAACCTTTGGGATTTGAACGAAATTCGAACTTTAGTGTAAAGAGCAAGATATTCAGGAGGGAGGCAACCTTTCATATCTGCCGAAACTAATATGCTAATATGCAAATTCTATTTTAATTTTTCATATACAATGAACCAAAATCAAAGAGAACATGCCTCTCTTTTTTGAATATTTACTAAAATTGAAATACATGGATCATTTAATATTTAATGATAAAGGAAGCTTTTTAAAAGAGGTAACTACACAGTGTAAGGAAAGAATTTCTTCCTTAACTTAATGACGAGACAATTTCTTTTTATTATAATAATGAGAAAATGTTACTCACCAGAAATTGCTAAGAATTATCCATTTTCTATGTAAATGTTCACAAAAAATGTCAGTAGTGTTAAGTTGAATGAACTATTCAAAACTGTTGAAGAACCTAATTTGAAACCTGAATATATACAAAAAATAATTGCATAACAGTGAAACAAGACATGCTGGTTTTGGTTTATCACTAAAAAAAGACATGTATATACCTTGAACTAGAAATTGCGTAAATCTCTTGGCAAAGATGTGATGACCTGTAGAATAGGACTACCAGAAAAACCTGTTTGGTACGGGGGCGTTGTAGAATTCCATAGATAGTTACTACTGGTATAATGTATGATTTTTTTTGTTGTTGTTGTTGTTTAGACCAGGGCACTTCGTATCGAAGGAGTTGTCGTAGGAACTTCGAAAAGGGCTCATTTGATTTAAAATAGAAAGGGATGATGCCGCCCTTTTTAATAGTCGAAAGTGATTGGAGGGCAACAAATCCCCCTGTCACGGCCACCCTTTAATTTGCCTTTATGTTTAAAAACTAAATGTTGCCTTAAGATTAAATAAAAAAGCACTGTGTTAATGCTAATTCCCAATAAGGCATCTCAGCAGTATCCCAAAAACGAATGAGGGTATTACGTTCAAACTTTCGGGGCTACTCTGCTCTTTAAATTTAACCAGGCCAAAATAGCGTAAGTGTATCCAACCTATCAAAGAAAGTAAGAAGATTTTTTTCGAATTGTATCAAGTTTTCTATTTCAGGTCAACTAGAGGAGGCATGAAACGAAATTAAACACTACTATTTGTGTCCAGATTTTTAAAAGGGTGTATGTTGTTAAAAATTGCTGAAAATTTCTCTCCAGCATACAAATAGCAGACCAAACTATAAAGCCTTAAAAAACGAAAAGATCTAAAGTATTATCTTCTTCTTCCTTTAAAGACTATGTCAATATAAAACGAACAAAAATTAATTAAAAAAACTTTTTCCACAAAATAAGTTTTTCAAAGAAAAGTAAAGAACTCCATTAAACAAAAAATGAGTAAAAATAAAATCAAATAATCTACGAAGCGTGAAACTACCGCAAATCAGCAATGATAAATAAATGAAACCCAAAACGAATAGAAATTATAATAAATAACCCAGTCAAACTCAAAACGAATAGAAATTAACATAAGTTGGGCTAAAAACCCCTATGCCTTCCAAAGGCCATAACATAATTTTCACTTTTCTGAAAAAAACTACAAGTGAATGCGCATTGTCAGTTTAATATACGTAGACTCATATTCAGTAATCAAAATGTTAATATTATTTGAATTATTAAAATTATAAAAGTAAGAACATTTATATTTTTTCAGTATAGTGCAACTCATGTTCTGGCCTTGGGAAGGCATAGGGGTTTTAATCCCAACTTATGTTAATTTCTGCTCGTTTTGAGTTTGACTCGGTTATTTATTGTATTTTCTGTTCGTTTTGGGTTCAATTTATTGATCGATGCTGATTTGTGGTAGTTTCACGCCTGGTAGAATATTTGATTTTATTTTTGCTCATTTTTTTTTATTGAGTTCTTTATTTTTCTTTGAAAAACTTATTTTTTGCAAATTTTTATAATTATTTAAGATAAAGAACACAACCTGGTATGTGTATGCTTAACAGGAAATTGAGAAATCACACCACTTCCTTGTTATGTGCGTCAATTGGCCCGATAAGATATGGTTGATGAAATGTATAAAAGATACATTTTGTTGGAACGGAGAGTGAAGTACTAGTTTTATGTCGGATTGACCTCTGGTCCGTTGAATTTAGAAATACCTTGGAATATTGTTGGATTGTTGTATGTGTTCAAGTATCTTATTGTATTGTACTTTATTGTAGATTTCTTATGCTTATTGATTCCCTGGGACAACTAGTCCCAGAGGCCTAACTATAACCCAACCCTATATCGTTGTGTGTTAGTTAAATAAAAGTATTGTGTTATAGCCAACCTCTCTACAATCTTATTTTAGTTTTGTGAAATACTCCCAGCCTGTACGCCGCATTAGTCAGTTCATAGCCTAAGGCACGCTACCGATGTTTAATTACCTTAGGGCCATAGTTTTCTCCCCTATAAAGGGAGTAATAAAGGTATCAACTACAACTACACCCTTTTACCATAAAACACTTTACTACAGCTGGTGGCAATGGGGAAAACTGGGCCAAGAAGACTAAATAAGGTTGCAAAAAAAAAACAAAAGAAAAAACATATTATCAGAAGGGGAAAGCAAATGGACTTCGCTTTTTGCGACGCTCCAACTAGCCAAACTTCGAGCAGCTTTGCTCGAACTTTGGCTATTATAAATACATTTGTGTCCCGCTCAAAGATTTAGGTACAATAGAAAAAATGGAAAAAAGCTCAATCCAGAATTGTAAAATGGAAAGAAATATACAGTATATAGTATTTAGCAAGTTGAAGTAAGTGCATAATTAGTAGTTTTCTTAGTGTTAGTAATATGTGCAATGTATTAGTACCGTATATCACTAAATCATAAAGTATTTGTACCGCGAATTAAAAGAATAAAATAAAACATAATACATAAAGAAAAACCCAACTGGACCGTAGAAACGTTGGTAGAAACAGAATAATTGTAGCTATAATAGTAGCAAATAGGGTCCTAATTCAGCCTTACTGTAGGTACAGGCTATAGACCTATTGTTCAAGGATAACACTGCTACAATTTAGCAAAGGAAACACATACATTGTGGTCTGAACAATTATAGGTTAGAAGTTGCCATTTCCGAGTGTTTTAGGAGTAAAGGCGCTTCGAAAATATGGCATTTTACGACGTAATAAGCAATAGAATTACCTTTTTTAAAGCTAACCCGAATACTAGGTTAGTTTTGAAGTTTCACAAGCAAAGGGAAGGAAAAGATATGTAAATTTGTAATTAAAGCACTTGAGAAAAGGGATGAAAAAAATGGAAAGTAACCTTATAAGTAAGAAAACAAATGCGGAAACTTAGTAGAAGTAGCTGAAAGAAGCGAAAAAGAGTGAAAAAAGAATTGTTACCCAGCTGTGATGGGAAATCCACATAAGGCAAGAAATTGCGTGCGAGAAACCGATAATCACAGAAAATAGACTCATGGGGATAGGTCTTAAAAAGGCCTCTTTTCCCTACATAGAGGACCCTCATTTGATTAATGGCGTTAGAAAATTTCAAATTCTAAATTAGCTACGCGACATAAGTCAGAAGAAAGTTCAAATTTGAATTTTAAACCATGGCTGCTGTCGAGCCATGTAGATGTAAAACAAGCCAGTGTTTGAAAATTGATATGCTTGTTTACGTGGAATGTAAGCCCATATTAGGAAAAACAGAGAAGGAAATGCATACTTTTAGGATAGCTAATATTGAGAATTCTGGTCTGCTCTTACGGTTTCTCAATGACGAACCATCCTCAAGTCTAGTCTAATTATAATTCAGTACAGTTTAGTCGAACAGACAAAATAGGAAGATATAAGTGGAAAAAAAAGCTGTGATCAAACTTATGAAAAAGGATGAAAAGTCATAATATCCTTAAAGAAATAAAAATATCAAAAAATTAATGCTTTAATCCACAGACAGAAGTTGAAACAAAACGGAGAATTTCACTAACAGATCAAGACAGCTGCGAACAGGGCAGAGATTAAATTATACTCTTCCCCAAATTCTCGCAGCCATCCTCACAAGTCGGGAACTTAGTGTGAAAAAAACTCACTTATTTAAGCACAAAATTATAAACTGTTACATTGCCACGGAAACAAACAATTCAAAATGAGCAGAAGGCTTCTTATTTTGTTCCTATTCGTCGTTATCAGAAGAGTATTTCCGCTTTAAGAGATTAGTTCTTCGTGAAATCTGCCAAAAAATTTAGATTTTTATAGACGTAATAATTAAGATCGAAATTAGATTTATAAATATTATAGCTTGAAAAAAAATTACAACCAGATAATCGCCAGAATTGCATTTCAATAGGACTAATTACTGTTAATAAAATTTTAATAGGCTGGAAACACCTTAAATAAGAAAACAAGCCGCTAATTTAATACAGTATTTTACGTTAAAGGGTGCACGTTAATGGCCGTATATGTGCAAACTGTTCGTGACATGTATTGTATTTCTTATGTGTAAAAATATGTAGCTTTCATTTGATTATTCCAATGCTGATGAATTGAAGTAAATCTGGTCAAGATTAAGGCAATTACGTCGCTAAAAACTTGAAAAAAATGCTCTAATAATCAAACGTAAAATACGGTGCTTTTAGAACACTAAATAAACACTTTTGGATGTAAAACCAAAAAAAAAATACATGTTGTGATACTAGACAACTCCCCACCTCTTAAAACATGGAGGAATGTTAGGAACATAAAGGAAAAAAAAAGGAACATTTTTGATTGAAGAATCTAATGAATAAAACAGGAAACATATAAATATAGGATTAGAAAAGACCTATAGTACTGAAAAAGCTGAAAAAGACTTGAAATAGAAACCTTAGGCTTCATTGAAGCAAATAATCAAAGAAAGGAAAAAGGTTCAAGTTGAAAATACAGCCAGACGGAAGTGAAGTAAAAGAAATTGGGTGAAGTCGGCTAGACTTAAAGATGCGTGCATATTAAGCTGACCAAATAAGACTAAAACGAGACTTTTGTGCTAAATTTTTACAAGTAAGTAGAATATTTTGCTAGGTTACACCTAGTAGCCAGAGGTGTAATCCTGTCCGTGATTAAATAAAAATACTGAAATTATGCTTCAGGTGAGATGGAAAATTTTGCTCTTTCATGTGAGAGTCGTTTTTTTTTGGAAAAATGACTAGCATGGCATAAACCATTATAAAAGGCACATTATTAGCCTAAAGGGCCTAAGTTGAAGTTGAAACTTAAGGCAAGACCGCTAAAAGTTGGGAAGTTAAAATAAAATTGTCTTGTTCGCTTATATGTCTTAAAATAAATTACCATATGCCATGAAGGCAATGTATATTCGCTGCAAAAGGGCCACTTTGTCTGATAAGAGAATAGTCCAAGAGAAAACTGCCACAAATAAAAGGTGTGGCTATAACTAATTAATTGCTGCGCGCAGGCTCATAACATCCCTTTCAGCATTAACAGTCAGTAGAAGGGGGGGTTCTACTCCCACGAGAACACCATATATGGGCATAGCCTCCCTAGGGGAAACGGATTTCTGAGAAATTGATTGCGTAATCGATTTCAAATTTGGAACACCTGTGCTGTCAGTCATTAATCAAATTGTTTCCAGGCAAAGTTTAATAATGTCTGACAGGTACTGTCAACATTTCTCCAGAAATAGATCCAAGTCATTAATGTCTTTGCCTCGGAAACAACTCTTTTGGTCGAACTCCAAAAGATATTAATAACCAAACGCCATAGAAACAGTTCTCCAAGAAACACCTTAGCGATGAATTGTTTTAGCGCGGGAATCAGGTTTCTTATTAATTTGAAATGCGTTAGCGCAGAGATGCCAAAAACAAAAGGAACACGCTGAAATTACGTTTAGGGATTATTTGAGCGAAACCGTTTTAGAGAGGTTATGGAATTATTTCGGCGAAACAGTTAGAGACATTTTAAAAGAAGATTTTAGAAATGGTTTTAGAAGAGAATTTGAGGGTAAAACTCTGTGGTCGTTATACTACACAAGTTCCATTGAACAGTGTTGTGAGGTCCCATACCCCAACCCCAAAGGGCCCCGATCCCCCTACCCCGATCCAAAGGGTTCCAAGCCCCATACCCCAATCCAGAAGGAACCCCCGGTCCCCAAAGGTTCCCAGGGCTCCCACCCGGCCCCCCAGACCCTCAAAGGCCCTCCGCGGGCCCCCCAAAGGCACATCGAGCTCCCAAAAGACCACCGGGGTCCCAAAGGCCTTCACCCGGTCTCCATAGGTCCCCCAGGCTCCCAACTGGCCCCCCAGGACCCCCAAAGGCCCTCCACCGGTACAACTCAACTTTATGCGGGGAATTTTCCATGATCCAACAGCACTAGTACTTTTTACAAAAGTCAATGCCAATTTTGAAAGAATTTCACCATTGATAAATGATGAATCAATATAGGTACGCGGACCCATAGCAATATGGCGTTGAACCGTGATCGTATGGGGAACAAGACGTTTGATATTATTTCCGGCGGCTTTTAATTTTTCAATTGCAAAAGCAACAGAACTCATAACTTGCTGTTTTCGAACATGGAGTATTGCCGACATGAGAGATACTGTTACATCAGGTGCAGCACCCAGTACTTTTTGCAAAATAATATTCGACGGTGCAAGTAGTAGCTTCAGTGTTCATTAAGAGATCATGGTGAAAAGAACTGTTTTGGATTCAAACCTATTGCAAAGGATTATATCAATGCAGACGAAAAAATAGCTTTCTCCTGGATTATAAACAAACCTGTGTGGCAAGTTTATCTTTAATGAACTTACTTTACTATTATTCAGCGCTCGTCGCCTGACCATCACGTGTACTTCGCGTGGGTTGGTTTAAATTATGTTTGAAGTGAATTTATAACGAGATGAGCGTTTCCGAGCTTTTGTATTCACCGCTGTTGAACTTTGTTTTTGAAAATTTAAGTGGTGTTGATGAAGCCGTTATTTTACGGAAAGGAGTGGACTTTTTTAAAGATTTGGAAACTGTTAAGTCAGAGAAAGCAAAGCTATGGAGTTTTGTGAATGAAAATGATCCCCCTGTCAGAAGGGGCACTAATGCACTTCTCAGTCACCTGCAAGATATTATAGACTTTATGAAGAAATGTGATGCCGATGGAAAACAGCTCCCTTGTTTTGTCATCAAAAGGCCAACAGAAGTCCCTGTTATCTCTGCTTCAGCGTTTACGCACGTCACGGCCAAGCTTACGAGCCTTGAGCAAGCGATTTCGATAGTTTCTGCCAAGATTGATTCGTACAATCTGAACTTTCCTCAAATACCTGTGATTAGCCAACCTGCTGCGTGTGATACGCACACTAAAATTTTGATCTCCGATCCCCCACCTGAGCATGGTGACCCGCTAAAGCGAAAATCAGTAATAAACTCAATTTCTGGACATCAGCTGGTGTCCAGAGTGCAAGCAACTAAAAGCAGTGGATGGTGAATATTGAGAAATCTGCAGCTGAAGATTTTTGCAAATCAGCAAAGTAAGCTCTACCTGGTTCTAGTGTGAAAGTTTTATCTAAAAAACACACTGGTGTTATTCGAGAAGTCCCGTCTGATTTTGACCTTGAAATGCTACGGAACCAGTTTGGTATAATCGGGTCTAGTCGGTTTTGAACAAGCAAATCGGTTAAGCTGGAATTTGCAGACGCGATTACTAAAGGATCATTTCTGCGAAACGGTGTGAAGATTGGGTATGAAAACTAGCGTGTTTATGAGTTCAAGCAATTTCCAAAGTGTTGCTTCAAGTGTCATTCCCCTGGACACTTGGAAAGTGCATGTACTAGTAGCGCTCCAAAGTGCGCTCGTTGTGCTGGACCTCATTTATCTACGAACAGTGACCGTTGTACGGAATCTCCGAAATGTGCCAATTGTGGAGGATCTCATCCTTCTTACAGCCTACGATGCCCTGTGATTAAAAAGATCACTGATAAGGTCTATTCTCAGAAATGAATCCGGACATAAGTATAGTCTCATTTAATATTAATGGAACGAGAGGCAAGGACTTTTTTATTGATGATCTGTATGTTAATTACCACGTTGTTTGTCTCCAAGAACATTTACTGACTGCCTTTAGCGAAAATTTTCTGAGACGAAGCAGTGATCACGTTGTTTTTGTGCGTCCAGCTAAAATTACGCGTGGCCGCCTTTCTGGCGGCTTAGCATGTGTTTTTAAGAAAAATATTTCTGGTGCGAGTCCCGTGATTTTCCAATCAGATGACACTTTTCTTGCGGTGCGTCTTGGTAATGTTGTATTAATTAATGTGTATCTGCCATATAATGATCGTTCCATTCGTTGACTTCAGAATTTCTCTTGTGCTTGTAATGGTCTTAAAACTTTAATTCAAAAGATATCGGATAACGGGTTGCATTTTGTTATTGCTGGTGATTTTAATACTGATCAGGTTTCTGATAATGTAAGGAATGGTCAGCTTTTTGATTCTCTCCCGGCTTATAAAATTGTTCGAAAGTCCCATGATTATACGTATATTCACCATACAGGTAGTAAATCAGACATTGATCACGTTATTTGTTCTGCAGCTCTTGTCTGCTCGCCAGTTACGGTTCATTTTGACGAGAATGATCTTGATCACCTTCCGCTGTCTTTTTGTTTATCAAAGTCTGTTGTTTGTTCTGGGAGTATGTCTAAGAGTCGTGGTGTACGTTCTAAATGGTTTTATAAGCCTGATTGGAATAATGCGAATTTTTCTGTTTATCTTATAACTTTGGCTTCACTTCTAAGTACGATTTATGTTCCTTATCAGCTTTTGCAGTGTAGTCAGAATTTTATTTATGCTAAATATGAAATAGACCGATATTATCATTCTATCCTCTCTGCTATGAAAGAAGCTGAAAAAATTTCTGTCCCAGTAAAGCGAATCCGAAAGAATACTCAAAAGACTCTTAGGTCACTTGACCCTAACCTTAAGGCCTGTAAAAATAAAACTAAATTTTGGCTAAAAATTTGGACAGATTGTGGTCGGCCTAGGTCCGGTAATGTTTTTCTTATTAAACAGAAAACTAAATTAGAATTTAAGAAGTGTCTAAAAAGTGTCCGATACCGAGGGCTTGATTTTCCATCTTCACCTAAAGATTGGAGGAATGTAATTAATTCAAGTAAAACAGATGATTCTGATGTAAGTAGTATTGATATTCCACCAAGTTCTTGGCATGCATATTATTCGAAGATTTTCTCCGTTTTGAATTATTCTGTTCATAAACAGTTTGGTGAAGCGTTTGTTAAAATTGTCCCTAGATTTCTAAGTCAGCGCTTTGTTTTGCCTATATTGCGTTGTGAAGTTTTGAATGCTTTGAATCATCTTAAGTCGAAATCTATTGATGCTGATGGTATCTCTAAAATGCATCTAACTCCCCAATGTGCTGAACTTGTGTCACATCTTGCACTTTTGTTTCAAATGTGCTTGGCCTCTTCTGTCGTCCCGGAAAGTTTTTTGTGTGGCAGCGTGACTTCAATTTTAAAAAGAGGTAAACCGCCAACAGATTGCTCTTCTTACCGTCCAGTTTCTGTTTCTTGCAATATTAGCAAGGTCTTCGAGTATATTCTTTTACCTAATTTAACTCGAAATATTTCTTTCTTTGGTGAAAATCAACTTGGTTTCAGACCTGGTGTGGGGTGCCAACATGCTCATCGTGTCCTTTCTTCTATTCTACTTTCTAATTCTTCTAAGGGTAAAGGCGTATATCTCTGTACACTTGATCTTTCAAAGGCTTTTGATTCTGTTGTTCATAACCAGCTTTTCTTTTCTTTGGCTTTTTCTGGTGTTAATTTTTCGGTTATTTACCTTCTACGGTTTTGGTATTCTAATTCTTACCTCCGCCTGAAATCTTCTCCAGAAACAACTATTAAAGTGCTTCGTGGTGTTAGGCAGGGAGGTGTTTTATCACCAACCCTGTTCAAAATTTGTATTTCTACTGTTCTGGAAAAGATCTCAGGCACTTATTTTTCTGGTTCTACTGATGTTTCTTACATTGCCTATGCTGATGACATTCTGTTGATTAGTCGTACTAAGTCTGCTCTTTCTGCAATGGTTTCCTTAGTTTCTCAGTCTTTCCTAAATATTGGTCTATCCCTGAATCTTGACAAGTGTGAATTCTTATCTTATAATCTGTCTTTGTCTACTCCTCTAGTATGTAATGAATTTTCTGTACTTTCTGTCTCTTCCTTTCGGTGGCTTGGTATTAATGTTTCTAATTCTCTAGCTCTCTTTCGTAAACAGATTGTTGCTGATTCAGTAAGAAAAATTCAGTTCAGTTATTCAAAAATTGTAGCAAACCGTGGAAAATATAACAGAAGAGCTCTTGTGCGCTTATTCTCGACTTTTTCTGATCATTCTGTGCTTTGTTTTTCGGGTGTTCATTCTGTTCTTAAGCTAAAGGATTTAAAAAAGATTAAAGTTACTTATTTCAAATTTTGCAAATTTCTTCTTTCTCTGCCGCATTGGACTAGAAATCGGTATCTAGTTAATAATTTTTATGTTACGGATGTAACTCAAAAGCTCGGTGTCCTACACAAAAAGCTTTCTGCAGATGCATTTTGTAAATTTGGCCCTGACCACGGTCTTTTACAGTTCTTTTCGTAGTTTAATTTAATTGCTAGTGTTTGTTGAGTTTTTTTTCTTTTTTATTATTATGTACTCCACTTGTACTACTTTTTGTTAGTTGTGGGTAATAAATGATTGATTGATTGATTGATATTAAATATATCATGATTTAGTTCCCAACTAAATGCAAATCTTTAGTCGTCAAATCTTTAAGAATATTGGTAGTGCCCGTATATGTTTTATATTCATAACCCAATCCTTCCCAGAGTCCCAATTATGTAGTGTAGAGGATGTTAAATCAGCAGCATCCGGTGCAATATATATTTTATCCAAGGGTAGTGCAGAGTGAAACAGCTTAGCAAACCTATTGCCGAAACCGTAACCGGGCACTGACGAACAACCCCTGTAATAGTGAATTACAGAACCCAACTGTCGTGGTCCAAGAGTAACAACATAGCAATCAATATCAGGACTAGCAAACTGAGTTCTATTAGCCATTTCACTGAATGGGTCGAAATGACATGTTATTACAGCCAAACCTTTTGTTATTACCAGAGGATCACCCAATTCACTTCTTAATGTTAACTGACAGAGCTCCAAATACGAAGTGTTGACTGGAATGTATTGAAGGTGCTTTATATTGAAGTGCTGAATGTGGTCATTAGAGTGTTTTCTTTAATAACACGTAGGAGAGGGACATTGGTATTACCGACTCTTAATCTCTCGACAAAGGATGCGTAAAGAAATATACAACTGCCCGAGGAGAAGGCGGGTGGGTACTCTACGAAAATGACACGATTCACGCCACTAGTGCTTCCAGAAATTTTATTAGAAATGATTAGTTGAATTGAAAGGCACAGTTTTTACGATATGATATTTTTTGTTAATAGCAGAACATAAATCATTCATACTCCCAAACTCCTTTTATTATAATGTGACAAAGGGATATTCATATGAACTGATCCTTTTAATTACACGTTGATTGTTAACGACCGGCCAATCCTGTGGTCTAGTTTTTATATCATAAGTACGATCCTTTCTTAGGATATCATATTAATTTTTGAGAATACAATCTACAAGAGCAACTTCATACTTTCCATTGAATTTAATGGCAGAGGAGAGTCTTGTCAAAAATCGATCGTTTTATTCAAATCGTCATAAAGAGGATTAGAAACATTGGACATTAATGTCACATAAAAACCTTTAGACATTATGAACATCTTCAGCGGGCATCCACGAATCAAAATCAGAGTTGTATCCTAGCCAGCGAACAAGCAACTGTCACATACCCTTGCGAGTAGGTGTCTTTAATACTTTTTCAATTTGAAAGATTCCACTATTTCCAACGTTTTGCAATTCATAGTCATAAAAACCGCCAAGAATCTCTTCATCTTTCATATCACGAAACCGATACGTTATAGGTTTAGTGATCAAGACTTTTGACAGATTAAAAAGTTCAGTGCTCAACATGTAATTTTTCTTTTTCAAAAATATTTCTTGTTCGATTGATTCGAACAGTATAACCAACATTAAATTTTTTCTTCCCCGTCTTTTAATCAGAATATTGTTTAAGGAAAAGTGTGTTGTCATTACGATGAACTTCAAGAGGGCTAGCATTGGACAAGGATCGATGAAGACGTTGTTTATAAATCAACATAATTTTATCTAAATCTTGAATAAATGAAGCAGTTTTATTCAATGTACAATATCTTGAAACTAAAAGGCGAATTGTCGTGTATCAGACGTTCAGCCAATTCCGCCTTTAGAGGGCTATGACTATGATAGAGTATTGTCTTATATTTAAATAAAATTCTTTTTACATGCGGATTAACAAATCCACTTCCACGGTCCGTTTGAATTTTTTATATAAATCTCTTTAATGATAGATTCAAGGGCTTTAGCCACATCATTGCCTCTCTTTGACTGCAATGGAACTGCATTTGCATAGAAACTAAAACACTTATTGCAAATAAAATATACTTGTAGGGTCTATTAAGATGTCTTTTGGTCACGTCCAGAGTCAAAAAATCTGCTTGTAACATATGCAGAGGGTAAAAGGCTTTAGTTTTTCGATAGTGATTACTAAAAACCTATAATTTCGATGATGAGCGTAACTGGGTTCTTTTTGTAAATACTCCTTTGTTAGCTACTTTTAGTCCCATTAACCTTAGAAAGTGTACTGAGAGAACTCAGAATTCCTGGTTCACCAATATTGTCATTAACACCTTTCAAAACTTGATCCATTTTGAACGTGATCGTCCGTTACCCTTTTGTGTACTAAATGATGTTGAAAGAACTGTTTGTTTAATACACTTACCGGGCCCACTCGGCGTTCTATTCAATGAAATATCATGACTATCGAAGGATTTGAGTCTTTTACGATTTGTAATCAAATCTGATAACAAATCAATTAAATTGCAACTCTTGCCCTGGATTAAAACTTTATTCTTTGTCTCATCAATTTGTTCATTTTCAGTGAGATACGTCAAGAACCTTTTAATTTGCTCACGATAGGATATAGGCAACAAGTCTACAACACTTGTTGTAAAATCTTCTTCTTCTTTTTTTGGCTTTTTCAAAGTTTCAAAACTTTCAGTATTTTCAGTAGGTTGACCAATGACATTTACTTTGAGCGGTTTTTTCCGATAAGGTTTATGTTTGTTGACACGTCAAAGGGTATTTTAAAGTAAAATTAATTTTTCATCATCGGCAATTGTTTCACTGTTAATTTATTTACCAATATTATCTTCAAAGTACTCTTTGGGTGAAAGAGCAAGTTCAATTAATGTCAATTTACAAGATTTAGACCTTTCTAGAGAACATTATTTACAAGTCCGGTGATTATCGATAGTAACAATGAAAATAAATTACCACCTGCTTTAACAAGACGTTTTCTTTTACAATTTGATTTCTTTTTGCAAGCTAGGGCACGTACAAATGACCGATGCTGCTTTGTCTGTTTTCTAACACCATTTGACTGTTTAAAATTACCTTCCATTAAACTTAAACAAAGTACCGACAAGAAATTAATAAATTCCTTGTCAATGCCATGTTTCTGTATCACTTTCCTAAGCCGCTGTTTTGAATTGGCTAAAACTTAAAATAAATGTTGATGTTCATCGCCATGATAGTGACTAATAACCTTTTACTATTAACAGGTAGATATAAAGTAATTGCATTATCAAAAATATCAGTGACTACACGCAACTCTTCGGGCGTGTTTTGATTCAGGTCCAATGAAATGTAGCCATAAGGTTTATTAGTTACTTGACTGCACGCCGAAATTAGAAAGTTCGGTTTGCCAGGGTAGATTTGTTTGTTTAGAGTTATAAGAGAACTTGAATCGCGAATACTCTATAGATAATATAATAAGTAAAATTCAAAGCAAGTTATCTCATACATTTACTCTAATACAAAGATTATGGAGCACAACAGTTACAGAAATTTTTCATGATGTGACCAGACTGTAAATAATTGTACCATTTCCTGCGAACATTCTTCAGTAGATTCAGCAATATGGTTGAAATGGCATTTTTCTTAACCCAAACTGTATAGTTTTTATATTTTAAAGAGTGAATGGCCATGACACTCACTCTTGGAACTAAATGATTTTCTATACAGTTCCTATAAACCCTCATGGTAAAAGTTTCCTCCAAATAGTGTGACAGCATCCCCTTACAGACTTTTCTGGTAATCTCATGGTGATTACCAGAAAAGTCTGTAACAGACTTTTTTTCACATCGTACACCTTCAGACCAGAAATGACACCATGGGATACCAAGTCACTCTCCGTCTCAGATTTTAATTTCAGCAACTGATTTGGGGCTTTGCATTTCACCGGCTCCGGATAGGTGGACTCATCCCAGTTGGTGTAATCCATCCGGGAGCTAATGTACCCTCCATTTTCCAAATCACGTAACAGACTATGTGTTTTAACTTTCTATAGGAGTGAATCGGTGTCTCCATAGTACACCTGAACTTGTCCCATCCCCGGATATTGGCGCTTACACACATTATAATAAATCTCCAACATGAGTTTTTTCGAAATTTCCAAAATGGCACTGCCAGCGGCAATGTTTTTATTTAAAACTGAGTTGTTTTTTTCTTTCTTTGTAAAAGGACTATATTGGAGTCTATGATCGTCAACGATGTGAAGTTTGGATCTGCAATGATTCGGGTACATAATTTTGGGTCGGTTACAACGCCACCACGGCTCCTATTGCGCACACTCTTGTACATCTAAACCAAAGGCCGAATTTAGAATAAGTTTAAATTGCTCTTTTTCGACGTTTGTTTTTGCTTGAGGCCTTTTCTTGACAGAAGTGTCAACAAACGTCTTCATATAAAGCTTTTGATTCAACTGGAGGGCTCTATGAATCTTTGTGGCATTAAAACCGTTGGCCAGCAACCAACGCAAAAGAATGTGGTGCAAAACAATATTCCGTTTTGGCTCAAGGTCGGCAATAAGCTTTTGTTATGAAGGTGTCCAATGTATACCAATATTTTCTACTAATGATAAATTGTAGGTACTTAAAGAGTCCCTGGGCACCGGTCTATTTATATACGGGAAAACAAAGTCCTTAACCGAGTCTTGAAGTTTCAGAGATATTTCACCGTCAATTTCGAAAAGCCATCCTTGTGTTTCATACTCCTAAACTGTGTCAATGTTTGGGAAATCTGGAGCAGAAGGATTGTCAAGCCATTGGTAATTCCAACACGGAAAATAAAAGTGAGACATTGCCGACGGATAAAGGGAATTCATATCCAAGAAAACGGCGCTCGACTTTTCACCGGTGTGTTGTCAAGTCGAGTCGGTTTCAAGGATACGATCCCCATTGAAAACGTACCCTCCCCGCATTGATCCCTCTTCAAACAGGTGCTGATCCACTTCGGTGATCAGAACTATTTCAGCCTCACTAATTTTAAGAATTAAATACATCACCAGATGAGGATTGGAAAAATAATACCCCTAATCTAACCCAAATTCTTCAAAAATGTTCTCCGTGTTTTTTTAGACAATATCCAACAACGTCAATACACCAGTTGCCAGGTATATTTTACAATAATTCCGACCAATTTTTACACTCTCTCTTTGTCCAAACCCTCTTGGCAAATTTGATAATCGGCAGTGGTGCATTGACGGTCGCAAAGTGAATCATAAAACTGCGATGGGCAGGAATTTGTCCTCGCTTAGCTTAGAGGCGGAACTATAGTACTCTTACGGGTATATACCCTTACACGTTAATAATTCATGCAGTTCCTCATCTAGAAAGTAATGTTTGAGGAAGGAGAAATAGTTTAAATCGTCAATTTTTTGTACTTGAATGAGTTGACTTAGAGATTTAGGGAAAAACTATATGAATCTAGGAAACGGCTTTATTCAAGCACACTTTAACATTATCAATTGCTCGCCATTCAAATTCTAAGACTAGCAACTTGTCAGATGATTTCGATATGATGTTAAATGAAAAAGCACCATCTACCCATGTGCCATCTACAACTTCACCTCTCTGCAATCGTGCCAACGCCGGTAATATGAATTTCAAATCGTAGTTGGGATTGTGCCAACCGGAAAAAAGTGTTGTTGTCTAAAATTTACATTACACGATTTGTGCGCGACCCTCTGAAAGCTACTTCCCCTTGATGAAATTTCTTGTCATAAATGATCATGGTCCCAGGATTTCGCATCTCCCCATTTATTTTTTTTACAGACCCAGCAAATTTCTCTAATTTCAATAGCCACCTCGTCGTCTGGTGATATATTCATTGGACAATGTGCATAGCGCAGCTGTGAAATGTCCTTATTTGCTGTTTAAATAAGTGCAACCATAGTTCTGCCAACACAATCTTCCCCTCCCAACGCCTCAACAAAATCTACCAAGTGCATGGTATTACAAGAATCTCTTCGCGCAAGGGCAAAAGCGATTGCAATGGGTTCATGTTGTTTAACACGATTCAAAATTGACGATCAGACACATCCGTGAGTGCAGCTTCAATGTCCAACGTCACCTTGTTGCTCTGCAGTAGCGTGTTCTGAAAAATTTTGAACCATAAGGTGGCATTTTCCCCTGAAACCGCTTCCACAGACTGGTACCCATGACACTTACAGTGTTTCAAATGATTTTTTAATTTCAATTCAGTATGGAATCTTGATAGACACATTGAACCGTAATGACAGGACCTCCCATGATTAAAATGTTTATCCTTATTCAAAACCCTGCTAATAGGGAGGAGAGGAAAGAAAGTTCCAATTGAGTCACGATCTTTGGCAGGTTCGTAAAGAAGCCATACCCAGTGTTTCACTGATTTAACGGACCGTGCCCTTAGGAAATATATTACCCCTTCTTGTCACTTATTTCCCCTTCTTCATATTCTTCATCAAATTTTAAAACTATAACCTCAATATCTAAATGTTTATTGACCTTTTCAAAATGTCAATCCCACTTAGTAATCACGGAAAACTCACGGGGGGGGGGGTGGCCTCTGGCCATTTGGTAAGAAAGGCATTGACCCAGGCCATAAATTCCTTGGAGGCTGCCTGTGGGATTGAGGGTAAAAAACATAAATTTTAGGATGACTTAGAGCTAACGGGGGGGGAGTCCTTAGAGGAGCACAGGTGGTTCTCCCCAAAAGCTAGCGAATAACTACTTATTAGCTTAAAAATCCCCTTCAAAGCCTGATAGTGGTGAAAAACACCCTTATTTTACTTATTTCTGAGGGGACTGACTTTTTAAAACTATGGGGGATGGAGGTAAATAACCGGAAAAGACGAAATTATTGAGTAGGCACTTAAAAGGTGAAAAAATGTAATTATTTTTAGATATTTCTGAGGGGCGGGTCTTTCAAAACTAATGGGGGAGGGTACATGTAACCTGAAAAGGTAAAAGTAGCCACTTAAACGAATAAAAGAATTTAGAACAGAGTAAAAAGCTGGCATGGCTTGAAAAGTTGAATAAATGTCATTATTTTTGGATAGCTCTGAGAGATAGGTCTATTAAAACTAAGAGGAAGGGGGTATGTAACCTGGAAAGTTAAAATTAGGCACTTAAAAGAATAAAAGAATTTAGAAAAGAGTGAAAAGCTGGGAAGGCTTGAAATAATGAAAAAACATCCTTATTTAGATATTTCTATAACTTGGTCCTTCAATATTCCAACAACATAAGAAAATAGTGAAAGGACAAGACTCCTTAAAGGCTTGAGAAGGCTCTCTGACAACAAACTAGAAAGATTAGCAAAAGGATAGCTTTATTAGGTTCAAAAGAAAAAATGTCTTTATTAGGTTAAAAAAAATAACTTAAATCTTCAAATTGTGCCGACAGGGCAACACCAGGCTCTTGCAAAGACTGCACAGCTAGATGAGTGGGACCATACGCAGCTCTTGAAGGCCCAGGCGACGCATGACAGGGAGGGGGTTGGTGTGTCACAGACCTGGACAACTCAGGCATCGCAGCTTGAATTGATGAGGCAGCAGTATGATGGGGGATATGATGGTAGAGCGCGGCCCTGGATAGCTTAGGAGTCACAGCTTGCACAGAGGATGCGGGGGCTTGGTGTAGTACACCCCCAGATACGCCAGCCATCTCCATCCTTTGCACAGTGGTTTTATCATTGCCTCTTGACCTCTTTCTGGGAGGGGGGAGAACGGGGAAATTCTAGAAGAGAAAACAGGGTTTACTATAAATAGCGCTTGCTTTTACAAAATAAAAAGAAGAAGAGAAGAGCAGAAACCAAGAAGAAGGAGAAGAAAACAAGATTTATTGGAAAGAATAGTTGTTGTTTTTTCGTTATGAGACTCCTTCCAGCTCATAAAAATATGATATTATTTGTATAGGGGCTTGGATAAAATCTCGCCACAAAGGATTGGTGTTCTCTTTAATGACGTGGATTTACATCAAAGCTAAGAGAGCGCTAGATAGCTATAGAATTCATTCTCCCTAAAATAAGTAATAGTAAAGATTACGCAATCGAGCTAGAAATGTTTTAAATATACTAGAAAGGAATAAATCCAACTTTATTAGGCAGAGAATAATAGGTTCTTAGGAAAGGTCTCATTTCTCCAACCTGAGCCCTTTCAACATGACAACAAGCACCTAAACTGTGCAAATTTTTTATAAAAAAAAATATGTACAAAATTGCTCGCTCTAAGGGAAAATGCCAGACAGATTTTAAGTCTGTAGTCTAGGGTAGCATTTGACCCTATTAAGGTGTGGGGCATCACATAATGCTCCTGTTTTACCATTTAGAATAATCAAATGGCTTTAATACGCTCCTTGAGAGAAATTAACCAGACAATAATTAGCCTCTGGCCCTAGGATAGAAATAAATTATTCTGTTTTGTCATTTAGAAAAATCAAATGATTTAATATACGCACCTAGAGATGCGATGCATTTTAAACATAAAAAAAGGTAAGGTGTATTTAAAGCAAAAAAAGCTGTAAAAAACTAACATTATCCGTCTGAGGTTAAAACGATGCTTCAATTCCAGGCCAATAATTCAAATGCTAGATTGCAATTGAGAATACAACCTATACAATCCTGTCCTCGAAATACCTTCTCAGGGGCAAGTATTTAGACCCTCTAGCTGAACTAGAATTAACGAGGAATAAAACTAGCCTAGAATTATTTAAATGGATCATTGTCCGCAAGGGGCTTATTGTCGGCAAAAGCAACCCTTGTTGTGTTTCTTGCTTAAACCAAAAGAGACACGAGTCAAATTTGTTGAACCGCATGCTAAAGCTTAAACTACCGTTTCTAGACGTGAGGGGAGATGAAACTGCTTTTCTCAAAAATGTTGTTTTTGACGACAAGTGAAATTTTTTTGAAAGGATTAATTGTTATCGGATGGGGGAGATGGTTGGGGTTTTTACTTGGTAAATAATGAGTACTAAGAGGTTTAAAATGAGTATAAACACAATAATGTGCAGGGGGTAATGGGGCTTGGATGAGGGGGTATATAAAAAGGGGATTGCTCTCAATTAGCAAATACCCGTAGATAAGAAAAGCTCTAATACAGAAAAAGACTTACTTTTTGGTATGAACGAGACGTATTAGCTTTTTTATGAGACTTGTATCACTTTTGAGGTTCAAATGAGTACTGATGCTGTTTCGTCCTTACCCTGGGTATTTATAGTGTTCCCAGGACACACAGGGATCATATATTTTCGAGAGAACACCTGCAAATATTCCAGGAGAGATGTCTAGACTTCTACATGGGATAATGCGAGAAAAACCTAGTTATATCTCTGAAAACAATGTGGTAGAAATTGCTGTGGTAGGAATTGCAATGTGGTAGAAAGCTACTAAGGGAAAATAATGGATATATTCCATAATGGCTGTCTAGACACCTATATTGAAAAAACAACTTGGAGAAGTCTAGCACCTGAGAGCATGTTTAAGCATGGTTTCTTACAATCTGGCCGTTTAGAGACCTATATGAAGAAAAACAAGATGGGGAAATAGAAAGAAGTGACCACATTGTACAGGTGCGAATAAAGAAAAATGCTTTGAACGTTTCGAACGAAAAAAAAATCTTGAAAAAAGAATTACGTGACAGTGATAATTGCGTAATTATTACGTAAGATCACATAAGCTGTGTGCTGTCGTTGCGTTACAAGTGGGGGTTTCTGTCGCAAGGTTGCGTAAGATTACGTCAAGCATATTACACCTGACCGTTTGAAACGGGGTGTGTTGTGACGTCATTGGAGTCCAGAGGGGTGTGTCTTGGAAGTCTTTCCAACTGTGTTCCCTTTAATAGAACCAATTACTGTGTTGCACAGGTGTGACGACTTGAGAGGTTGGCAGCTCCGTAGAATCCCTATCTGACCTTTTAAAATCTCATGTTAATTTCTTATGGATCTATTCAAAGGCGAGGGTGCGTCGTGATGTCACAGGGCATGCGTTTGAAATCCTATTTTAATTTGCTACCTGTTCGCTTGAAACCCTATGTTAGTTTCCCTATTTATTGCAACTTTTATATTATCTCAACCACACTTCAATTAATTATTTGGAACATCCGGGACTCTCGCCAAGAAAAAAATTGCGACACCTGGTCACCAAAAGAAGGATGCGCCGTTAAACCTTCTTCTTGCGCCTTTAAACAATTGGAAGAAAGGAGTGGTGGATATTGGTCCCTTTAAAAGCAGTGAGGGGTTATTACTCACACATGATGGACAATTTTATTACTTATTTTTTACACAAATCTGTGACAATCTTTCATAGGAAATCACTGAATTTCCTAGTTGTTGAAACCTAGAAAGGAAACTTCTGTTTTAAAATCCTCAGACATGTTTAATCTGATGGTGCGCAGTGTCTGTTTTCGGGAGCATTTCTCTCACTTTTTACGGGATTTTTAATATTTGAAATCAGCATAAAGATTAGACTCTCTTGATGTTTGTGCTGCTATCAAACTGGTGTTTTTTTAGAACTTTGGTTGCTAGTTTCAATTTCTTCAGTAACACACAATTTTTTCCCTATAAGATTCCCAAAACTGTTGATAATTTCCCATACTTTTATTTAATTTATCTTTATTAGGAATAAAATCTTTCAGCCATCAATCCTTCAAAAATCAGATCTTTAAAGAAAAAATTTTGTCAGGATATTGGTTGTCTAGTGGTTTTCGGAAATAGAGGTGGGTTATAAACAACAGCAAACTGTAATCAAAGAATGACATTTGTCTGTCTACTTTAACCCAAACTCCAAAAAACAAAATTTTTATAACAATAAATAAACCAAAAGAACCGACTGTTTACGCCTCCTCGCATTCCAAACAGATAGTGTTCATCAAAGATAAAATTACCCATTGAAAGATAAGAGCCCTAGGAAAGCTGTGTAGTTTAAGAAAAAGAAAGTAAACTCCCACTGAAAGAACTGAGATCTGAGTGATGAGTTTTAAATTTCTATACGCAAAAACTCGGACCGTTAGGGTCCGAGCCGGCGGTACTTATCTCCTTCTCAAGGCCCTTGAGCCAGGAAGTGAAATGGGGGGATGGGGGCCAGCCATCCTTTCCTTTCGCACAACCCTCCTGTTTACCTTCCCCAGATTCCTCCGGGTACCCATTTAGAGATGGGTCGACTCTGGCTGTGCTTACAGAGTCACGCCACTGACCCCCACAAAACCAAATAATTGGGTACACTAGAATTCGAACCCTCGCCCTCTCGGACAAAGGATCCCAAATAATTATTTGACCTTTCAACCATACCAAAATTAGGGGTCACAAACCAGAGGATTCAATTTCAAAATGGATTATGTCCACAATGCTTGAAATATGTTGGAAACATGTTTTTGAATATATCAGAGAAAAAGTTACATTTATTTATATTTCCTTCCTTTTTCCTCCATCAGCATTCATGGTGTAATCAAATGGAAATGTTATTTTCTCCTTTGTTACTCTCCTTCTTTTAAGTTTTGTCCTAGCTCAAAAGGAATTTCCGATTGTCATCCAAAAAGCTGAAATAGATAAATGAAGAACACAAAATAGTTTCTTTTGTATATATGAAAGAGAAATGCAGTAATATAATATATGGGGTAACGATTACATCAATGAACAAAGCTGCAACGTCTCCAAAATTTAGCAAACATTTACTATAATTTTGAACTGACGACTCAAGCAGGGAAATACTTTTTATATTAAGGGAAAGTGACAGCTAAGGAGCAACTGATTTAAATAAAGCATGGATGAACAACAAGACTCAAAATTCGAGTAAATTTTATTTTAAAATTCCATTGCTATATACTACCGCATGGAAAATAAAGATGCATTCGGGGGAAAAGGCCAGGGGGGGGGGTATATGCCCTCCAATCACTTTTGATCACTCTTAAAAAGTTAACAAAAACTTTCAATTTCCAATCAAATGAGCCATCTCTGAAGTTTATACGAACCCCCTTACATAAAACCTTATATTCCCCCGGGGTATAGCTTACAACAAATCCTCCCGGGCTCTAGGGGGTTTTGTTAACCCCGAAGATTTCCTTATTTGATCTTTAAACTATTTCAAACAAAATAACTATCTAAAACTTTTTATTGGATGCATTTGAGGAAAAGGGCCTTCAGGGGGTGGGGACTAGTTGCCCTCTGGTCGCTTTTGACTCTTAAGACGGGCACTAGAAATTCCTATTTACAATCGAGTGAACCCCCTTGGAAGTTTATAAGACAATCCCTTCCATAAAAACCTTAAAAACCCCCAGGGCACATTTTAAAACACTTGCCCCAGGATTCTGGGAGGGTGTTTTATCCCTGGAGTTTTTGTTATATTATCTTTGGTTTATTTTGACCAAATTGGATATATAAAAAATTCTAGTGGACGTATTTGAGAAAAACAAGGTTGGGAGGAGGGGCTAGTCGCCATCGGATTACTTTTGACTCTTAAAAGGGGAATTAGAACTTTAAATTTCTAATAATTTGGGCCCCCTCCTAAGTTTATACGACCACCTCTTCCATAGAAACATTATATGCCCCCCCACGACATAAGTTAAAACCCTTCTCCGGGCTCTGGGGGGGTATGTTGACAACGAAGTTTTTGTCGATATCTGATTGTTGGACTACTTCAAACAAACTGGGTGTCTCAAAATTTTCATTGGATATATTTGGGGAAAAGAGACTGTGTGTGCGGAGGGGGGGGGGTAGATGCCCTCCGTTTACTTTTGAATCATAAAGAGGTAACTAGAACTTTCAATTTCCAATTAAACGAGCTACCTTTGAAGTTTATACGACCACCCATTACAGGCGAACCCTATATGCCCCCGGGGCATAGCTTAAAACCATTGTCCCGGGCTCTGGGGAGTTGTTTTGACCCCGGAGTTTTTGTTATCTGATGTTTGAACTATTTAAAAAAAATAGTTATCTGAAAATTTGTATTGGATGGGTTCGGGGAAAAAGGGCGTAGGGGGGGGGGGCTAGTTGCCTTTGGATCTCTTTTGTCTCTGAAAAAGTGAGCTAGAACTTTCAATTTCCAACCAAATGAGCCCTCTCTGAATTTTAGACGAGCATCCTTTCCATAAGAACCATATATGCCCCCAGGGCATAACTTAAAACAAATGCCCAGGTCCCTGGGGGTTGTGTTGACACCGGAGTTTAAACTATTTTTAACAAAATGACTATGTCAAATTTTATCGGATGGTTTTGGAGGGAAAGCGTGTGAGGAGGGGGGGATAGTTGCCCTTGGATTTCTTTTGACTCTTAAAAAGTGAACTAGAACTTTCAGTTTCCAATCAAATGAGCCCTTTATGAGGTTTGTACGATCATCCCTTCCATAAGAACCATATGGGCCCCAAGGGCATAACTTATAACGCCTGCCCCCGGGCCCTGGGGGAGGGGTTATTTCCACACCAGATTTTTTGTTATCTGACCTTTGAACTATTTTTAACAAAATGGCTATCTCAAAATTTCCATCTGACACAATTGGGCAAAAAAGGGCCTGGGGGGCTTGCTGCCCTTGCATCACTTTTGACTCCTAAAAATTAAACTAGATCTTTCAATTTCAAATCAAATGAGTCCTCTCTGAATTTTATACGAGCATCCCTTCCATAAAAACCATATGTGCCCCAGGGCATAACTTAAAACACCTGCCCCCAGGCCCTTGGGGGGTGTGTTGCCACTTGAGTTTTTTCTATCTGCCTATTAAACTATTCTATCTGCCCATATAAAAAAAATTGCTATCTCAAAATTTTTATCTGATGCATTGGCGGGAAAAGGGCGGGGGGAGGCTAGCAGCCCCCGATCACTTTTGACTCTTAAAAAGTAAACTAGAACTTTCAGTTTCCAATCAAAGAGCCCTCTCTGAAATTTATATGAGCATACTTTCCATAAGAGCCTTATTTGCCCCAAGGGCATAACTTGCAACGCCTGCACCTAGGCCCTGGGGATTGTGTCAACACCGCAGTTTTTATTATCTGACCTCTGAACTATTTTTAACAAAATGACTTTCTCAAAATTTTTATCTGATGCATTTGGGGGTAAAGGGCGTAGCGGGGAGCTAGTTGCCTTCTGATCTCTTTTAACTCTGAAAAAGTGAACTAGAACTTTCAATTTCCAATCAAATGAGTCCTCTCTGAAGTTTATACGAGCATCCCTTCCATAACAACCTTATGTGACCTCAGGGCAGAACTTGCAACGCCTGTCTCCTTGGTCCGGGGGGGGGTAGACACCGGAATTTTTGTTATCTGACCTTTGGCCTATTTTCAACAAAATGGCTATCTCAAAATTTTTGTCTGGTGCATTTGGTGGGAAAAGGGGGGGGGCTAGTTGCCCTTCATTCTCTTTTGACTTTGAAAAAGTGAACATAAACTTTCAATTTCTAATCAAATGAGCCCTTTCTGAAGTTTATACTAGCATCCCTTCTACAAGAACCATATTTGCCCCCAGGGCATAACTTACAACGCCTGCCCTCGGGCCCTGGGAGTTTGTTCCGACCCCGGAGTTTTTGTTATCTGATCTTTGAGCTATTTTCAGCAAAATGGCTACCTCAAATTTTTATAGGATGTGTTTGGGGAAAAAAGGGCGTGGGGACTAGTTGCCCTTCGATCACTTTTGACTCTTAAAAGGGGCACTAGAACTCTCGATTTCCAAACGAATGAGCCCCCTTTGAAGTTTATACGGCAACTCATTCCATATGAAGTGCCTGTGGGAAAAAATAATAATAAATAAATGATAAACCATTGGAGCCGTATAGGCTTTACTATGGGCAACGCTATAGCGTTGCCTCTGGTTTAACATCCCCTCAACAGTCCCTAAGGTTTGACTTTGATATCTTTAATCTTTTTACGCGCCCATGATCAAACAAATGATAAATCCTGTATTTAAACAATGGGCAATTTGCATAATTTATAACCCTTTCCTCATGGGTTCTGGGGGAGGGCTTAGCATTCCCAGAGGCAGAGCTATTAAATCTTTTGATTGTTTTCAACAAAATGGCTATTTCATAATTTTTGTCAGTGTTGACGGGAGTAGCAACTAAAAAGGGTAAGGGGGAGCTGGTTGTCCTTCAATAACATCTCAACATATCCTTCAACATGCCCTAAAAGTTTCAACTTAAAATCCTCAACGATTCCTGAGACGTTGCTGATACGCCCTTTTGACAATCAGCATGCATATAATGTCCTTTCATTCTGTTTACAACATTCTCACTATTTTATGAAAGTATTTACAAGTAGAAGTAAATACAGTTGCATGTCGCTGCTATCGCAATTATTTGTAGTCTCAGTATCAGTTTCAGTCCTGTTTTAGTATCAGTCTTGAAACTTTCAAGTTAATAACCCCGAACCCTTCCTAAGATAATGCAGAAAAGTCTTTTTGATAACCTGGATACAAGTGGTGTCTTTTGATTTTGTTCAATATCTCCATCAGCATTCCCTGAAGCTTCATCTTAATACCCTGATTCTTTTTGGACACATGGAGGATCTCCCAATTGGACACCCAATGATATATCCTATATATAAATAATTGGCAAATTGGATAGTTTGCAACCCTTGCCCAAGGGACTTTCGGGGCACTGGCATCTCTGGAGGCATAATTACCACAATTTTTCATTATATATTTTCTATTATATCTTAGTGCCATGAACACTTCCACTCACATTTTGTCCCAGACAAAGGTGCAAGCCAGAAACAAGGATTCCACTTATTTGTTCCCTTCCCAAATTAAAGGCTAATATCTTCGATGTGTTAAGCGGGGCTAGAACTATTCAGAGAGCTGTCAAAATCCATTGCTCCATTAAAAAGAAATTTTTACGGATCTTACCCTGATATTCTGTATTCTAAGATTCTCAATTTAACTCAAGATTTCAGCAAAATATCCTAAATAAAGAAAAAGCAGGCAAACCGAGAGTTGAATTTTCACAGTATTAACTTTGCATGACTGGAAAGCATCTCTTGGTATTCCTTACTCATTTCCTGAAACTCAATTATCTTTCTATCTTCAGTTCCACCAATGCACATTAATTGATTTTCCCTTTAGAAGTTCTCTTCTAAATAATTTACAGTCAATTAGAAACCCCGTAGCTTTTCCTTCAAAACTCTCCGTTTTTCAGGATCTTATCTTATTCAAACTCAGGCTATTTCAGACAAAAACGGAAGCTGATTCCGCTGTTTCGTTCTTCGTTTGGTCAATGATGATCTATCTGTCTCAAAAACGGACAAGAGATTTATCCATGAATAGACACAGAAGGGTATAAAAACACAAACATTTATGCAGGATGATAGACCCTATAAGGACAGGCCCAGCTCACCTTTTGTGCGTCGCAGTTCCTTTGCTTTGAGGTATTCAAATCAAATAGCTTTCTAAAACTACTTAAATTGAGAAAGTCATTTAAAAGTTTGAATCGATAAAAGGAGAGCTTGTAAATATGTTATGGTATGTGACTCCTGATAGATAAGCAAGCACTTTACCTGGTAGCCAGGTAATTGCTTTTTTCCATTGTCTTCTTCTTTGCGTTTTTGGAAGCTTCATCGCTTCTGGAAGCATGCTTCTTCCTTCTTTCATTTACCTAAGCCGTCTTACTTCTAAATGTATAGATTTTTTTTCATATTCCTTTCGATCGGGATTCTGATCAGACACAGTTATTATTTCTTATTTGTTTTGATGCGTCGGATCGTGTCCCTATTTATGTATTTCTCCATAATTTTAACCGGGAGCATCAGCAAAATATCTTTGAAAGTTTACAATCAAAAGTAACTCGCGTTTGCAATGAAGCAGTCTTTTCCTATTTTAGTTACTCATGTGAAATGTAAATTCGGGCATTGTTGGTATGTAAATGGACTGTTATGCCCCGATTATTACATGGTCACAGTGTCGATTAAAAAGCTGAGGTGCAATCCTAGCCTACAGTTTTTACTACAGAGGTTGATAATTAAAATGGCAAGAAATTAGTTTGGAATCTTTTATTAACAGTAATTTGTTTAAAATTTGATCAACTAAAACTCTCTCTTTTTATCTTTTGTCAGACTCACCTTACAGATAAGAAAGCTGCCATTCCGGGCCTTCATCTTTTGTAGTTAAAAAGTTTTGCTTCAAATCTTTGCTCTGATTGGTCCATTGTAAACCCTAAGATTGATAGTTTAACATAATCCTACTCCAAAAAAAACTACAAACAGAATACATAGTTCAGCGCAGCAGACGTGTGCAATACCGTCCAGTTAATGTGACTATATTGTGACGGGAATTAAAGTTATGGGATTCATCAAAATCCTCTATTTACAGACCTGGCTCCCCGTCCCTATGCATAACACTATTTATTCTTTGTCTGCTCAAGGCATATATTATCTCTATGCGGACGTTTAATTAAGATACGAAACTATCCCATACATATTGTAAGTAAAGTTAATAGTTTTAAAGAAAAACCTGATAGAAACTTATTATCTTCATCTCCTTCAGTTAATAGTAAGTACTTTTTTATTGGGGCAAGCAAGTGATATGGCAAATTCTTAGGGGCTCACCGAAACTCTAAGGGCTGTATTAGTCAGCTGATCATGGTTGTCAAATGCTAATCGATTATTCAATACGGTTCAGGATATTAGTAGTGAAATGATTTCGTATATGGATTCTTTTATACCTAGCTATAAGATTTATGAAGCGAATCGACAAACTATCACCAAGGATGGTCTTGCCGTGTATGTGTCTGGTAACATTCTCTAAAAATTGATTTATCTATAAATCAAGAAGGTTTCTTGAACATCTGATATTCCCCCCTCTCCCCCCCCCCCCCAAAAAAAAAATCCCGGTCTCGTGCTAGTTGTAACTGTATTTTTAAAGATTTATTCGATTTTCTACTGTATTTAATAAACGGTTCTATATGAGAATTAAATAAAAAAACAAGTTTTTTAAACTGAAAGTAAGGAGCGACATTAAAACTTAAAACGAACAAAAATTATTCCTTATATGAAAGGGGCTGTCCCCTCCTCAACGCTTCGCTCTTTACGCTAAAGTTTTTTATTGTTTTAAAAAATAAAGTTGTGAGACAGAGTCAAACTTTAGCGTAAAGAGCGAGGCGTTGAGGAGGGGACAGCACCTTTCATATACGGAATAATTTTTGTTCGTTTTAAGTTTTAATGTCGCTCCTTACTTTCAGTTTAAAAAACTTGTTTTTTTTATTTAATTTCTGATCGTTTTTTAGTTAATGCAGCATTTATTTTGGCTCACCGTCATTGAATAAGTAAACAAAATTTGCATTAAAATTTTACTTTTCTTTTGTTAAATTGATGACTCTAAATTTTGTTATGACGTAATTTACAAATTAACTTACGTAACTAACTTCTATATTCGTATATGTTTCTTCTGGCAAAAAATACAAAGTTGCAGATTTTTGCAGATATGAGCTTGAAACCTTTGTAATAGGGTTTTCTGATACGCTGAATCTGACGGTGTGATTTTCATTAAAATTCTTTCACTTATAGGGGATGTTTCCCCCCTCTTTGAAAAATCGGGTAAATTTTCTCAGGCTCGTAGCCTTTGATGAGTAATACTAAACTTAATAAAATTTATATATTTAGAATCAGCATTATAAACACATTCTTTTGATACATTAATTGACATCAAAATTCCGTTTTTAAAAGTTTCGATTACTATTGAGCCGTATCGCTTGTTTTTTTATTGTTTTTTTTTATTACGTATATGTTATTACGTATATGAGGGGGTTCTCCCCTTAGTCAATACCACGCTCTTTACGTTAAAAGTTAAAATAAATTTTGATTCACAAAACCCTGAATCACAAAGGCCGTTTAATTAGAATAGATAGCTCTTTTGAAAGTACTAAAAAAAACTGTAGCGTAAAGAGCGAGGTATTGACTTGGGGGAGAACCCCCTCACATACGTTATAATTTCTGTTCGTTTTAAGTTCCAATGCTGCTTCTTACTTTCAGTTGAAAAAACTTGTTTTTTTTATTTAATTTCTGATCGTGTTTTAAATAATGCTTGGAAATCCAGTGCCCCTTCATAGAAATGTCCCTTACCCCAAAGAAACATCCTCCACGGAAATATTCTCCAGAGTAACCCCCTCCTCTAGCCCCCCCCCCCTCCAGAAAAAAATCCTTCCTGAAAATGTCTGTATACTTCCCAATAACCAATAAATAATGCTGGCAAGTCCGGCGCCCCCTTCATGGCAATTTCCCTTCCCCCATGAAAAACTTCCTTCATGGACAGATCCTCCAACATAATCCCCGACCCCTCCCCACCCCCACTACCAGAAAAAAACCCTCCTGAAAACTTCTGTATACTTCCCAATAACCAATACTATATGTTAACATTGGGTAAAGTTCATAACTTTTAGCCCTCCCCCTGGGGACTTCGGGGGATTAAGTCATCCTAAAAGACATATTTATCATATGTTCGACCATGCTGAACAAAATGGTTATCTCAAAATTTTGATCGGGTGACTTTGGTAAAAAAAATAAGCGTGGGAGGGGGCCTAGTTGCCCTCCATATTTTTGGTCACTTAAAAAGGGCACTAGAACTTTTAATTTCAGTTCCAATGAGGCCTCCTATGATATTCTAGGACCACTGGGTCGATACGATCACCCCTGGTAAAAAAACCCAAAAAAAAAACACAAATAAACACGCATCCGTGATCTTTCTTCTGGCAAAAAATGCAACATTCCACATTTTTGTAGATAGGAGCTTGAAACCTCTACAGTAGGGTTCTCTGATACGCTGAATATGATGGTGTGATTTTCATTAAGGTTTTAGAATTTTTAGGGGGTCTTTCCCCCTTTTTTTGAAAATCTGCCAAATTTTCTCAGGCGCGAACTTTTGATGGGTAGCACTAAACTTGATGAAAGTTATATATTTGAAATCAGCATTGAAATCTGATTCTTTTGATGTATCTATTGGTATCAAAAACCCGTTTTCTAGAGTTTCGGTTACCATTGAGCCGGGTCGCTCCTTACTTACAGTTCGTTACCACGAACTGTTTGATATACCACTATGAATGATACTTTACAACTTTTTGACGTATAGTGTGCAACTAGAATTATGCTATTAATATCTTCCAAACCATACATGATAAACAACTATCATTGTCTGGGGAAAAATAAATATTCAGATCAAGGACTACAACTACTTCCTTATTAGAACGACCTCATCTAAATACTAAACATTTTTCCGTAAAAAAAAATTATGTTATCTAAATAAGTTAAATTTTTTATAAAATCTTTACTAGAACCTAAGACAAGCGGAAAATTATTGCAGGACCGATAGTTATTGAAGTAACAATTATCACAATTTTATACATTAGAAAAACTTGGTTATTCTTCCATTTAGTTGGACAAATCCCTGAAGATAAAGTTGAACTCAGGATATTGTCAACTGTACACAAAAAGTCGCTATAGAACAGTAAAGTTTAGAATGGGATTCACAATTCCAAATGACTTACAAAACAAGCAGAAACTATCAATTTCAATTTAATTAACTTACGTAACTAACTTCTATATTCGTATATGTTTCTTCTGGCAAAAAAATACAAAGTTGCAGATTTTTGCAGATATGAGCTTGAAACCTATGTAATAGGGATTTCTGATACGCTGAATCTGACGGTGTGATTTTCATTAAAATTCTTTCACTTTTAGGGGATGTTTCACCCCTCTTTAAAAAATCTTCAAAACCCCTTCAATTTCAGGTAATTTTAACTAACCTAATTTAAATAATTCTAATTGTGAAACCACCAAACTTTTATGTCTCACGTTGGATCCAAAACTCATATTGGTCTCAGGGAAATATTTGGGGTGTAGGCCATTGGGCCTGTTTTCTCTCCCTCGTGAATCCCCAGATTGTTTTTAAAATCCCGTAATTTCAAATATTTCTCCTATAATCAAAGCGGTTTTTTGGATTTTTGAGGAGTATCAGCCCCCCCCCCCTGCCCTCTTTGAAATGCAAGCCCATAGTTGAAAGTAAATCCAATTTATGGATTTATATCCTATGCCACCGTTACTCCTTCTTCAAGTCTCAGCCAAGGGAGGGCCAGCATTTTGGGCCAAAGACAGAGTTCTTTATTGGGGTCTTTTTTAAAACCCTAGATAAAAAAAAGCCTTATGAATTAACTTTCTCTACAGCGATAAGTAATAGTAATGAATATTTTTATATAATGTAAGATATATTAGACTTGATGTGCGTAAGCTAGAACATACATACATTTTACTCCAGCTTGAACTGCTGCATTGCTCTTTTAACTGTCTTTTTGTAGAAGTGGCGAAGTCAGTGCCAGGGTTTCTACGATTTGGCCCTAGGACCCCTTCCACCGAAGAATGAAAATTTGGCATAAAATTACATTTTCTGATATTGGAATCCCCTTCAAAGTAGAGCCTTGGCTACACTTCTGCCCCAACAATTCCAGATTAGAACAAACTAGAAAGAAAATAAAGCTTAAGGGAAATATTTTCTAAAATCACAGAAGCAAAAAAATAAAAAATCTATCTTAAACTTCACTTTACTTTCAGGTCATCCAACCATGTGGTGTGGGGTATAATACCCCAACTGTTCCTCTTGCCTTTTTGTCCAGTTTACAATTTGAATCAGTGTGCCCTTACGCACTACCTGCGTTGTGGGAAATTACCAAACTAGCAGTTCGAATCTCAAAAATCTATTTCTTAATATATAATAAAGAAAAATAAATCCTTTTTAATCTGTAGCCCGTTGAGAATAGCAAAGGGAGTTTTTATTGTTATTATTATTATTATTATTATTATTATTATTATTATTATTATTATTATTATTATTATTATTATTATTATTATTATTATTATTATTATTATTATTATTATTATTATTATTATTATTATTATTATTATTGTTATTATTATTATTGTCTCTCTGCTTCAGAAAACATACACAAGTTTCCCAATGGTAAAACATAGAAAACAAGATTGAGAAATATTTAGAATTGTGTCGGAAAACTGAGTGAATTTCAACAGATTTTGATATATTTCAAAGGAGATTTCTAAGAGAAAATCAATTAACCACTCATGGATAGGACGAGGGATTGAATAGCAATCCAATGAGTGAATTAGGGATACGAAGAGATATTTTTCAGTCATGCAAATCTAATGCAGTGGATGGCTGAAGAGAATCTTAATTTCCGACTAAATTAGAATGTGGAGGAAAAATTTGGTTTTTCTATCGAAAGTAAAACTGATCCTGCTTTGAATCACTTAGGTTATAAATACTAAATTAGATGTCACCCTCGGCAAAACACGAAAAAAAATCAATCTATATTGCATTATTTATGGTGCTGCTTTAATAACCCAGCCAATTCGTTGATGCAAATCAAATACTTGCTGTTGGTTACTAATTGTCCTCCATTAACCAATCGATTTTTCGCCAAAGACTATGTTTTTCGCTGTGATATTGGCTTTAACTACCAGCTAGCTGTGAGAAAGTTGTTGATGCCAACTTTATTAGTTGAATGCAACATTTAAGCTAAAACACTAAACAAGCAGGAACCGCCCAAAATTGACTTAAAACCAATAGAATAACCAATTTAACCTTCCTACCTTGCAGCTAGAAAAAGAAGACACAAATATTAGCATCTTCCAATAAATAAAATACCAAAGGCTTGTTTTAAATTATTAATTCACTTCAATTTTGACTTGACAGGCTAGTGGATTGCTCTTGTTTTAACCTTAATTACAAAACCGTAGACTCATATATTATCTCTTTAAACGAGCAATAATTGCATATTTATTAAGGGTTTTCAGTAGGAATTCTTATGGAAGGTTGGGGGGGGGGTGATGAACTGAATCAAAAGACACTTGTATCTGTAATGTCTCTAGAACGGTTCGGGGTATTAATTTGAAACCTTCAGGTAATGTTGAGCTAAACCAGAGACGCTATTTTCATTAGGTTGTCAAAAGGGTGCTTCTACGATATATTAGGAAAAGCGAAGGAGATCACACTGTAAAATGCAATCAAAATGTCAAAGAAGTACCCCTTTTTTGTTAGTTTTGATAGTTGCTATATTAAAGATGAAAGATAGATTAACAATTGCTTCAATGTAGACGTAGCCTGGAGGGTCAAACAAGACTTTTCTTGTGGTTTGTCATTTCTTGCACGATCAGCCTCTCTTCGAATTAAATCATAATATTAACAAATAATATTAACAAAAATTATGAAAAAACATTTTCCAGAAAAGAATTTTATAGAAAATTGAAGAGTCATCTTAGAATTTGAGATGAGTAAAAACGAAGTCCAGTAATAATTCAACCTTAAAACAATCATAAATTACAATCAAAAAGTAAATCAAAGCCAAAAGGAACCGAAAACAAAATAATAATCATTCCAAACATTAAGATAAAAGATAATGATGTAGATGAGTAAATGACCTTAAAACGAAGAGAAATTAACACCAATAATCCAGTCAAACTTAAAATGCCAAAAAAACTACACATATATAATAGTAGCCTATTAATTCTTTGTAACCTCACCAATTTTTCGCCTTTTCAGATTTTTAATCATAAAGGATGAAATAGTTAAAATATATTTTGTTATCACTAAAGCGCAAATGAAGCTATGGCCTTTAGAAGAGTTAGGGGGAGATTGCTCTATTTCTGCTTGTGGAAATATTAGTTTTTTAGTATTGACTATGATTATTCATTCCTTTTTTGCTTCTGGAACTTTCCTCTTTCTTCAAAACAAAAAATAAATAAATAGAGACCGAATAAATTATTTTAGATTGTGTATATTTTTGTTTTTTCTTTCACCTTGGACGAAAAATTGGGTTCTTGTTGGAAATTAATTAAAAAAAAACTTTTTCCACAAAATCAGTTTTTCGAAGAAAAGTAAAGAACTCCATTAAACCAAAAACGAACAAAAATAAATTCAAATAATCTACCAAGCGTAAAGCTACCACAAATCAGCATCGATAAATAAATGAAACCCAAAACAAACAGAAGTTACAATAAATAACCAAGTCAAACTCAAAACGAGCAGAAATTAATATGAGTAGGGCTCGAAACCCCTATGCCTTCCCAGGGCCAGAACATAATTTGCACTTCACTGAAAAAATACAAATGAATGTGAATTGTCAGTTTAATACAAATATGCTGATATTTATTCCTTAAAACGTTAATAATATTGATTTTTTAAAGTTAAAAAAGCGAAAACATCAAAAAAAATTCATTAAAGTGCAAATAATGTTCTGGCTTTGGGAAGGCATAGGGGATTTGAGCCCCTAATAGGGGATTTCTGCTCGTTTTGAGTTTGACTCGGTTATTTATTGTAATTTCTGTTCGTTTTGGGTTTAACTTATTTACCGATGCAGATTTGTGGTAGTGTTACGCTTGGTAGATTATTTGATTATATTTTTGCTCATTTTTGGTTTAATGGAGTTCTTTACTTTTCTTTGAAAAAACTTATTTTGTGGAAAACTTATTTTGTGGAAAGTTTTTTTTTAATTAATTTTTCTTCGTTTTATATCGACATAGTCTTTTCAGAGAAAAAAGAAAATAATAGTTTAAATCTTTTAGGTTTTTTATTAAAATTTTATAGTTTGGCCTACTATTTCCATGCTGGAGAAGATTTTTCAACAATTTTTAACAAAATCCAACCATTTAAAAACCTGGACACAAATAGTAGTGTTTAATTTCGTTATATACCCCCTTTAGTTGACCTGAAAAGTAAAACTTGATACGACTCGTAAAAAAAATCTACCTATGGTCTTTGACAGCTTGGATGCACTCACACTCTTTTGATGTAGTGAAATTTTTAAAACAGAAGTGGTAATAGAAGTAGCCCCGAAAGTTTGAATACAATACCCTCAGTCGTTCTTCA
Organism: Artemia sinica; assembly: GCA_027921565.1. Classification (NCBI taxonomy): domain Eukaryota; kingdom Metazoa; phylum Arthropoda; class Branchiopoda; order Anostraca; family Artemiidae; genus Artemia; species Artemia sinica. The sequence continues at coordinate 23,604,275 of CM051266.1, read as the reverse complement.
GATACTGCTGAGATGTCTTATTGGCAATCAGCATACACATAGTGCTGTTTGATTTAATCTTAAGACAACATTTAGTTTTAAACATAATGGAAAAATTGCATAACTCTGGGGGGCTCATCTACGGAATAGCAATAGAAATACAGTTACAAGACTGTTCAGCTATGCTGAACAAAATGGCTATCTTCAATTTTGATTGAAAGTATTTGGAGAATTGTGAGCTAATGAAGAGAGCTTAATGCCCTCCAATCACTCATGAAAAGGGTACTAGAACTTTGAATTTCCAATTAAAATAGCTCCTACGGGTATTAGCTCCTGTATAAAACATCAATGATATTACTAGCCATGATAGAGCACCGCTGCCTATGATATTGCTTATATGCCCTTTTTATACTTGCATGTGTATAGTTTTTTCGTTTAATTGAAACTCCCCCTAAATGTTTCAGCTCAATGCTCTTAGAACCATTAGTTACAGTAACCGTGGAAGCAGTATCACAAGTAAACACATAGTGTCTTCTGGCTAGTTCAAAATTTGTCACAACTTAGCCTGAAAGGACTTAATAATGTAAGCCGTTATTGGGATATTGCTTTATCACCCTAATGACAATCTACATGATCATAGTTCGGTTTGATTTATTTCAGCATCCGCCTAAATACTCCTTGAACGCTTCACCATAATACCCTTAGCTTGTGTAGTAGTAATAGTTGTAGTAGCAGCAGTAGCATTAGTAGCAGTATGTACATAGCACCTTTTTTCAACATCCCCTTCAACACAAGATGAAATTTTTAACTTAATATCATCAACCGGTCCGTACCATTGCTGATACGTCCTTATTACAACCTATGTGGGCATAGTGTGTTTCGATTTATTTCAATACAGTTAAAATATTGCCCAAAATGTTCACCCTAAGACCCTTAGGTTTATTAGTAGTAGTGATGGCACCAATAGTTATAGTAGTAGCAGTAGGAGTAGAGTTAATAGTAGTAGTCTTAGTTTTAGTAGCAGTAGTAGTAGTAGCAGCAATAATAATAGTAGCAGCAGTAGCAGTTGTAGGAGTAGAAGCAGTAGTATTATGATGCAAATATTGTTCTTTGGTTAGTTCAGCATCCCCCACAACAAGTGTTGTAAGTTTTAATTTCACGCTCGAAAGATATTGCTGATATGCCCTCTTGACAACCTGCATACGGATGGCAGGTTGTCATCCGTACAATAGAAATTTTCAGAAATATTCTCTGAAAATTCCACCTTCATACCATTAGGTATAGTTGCAATAGTAGTAACAGCAGTATTATAATTATTTAACTTAATTTAATTAGCCATTGCTATAACATTGTCGATTTGCTCTTTTGATAACCGGTATTCATATACTTCTTGAAATTTTCGTCTTAAGGCTCTTAACCTTACAAGTAGTTGTGATGGAAGTTGTAGTTGGAGCAATAGTAATAGTAGTAGTAAAACTATTAATTTTTGCAGTAGCAGTAGCATTAGTAGTAGTGTGCAGATATTGCCTTTTGGTCAAGTGATCTTCCCCTTTAAGTATTTTCTGAGAGTTCCAAATTAATGCACAAATCAATTCTGAAGATACCCTATTTTAACAATCTAAATGCACATAGTCTCTTGTGTTGGTTCGAATTTTCCGGCAATATTCTCTCAAATTTTACCTTCATAGACTTAGCCTTAATAGTACTATTATCACAGTAGTTTCGGTGGTAGTAGAAGTAGCTGCAGTGTTAGTGTTGTATTAGTAGCAGTAGTAACAGCAGTATTAATAGCAGTAGTAGCATGTGCATATTGCCTTTTGGTCAGTTGAACATCGCTTTCATGATTTCCCCGAAGGTTCACCTTGACACGTTAAGCTGTTCCAAAAATATTGTTGATGCGTCCTTTTGACATCCTTTTGACGCCCTTTTCACCTTAATACTCTAAGCCTTGCAAGTTGTTGCAATTGAAGTAGTAGTTGCAGTAGTTTGGTAGCAGTAGTAGCATAAGTAAAAGTAGCAGTGGTACTAGCGTTAGTAGTGACATGCATATATTACCTTTTTGTGAATTGATCTTTCCCTTTAAGTATTCTCCGAAAGTTTCAACTTAATACCCAAATCAATTCTTGAGATACGCCCTTTTAACAATCTACATACGTTTAGTGTGTTTTGATTTAGTTCAAATTCCCTCACAATATTCTGTCAATTTTTTACCTTCATACGTGTAGCCTTAATTCAACTAGTATCATAGTGGTGGTGGTAGTAGTAGGAACAAAAGTAGCAGTAATAGTGTATAGTTATTAGTAGTAACAGTAGTAGCAGCACCTTTGAACTGTGAGGACACAAATTGGATTTAACTTTGAACTTAATTGGTTTACAAAAGTGAATTTGTTAGACAGTAAAATATTGCGAAACATTGAATTGCCTTGGGATTATACGCCTTGGGAATACGTCATTTAATTAAGACGCGAGTGGTTTTATAAGACATTTAGTAACCCTAATTAGGCAAGCAGGAAAGGTTCAGTACCCCCGTCGTAAGCGCCGTTGTACCTGCTGGAAGAGCCTCCCTTAAACTGCGGGGATAAGGTGAACGGGGGCTGACGCTTCCCTTGTCTTTTGGGGTGACAGAATTCACCCTATTATTTTCCGTCAAGAATGACGGAAAATACCGTGGTTTTAAGTCCCGTGGTGAACTTTATACAAAGGCATGTGGAAAAGAAAACTAATAAGGATATTGTTATCAGACAGTCGAAGTTTTTCTCAAAGGAAGCTCTGAAAGATGCTATTGATATATGCAAAACAGTGCTCGACAAAGAAATTGATCAGAGTCGTAGGGGCTCTCACCCGGCTTCTGTTTTTTATGGCAATATTTATGAGGTTATGTCAGAAAGGTTAGCGAATGAAGTTCCGACCCCTCGTTTTGCCTTTCTCGACCCAGCTGATGTTCCCACCATTCCTGAAGATGTGACTACGATTGTTGCCTTTGCTTCGCGATTGAATGGTTGTAAAGTCATGCTAAGTTTTCTTGTAGAGAAGCACGAAACCTCTGCAGCATGAGAGGTTTATTATATGGTATATTTATGATATTATGTCCGAAAGGTTAACGAATGAAGTTTCGACCCCTCGTTTCGCCATTCTCGACCCAGCTGACCTTCCCACCACTCCTGAAGATGTGAGTACGATTGTTGCCTTTGCCTCGCGATTGAACGATTGTAAAGTCATGCTAAGTTTTCTTGTAGAAAAGCACGAAATCTCTGCAGTACCTAGCTCAGAGAACCAGTCAACAATGTGGTCATCTCTGCCCCGATCAGAAAGGACTATCCCAGTTGTTTTATCGAATCTGCCCGCAAGCTTGAGGGCTAATCCTACCAAGCAAAAGGAGTTTTTGAGGAAAATTGGACCTGCTGATAAAATAGACAGAATCGAACAACGAAGAGACAGGCTGTTTGTACATATGAAAGACGAAACATCCGCAAATGTTGTCGCCTCCGGGGCTCAAGGCGAGCAAAATATCCGTAGCAAGGTACTACGTTCAGAATACCTCGGGATCATTTACGTTGACGAAGATTACGACGTTTCATCTATTCCCAACCTAATTAGCGGTGTTTCCCAAGCCAAGCGCTTTGGAAATTCCTCAGTTGTCCAGCTCACGTTCGTTACTAAGATTGACTTCGATCAGCCTCTCAAGTTTGGAATCAAAGTGGAATACCCCATGTTTTCTGTGTCAAGGTTTTGGTCATCATGCAAACCAGTATCAGAAGGACACTAAATGTAGCAAGCGTGCCGATGATCATAGCTACTCGGAGTGCCCCTCAGATGAGCTCAAATGTGCCAACTGCGGATCCAACCGTGCAAGTAACAGCTTTCGGTGCCCGTACCCGAAAAATGAAACTCGTGGTAAAACTCCAGACCAAGCTGCGCCGAATAACTATAATCGTAAACAAGCTCGATAAATGATGAAGTACGTTTGTTCTGTCAAAACATAAACGGTGCAAGAGAAAAATTAGACATACTTCATATAGTGTATGGTACTTTTGATATAATTTTTGTTAATGAGCATCTGCTTAATAAAGATAATAGCACAAGACTGATTACTTCTTCTGATCATCAGTTTTTTATCCGCCCAGCTAAAAGTACTGGGGGTCGACCCTCGGGGGACTTAATGATAGCTGTTCTAAATAAGTATAATTGTAATCTGTTTGAGTCTAATGATGTATGTCTTGCGGTAGAATTTAGTAGTTTTATTGCGGTTTGTGTTTATATGCCTACAAATTATAGAAATGACCAATCGAGTCAGAAGTTTGCGTCTGCCTGCTCGTCATTGTCGAAACTACTTGAAAGGATAGCTCTTACCCGTACAGCTTGTGTTATCATGGGTGATTTTAATACGGACATTAATAATAATACCATTGGTCACTCACAAATATTAAATGCTACATTCCCGCAAAATTTATATTGTCTATAGAAAAATAGATCGTTTACCTATGTACATAACAGTGGTAGCACTTCTGACCTCGATTTCGTGTTTACTGATATGGGGGATCTCCAGCGGCAGATAGTTAATGTTTCTGACGACTTTCTTTTAAGTGACCATTCGCATCTTGAGTTTCATCTACCCCTCAGTTCTTTTGAGACATATGTTCCTTCTAGACCCAAGTTGTTTACTAAACAGAACTGGAGTTGTATTGATATATTTACTTACCAGATGCTACTTGATTCGTACTTACATGAGATAAGGGTTTTGTTTCATTTGCTTTTTCGGGTAAAATCTGACCGGCTTCTCGATTTGAATTGTTATTTGCTTGAATTGGTGCATAGTATGAAAATGGCTGCATCCGTTGCAGTTCCGTCGGAAAAAATAAAGCTGAATACCCGTAAGAGAAGCTGGTCAGATTTTCCTGGTTTGAAGGTTGAAAAGTCTCGCCATGTGTTTTGAAGACAAATTTAGGTTGATTGGGAAAGACTATGTTCATGATGGATTTTCAAAATTATGAAGTCGAGTAAACACCAATATCAAAAAGGTGAAATCTTGGAAAAGAATTCGGGTTAAGAAGCTGTCGTGGGAAATAAAAAATAAACCTCGTCAGCTATGGCGAGAAGTGTCCAAACTTATCCGTTCTTCTTTGTCGCCACCTGATAGCATTTAAATAAATAGATGGTTTGAACATTTTTCTTCAGTTTTTGCGGCTGATCCTCCATCATTAGAAAGTAATTTCCGGGACATTCTGATGCAGCATTTTGATCGACTAAACCAACACAGTAACTGGAGTACTATTACCCAGTCGTGTGTTGAATCTTTTGTGCGTCGTCTTACTTTAGGAAAATTGCCTGGGGCAGATAGATGGTATTCAGCCGGAATATATGAGGTACGTTGCCCCTAAACTGTTTAGTCACATAGCTTTATTGTTCCAAGCAAAAGTATCGCAACAGTCTGTCCCAAAAGGTTTGTGTCAGGGGGTCGTTACCTGTATACATACGAAGGGGAAATACTCTAAAGATTTTTCAACGTACAGGCCCATCACTATTTGTTCAGTTCCAGCAAAGTTACTGGAGAAGATACTGTGCCCTATAGTGGCGGCGCGAGCAGATGTGGGTGACAATCAGTTCAGTTTCCGGTCAGGTTTTGGGGTTCAGAATGCACTTACAACTTTTATTTCAATGGTGGAAAAGTTTAAGAAACGAAAAACTCCGTTTTTCGTGTGCGCAATAGACATATCTAAGGCGTTTGATTCTGTCCTACATTCACAAGCAGTCCTGTCCCTACTAAGGGCAGGAGTTGATCCCTTTGTCAGTAAATGTCTGTGGTGATGGTATCGAAAATCTCAAGTAAGAATTCGGTCTGCAGGACAGCTTTTTGGACCTATAGAGATACGTAGGGGTGTTAAACAAGGTTTAGTAATCAGCCTTGTGATATTTAATAATGCAGTACGTTCTGCGACAAAATCATAGAAGAATTTTTGATAGAAGATGGAATTGATGCTAGTCATCTATCTTACGCAGATGATCTACTTTTGACAAGTGATAATTAAGAATCTTTACAGAAAGCTATTAATGCGGTGTCGTCTGCAATTGGAGATATTGGGCTAACAATAGAGCCGTCTAAGACTGAATTTGTCGTTTTGAACGACGAAACACTGCCAAATCATGTTGTTGATGTTTGCGGGAAGACAGTTGTCCAAAAGCATATGTTTGAATATCTCGGACTCCGATATGGGAATTCTATCGAAGCTACTAAGAATCTATTTATTGCGGCACTTAAAGAAAAACTGCGGAAAACTTACGGTACGTTAGCACGAACTAAAGGTCAATTTGACAAGATTACGCTCGGTCGTCTCCGTAACGCCATGTTTGCGCCACAAGTCTTTTTTAACCCCCTTATGGAATTGCTTTAGTAAAACCAAGCGTAACCAAATTCGTTCAAATTTTGTTTTGTATTGCAAATCTTTACTGGGAATTCCGATATGGTTCAGAAACTCTTATGTTTCGAAGAGATACTATATTTTTTAGATAAGTAAGAAAATGAATGAGTTGTCTACCCGTTTCAAAAGTCGAAACAGAACAGTTCAAGACTTTCCATTAGCTAGTTTTGTTCAGTAAAATCGTGATTTTGATTTCGTTTGTTTTTCTCTCTTCCATATTTATCGCAGTTTAACTTTGTTTTGTAGTGTTGTGTGATTTTTTTCGTTTTTTTTTCTCTCGTTTTTATAACTCCTTCGAGCATTTACAGTGTATTTGTATGAAGGGTTGAAATTAAATTATTATTATTATTATTACTAATAGCAGTAGCAGCAGGTACATTTTGTCTTTGGGTTAACTGAACATCCAACTCATGATGCCCCTGATGTTTCTTCTTGATATGATAAGCCGTTTCAAAAATATTGTTGATACGCCCGTATCAGCAAACTGTATACCCATAGTATGTATTGATTTAGTTCAACTTTCCCCTCAACGTTTCATCAGATATTTTTTTCAATATCCTCAGCCTTAGTAGTACTCACTACAGAAGTAGGAGTTGTAGTGATAATAGTGGTAGTAGTAATGGTACTTGACAACCCATATACACATAACATGTTATGATTTAGTTCAAAACTCCCCTCAACATTCACTGAAAGATTCATCTAAATGCCCTTCGTATTTTGTGAAAGTGGAGGTCAAACATGCATACCTTTACATGCAAACCTTTACATACATTACATAAAAAAATTATATGCCCCCAGGGCATAGCTTAAAGCCTTTGCCCCAGGGCTCTGGAGGGTGGCGTCAACCCTGGAGGTATTGTTATTTGTTCCCTCAGGCTCTGGGGGTTTGTGTCAACCCCAAAAACCTTGTTATATGATCATTGGACCATTTTGAATAAAAGGACTGTCTCAAAATTTCTAGTTGATGCATCTCAGAAAAGCACGACGTGTTTGTGTGTGTGTGTGTTCTCATCACTTTGACTTTTAAAAAGGGCACTAGAACTTCTGATTACCAATCCAATGAGTCCCGTTCAAAGCATATACGACCACCCTTTCTATAAGAACCTTATATGCCCCCAGGTCATAACTTACAACTCTTGCACTGAGGGGTTGAGGGTAGGGGGGTTGGCTTCCTCAGAGACATAATTTCTGGACCCTTCAACTACGATGGACAAAATTGTTATCTCCAAATTTTTGAAATGTGTTAAGGGAAATTACGAGCGTGGAGGGGGGGGGGCTGGTTACTCTCGTATCATTTTGACTCTTAAATAGGGCACTATGACTTCCCATTTCAAATCAAATGAGCCCCATCTGAAGTTTATACGACCACCCATTCCGTAAAAACCTTATATGGCCCAAGAGCATGACTTACAACCCTATCCCCAGGGCACTGGGGGTCATGTCAACCCTAGAGGCATTTCTATATGCTCTTTAGACTATTTTGAGCAAAATTGCTATCTCATAATTTTAATCAGATTTGTTTGGTGAAGAGGGGTAGTCGAGGGGGAGCTAGCTGCCCTCCATTGCTTTTGACTTTTAAAAGGTAATCAAAACTACCAATTGTCAATCAAATGGGCCCCCTCTAAACTTTATACAACCATCCCTTCCATAAGAACCTAAAATGCCCCCGGGGCATAATTTATAACCCTTGACCCAAGGCTCTGGGGGTTTGTTTCAACCCCAAAAGCCTTGTTATGTGATATTCGGACTATTTTAAATAACATGGCTATCTCAAAATTTCTATTAGACAAATTCTGAGAAATTACGACGTGTTTGTATGTGGGATGGGGGGGGGGTAGCTGTCCTCCGATTACTTTGACTCTGAAAAAGGGCACTAAAGCTTGTGATTACCAATCCAATGAGCCCCCTCCGAAGTTTATACGACCACGCTTTCTAAGTAAACCTTAAATGCCCCGGGGGCATAGCTTACAACCCTTGCCCTGAGGCTGGGGTGGGGGAGGGGTTTCATCCTCAAAGACATAATATCTGGACCTTTCAACTACGTTGAACAAAATGACTAGCTCAAAATTTTGATTGAAAGTGTTTGGGGAAAAGATGGGCATGTGCCCTCCGATCACTTTCGATTAATAAAAAGAGCACTAGTCCTCTCAATTTGCAATCGAATAAGCCCTTTTTGAAGTTTCTACGACAACACTTTCTATAAAAATCTTATATGTCCCAAGGGCATAACTTACAACCCTTGCCCTGAGGGCTGTGGTGGGTTGCCATCCTCAAGGACAGAATTTCTGGACCTTTGAACTATGCTAAACAAAATGGCTATCTCAAAATTTTGATTGGATGTGTTTGGGGAAATGGTTGGCATGGAAGGGGGGTTAGTTGCCCTCCAATCACTTTTGACTATTCAAAAGGGCACTAGCCCTTTAAATTTACAATCGAATGAGCCCTTTTCGAAGTTTCTACAACAACTCCTTCGATACGAAGTGCCCTGGTCTTAAACAAACCAAAAAAAAAAATAATAATAATATACTTTGTCCCAACATCGTTCTTTACTTAGGCAGCGCTATTGCGCTGCCTATGATTTTTGTCCCTGATATCAAAGTTAAACTTGAATTACTGTAAAAAAAAAAAAAAAACTCTCAAGCACAGCTTCCGTCCGTATTTCTCCGTATCACTGCCTAATTAAGTTCTTTCAGTTGTGAGTTTTTTTTTCTCTATCCTCTTATGTTTCTTTTTTCTTGTTTCTTTCCTCTTATGTTTCTTTTTCCTATGTGTTGCTCCATATATATACATATATATATATATATATATATATATATATATATATATATATATATATATATATATATATATATATAATATATATATATATATATATATATAATATATATATATATATATGTATATATATATATATATATATATATATATTATATATATATATATATATATATATAATATATATATATATATATATATATATAATATATATATATATATATATATATATATATATATATATATATATATATATATATATATATATGTATGTATATATATATATATATATATATATATATATATATATATTATATATATATATATATATATATATATATATATATATATATATATATATATAATATATATATATATATATATATATATATATATATATAATATATATATATATATTATATATATATATATATATATATATATATAATATATATATATATATATATATATATATATATATATATAGTATATATATATATATATATATATATATATATATATATATTTATATATATATATTATATATATATATATATATATATATATTATATATATATATATATATATATATATATATATATATATATATATATATATATATATATATATATATATAATATATATATATATATATATATATATATAATATATATATATATATATATATATATATATATATATATATATAATATATATATATATATATATATATATATATATAATATATATATATATATATATATATATATATATATATATATATATATATATATATATATTCGTGTTTTTTATGTGTTTTTATGTGTGTTACTTCATGTGTAACTATGTGTGGTACTGTTGTATAGTTTGGATGAAAAATAAATACTAGTAATAATAATTTTTTATTTTAATTTCTATTCGTTTTGCCGTTAATTTATTCATTGTAGTATTTTATGTTCATTTTAAGATTGGATTATCATAATACGCTATTTCTGCTCATTTTTGGTTTTAATGAGTCTTTTCTTCTCTTGAAAAACTTCTTTTTTGGAAAATATTTTTTTAATAAATCGATCATGGCTGCAAATTGATTAATAAAAAATAATAACTGTAAACCCTAAAAGCAAAAATTAAATCACATGCTTTACAAACTGGTATATCGTAAAAACACCTTCCTTATATTCCATGGCAGTCAGAAACAAACTGATCCATCCGTCATATAGCCTCAAAATCCCAGCTGCTTAATAAATTTACAGCAAGTTTAAACTCCCCATCATATGCGTCATAGAGCTCAAACTTCAACTCCTTCAGTACTTTGCAAACAGTCAAGAGACATTTTTGTTATAGTATCAGCAAAGGGAGCAGTTGTTTCAGTTTTTGTATTTTTCTTCTTTTAAAAATAAAGATTTGACGATTTTAAATACCATTTAAGTACCAACGACCACTTAAAGTTTCAGGAAAGGTTGTTTCAGCTTTTATATTCTTATTCTTTTAAAAACTAGAATTTCAACAACTTTATGATATTTTTTCCTTCTCTCACTGCTATTTTTTTTCAAATCTTGACAATCTATTTGTAGTCCATCCAATTTTAATTCAATGATTTGTCTTCAGCTGGCTCCAGATACTTTGCTCAATATTTAAGAATTCATGCTGATGCAAAAAAAAAAAAAAAAAAAAAAACAAAAAAAAAAAAAAAAACGGCACAGCCACCTTCTTCTTATCAAACACAAAAGTTAAAGCAAAAATGAAGGAATTTCATTTCCTTCTAAACCCCAGGAACTCCAACAGTTTGAGACATGCACTACTTTCGAGTAATAAGTGACAATACAGTATTATGTCTGCCGCTAGTTTTTCACGGCACGGTAAGGGCCAGCCTACGATAGCAGTCAATATATGTTTCAATCAGGGGTAGCTGTGCAACCTTTTACTTTATCGTTCACATTGAAGAAAATAAAACAAGATGAAATGTGAAAAACTAAGTTAAGGATGGATGAATAAATTACGACCTGAAATCATGAAAAATTTTCTATTGATAAGGTTTATATTTCCTCTGAAAAATATAGTTTTTTGACAATCCTAAAGGTTTAACCTGTGTACCGAAAGGACAAGATGATTCCATCAATGCAGTCATTAGTTAAAGATCTATCCATTCACAGAGGCAAAAATACAATATTGCTTAAATTTTTTCTTGGAGAATGAGCTAAACTTGACAGAAAAATAAGAAAATATACCTTATTTCAACAATTTTTTACTGACATAAGGAAATGTTCCTTATTTCAACGATTTTTTACGGAAATATTAATGTTCCTTATTTGAACGATTTTCGACCGAAATAAGAATGTAACTTATTTCAACGATTTTTGACCGAAATGTGAAAATTTTCCTTAATTCAACAATTTTTGACTGAAATTAGAAAATATTCCTTATTTCAACTGTTTTGACCGATTTTCGATTGTGTTTTTTCATCTAAAAAAAAAGAAAATCGGTTAAGAGATAAAGCTAAGCCTCGGCAATCCGACAATAGCAAAATTGTCGTCTTACGTTGAAATATTAAACTATAGAACTACAGAAAAAAAGCTTACCAAGACTTGCACTAGAAACATATACTACACTAACTACAGGGTATGGGGAAAAAACTGAATAAAATGAATAACTCTATTACAGGACTATTCAGCCATAAAATCCACGCATCGTTTTCTTCGAGTATTAAATAAGGCGTCTTTTCACAATTCTGAAGTCCTTTTCTACTTTTATAAAGAACCTAGCCTTAAACTGGAATCCTTGCCAAAGAAATCTCAAGTTAGAATCACCCCCCCCCCCCCCAAAAAAAAAAAATATATATATATATATATATATATATATATATATATATATATATATATATTATATATATATATATATATATATATATATATATATATATATATATATATATATATATATATATTATATATATATATATATATATATATATATATATATATATATATATATATATATATATACAAATTCAAATGAATAGTGCAAGCCCTGCAGCAAAGTATTGAATTAATTAAGTTCTCTCTTGCAAAACAATTTTTGTCCCTTTCAGGTTTTTATAATAAAAGAAATGGATCTTTGAAAGCATGGATTTTTTGTTACAAAAGAAGAAGAAGAAATTTGCTTCTGTGATATTGTCTCTAGTTCTGTCTTCCAATTTTCTCCAAATTATGTGATTGGAGACTATGCAATTCATGAAAGAAAAGTTATACCTGCCTTAGAACCAAACCTAGTGCAGAGAAAAAACACAAGACACTTGTAAGAGCATAAACAGAAATTGGTTTCCAGAAAAAAAAAGATTTATTGCCATCCAACATTACCAGGCAAAGTCCCAAGGACTTTAGAATCAGGGACCTAAAAATTATTTTGAAGTATATTTCTGAAACAATTTTGAACAAAATTCATACCCTGTACACAGTAAAAGAGGAGGATAGACATTAACCACCCCTCAATTCTATGCCAGGAAAATTAGCCCGAGAAAAAGAAAATCCGATAGAACGTCAGAAATCTTAAAGATAGACTCTTTAAAACCGATTATCAATGCTAATATATTGACGCGATTGTGTTAAATTCCACGCATTACTTGTGTTGAGCTTCCTGCATTGAGGTGTCTTGTCTTGAATTTCACGATGAGATGTTGGTAACTGTGCTGAGTTGTCTTGGGTTAATTTACTTGTATTTCCCTGAACTGACATACTGGGCCTAGTTTTCTAAGTTCAGTTGACTGGATCAAGTTGTCCAAGTTGAATTTACTAGGTTTTGTTTTCGGCAAATTAAGCTTCTTATTTTGAGTTGACTTGGTTAAACTCTTGACTCGTGAGCTCTCTGGGTTTTATTTACCTCCATGGAGCTATTGTTTGCTAGTCTCATGATGGAGGTTGTTTATACTGAAGTGTCTAAGCCGAGGTTCCTGTTGGAGTTAACTGAGTCGAATTTCATGCTTTTAGTTGTCTCGTTTGGAGCTCAAGCTTCTAATTGACTAGATTCAGAGTTTCAGAGTTTTATTTACCAATGAATATAGGTTACTAATACAATATCCTTGTTCCCCCTCAGTTTTATTATTTGGGGTTGAGTTATCTGAGTTCAGTTGACAGTAAGTTGGATACAAATAATTGAATCAGCCAGAAAATTAGTAAAATGGGTTAACTTCTGTATGTGTTAGTGTTAAAAATGATAACCGGCCGACATCCTTTATCATAAGGAGCTCCTTTTCTTGAAGCTATCTTTTAAACATACTGACAATACCGCAAACAAAAGTTTAAAACCTAGTTTTTGAAAACCTCAGCATATTCCTCAAAAATATGTTTCAGAACAAGGCCTAGGGAAAGGCTGCCTACTAGTTTTTTTGCACAGGAGACGGGATGCTTTGTGGGGGGAGGGGTACTTGATGAAATTCAAGGAATATTGTAGTTACACGGCAAATTAAGAGTCAAATTGTAAGGGTTTTGTTAGTTCTGGAGAACCAAGCCCAACGCCCACCCCCTCCCTCTAATGTATGTGCCTGAATAAACTAAGGAACAGATTTTCGTAATAGTTCTTACTTTTTCCTTTTTATATAGCCTACATGTTTTTATTCAAAATGGTACCAGCTTGACATCGTTTATCTTAGATACGTGGGAATTTATTGATTGACTTTTTTAATAAATTGTTAGTTCTATTTTTATCATATTAATCACCCGTCCTATGCTAATAAGATTAAAATAAATCAAATTACCATGGCTCTGATTATTCGAATATTTTTGTAGCATTTTCTCTCTTACATTTTTCTGTCCTTGAATTTTCAAGATTGGACTAAATTGGGAAATAATTCTTGTAAGAAGCTTACCTTTCGTTAGAATATGTCAAGGAAAAGGGGAGAAGCAAAAACCTTTCAAAATAATTTCTTTCAATTTTCCACGTGTGAAGTGATTTAATAGATATTTTAGACGGAGGCTGTTTCAGGCAAGTCCGCATTCAGAGGGTTTTGTAGGCAAAGCCGAACACAGAGCCCCCAATTCCACTAAATGTTTACTCGTCTTAAACATTTTCCTAAAGAATACAAAAGCTCATTTTTACCCCTCGTCACATGAAAACAAAATTGTCCTTCTGGAAAAAAAAGTTCCGAGATAATAGAGTTTAAAGGTTTCAAAGTTGTTTCAAAAAGTGAACCTAGATTACGGTGATCTCTTTCAAGGAAAATTATTTCCATTGCCCAGGGCCCGAGGAAAAGGACGCTCTAAAAACTTTATAGAGGGCTCATTTGATTAGAAATTGAAAGTTCTAGTCCAGCTTTTGATAGTCAAAAGTGGAGGGCAACTAGCCCCCCCCCCCCCTACCCCTTTTTCCCAAATGAATCCGATAAGAATTTTGAGATAGCCATTAACCCTATAGAGGCAATTGTTGTAAAAAAACAACACTGTACTTTTCGAGCTTGGACTGCCATCTTGCTGTAAAAAAATACTGCTTTTATCAACATCTTTCGATGGGGCTGAAAGATGGCAGTCGATTGATACCTTCGGGGAGCTGCTGTGTGACATGTGGCCTAAACAGTGAGTCACCAAACCAAGGGATAAGAAAAACGAATGAAAAGGTAGGCAATTTCTAAGCTAGAAACTGGAAACAAAACGAAAAGGTGGGAGATTCCTTGCATGTCATATGCGTATAAAATATATACCGTTTAGAATTACTGTAGTTGAAATTCACGAAATGTGCAAGAATTTGGATCAGTAGCAAGATAAACTTCCTCCTGTTGTAAAATACAACATCGGACGATCGTGGCTCAAAATTGTGAAACGAATAACTAATTTTTGTTTTCTTTTTAGATGGCGGAATCTTACGACAGACTAAGAAAACGAGCTCAAAATCGCCGAATTGACGCAGAAGAGGCGGCCAAGTATATTTTTGACATTCGAGAAGACATGTTGTCTGACTTGTCCGACGATGATGATGACGATGATCCAGACTTCCTGTCTCTAGAAGATCTTATCGATGATCCTGATGCAGACTTGTTGCCTCTACTGGACAATCTCCACTTCTTCTTGGAACAGGATGACGTGGAGGCTAACACTGAACCCAGTGACAATGACTCGGGGGAAACTCCACCCTCCAGTCAGCAACAGCAACCGGTAACAGCAAGTACTGGAAAATCAAAGAAGAAATCGAAAGTCCAAGAAAAATATAGGTGGCCGTCATAGAGCCAGATATTAGAGTCGGAGGCAACATAGTTTTACGTCTGATGAGTACCTTGCCAGAGAAAATGAACTACAAGATTTACTTTGACAACTGGTTTTCGAGCTTGAAACTAATGAGTTTGCTCAAAATTAAAGGATTCTCTTGTATCGGTACGTTGAACAATGCGCGACTGAAGGGCTGCCCGCTCCTCACAGATGGTGAAATGAAGAAACGAGAGAGAGGAACGTCAGATAACAGGACTGACATTCATTCGGGCGTTATTGTAGTGAAATGGTTAGATAACAACACGGTTTGCTTGGCTTCAACGTATGCAGGAATAACGCCACAGGATACGTGCAGACGCTGGAACGTTAAGGATAAATCCAGGGTTGAATTTTCAAGGCCAGCCATTGTTTATGAATACAACCGTCATATGGGTGGCGTAGATTTAGCAGACATGCTGGTGGAGATGTTCCGAACTCATCTTCGGACACGAAAATGGTATATGAGAATCTTCTGGTGGCTTATTGACACAGCAGTCTGATAAAGCTGGCTTCTTTTCAGGTCAGACGTCAAAGTGCTGACTTCAAGGACAGACGAACCGATGATCTTGAGAGCCTTCAGGTCTGAAGTTGCTGCAGGGTTGTATGCCTCGGCACGTGTGATGCCCCAACGTAAACGTGCTAGACCATCCGCAGATGTTGAAGCAAGTCCCAGCCCCATTCGAAGTCGCAATCGAATCCGACCGGCAATATCTGCTCAAGCCGATGGACTTGATCACTGGCCAAAAAAGACTGAAAAGCAGAGCCGCTGCAGAGAGTGCAAATCGGGATATACCACTTTTGAATGCGAAAAATGTGACCTTCCACTGTGCCTTACTGCCAAAAACAATTGTTTTAAAGCCTTCCACACCAAGTGAAAATGCCCCATTTTTATATACTCGAGAGGCTAATGTCGTATTTTTACAACATGGTCTAAAATTGACAATTTTGAATAAATCATGCAAAAAAAATTTTTTTCGTCAATAGTCTGACCTAGAGATTACATGGGAAGCGTTGGAGGTTTTTCCTGGCATTCGTTCCTATAGTGGCCCGTCAAGGGTTAAGTTAAAAATTGTTTAAAAGTCAGATAACAAAAACTCAAGTGTCGACACAACCCCCCAGGGCCCGGGGGAAGGCGTTGTAAGTTATGCTTACTTACTTAAAGCTCTTGCTCGGCAGCGTCGCCAGCGTAGAGGGAACCAGTCGTCAGCGCCGTCAGTCTTCTCCAGAGTGGTCGGTTCAGGGCGAGGGTTGTCACTTCAGCCGGGTAGATGTTTCTGGAGGCGAGCCGATCACGGATGACGTCCGCCCATCTGGTGCTCGGTCTTCCCCTAGGACGCCTCCAGCCGTTTGCAGCTGGGTCGAAATCGAAGATGAGTCGGGCAGGTGTTTGGGCAAACAGATTACCATACCAACGCAGCGAGCGAGACTCAAGCTGCTCGGACAGGGGTGGGAGTTTGAAGGACCTGAGGATTTCCGAATTTCGTACCCTGTCGGGCCATCGGGAGCCTTCGATTTTTCGGAGGTGTTTCGTCTGGATGGCATCTACCTTCAGCGTCTGTGTCTGAGTCAGCGACCAAGTCTCAGCAGAATAGAGCATAACGCTGGCAACCGAAGCAGAATATATTCGTGCTTTGGTGAGACGGATGATCTGGGGTTTATGGAAGACTGTTTTTAGAAGGCGACCGAAGACAGAGTTTGCTTTTGCCGCTCTTGCTGATATTTCGGCATCTAGGCTTCCGTTTGAGCAGACAATTGAACCAAGGTAGGTAAACTGCTTGACTACCTCTACAGTCTGGCCACAAACTTCCACAGATGACAGGGGGTTGGACGGCTTTTTCTCAACGGGGATTATCTTGATCTTCGACCAATTTATTTTCAGACCGAATTTCTCAGCGGCAGAGGCCAGTGTTTCCAGTGTAGTTTTGAGGTCACTAATGTTTTCGCATATTAGCGCCACGTCGTCGGCAAAGTCGACGTCTGAAAGAACTCTTCCAGCAAAGTCTATGCCAAACGGCTGCACCTGCTGTGTTTTATTCAGGATGTGGTCTATTACACAGTTAAAGAGCTCAGGTGCAGCGGCACATCCTTGCCGGACACCATTTTTAATTTTGAAATATCCAGAAGGCCGTCCATTTACGATCACCGCACTTTCAGTGTTATTATACAGCTCTTTGAGGAGACGGACGATTTTCGTGGGTACGCCAGCAGACTGGAGGATTAGCCATAGTGACTGCCTATCGACAGTGTCGAAGGCAGATCGAAAACCTACAAAGGCAATGTACGCCTTCCTCTTATATTCAAGAGTTTTCTCTACTAGCTGTCTAATCGTATGGATTTGCTCGGTGGTGGACCTGCCTGGCATGAAGCCAGCTTGCTGGGGGCGACACAGGGCATGGAGGTATCTTGTTGCCCGTTTGAGAAGCAGCATAGCGAAGAGCTTTCCAGGAACTGAGAGTAAAGTTATGCCACGATAATTGATACATTCTGCTTTGCTCCCCTTCCTCTTGTAGATTGGCACAAGTAGGCCCTTCTTCCAGTCTGAGGGGATTTTTTCAGAGTGCCACACAAGGTTAAACAGCATTTGTAGCCAGAGGATCATGGCTGGACCCCCATTTTTAAGGAATTCCGATGTTAGGCCACATATTCCTGGCGCTTTGTTATTCTTTAGCTTGCGGGTGGCAGCTTTTATCTCCTCCGCTGTAAATTCAGGACCATCAGGAGCAGGTAGGGTAGTAGCCACAGCAGCTGCTAGCTCATGGTCCGTCTGGTCTGGTGGATCTGAGTTGAGCAGTTTCTCAAAGTGGTCCTCCCACTGGCGGAGGCATTGTGATTGGTCGTAGATATTCTCACCGCTAGCGCTTCGAAGGTATGGCGTAGTTTGAGTGTGCTGACCTGACAGCTCACGAAGAATCTTGTAGGTGGCTCCACTGTCCTTTTTCTTGGCGGCCTCTTGCAGTTCGGATGCCTTGCTGTCAACAAAAGCCTTGCGGTCTTTATGCAACATGGAATTGCGCTCTTTGTTTAGCAGTCTGTATGTAGCCATGTCCCCGCCAAGACGTGCTTCTCGCCTGAGCTCTATGATGGCAAAGGAGTGATTACTGATCCAGTCCTTTTTCTTCCGTTGCCTCATTCCAACAACGTCAGTTGCTGCCGCAAGAGTGTTCTCTTTGAAGGACTTCCATGCAACTTCACTATCATCGCATTGGCCAAGGACCTCAAATCTGTTGGATATCACCACATGGTACCGCTCAGCCAGAGCGGGGTCCTGTTGGATGCGACCGGCATCAATTTTCCGAGAAGGCTGGCTGTTCTTCATAGCTTTGAGGCGGAGCTTAATTTTGGCTGCTACCAGCCGGTGGTCGGTGTTCCCGAGCTCGGCGCCACGGTAGGTGCGGCAATTCTGGACAGACGACAGCCATCGTCGACGTAAGATGATGTAGTCGAGCATCTTCTTTGTTGATCCATCATTGCTATACCAGGTGTACTTGGCTATATTTGGTCTCTGGAACCATGTGTTCGCAATCGTTAGATTGTGGGCCAGACAACAATTCAGCAGCCTCTCTCCATTATCGTTTAGGCTATCCACTGTAACAGGTCCAACAGCGAGATCCCACAGGCCTGATTCGTTTGAAACACTTGCATTCATGTCTCCTAGGAGGAGGAGGTAGTCATGGGGAGGTACAGAAGAGAGTTCAGAACTAAGCAGGTTATAGAAATCGTCTTTGTCTTCTTCATCAGCGTCGTTTGTGGGGGCATAGCACGTAATGACAGTTATTTTGCCGTGCTTCCCATCCAGTCTTGCGGTCAGGAGTCTAGGCGGTACTGGTTTGAATGACAGGAGGGCCCTACGTGCAGCACTGTTCAGTACTAGGCCAACGCCTCCTCTTTTTTGGCTACCGCCAGACCACAGCAATGTGCGTCCTTCACCTATGTCCTCTTCACCATGTCCAGGGAGGTGCGTTTCGGTGACTCCAGCTATTGTGACTTTATATTTTTTTAGTTCTTTTGCTAAAAGAAGCTTCGAACCGGGTTGGTTCAGCGTCAGGACGTTCCAGGTGGCCACATTGGTGCCACCTTGGTCAACGATGTTCAGACGGGATTTTCCTTGGGCGGTCCGAGGTCGATACGGGGTTTGAGATGATATATCCGAGGCTGAATTTCTGGTTCCATTCGTAGCAATAGAAATTTCAGTAGGAGGGCTGCCAACCCAACCGTCCCTAGATGCATTTGGTTCTCTGGTGGCTAGCCAGGTATCCAGAGGCACGTGGAGGTCGTTCTTCATGCGCCCTGGGGAGGTCGTTATGCCCTGGGGAATATATGCTTCTTATGAAAGGGATGCTCTTATAAACTTCAGAGAGGGCTCCTTTGATTGGAAATTGAAAGTTCCAGCTCACTTTTTAATAGTCAAAAGAGATACGAGGGTAACTAGCCCCCCCCCCCCAACACGCCTTCTTTTCCAAACCCATCTGATGAACATTTTGAGATAGATATTTTGTTAAAAATAGTTCAAAGGTTGGTTAAGAAAAACTTCGGTGTCAATACAACCCCCCAGGGGCTCGGGGGAAGGCATTCTAAGTCTTACCCAAAAGGCATGTATGGTTATTATGAAAGGGATGCTAGTATAAACGTCATAGAGGGCTCATTTGATTTGAAATTGAAAGTTCTAGTTCACTTTTTAGAGTCAAGAGATTTAAGGGCAAATAGCCGCCCCCGCCCTTTTTTTCCCAAACCCATCCGCTACAAATTTTGAGATACCCAGCTTTTGAAAATCGTTCAAAAATTAGATAACGAAAACTCCGGTGTCAACACAACCCCCCAAGACCCGGGGGTAGGCGTTGTAAGTGTTGTCCTGGGGACGTATATGGTTCTTATGAAAGGGATGCTCGTATAAACTTCAGAGAGGGCTCATTTGATTGAAAATTGAAAGTTCTAGTTCACTAATTAAGAGTCAAAAGATATCCGAGGGCAACTAGCCCCCCCCCCCCCCCCCACACACAACCTTTTTTACCCAAACCCATCCGATACGAATTTTAAGATAGCCATTTTTTAAAGTAGTTCAAAGGTCAGATAACAAAAACTCCGGCGTCGACATAACCCCCCAGGGCGCGGGGGGCAGGCATTGTAAGTTATGTCCTGGGGTCGTATATGGTCCTTATGAAAGGGTTGCTCGTATAAACTTCAGAGAGGGCTCATTTAAATGGAAATTAAAAGTTCTAGTTCATTTTCTCAGAGTAGAAAAAGATCGGAGGGCAACTAGCCTCTCCCGCCCTCCCCGCCTTTGGGTTTATCGGATGGATAAACCCACCCGATAAAAATTTGAGGTGACCTTTTTGTTAAAAATAGTTCAAACATCAGATATTAACACTCCGGGGCCGACACAATCCCCCAGGGCCCAGGGACAGGCGTTGTAAGTTATACTCTGGGGTATATATGGTTCTTATAGAAGGGATGCTCGTATAAATTTCAGAGAGGGCTCATTTGATTGAAAATAGAAAGTTCTAGTTCACTTTTAAAGACTCAAAAGAGATCAAAGGGCAATTAGCCCCCCCCCCCGCCTTTTTTCCCCAAACCCACCCGATGGTCCTTATGAAAGGGATGCTCGTATAAACTTCAGAGAGGGCTCATTTAAATGGAAATTAAAAGTTCTAGTTCTAGTAAAAAAAAGATCGCAGGGCAACTATCCCCTCCCACCCTCCACGCCTTCGGGTTTATCGGATGGATAAACCCATGTGATAAAAATTTAAGGTGACCATTTTGTTAAAAATGGTTCAAACATCAGATATTAAAACTCCGGGGCCGACACAACCCACCAGGGCCCAGGGACGGGCGTTGTAAGTTATACTCTGGGGGTATATATGTTTCTTATAGAAGGGATGCTCGTATAAACTTCAGAGAGGTCTCATTTGATTGAAAATAGAAAGTTCTAGTTCACTTTTAAAGACTCAAAAGAGACCAAAGGGCAATTAGCCCTCCCCCCTCCGCCCTTTTTCCCTAAACCCATCCAATAAAAATTTTGAGATAGCCATTTTGTTAAAAATAATTGAAACATCAGATAATATAAACTCCGAGGTTGACATAAACCCATTTTTTCACTTTGATTAATTAAAAAAACTTTTTCCACAAAATAATTTTTTCAAAGAAAAGTAAAGAACTCCATTAAACAAAAAATGAGCAAAAATAAAATCAAATAATCTACCAAGCATGAAACTTCCCCAAATCAGCATCGATAAATAAATGAAACTCAAAACGAACAGAAATTACAATAAATAACCGAGTCAAACTCAAAACGAGCAGAAATTAACATAAGTTGGGCTCAAAACCCCCATGCCTTCCCAAGGCCAGAACATAATTTCCACTTTTCTGAAAAAAATATAAATTAATTTTGAAGAGTTCACATCTTCATTTGCAACTTGTGGGAATAATTTGAACATTACTAATAGAAAGATGAAAAAAAAATGAAGTCTGTTTTTTCAGTATTTTAAATGTTCACCAAAACGAACCAATCAAATGTATTCTTACATTCGGCCTAAGGAAATAAAAATGTTTTTACTTTTATAACTTTAATAAAACAAATAATATTAACATTATGGTTACTAAATATCAGTATATGTATAAAAAACTGACAATGCACATTCATTTGTATTTTTTCAGTGAAGTGCAAATTATGTTCTGGCCTTGGGAAGGCATACGGGTTTTGAGCCAAATTTATGGTAATTTCTGCTCGTTTTGAGTTTGACTCGGTTATTTATTGTGATTTCTGTTCGTTTTGAGTTTCATTTATTTATCGATGCTGATTTGTGGTAGTTTCACACTTGTAGATTATTTGATTTTATTTTTGCTCAGTTTTTGTTTAATGGAGTTCTTTACTTTTCTTTGAAAACTTATTTTGTTGAAATTTTTTTTTTAAATTAATTTCTGTTCGTTTTGTATTGACATAGTCTTTTCAGAGAAAAAGAAAATAATACTTTAAATCTTTTTAAAGATTTATAGTTTGGCCTGCTATTTGTATGCTGGAGAAAAATTTTCAACAATTTTTAACAACATACACCCTCTTAAAAATCTGAACACAAATAGAAGTGTTTAATTTAGTTTCATACCTCGTCTAGTTGACTTGAAATGGAAAACTTGATACCATTCGCAAAAAAATCTGTTTACTTTCTTTGATAGCTTGGATACGCTTACGCTATTTTGATTTGGTTAAATTTTAAGAGCAGAAGCAGCCCCAAAAGTTTGAACATAAAACCCTCAGTCGTTCTTGGGATACTGCTGAGATGCCTTATTTGGAATTAGCATTAACACAGTGCATTTTGATTTAATCTTATGGCAACATTTAGTTTTAAAACATAAAGTCCAATGGGAGGGTGGGCGTGGGAGGGGGATTAGTTTTCCTCCAATCACTTTCGACTATTAAAAAGGGCATCAGCCCTTTCTATTTTCAATCGAATGAGCCCTTTTCGAAGTTCCTACGACAACTCCTTCGATACAAAGTGCCCTGGTCTAAACAACAACAACAACAAAAAAATAATACATTATACCCAAATAGATCTTTACTATAAAAATGTCAAGCCTTCCAATCACTTTAGACTATTAAAAAGGGCACTAGGCCTTTCGATTTCCAATCAAATGAGCCGTTTTGAGTTTCTACGACAACACTTCCTATGAACACCTTATATGCTCCCAGGCCATAAATTATAACTCTTGCCCTAAGGGCTGTGAGGGTGTCTGTCATCCTCTAAGACCTAATTTCCAGAACTTTCAACTACATTAAACAAAATGGCTATCTCAAAATTTTGATTTTGCCTTCCAATCACTTTAGACTATTAAAAAGGGCACTAGGCCTTTCGATTTCCAATCAAATGAGCCGTTTTTGAGTTTCTACGACAACACTTCCTATGAACACCTTATATGCTCCCAGGCCATAAATTACAACTCTTGCCCTAAGGGCTGTGAGGGTGTCTGTCATCCTCTAAGACCTAATTTCCAGAACTTTCAACTACATTAAACAAAATGGCTATCTCAAAATTTTGATTGGATGTGTCTGGGAAAATGGTGGGAGTGAGAGGGGCGTTAGTCTCTCTCCAATCACTTTCAACTATTAAAAAAGGCACTAGCCCTTTCAATTTCCAAGCAAATGAGCTCTTTTGAAGTTTCTACGACAACGCTTTCAATAAAAACCTTATATGCCCCCAGGGGATAACTTACAACCCTTGCCCTAAGGGCTGGGGGGGGTTCATCCTCAAAGACTAATTTCCAGAACTTCCTACTATGTTGAACAAAATGGCTATCTGAAAATGTTGATTGGATGTGTTTGGGGGAATGGTGGGCGTGAGAGAGGGGTTAGTTACCGTCCAGTCACTTTCAACTATTAAAAAGGGCACTAGCCCTCTCAATTTCCAATTGAATGAGCCCCTTTTGAAGTTTTTATCATAGAGTCTCTATCATTAAAAACCTTATATGCCCCCAGGGCATAACTTACAACCTTCGCCGTGGGGACTCTGGGGGGGGGGGGTTGTCATCCTTAAATACATAATTTCCAGAACTTTCAACTACGTTGAACAAAATGGCTATCCCTAAACTTTGATTGAATGTTTTTGGGTAAATGGGGGGCGTAAGAGGGGGGGAGTTAATTACTCTCCACTCACTTTCGACTATTAAAAACGGCAATTTCAATTTCCAAGCAAATGAGCCCCTTTTGAAATTTCTACAACAACTTTCTATATAAACCTTATATACCCCCAAGGCATAACTTAAAACCCTTGCACTGAAAGCTCTGATGGGGTTATCATCCTAAAGGACCGAATTTCCAGAACTTTCGAATACGTTGAAAAAAATGGATATCTCAAAATTTTGATTAGACGTGTTTGGGGAAATGGTGAGCGTGAGAGGGGGGTTAGTTGCCCTTCAATCAATTTCGACTATTAAAAGGGCAATAGCCCTTTCAATTTTCAATGGAATTAGCCCTTTTGAATGTTTTTACAACATCAATTTCAATAAAAACCTTACATGCTCCCAGGGCATAACTTAAAACCCTTGCCCTGAGGGTTGTGGGGGGGGGGATGGGTTGTCATCCTTAAAGACCTAATTTCCAAAACTTTCAACTGCGTTGAATAAAATGGCTACCTAAAAATTTTGATTGGATGTGTTTGGGGAAAAGGTGGGCGTGAGAGGGGGGTTAGTTGCCCTCCAATCACTTTCGACTATTAAAAAAGGCACTAGCCCTTTGAATTTACAATCGAATGAGCCCTTTTTCAAGTTTCTACGACAAACATTTCAATAAAAACCTTGTATGCCCCCACGGCATAACTTATAACCCTTGCCCTGAAGACTGTGGGGGGAGCGTCCTGCTCAAAGGTATAATTTCCTGAACTTTGAGCTGCGTGGAACAAAATCACTATCTAAAAATTTTGATTGGATATGTTTGGGGAAATGGTGGGCGTGGAAGGGGTGTTAGTGGCCTTCCAATCACTTTTGACTATTAAAAAGGGTACTAGCCATTTCAGTTTCCAATCGAATGAGCCCTTTTTGAAGTTTCTACGACGACGCGTTCAGTAAAAACCTTATATGCCCCCAGGGCATAACTTACAACCCTTGCCCTGATGGCTGTAGGGGAGTGTCCTCCTCAAAAACATAATTTCTATCTGGAAATCCACAACACTGAACAAAATGGCTATCTAAAAATTTTGATTGGATGTGTTTGAGGAAAAGATGGGCGAGAGAGGGGGGCTAGTTGCCCTCAAATCACTTTCGACTATCAAAAAGGGCACTAGACCTTTGAATTTCCAATCGAATGAGACCTTTTTCAAGTGTCTACGACAAAGATTTCAATAAAAACTTATATGCCCCCATAACTTATAACCCTTGCTCTGAAGACTGTGAGGGGAGTGTCCTGCTCAAAGGTATAATTTCCTGACTGCGTGGAACAAAATAGCTATTTCAAAATTTTGATTAGATGTGTTTGGGGAAATGGTGGGCGTGGAAGGGGTGTTAGTTGCCTTCCAATTACTTTCGACTATTAAAAAGGGCACAAGCCATTTCAATTTCTAATTGAATGAGCCCTTTTTGAAGTTTCTACGACCACACTTTCTATAATTACTTTATATGCCCCTAGGGCATAACTTACAATCCTTGTCCTGAGGGCTGTGAGGGGGTTGTCATCCTCAAAGACCTAATTTCCACAACTTTAAACTACGTTGAACAAAATGGCTATCTCAAAATTTTAATTGGATGTGTTTGGGGAAAAGGTGGGCTTGAGAGGGGGGTTAGTTACCGTCCAATCACTTTCAATTATTAAAAAGGGCACTAGCCCTTTAAATTTCCAATCGAATGAGCCCTTTTTCAAGTTTCTACGACAAAGATTTCAATAAAAACTTATATGCCCCCATAACTAATAACCCTTGCTCTGAAGACTGTGGGGGGAGTGTCCTGCTCAAAGGTATAATTTTCTGAACTTCGAACTGCGTGGAACAAAATGACTATCTAAAAATTTTGATTGGATATGTTTGGGGAAATGGTGGGCGTGGAAGGGGTGTTAGTTGCCTTCCAATCACTTTTCTCTATTAAAAAGGGTACTAGCCATTTCAATTTCCAATCGAATGAGCCCTTTTTGAAGTTTCTGCGACGACGCGTTCAGTAAAAACCTTATATGCCCCCATGGCATAACTTACAACCCTTGCCCTGATGGCTGTAGGGGAGTGTCCTCCTCAAAAACATAATTTCTATCTGGAAATCCACAACACTGAACAAAATGGCTATCTAAAAATTTTGATTGGATGTGTTTGAGGAAAAGATGGGCGAGAGAGGGGGGCTAGTTGCCCTCAGATCACTTTCGACTATCAAAAAGGGCACTAGACCTTTGAATTTCCAATCGAATGAGACCTTTTTCAAGTTTCTACGACAAAGATTTCAATAAAAACTTATATGCCCCCATAACTAATAACCCTTGCTCTGAAGACTGTGAGGGGAGTGTCCTGCTCAAAAGTATAATTTCCTGAACTTTAACTGCGTGGAACAAAATGGCTATTTCAAAATTTTGATTAGATGTGTTTGGGGAAATGGTGGGCGTGGAAGGGGTGTTAGTTGCCTTCCAATTATTTTCGACTATTAAAAAGGGCACAAGCCATTTCAATTTCTAATTGAATGAGCCCTTTTTGAAGTTTCTACGACAACGCTTTCTATAAAAACTTTATATGCCCCTAGGGCATAACTTACAATCCTTGTCCTGAGGGCTGTGAGGGGGTTGTCATCCTCAAAGACCTAATTTCCACAACTTTAAACTACGTTGAACAAAATGGCTCAAAATTTTGATTGGATGTGTTTGGGGAAAAGGTGGGCGTGAGAGGGGGGTTAGTTACCGTCCAATCACTTTCAACTATTAAAAAGGGCACTAGCCCTTTGAATTTCCAATCAAATTAGCCTTTTTCGAAGTTTCTATGACAACGCCTTCTATAAAAACTTTATATGCCCCCAGGCCATAGCTTACAACCCTTGCCCCGAGGGTTGTGGGGGAGTGTCCTCCTCAAAAACATATTTTCTATCTGGAAATCAACTACGCTGAACAAAATGGCTATCTCAAAATTTTGATTGGATGTGTTAGGGGGAATGATGGGCGTGGGGTTGGGGGGGGGGGGCTAGTTGCCCTCCAATCACTTTTGACTATTAAAAAGGGCACTAGCCCTTTGAATTTCCAATATTATGAGCCTTACTTGAAGTTTCTCCGACAACGCCTTCTATAAAAACCTTATATGCCCCCAGGGCATAACTTAAAATCCTTGCCCCGAGGGTTGTAGGGGAGTGTCCTCCTCAAAAACACATTTTCTATCTGGAAATCAACTACGCTGAACAAAATGGCTATCTCAAAATTTTGATTGGATGTGTTTGAGGGAATGATGGGCGTGTGGGGGGGGGGGGGCTAGTTACCCTCCAATCACTTTCGACTATTAAAACGGGCACTAGCCCTTTGAATTTCCAATCGAATGAGCCTTTTTTGAAGTTTCTACGACAACGCCTTCTATAAAAACCTTATATGCCCCCAGGGCATAACTTAAAACCCTTGCCCCGAGGGTTGTGGGGGAGTGTCCTCCTCAAAAACATATTTTCTATCTGGAAATCAACTACGCTGAACAAAATGGCTATCTCAAAATTTTGATTGGATGTGTTTGGGGGAATGATGGGCATAGAGGGGGGGGGGCTAGTTGCCCTCCAATCACTTTCGACTATTAAAAAGGGCATTTGCCCTTTGAATTTTCAATCGAATGAGCCTGTTTTGAGTTTTTACGACAACGCCTTCTATAAAAACCTTATATGCCCCAGGGCATAACTTAAAACCCTTGCCCTGAGCGTTGTGGGGGGGGGGTGTCCTCCTCAAAAACATATTTTCTATCTGGAAATCAACTACGCTGAACAAAATGGCTATCTCAAAATTTTGATTGGATGTATTTGGGGGAATGATGGGCGTGGGGGGGCTAGTTACCCTCCAATCACTTTCGACTATTAAAAAGGGCACTAGCCACTCCAATTTCCAATCGAATGAGCCCTTTTCGAATTTTCTGCGATGACTCCTTCGATACGAAGTGCCCAGGTATGGAGAAAAAAAAAACAACAAAAAAAACAACACATTGTGCCCACATCGTTCTTTACTTAGGCAGCGCTGGCGCGCTGCCTATGATATTGTTACTTTGATACCAGTTTTGATACTTTGATGAACATTTTATTTTAAAAAAAAGTTTGATTTTCAAATAAGGAATTTTTAAAAACTTGAAACCTTTTGCAATTAAAAACGAACAAAAATTAATTTTAAAAAAAGAATTCCGAAAAATAATTTTTTCAAGGAAAAGTAAAGGCCATTTTAAACTTAAGCTCAGGAGCTTTTCTAGCGTAAAGCCCCGTAAAAGTTTGGATCTGCCACTAAAATGTGTGATGTCCTTCAATTTTCT
Organism: Artemia sinica; assembly: GCA_027921565.1. Classification (NCBI taxonomy): domain Eukaryota; kingdom Metazoa; phylum Arthropoda; class Branchiopoda; order Anostraca; family Artemiidae; genus Artemia; species Artemia sinica. The sequence goes on along the minus strand of CM051266.1, from coordinate 23,575,943 downwards.
GAAAATTCCCTAAGAATTTTACGAAACACACTTCTTAACAGACGTTTGGTATTTTCTTGGATAGGGCTATTATGGCAACTTTTACCACAGCAACCAATAATTAGAACCCAAGTCCTAAAATTGGTCTCAATCAGGAACCCTTATCGCTATCTAAATTCACAAAGTGCAAAGATTTTCAAACAGAGGTGTTTATTGTTTAAAGTTCAGGAAAGGTCTGCCCATTTCATACGAAAACATTGATTGAAAACGAAACTAGTCTTATCTAGAAAATAAATATCGTAGAAAATAAACATCACGACGTGAAAAAAAAATGATAAACCATCCAGTGGCGGATCCAGAGGGGGGGCGAGGGGTGCCCCCCTATAGTAGTCTAAAGTAGCGTAATTTATCTAATTAACGCAAATTTGCATTAATTAAACTTGCTCCTAACGTAAGTTTATCGGATCAACCTATTTTGCGCTCCCCCCCCCCCTAAAAAATCCTGGATCCGCCCCTGATACCATCACACCTATTCCACCAGTTATTAGAAGAAAACAAAATTCCTTATTTTCACAAATTTCATCAACCCCCCGCCCCCTTTTTTATAAAATCCAACATAGGCCAATCAGTTGAGTCCACTGTTTGTAAATAATAGATTAAGTCATAATTTGTATATAAATTAAGTCATACCTGTGAGATGGGACACTTGCAAACCACTTGGCTGGCTCACCAAGTTTTTTTCTGCTTTCACAATTATGAATGATACAATTTCGAACCATTTCTCATTGATTGACGCATACAGACTAACCCGCTAATCCATGAATAAGAGGGAGGAGCTTTTTGTTCGCACCGAGAATGAAGACCAGAAATGATCTGCGATAAACTTACTGGATAATTCTATAAACTGTGCTTCAAACGAACAAAAATCACTACAAACAAGAGTTTGGGTATCGCCTCCTTCTCTCACTGTAAAAGTCTAAAACCTACTGCGTCATTGGCGCTTTACTGAAAACTATATGCGTCTTGAACAGTCTTGGAAAGTATCAACAACATCAAATTGAATATTTGATGTATAATGATATTAATTGTTGAATGATCCATCAGTTCAAGAATTTATTTCACTGTAATTTTATTTTTATTTTCAAAACTGCAAGGACTTGTAAAAAAAAATACACATTAAATTTATAAAAGGTAATTTTTGCAGATTTCCCCCACACCCTTAACATGTAGCCGTATAAATAAACGATGTTGGGAATTTATCATGATTGTGTTAAAATGTAAAAAGTAAAATGGCTAAGGCGCAGGGTATTTTTCCGAGTTGAGAAAAGTGTGAAGTACACGAAGATAAGCCTGTAACTAATATTAGAATATTGGAAGCCATCACAGTGGTCAAGCATGACTCTGGACGTGGGTGTTCCAGAAGGTTGCGGAAGGTTTGTTAAAAATTTTCCAAAGGAATTGTCTAAGAACAGTTTTAAGTAAAAGTTGGACTAGCCGTATATCAAACGGTAAGCTCTGCGAAAACGTGGTTCGATCCCACTTTCTAGGGCCATAATAAATGGAAGTTTAAGATAACTAGGCCAAGTCTTAGAAATGAATGATGGCAGATAGCCAAAGATTGTGCTTTTTGGCCATCCATCTCGAACCAAACGAGCACTTCGTCCCAAATGGGATGAGAACAGGGAAAGGATTTAAAGAAAATTGAGGTCACATCGGATGAGGTAAAGAGTGAAGCTTTGAATATATTGGGGCAGAGAAAGAGCTTGGCTAGCTTTGTTGGCTTCAAGCGGCAATCGCTTCCGAGCTAATAAGCCATAAAATAACTTTACTTGGTGTGGTGATTTCTTCTGACCTCTCATGGCGGGAGAATACAAAGACAATTGTAAAAAAAAGCCAACGGCGCAATCCAAATGCTAAAAACACTGAAAAAATTTCGAGTTCCTAAGGACAAGCTGAAACTAATATTTTACACTTTCATCCGCCCCTTAGTTGAATATGCTTGTCCGGTTTGGCACTTTGCCCTTACCCAGGATGAAACTGATAAAATAGAACGAGTTCAGAAGAGATCACTGCAAATCATTTATGGCAGTTCCCCTCTACCTCACTCCTTTTACCTCAAGTCTCCTCCTTCCTTCAACATCCCATCTACTGATCGTTCCTTCCCCCACCTTTTGTCCGGCCCCCCAGGAAAGTGGCTGAGAAGGTTCGAAACTAACCCCAGTCCACTGTAACACTTTACTGCACTACAGTAAAAGCTTTGTACCAAGCTTTTTGAAATATTAGAATGATCTCTAGTGTTTTTATTGTTTAGTTTATTTTATCCTGACGAAGTTTTATCAGACAATTTTATTCTCAATCTCAAGTGTTTTTATCCTTTAGTTTATTTATCCTGACAAAGTTTTATCAGACAACTTTATTTTGCTAATTATGACTAAGAGACATCATATTTGGGCTTTGCCCACGAGAGCTATGTCTTGTTTCTGAATTAAATGAATTTGAATTTGGTGCTGCAGTGAGTTCTGTGTAGTAGGAATATTCATAAATGGCATTTGATATCGGCGTTCCGAGAGACCTTAATTTATGTTTATTTCAAAGATTTCCAAGTTTCAGTGAGTATTACAAAAATCATGAAATAACTACAGCAAAAAATATATAAAACGCGAAATTCTTTCACACGGTGAGATTTTAAAATTGGAATGTTTGAATCCTAATTATAAATTTTTTTGGGAGCTTGTATGCTTAAAATTTTTCCAAAATTATATATAGGAGATGATAAGATTAGTGGGTCTTTGAATCCCACAGTTTGATTCTGCAACCTCTGTAAAGGTACAAGGTGGGGATATACTCAACTGATCGAATAATTGCATATTTGAAGGCAATTCTGTGGTTTAGAGCTAAATCTTAAATGAAACTTAATGAACATTCTCGATAAGAAATCATAACAAGTGCATATTTGTGATTAATTTCCCAGCTACACCAGACGAAAATAAATAGCCCTAAGATGATTTTGTTGATTTAGGTCACAATTCTAACATTGGTGTCCATTCGCTGAGGGGTAGCTAGGGGTTTCAGGCCCCAAGGGACGATTTGGTTTGGTTCACCCCCCCCCCTTCCAACCCCACCATCACTACCACAATATAAGTAGATCATAAGTATATACAGCTACAGCAAAATCAGTTTGGCGCCCCTTCAGACGCTGCACCCGGGAACAGCCGTCCCCTTTTGCCCTCCCCCGCCCTAGCTACGCCAATGTCCATTCAACTTCAATTACCCATGACAGTAAAGTTCAGGGGCACGGCAAAATTTAGATTATTATTATACAAGAGCTAATCAGTCTTTTAGGCACCTCAATCAGCTAAAAGAGGTCAGAAAAAATAACAACAAATAACAGTTTGTTAGTTAAGTTTACAGCAAATAACAACAAGTTTAATGGGTCTTTGAATCCCACAGTTTGATTCTGCAACCTCTGTAAAGGTACAAGGTGGGGATATACTCAACTAATCGAATAATTGCATATTTGAAAGCAATTCTGTGGTTTAGAGCTAAACCTTAAATGAAACCTAATGAACATTCTCGATAAGAAATCATAACAAGTGCATATTTGTGATTAATTTCCCAGCTACACCAGACGAAAATAAATAGCCCTAAGATGATTTTGTTGATTTAGGTCACAATTCTAACATTGGTGTCCATTCGCTGAGGGGTAGCTAGGGGTTTCAGGCCCCAAGGGACGATTTGGTTCACCCCCCCCCCCTTCCAACCCCACCATCACTACCACAATATAAGTAGATCATAAGTATATACAGCTACAGCAAAATCAGTTTGGCGCCCCTTCAGACGCTGCACCCGGGAACAGCCGTCCCCTTTTGCCCTCCCCCGCCCTAGCTACGCCAATGTCCATTCAACTTCAATTACCCATGACAGTAAAGTTCAGGGGCACGGCAAAATTCAGATTATTATTATACAAGAGCTAATCAGTCTTTTAGGCATCTCAATCAGCTAAAAGAGGTCAGAAAAAATCAATCCTTGTTTTCTGTAACCCGTATTACATAAAATGATGTCACGATCTGATCTATACATATATTAATTTAAAAAAACTTTTTCCACAAAATAAGTTTTTTAAAGAAAAGTAAAGAACTCCATTAAACAAAAAATGAGCAAAAATAAAATCAAATAATCTACCGAGCGTGAAACTACCACAAATCAGCATCGATAAATAAATGAAACCCAAAACGAACAGAAATTACAATAATTAACCGAGTCAAACTCAAAACGAGCAGAAATTAACATAAGTTGGGCGCAAAACCCCTATGCCTTCCCAAGGCCAGAACAAAATTTGCACTTTACTGAACAAATATAAATGTTTTTACTTTTATAACTTTAATAAATCAAATAATATTAACATTTTGATTACTAAATATCAGTATATGTATGTTAAACTGACAATGCACATTCATTTGTGTTTTTTCAGTAAAGCTATTTAAAAAGAAAAAAAAACTTTTTTAAGAAATCAATGGACCTTACTCATTAATAGAAAATCTGCACATCACTAATAAACAAATAAATGGGCTTAACCATTTTAAGACTGACCAAAGTAAAACAGACGTGAAACTGAAAACTACAGAATATATTTAAAAGGATTTATTGCATTACAACAAAATACGCAAAAAATCTTTCTCTCAAAATCAAACTAATTTCTTCATAAAAGACTAAATTATTGTCAGTGAAGAATCAGACTGCCAAAAGCAACGAACAAAAAATAAATGCATCTTAGCTTCACTTTCATCATTCGAATATTCTTTTTCCTTTCAGTAGCTATAGGTATGTTCAAAATAAATAACCTTCAAAGTCAATCTATGTAATAGGCCATTTAAACTGATGAGCAACTATCTGCAAGAATTTATGTTAAAAAACGTTTGTCATATATCGATTTCGTCTTGTGTTTGTTTTACCCTTTATGGATAGAAAAACTGTAGCCAAAAGGCAACGTCTGCCACAAAACAATTAATTGGTTCCGGGAGATGGCTTCACTAAAATTATAATTCTCAAATACAGAAGTGGTAAAATACATTTTCAGGCTTAGGATGTAGTGGAGGAGCCAACCTACCCCTAATAGAAGACAGAAAAGACATGCCCAAATGGAAAATAATTTCCCTAATGGGAAGTCTGAATAAATATAATAAACAGATTAATGATTATTAGGAATTTTCTAAATAAAATTCCCCTTATAGAGCAGCCTTATAACCACACTTCTAAATAGCTTACAATCCGGGTTGCAGCTGTAGCTAGCAACCTAGTAAGAGACGATCATGTCCAATACTAAGAAATAAAATAATCCATAGCTCCTAAGAATAGTCAGATCAAAACAAGAAGTACACTATTAGAACCACCTTATCCGATACACCTATATAGAAAACTTACCGTCCCTGGGCTTGAACAACAAGGGAAATATATTGGTTTGAAAGTCAAGAAAAGTGGCTCCAACCATGATATTCTGCATATTCGGCATTTTTTGTTTCCCCAGATAGCGGGGCACGGGAACATCGTAGAGAGCTGTTTAATGGCTCATTTTAAATGAAATTAATGGGGTCGAAAACATTTTGTAATTAAAAAAAATAATTTTTAAAATATTATCAATTTTTTACGAAAAACTGCATTTTTCTATAACACTGTAGTAGCTTATGTTATAACATCAGGAATTTGTCACCTCTACGTGCTTTTGTAGTTTAAAAAACATTTAGAACAAAACCAATACTTTTACAAAGAACTGCATTTCCATATACTATTACTTAAAAAACCAAAGGGGTCTTACAATGGATGGATCCATAAAAATTCAAGTTACATGAAAAGATTTTAATTAATACTATACCATCAATAAAGGAGACGATTATCTTGTCAGATTCTTCTTTTTCTTTTAAAATTATCACTTTTAAATGTATTCCCATTTGTATTTTCTGCTAAATAACCTGATTCCTTTTTCAGGTCTTGACAATCGCCCTTAAACAGTCTTTGAACTCAACCAGTGGTATTCATTATTGTAGAATACAATAGTAGAATTTCTTAAAATACAGCTTTTGGCTCTAAAACCTTAGCATAAACAGAGATAAGTCAAGCATTATTTCTCTTATTTACAACTAAACTTTCACAAAAAAGAACTGAAAAAAAGAAAATGGGAAATACAATAATTACCCTCAGAGCCGCATAAATATAAAAGAAAACATCATTTCTACATTACTGCAAAAATTTTAGGTTTGAAATTCTTATAATACAAAAAGAGTTCATTATGTTAAAAAGTCCTCTAGCAGCCAGCGATTGGAAGCCATTGTAATCATATTTTTATCAAACTTCGTTGATAACTGAGCCAACTACAGCGATTTCTTCTAACAGAATCCCTTTATCCTCTCATTTTGCAAAGATGACGCATTTGAAACATCTTCACCTCTCCAGAATCAAGTTTGACAACCCCGTCGAAGTTGTCTATCGAAATAAGTTGACCAATGGCCTCACGGTCCTCTCCGACGATAACCTATTTGAGAAAAAAAAACATAATAAATAATATAAAGATATAAATACTGAAGAAAAATAGTAAAAAATATTTTTGAAAAAAAAACATATTAAACATAATATTATGCCACAGACAAAAGATACTATCAAAAATATGCTAAAAGACAAGAGCTATATGGAATAGGCATCAAAAGTAAAAAAGACAAAAATAGGTGTACTGGAAGAAATAGTAAAGAATCCGTCTGTTGCCGGGCAGCTTTGAATATTAGTATAAAACGGTAAGAGAAATAAGGAACGACGCGATCATGATCTTATGGAATAACTTGAAATGAAGTTAATTGCAAACATAAACCTTAAGAGAAAGTTTTTCTAAAAAAGAGATTATTATGTTCGCAGTTAGTTCGGTTTAATGTGATGCAATGGATAATGTGAAAATATTGGGCCGTTTTTTCACTCATCAATGTGCTAAGATCTTACATCTTTTATCAGAAAACGCTTAAAAGTGAAATCTTTGAACTACGATCTTACATCTTTTGTCGTTTTTATGCAAACGTCTTTCATCATTCTGCTCTGATCAGCGGTCTGAGAACAATGATGAGTATATCATCAAAGTTTTATATGGCAGAAAGACGCTGTTTGCTAACATCAGTAAGCTGTAAGATCTTACAACAAAGATGAGTTGAAAAAACGATAATCTTTGCAGAAAGACGAAAGATCTTGGATGTAAGACATTAGTGCTAAAAACGGCCCTTATAATGATAATACATAGAGGAGGGGGAAGAGGAATCTCTACAATAGATACTCCAGAGACTACCCCCCCCCCTCCAAGAAAAATCAGAGCATGTCGGCCATAAAAAGACACTAGTTTCGATATTTTAGCCCTCGTACATTGGGGTCCTCTGAAGGTATCCTAAGGGTAAAAGTAAATTTCCCTAAAAACTGACTTTTACAATTTAACCCAAGAATGTAAAAACCTATACAAGGTGGGAGAATTCCCATCTTTCTACAAGATGAAAATATAGAGACCGAAAAACAACCCTTTTTTTGCTCGAAATCTATGATATTTATGAAAAATACAACTCGAAAACAGCAAAACTGTGTTTCAAAATAAAGAAAAGACACATTTAAGACAAAAAAAATTGACTACGCTTTAAATGTAAAGATTAGCTACGACGGCTGCAACAATGACCTAGAATAGATGATGACAAGCTAAAAAAAAGCTTTTATCTCCAAATACACTAAAAAAAATTTAATTAATTAATACTACAAGGAGACAGTGAAATTTCCTAAGACCACAAGAAATGAAAGGGGGGGGGGGAATATTGATATTTCGTAAATATTCGAGAACAAGTTATAATACATAATTGCTTCAGGCTTTCAATTTAGTTTTTAAAGTAAAAATTTTTCCTGGTAGCAAGAAAATAAAATTGTTTAGTACATTCAGAGAAAAAGGTGCTTTTCGTAAGATTTTTATAGCTACTTTTTCTGGTTAAGCTACTCTTTATTGTCTTTGTTACACTGTAATTAGCTCCATTATTGTTACACTTTTTATTTATTTAATTTTACATTTTTTATTATCTTTGGTAGTTAATACTTTGGCACATCTTCAATCTTCTATTCAAACCCTTTCCTATAATAGCAATATTAAAAACGCATCGTATTAAAGTATTAAACCTTCAACAATGCAATCTGTGAGAAATTTATGCTTATAAAATAATACCATTCATTAAAATAAAAAAAATCGTTACGGTACATATTCAATATAAAATATTCCAACAAACTATCCAATATTTTTAACCTCTTACATACCTTATAATCGAGTATCGTCAGTTACTCTAAACGCTAATAAAACGAACTAACAAATAAATGAAGCTTATAAAATTTCCCGCGTTCAACAGAGCTTCTTGTGATTAATTGCAATAACTTATTCAATAAGCGTAATTATTCTACTGTAATGAACACAGTTTGAGCATCAAAATGAATTTCTCAAAAAAAAAAAAAAAAAAAAAAAAAAAAAAAAAAAAAAAATCTTGCAAATCCATAAAACCTTTGGTACTAACCGAAAATATTGTCAGTTTATACTAAAAGATAAACACTTTCAGAATTTTCTATCTGTAAAAGGAGCAATTGCAATTTCTTGAGCCCTGAAGCACAATATGCTAATAGTTAATTACAACAGGTTTCGTTAAGTGCTTTTGAACGCAATTCAGCAATTGCGATTAGCTATACATTGAATGTTATAAAAATCAACTGCAATAAGCTTATTGATCGCGGGGAACGTCTTATCCTTGAACACAGCCAAATAACATTGTAAAATGAGCAATAAAGAACTGTATTCCTTTTTCTTTCTCTGTGACCCGGATAAACCAATTTACATAAAGGCGATTAAAAATGGTAGACTAACCTTAACTCGATTTCCTCGAGTTGGTACAACAGGATCCAAAAATTCTGCGCTGACTGTAACAACTCTGTCTTCCGCCGGTAGAAAAACAGAACAAGTGGCTCCCTATAAATATACTAATTTAGAAAGACAATACAACAAACACTAACCTTGCATAAGGTTTCCAAAAGAGGGTCTCTAGCTGCTTCACTTTGAATTATCCTTAGTATTACATTTTTTTTTTTCACAATTTCCAAGACCTCTCATACCTTTCATCCATGTTTCGCAGCTTCAATCTCCCCCCCCACATATGAAGTCATGTACCCTATTTGATGTCATATATTCGTGCCAAACATGAAACAGGGCACTTAATAATTTGTTTCAGAATAAATAAGTAAATAAGAATTTTACAAATACGCCATTGCCCCCCCCCCGTTTTGACGAATTCTTCTGTTATTCCTCACATTTTCACATAGTCCCCCTTTTTCAATGTTGTGTATCGCTACCCAAAAGCAAAATCCTAAGTACGAATCAAATAATGTAGTGGATCTATAAATATACACTGGTTACATCTGCAGAGGCATAATTATTTCTTAAAACGCAGCGAAGATTAGCAAAGATTAAAATTACCAATTGTAGTGATTCAGTACCAATAACTCAGTGGTTCCCAACTGATTTCGGGCCATGCCCCACCTCGGCATTTCTAAAATCCTGATCCTCCCCTTGTAATATTTAAATATTGTTATTCAAAATTTTACATGTATTGACCTGAAAGAAGCATAAAAGCTTCTTTTCAAAAAGTATATTATTTCGGTTCGTCCTCAAGACATATTTTAGGGCTAGTGAAAAATTAAATTTCTATAAAACACACCAATACAATGCATTACATTATTGCAATAATATCATGCATCTTTAAATGCATATGAATGTGGCATCACTCCTTGAAAAATCTTTTTTTGAAAATTAAGGATCTAAAGTATAGTCAGCCAAAGGGTGCATGTCCTGCCCAAGACCCACCAAAATATTGCCATGCACCACCGGCGGGGCCTCTACTCGACGTTGGGAATCACAGCTATAACTTAACACTACCTTAACTTAACTTATATCTAATAAATGCCAAAATGCAGCTACATTATAGACAGTGTTTTTTCGCTTTTAAATCCTCGAATAAAAAGCTGTCACGTTAGAAATCCTACAAACCGTATTATCGCTTTCTTGTCAAACTATGAAGACTTCAAATAAGTCCTTTAGTTTTAGGCACGACGGTATAGTTGTACAGTCGTCTGCCTGCTTTATTTTCTATTTTATTATTATGTTTTTATTCCTATTAGAGTATCTTCTTTCATGATGTGTCAATTAATCTCAGTGTTATTCTTATGAGATGCTCATAATTTATGTTTGATTTGTTTATGTCTCTATGTATCTACTTTTTTCGGAGACTTTGGTCTTCTTTCTGCTCATCAATCAATTATATGTTTGAGACTTATTGGTCTTAAAAAGACTTTTTTCTTTAGGGGCAGAAGTGCGGGCAAAAAAAATCATGAGGAATTGCATAAAATAAAAAATTGTATTTTACATTTATTTAAAATACACAAAAGGTAAAATCATTGCTCAATAGATTTTTCAAAAAAGGTCCTTATTTAAAATAAAACAAAAGAAAGTGATAATATAAACAAAAAGTGTTTCAAAGGATACCCCATAGCCCCAATCGTTCTTACCCTCCCTCCCCCCTTCAACTAAATTCTTGTGTATACTACTTGTCAGGTAATTATGGCTACTCTGCTCTCTCTTTTATGAAAAGCTAACTTAAATAATACTTATAGTTTAAATCAGTTCTTCTACCAGGACCGCACATCAAATCTCGGATCGTAACAATTAGCATACCTTAATACCTTAAAGTCAAACAAATATAGAGATTAAAATTCCTTCTTTAGTATATTAAAATTCCAATCACCTCCAATCACCCAAAACAGAAATTAAATAAACAATCAATGCAAACAAAAATTCAATAGATAGTAATGTAAATGAATAAACAAATCTTAAAACGAGTGAAAATTAAATTGAATATACGAATCAAGCTTGAAACGAACAAAAATCACTACAAACAAGAGTTTAAGTATCACTTCCTTCTCTCACTGCAAAAGTCTAAAACCTACTGCGTCATTGGCGCTTTACTGAAAACAAATCGTATTACAAATATTTTCTTTGTACTTAATATTGAAAATAAAAATTAAAATTACAGTAAAATTTTGGACTGATGAGCCTTCAGTAATTGGTATCATTATACATCAAATATTCAGTTTCATTTAATAGTTCTTTCTAAAATTGTTCAAGACGAATGTAGAATCACTACAAACAAGAGTTTGGATACTGCCCTCTTTCGTAACTGTAAAGAGCAAAAACCTACTGCTTCATTGGCGCTTCACTGAAAACGAATTATATTACAGATATAAATTTTTCCAGTTCTTACAGCAATGAAAATGAAAAAAAAATTACAGTGAAATATGCAAATCAAGCTTGAAACGAACAAAAATCTCTACAGACAAGAGTTTGGGTGTCGCCTTCTTCTCTCACTGCAAAAGTCTAAAACCTGCTGCGTTATTGGCACTTTACTGAAAACAATATGTATCTTGAACAGTCTTGGAAAGTATAAACAAAAACAAGTTGTATATTTGATATATAATGATATGTTGAAAGATCCATCAGTTCAATTTCTTATTTCACTGTAATTTTCTTTTCATTTTCGATGCTGTAAGAACTGGAAAAGAAAATATTTGTAATGTAATTCGTTTTCAGTGAAGCATATAGTGAAGCAATGTAACGTGTGTGGCAAGAGCTCTACTGAATCAAACAGTTTGAAAAGCTATCGAGCCTTGTATACAGATGAGAAACCATTTAAATGTGATACATGTGACAAATAATTTTCTCAGTCTTAGAATGTGATTAAGCACCAAAGAGTCTTTACTGGTGAGAAACTCCTTAAATGGGGTTTATGTGACAAAATATTTTCTGACTCAAGCATTTTGAAGAGGAAACAATTAGTAAATGTAGATAAGAAACCGTCTAAATATAATATATGTAAGAAGAGCTTTTCTCGTGCGAGTAATCTGAATGTGCATAAGAAACTACACGCAGGGGAGATACCGTTTAAATGCGCGAAAAAGAACCCTGAAAAATTTTTCTAATTCTGTTATAGGTTAAAGTCATATAGATTCCAAATCCAGACACAACTCTTGAATCCTAGAAAAAAGCCAACATTAAATTTTGTGATTAGTTAAAGAAACCTATTTTTTTGGCAACTTTGACTGATTTGTCAACAGGGGTGACTCGAAGCGGGTGAAGGGGCTGAATCACCCCCCTGGTTTCTGTGAAGTCGTATAAGTCGTTTATTTTGACCTCATTGAGGTCCCAGGCGCTCAATTCTGAGATATTTTAAGTAGTATTTCCTTCTCATGGAAACACTTTTGCATCTTCGAACTATTCGGTAATTGGCTTATTTTTACAACACTCAGCTTCAGTTGTGAACATCAAATGCCAAATTTGCTTGTAAATAGAATAGATTCGTTTTATTTAATAGTTCAATTTTAGTTTACTAATGTCGTTTTTCAATAGAGTCGTTTAAATTAAGTCGTTTAAATTGCGACTTTCAGTCGTGCCTAACTTATGGAAAATAAAAATGTCAGATTTTTGCATTTATGAAAAAGCCAATTTCAGAATAAGTTTGGGAAATTTCCGGGAAACAATTTTTAACCGGCTATTTGTCCTACTAGTATTAAAAACATCATCTGCATGACAAATATGGATAGTTCAATACCTTTGTAAATGCAATAGGGAGAGAGTTGGCAATGAGCCAGCACTCAGTGAGGTAGAGGGGAACTGCCATAAATGATTTGCAGTGATCTCTTCTGAACTCGTTCTATTTTATCAGTTTCATCCTGGGTAAGGGCAAAGTGCCAAACCGGACAAGCATATTCAACTAAGGGGCGGATGAAAGTGTAAAATATTAGTTTCAGCTTGTCCTTAGGAACTCGAAATTTTTTCAGTGTTTTTAGCATTTGGATTGCGCCGTTGGCTTTTCTTTACAATTGTCTTTGTATTCTCCCGCCATGAGAGGTCAGAAGAAATCACCACACCAAGTAAAGTTATTTTATGGCGTATTAGCTCGGAAGCGATTGCCGCTTGAAGCCAACAAAGCTAGCCAAGCTCTTTCTCTGCCCCAATATATTCAAAGCTTCACTCTTTACCTCATCCGATGTGACCTCAATTTTCTTTAAATCCTTTCCCTGTTCTCATCCCATTTGGGACGAAGTGCTCGTTTGGTTCGAGATGGATGGCCAAAAAGCACAATCTTTGGCTATCTGCCATCATTCATTTCTAAAACTTGGCCTAGTTATCTTAAACTTCCATTTATTATGGCCCTAGAAAGTGATTAGCAGTTAGGGTAACCCCGAAGAGCGGGTTAACTCATAGCTTATTTATTATAAATTTGGAAGAATATCAATCTATGGAAATGGTTAACGATGATTAAATGGTCTTGTGACTTGACCTAGCTTTACTTCTTCGATGTGTTCTGTATAATACACAAGTGGCGTTTGAACAGTGTTGTCAATTTAAAATAGAGTTTAACGTTATAGTATACTAAAAAGTTGATACTAAAAGAGATGTAGATGGCAAGAAAAAAATTTTAATAATGAAATTCAGAACAAACCTTAGAAATCCTTGCAAATCAAGTAGTAAGGTGTATGTGAGTACGAACCATCAAGGATCATAAGCACCAACGACCCTAACCACCAGAGACCTCAACCCCCAAAGGTCCCCTATCCCCAAACTTGAAGGGCGCCCCCTCCCTCCAACTGTTTAGCCCCCTCCCCCCCCCCCATTTTTTTGAATTTTTTTTTGAAGTTTTTTTTTAATTTTTTTTTATTAATTTTTTTTAACATTATATATTTTTTCAACTTTTTTTACATGTCTTTGAATTAGATGAAACATACTTAAAACAAAAAGAAATCACATTTAATATTTTCCAAAGTCAAAGTGAGAGTGGTATGGATATGTCAGTCATGACCTTTACTATTAGAACAATATTGTTTGTAGTAGCACTTTTTTTTATTGGACTAAAATTTTTTTGGACTTGGAAATTATTCAACTTTTTTTTACGTATCTTAAAATGACATAAAATATGCTTACGACTCTAACAATTGTACTCTATGCATGCTCAGAGACACGATGCGGCTTTCCTGCTGGTACTTTATGGCGGGTTATCGACACTATGTAGTTTATTGCATGTATTAAATCAGTATTTTTTACGCAGTGGAACGATAAACACATAAGTCATATCTTTAAAAAAGTGATGATTGAGCATTTTAATGAAGTGTGTTCACATGACAATGTTATTGTAGCATTGAATGCCGACAAGGATAAGTATTTGAACTATGAAACAAGTACAAGTGGTAGCACTATTGGAAATGTATGCATGCATTGTCATGACAATAAGGAATTAAATGTCTTTGGAGTACCGAAAAAATTCACCTCTTATGTTGGTGGATATGCAAGATTGAGATCTCCAGAGATGATTACACTCAAAGAGAATGCGAACATAAAAATAATCGTTGATGATAGAGGAAAACTCCTTGCTACTGTTGCAGGTAACACATTACCTACTGATACATCATATCGTCAACTTTCAGGTATTAGCATTCAACGGAAGATCAAAAAAAGAAAGGCCTACTCTTCTACTAATAACATAATAGTCTACTAATACCTGTGTAAAAATAATGTAATAATAGACATTTCAATTCAACGGAAGATCAAAAAAAGAAAGGCCTACTCTTCTACTAATAACATAAACCATATCTTGTCTACGTGCCGAAACTTTTACCTGTGTAAAAATAATGTGATAATAGACAGCGAAATTGCCAGAAAAATAAAAAGGGCATTGGTAGAAAATATCACTATGGAATATAAAGATGAATCGATGAAAAACAAAGTACCAGCAAACTTTACTGCCATTGATCAAACAGTCAATGAACCAAATAATACCAAAGACGAAAAGCATATTGAGCTTGTCGATGACACACCAGTAAAAATTGTGTATGACTCAAAATGGAATAATGATTATTCTACTGATAACGAACTAAGAGAAGACAATAACTACAATATCAAGAGAGAATATGGTGAACTATTTTATGGAACGGATTCAAAATTTGCATCCTTTGTCGGATATGCTGATTGAATATTGAATAACTTTGAATAATTATCAGATTGAATAATTTTTTTAACAACATCCTTTGCCAGATACATCGAATAAAATTGATAAAATATAAGTGTCAGAGTGAATAAATTTTTTTATGAACATCCTTTGTCAGATACATCAAATAAAGTTGACAAAATCTAAATTTCAGAATGAATAAATGCTTTAACAACATCCTTTATCGGATATGTCGGATAAAAGTGACAAAATCTAAGCATCAGAGTGACTAATTTCTATATCAACATCCTTTTCTCAGATTAATAGGATAAAATTGACAGAATCTAAGAGTCAGAGTGAATAAATTTTTTTATCAACATCCTTTGTCAGATACATCAAATAAAATTGAATACTAATACCCGAAAGCTGACGATATGATGTATCAGTAGGTAATGTGTTACCTGCAACAGTAGCAAGGAGTTGTCTTCTATCATCAACGATTATTTTTATGTTGGAATTCTCTTTGAGTGCAATCATCTCTGGAGATCTCAATCTTGCATATCCACCAACATAAGAGTTGAATTTTTTCGGTACTCTAAAGAAATTTAATTCCTTACTGTCATGACAATGCATGCATACATTTCCAATAGTGCTACCACTTGTACTTGTTTCATAGTTTAAATACTTCTCCTTGTCGGCATTCAATGCTACAATAACATTGTCATGTGAACACACTTTATTAAAATGCTCCATCATCACTTTTTTAAAGATATGACTTATGTGTTTATCGTTCCACTGCGTAAAAAATACTGATTTAATACATGCAATAAACTAGATAGTGTCGATAACCCACCCTAAAGTACCATCGGGAAAGCCGCATCGTGTCTTTGAGCATGCATAGAGTACAATTATTAGAGCCGTAAGCATATTTTATGTCATTTTAAGATACGTTAAAAAAAGTTAACAAAATCAAATAAAATTGACAAAATCTAAATTTCAGAATGAATAAATTCATTATCAACATCCTTTGTCGGATATGTCGGATAAAATTGACAAAATCTAAGTATCAGAGTGAATAATTTTTTAAACAACATCCTTTGCCAGATACGTCGAATAAAATTGATAAAATATAAGTGTCAGAGTGAATAAATTTTTTTTATCTACATCCTTTGTCAGATACATCAAATAAATTGACAAATTCTAAATTTCAGAATGAATAAATGCTTTAACAACATCCTCTATCGGATATATCGGATAAAATTGACAAAATCTAAGTATCAGAGTGACTAAATTCTGTATCAACACCCTTTTTCAAACTTGTTATTTCTATTGAAGGATCAAAGATGCCCCTTTTGTCGTAGCTACCTAAGAAAAAAAAGGATGGGCAAAAATTTATCCGTTTTCCATTTGACCTTTTGACCTAGTAAACTTCAACTAACATAACCAAGATTCTACCAGCGGGTCTCTTTTAACAGCGGCTTTAAATTGGTGTTTCGTTCCTTTTTTCTATTTATCATATATTCAGCTACACATAAACCGAATTTTCAACTGTGTTTTCCTCGGAATTCAAAAAAAGTTCAGTTACGACATTCTTGCTCTCACAAGACCATGTGATAGTTCTGTTGTTTAAAGACCCGTTTACAGCATCAAAGAAGCAAAACCGAGATGACAACATTTCATTCGCTACAGTTTTTACAGTGAAAGTATTCCAGTGGTGATGACTATCTCAAGAATTCCTAAGGTCTTGCTGCTACCATAGTAAGTGAATATCAAGGTTTCCGATCATTTTTTCAGGCCTGAAATCTCTATTTTTGACAATTTATATTAACCCAATTTTTTATGGAAGTTTTTAAAAGGATTATTGAAGCCCATCATTAAGGAAGTATGGGGCAGACGTGCTGTATATCGATTCCTTGTAATTAATTTGCATGAAAAAAAGTACTATTATTGCAGATATTCAGCCATCTTAATCCATTTTTGGCCGTTCTTCATTCTTTCAACCTGTGATTTCTCATATATAACAATATCATTCAAATTTGCGTGATTAACTATAATTGTTGATAAGAGGGGGAAAAAACAAGGGTAACTATGAATGTCTTCGAAATATTCTTGGAATCAACTGTTTTGACAAAATTACCAACTCATTCATTAGAAAGGAGACTAAAGAGTCAATCGTTATTGATAAAGTCATAAGCAGTCAGTGGTGATATTTGGGACACATGGTTAGAATGGGCTGCAATGGTCTGCCTCATGATGTTTCGTGTTGGACTCCTCCGGGAGTTAGACGGCGCAGAAGACAGAAGGCTACACTTGTAAGATT
This sequence comes from Artemia sinica, assembly GCA_027921565.1. Taxonomy (NCBI): domain Eukaryota; kingdom Metazoa; phylum Arthropoda; class Branchiopoda; order Anostraca; family Artemiidae; genus Artemia; species Artemia sinica. The sequence goes on along the minus strand of CM051266.1, from coordinate 23,558,573 downwards.
CCTAGAAAAAACGCAGTGCTCTCAAGAACAACCCTTGATGAACTTTGGCCGAAGAAGCTTAAGTGGTCATTGTGGAGAGGCATTTTCGCCGTCTTATGCCTGGACCGGCGTGGGAAGTCCTAATTCTAAGTAAGTAATGAATTGAGCAATCAGTGTGGAGGATACTCTCGTCAAAGTGTATTACAAATTATAGGAATAAAGGTGTATAAGTAAAATTTGAAGCTCCATCCAATGTTCCACAACCTGCCCACCCTAATATTGCGTGTGTAACACTTTTTGCAGTGGCGGAATAATAGTGGGGTTGCAGCCCAATTCTCTCTCTGGGTTTAAACTAAGCGTTGATAAAATACATTTTATTGCAAATGAATATAAGCAGTATTACTCGGATGATCAAATATTTTTTTGGTCTGTAAGTTTGTTTTTGGTGGCAAAATTTCAGAAAAATTGTCAATTGAGAAAAATCTAAATTTTAGCCTTTGATTGAGGTTACATGGTGATAGCTTCTGGATTTCTCATGATAGTTTCTGATAGTATGACAGTTTCTCGAATTATAAAAGAATTCCTCCAAAAGTAAATTGTTGAGAAACGGGAAGTGTAACATGATCAGTATATAAAGCTATTAAAGTGAAATAGGTGATGGAATAGAAAATTTCATGATTCTTCGCGCTTTATTTCATAAATCTATATTGGTTTAATATGGCTTTTAAATGTAGATAATTACACTAGAGAACAATAATTAATATTATAATTAATCAGAAAAAAATAAATGCTTCGTAATGCAGAATAGGGCAAATAATGCTTCAACTTTCACATTAAACCAACACACCATGAAACCTTTAATCGCAATTCTTAGATGTTTGTCTTAAACAGCCTTATGGATATTTTGTAGTAGTAACTCGAATAATGCGAGGGAAACATTTGACTTTCTACCTTAAATTATGAAATTAGTTTTACATAAATTCAAAACAATAAAATTTGATGAACACGAATTCAGAACATTAGAAAGAGCAGTATCTAGTTTTGCTAACAAATCCTCGTCATTCCTGTCACAAATTAAAATTGCCGTATCATCAGCAAAGTGTTTGTCAAGACATAACGCTATAGCGTTGCCTATAGTAAAGGCCATATGGCTCCAATGTCTTATTTTTTTCCCCCAAAGGCCCTTCATATGTAGAGGGTAATCACACAAACTTAGGAAGGGGCTCATTTGATTGGAAATCGAGAGCTCTAGTGCCCTTTTTAAGAGTCAGAAGTGATTGGAGGGCAACTAGCTCACCCACGCCATTATTTTCCCAAATGCATCCGATAAGAGTTCTGAGTTCACTACTAAAAGTTCTAGTTCACTTTTTAAGAGTCGAAAAAGATCGGAGTTCTACCAGGCCCCCCACGCCCTTTTTTCCAAATGTATCTGATAAAAATTTTGAGATATATTTTGTTAAAAATAGTTCAAAGATCATATAACAAAAATTTGGTGCCGACACAACCTCCCTAAGGGCCCGGGGGCAGGCATTGTAAGTTATGTCCTGGGGGTATATATGGTTCTTATGGAAGGAATGCCCGTAAAAACTTCAGAGAGGGCTCATTTGATGGGAATTTGAAAGTTCTGCCTCACTATTTAAGATTCGAAAGAGCTCCGAGGATAACCAGCCCCCCTCCCTGACGCCCTTTTATCCCAAAGGCTTCCAATAAAAACGTGGAGATATCCATTTTGTGAAAAATAGTTCAAAGATCATATAATAAAACTCCGGTGTCAACACATCCTCCCAGGGCTCAGGGTCAGGCGTTGTAAGTATAACTTGGGCACATATATGGTTCTTGTTCTTATAGAAGGGATGATCGTGTAAACTTCAAAGAGGGCTCATTTGATTGGAAATTGAAAGTTCTAATTCACTTTTAAAGAGTCAAGAGAGATCGGACGGCAACTAACCCCCCCCCCCCTCCACTACACGCCCTTTTTTCCTCAAAATTATCAAATGAGAACTTGGAAATAGCGATTTTTTTAATAGTCCTAGGACCTCTGCCTTTTCTAATTTATAGTAATTTAGATAAAAAATTCCTATGGAAGTATAAATGAAACTCAAAACAAACAGAAATAAAATAAAAAATCAATGCAAACAAACGTACAATAGATACTAATGTAAATGAATAAATAAATCTTAAAACGAGTGAAACTTAACTTGAATATGCAAATCAAAACAGAAATTAAATAAACAATCAATGCAAACAAAAATTCAATAGATAGTAATGTAAATGAATAAACAAATCTTAAAACGAGTGAAAATTAAATTGAATATACGAATCAAGCTTGAAACGAACAAAAATCACTACAAACAAGAGTTTAAGTATCACTTCCTTCTCTCACTGCAAAAGTCTAAAACCTACTGCGTCATTGGCGCTTTACTGAAAACAAATCGTATTACAAATATTTTCTTTTGTACTTAATATTGAAAATAAAAATTAAAATTACAGTAAAATTTTGGACTGATGAGCCTTCAGTAATTGGTATCATTATACATCAAATATTCAGTTTCATTTAATAGTTCTTTCTAAAATTGTTCAAGACGAATGTAGAATCACTACAAACAAGAGTTTGGATACTGCCCTCTTTCGTAACTGTAAAGAGCAAAAACCTACTGCTTCATTGGCGCTTCACTGAAAACGAATTATATTACAGATATAAATTTTTCCAGTTCTTACAGCAATGAAAATGAAAAAAAATTACAGTGAAATATGCAAATCAAGCTTGAAACGAACAAAAATCTCTACAGACAAGAGTTTGGGTGTCGCCTTCTTCTCTCACTGCAAAATTCTAAAACCTGCTGCGTTATTGGCACTTTACTGAAAACAATATGTATCTTGAACAGTCTTGGAAAGTATAAACAAAAACAAGTTGTATATTTGATATATAATGATATGTTGAAAGATCCATCAGTTCAATTTCTTATTTCACTGTAATTTTCTTTTCATTTTCGATGCTGTAAGAACTGGAAAAGAAAATATTTGTAATGTAATTCGTTTTCAGTGAAGCATATAGTGAAGCAATGTAACGTGTGTGGCAAGAGCTCTACTGAATTAAGCAGTTTGAAAAGCTATCGAGCCTTGTATACAGATGAGAAACCATTTAAATGTGATACATGTGACAAATAATTTTCTCAGTCTTAGAATGTGATTAAGCACCAAAGAGTCTTTACTGGTGAGAAACTCCTTAAATGGGGTTTATGTGACAAAATATTTTCTGACTCAAGCATTTTGAAGAGGAAACAATTAGTAAATGTAGATAAGAAACCGTCTAAATATGATATATGTAAGAAGAGCTTTTCTCGTGCGAGTAATCTGAATGTGCATAAGAAACTACACGCAGGGGAGATACCGTTTAAATGCGCGAAAAAGAACCCTGAAAAATTTTTCTAATTCTGTTATAGGTTAAAGTCATATAGATTCCAAATCCAGACACAACTCTTGAATCCTAGAAAAAAGCCAACATTAAATTTGTGATTAGTTAAAGAAACCTATTTTTTTGGCAACTTTGACTGATTTGTCAACAGGGGTGACTCGAAGCGGGTGAAGGGGCTGAATCACCCCCCTGGTTTCTGTGAAGTCGTATAAGTCGTTTATTTTGACCTCATTGAGGTCCCAGGCGCTCAATTCTGAGATATTTTAAGCAGTATTTCCTTCTCATGGAAACACTTTTGCATCTTCGAACTATTCGGTAATTGGCTTATTTTTACAACACTCAGCTTCAGTTGTGAACATCAAATGCCAAATTTGCTTGTAAATAGAATAGATTCGTTTTATTTAATAGTTCAATTTTAGTTTACTAATGTCGTTTTTCAATAGAGTCGTTTAAATTAAGTCGTTTAAATTGCGACTTTCAGTCGTGCCTAACTTATGGAAAATAAAAATGTCAGATTTTTGCATTTATGAAAAAGCCAATTTCAGAATAAGTTTGGGAAATTTCCGGGAAACAATTTTTAACCGGCTATTTGTCCTACTAGTATTAAAAACATCATCTGCATGACAAATATGGATAGTTCAATACCTTTGTAAATGCAATAGGGAGAGAGTTGGCAATGAGCCAGCAACACAGCGTTATTATATTCTGTGGGTGAAATAATCGAGGCCTATTTAACCTGAAAACTTAATTGGTAGTTCAATAGTCAAAATATTTTTCACAGTAATCCTTATTAAAGCTTTCATTTGGTGGCACATGTAAAGAATAATCCTAACTAAATCTGGCGATACTCAACGGTTCAGAAGCTCATTCGTTACTTGGGGATGCAATACCGAGCCAGAAGCTTTACTAACATCTTGCTTCTCAAGAAATAGGGTCTCATTACACTCATTACCATCAACCAATAAATTACATAAGCATTTTAGAGCATGGAAACTTCCAAGCTTGGGCAGGAATCCAAATTTCTAGGGAGGCATATGACAAGTAGAACGTAGACTATTAATAAAGGGCTATTCATAAACTTTAGCAAAAACACTTGAAACAGTGATTGGTCTGTACGACAAACAGTCATATGAATTCTATACTTTTTTGAGAATCGGTGAAATAAGACCAAAACAAAAATAATCTGGAACTACACCACCGCAAAAAAAATCTTTTAAAGCAACAAAATATTACAGATGGCATTGTAAGACACATTTAGAAAATGAAGGGCACATACACTGTCATACCCTATTGATTTTTCCTTTTTTAAGTTTTTACGTAAACTCACTAATATTTTTAGTACTAATTACAAAGGCATCTCGCCCAGGAGTGAGCAGTCATCATATTATTCCCTTTCAAATTTTTAGTAACAGGTTCAGCAAACTGCCTCTTAAAATATGAATACCATTGTAACTCACTGATATTAGCTTTATTTTCGCCAGTTTTGTTATTTGCCGAACAAGTCTTCCATAAAGTATATTGGTCATTCGATATCGTTCCAGCGACTATAATACTTTGAGCAACTCGATGAGATTTAGGCTTCTTCTAAAAATGTCACTTTTTAAGTAACCGTGAAGCATTAATTATTTCATTCTTTGTTGCTTATCACACTCATTCCACAAACGAAGCCAAAATTTCGATTATTGGTGTTTGACTTTAAGGCTTTTTAATTTAGACCATCCAAACTTCTTGGTGCAAAGTCTTCACATTCTCATTGGGACAGTGTGTATCTTGGATATTTTTTAGCTTGAATAATATGCACTGAAGGAATTAAGGTCAACCCGTATAGTGAACTGGTCCATCCCACGTTGCCGCTGAAGAAGCTAAAACTGAATTCACATTTTATTCAATATGTGGTCGCCCTCTGATTGGAAAACATCCTTATTAATCTTATACTATTACTTAAGATGACAAATTTAGTTTTTCTTCTACCAGATTCAGAAGAAAAAGTGCCACTTATTGGAGTTGAGAGAGATATAATCGTTATATTCACCTTCCGGACAAACTTTAACTATGAGACCTGAATCAGGAGAATGGAAAAATACTCCTAGGACGTACCCCTAGGATGAAAATAATCGTGTATATTTTTTTGAAATGACCCTGTATCTGGTTGGCAAAAAATTAAGGAAAGTTTCAGCTCATTTACATGATTTCTGGAGTAGGTCACAATTAAATTCACCAATAGGCACAGTTTCTTTATTCATATCTTCCTTATAATTTAGCGACTTTTCCGCAAGCAATCATAAATTTTCTTTCAGAAGCTTTGTCTCTGTAATTGGTTAGAAGATAGAGATTAAGTATGATAAGTTCATTCATTGTTACGGCAAGATTGCTATCACACATTTCAAGCAGTCATAATTGATAATTTGTCAAAATCGCTAGACCACTGCTTACCCTTCTTTTTGCTTAAAGTCTTTTAGCTGGGGATACATGTATTGTTACACTAGGATCATGGCGTAAAAGCCTAGGGTTGACATCTGTCAAAAAGCTCTCCTTTAAACAAATCACGCTAAATTTTTTATTTAGTTTCTATTAAGCCGCTATTTTATCAAGAACCACACCATTAATATTCAGCAACATAACAGAGAGAAGTCTGTGAGTACTCATTGCAATCCGTAGGATCTGTTCTGTTCTGAAACTGATTTCTGATTTTTCGGGGAGGATACTGAATAGCATGAGGGACCTGAAGCTTTCCATTTAGCACATCGTTTTTTTCTACATGCAAGGCTGCTCTTAAGTACTTTTATGGCCATTTCCTGCACAGTGAGAGCATACCTCGGTATTAAGACTATTGATGGCTATTTGGCCTACAAGAAGGCATTCGTAGTAATGGCGTGTTAAGAAGTGAAATTCATATACGGACAAACATTCAAAACCGATATTTTGAGGATCTTTCATGTTTTATCCAAAGCTCCTTTTGATGGGAAGAAGAGTATAAATTTCAGAAACCTACCAATCGGTTCAGGCTTTCCACACACTGGGATCAGATTAATTACTTTTGCTGCCACATACACGTCTGAATAAAACACACAACCCTCTGAAAACCTTTTTTATTATAGGTTCTTTTTTTATCTGCTCCTTGACGCTATCTAGTTTTCTACACATCTGGTTTTCTTCATTCTTTATACATGCGCAAATGCATTGACACACTGAGGTACATCCTCAGGATCAAAATGACAAATTTTGGCAAAGTTTTCTTATCTTTCAAACACTTACAGGAAGCTTTTGCTAAATCCAGCTCGTTTTTTTTAAATTCTTCTTAGCTGTTCTCTTTCTATCATCATATTAGAATCTCTCATGGAAAGGACATAGTATTTTCTTTGCTTCAGCAATTGATTCACGGGTGGAAACCTTACCGTTCTACTCACTTAAACCTCTGTTTTTAAACCGCATACTAATGTTCGGGAAATATAGTTAAATAGCGGGCTCCCCACAAGTTCAGCTTTGCCGCCTTAGCCATTTAGCTAATAAATAAGTCCAAGTTAAAACCAGTTAGTTTTGATTAGCAGAAGTCTCTATTCAGTAATTGCATAACTATTCTCTTACGATTGTGTGTCCCAAAGGAATTCAAAATAACCAGCAAAACAGGGTCCCGATTATAAATAAAAATCTAAAATAAAATTACAAAGATTCAACAAGATTATATCCAAAAAACTAACATGTTTAAAATAGGTTATATCCAAAAACGCAACAAAATCTTAACCATCACTGAGTCTTACTAGTTGACAAGTGCAAACTTGATTTCGTATATATTATCAAAACTCTAGGTATACCAAAACTGTCAATCTAGCAACGAGGGACATCGAGAAAACAACAACATCAACTGTTTTTGACAATTTCTTTCTGGATAAGGTTTGAACCGAATGTAGACTTTGATTCTCCCTGTTTTAAATTTAATGATAATCTAGATTATTTTCACTTGAGTATTTGTTTTGCCCTAGTTCTTATTAGTTTCTCTTCGTTTTTGGTTTCATTTATTCATTTACTGCAATTTATTTTAGGTTATCTTATGTTCGGTAATTTTTTTTATTATTATAAGTTTTAGCCTTACAATTACTCTTTACTTCTCTGTTGGGAAGTTTTATTTAATGTTTTCAAATTAATTCTTGTTTTTATTTCGATTAATATTCCTTCATCATATGTTTTTGTTACTATTGGACGTTTTCGTGTCTTACTAGGTCCCAGCTACCAAAAAATGCAACCATGAACTGGTGGAGAAACATTCTTGGTACTTTTTTAAGTTTTATCTGTTAAAAATTAGTATGCCGAGGGCAGTTTAGATTTTATAGAGTTTCAAAACTTGCTGGGTTTTGTATTCTATAAATTCATTTATATTAATCTTAATGTGTTCTGTTAGACTATTTGTACCGGGAGTAAAACACGACGTATTTGAAATACCAAAATAAAGTTCCTTTCTAAAGATAATTCCGATTTCTTATAATTAAGCTAAATCTAGTCGCAAAAATGAAAAGTCCTTAATCAGCAAAAAGAGAAATTGCATTTCTAGCTTCAGTCAGACAACGGCGCTAGTCGTTCGAATTTCGCTAAGATAATTGTAGCAAAAAAAATGCAATGCATAAAATTTCCAAGGAAGTTTAAAAGGCAAAACACTGTGTGAACTCCTGAATCATCTAAAAAATCTTTAAGAGATTATTGGACGAGGATTCGCGTCCTTGGGGCACGTGAGCCAATGGCAGGCAGTCCCTAGGGCGCAGGACGAAAGAACTGCGTTTGGGAGTGGGGTAAATGTGCCTTTTTAATTTGAATCTCTGTCCAGCTCTGAAACGATTAGTACGAAATTATTTTGGCCACCGTTATTTATCATAGAAGTAGCCCGTTGCTGTACAACTAAGTATGTAAGTTCAATAAATCTATTGTCCCTTTTTATATGTGTTTGTTTCATTTGTATGTCTGCGTCTAGTCCGATAATAGGTAACTAGTTCGCCAGTCTCCAAGGTAAATGCTCCCAAAGGAATCTGATCTCCAGATAGTCCGAGAAGAAGAGGCCACGCTTTTTCATTCCTACAAGCACCAAAAGTCGTCATCGCCACAGCTTAGAAGAATGTTTCTAACCCCTGCTAGCCTATAAGAATTCGTATCTCTTAAGTAAGATCTAATTGCGCCGCGGAAACAAAGCTTTGAGACGTCAAAATTTATAGTTCAATAATCCTTAATTACTAGTAAAACTTTACATAACAAATGGCGCGGTCGGTAGGATAACAAATGGCGCGTGTCGGAAATTGGAGGAAAACTGCGAACTAGTTAGGCCATTTAAACTTTGTAATTCAAATTTAATTTTCGGAGAGATACAGACATATAAGAAAATTGATTAGGCCTATAACCGCTAGGCTACGATAGGAAACCCTTTAGATATCTCATAAGAGATAATAGCCTACCCCAAAATAGGTTAAGTAAAATTTAATATAAATTGATATAAACGCAAAAAAAAAAACGAAAATATGGACGATCTAAATGAATTACTAATAGTGCAAAAGTTAGTCGCAAAAAATATAGAAATTGCGAAATCTATCCCGGAATACAATGGTCAATCAGATATTGACGAATTTAATATCCAATTGACCCAGTTTGTACAATTAACAAAAACAGACGTTGGAGCGTTAAAAGACATGCTGCTTCTACGATTAAGAGGCCAGGCCTTAACCTTTCTAAAACAGGTCGAACATACCATAGGAAATAACGCCAACTTGCCAATAAATACGGTTGATGACTTGTTAAAAGCATTCAAAGAGAGATTTATAGAAACCAGTTCAATAAATAAATTAAAACATGGAGTAGTGAACTTTGATTTTTCACAAAATATAAGGGAATATCTGGATAATATACGCATTTCTGTAGAAGCAAAATACGGAAGTGGTTCTGGGCAACTGTATGAAAAAGTCATACTAAATACCTTTTTGCAAGGGCTACCCCCGAAACTATATAGAGTAGTAATATCCAAGAATATTCAGACGTTGGATCTTGCAGTCCAAGAGGTAGAACGATTAATCGAAGTTGATAAAATGGTTGCTAATCATAGTAATGCAAAAATAAATAGCTTAGGCGACTCAAACGCGAACCCAATCTTCAAGGGCGATCAAGCATCCCCCAATTTCTTTTCAAGGGATAACTCCCCAGTAGCACAAAGAAACAAAACGCCAGAACCCGCTAGGCAGAAAACAGTACGTTTTCAGCCCATTAACCCTACAATAATAAGGTGCTATAACTGCAATCGTGTTGGCCACATAGCAAGAGAGTGCCACTACGTCACCAATCCCATACCAAGAAATGCTGTCGGTAATACGCAAAATTACGGTAACCATTTGTTCAGAAGAACAAATTTTAGCACCGGTCGTGCAATAGGCTATAGTCAGGGGGGATTGCGCCAATCAGTACCTTATAATGCGTACCAACCAAATTTGTATAGCCCTTTCCCCAACAGGCAAATTAATTACCGGTTTGAAAACCCAAATACTCGCCAAGGTCAATATAATGCGAGAATGCAATATAGAAATCATGAAAATTTGCCGAGGAGAAATGAAAATTTTACAAGCCAACGGCACTGGCAGTCAACGCCAGCAAATGGCACTGACACGAGACATCCACGCTACCATAATAATACATGGCAAAGACAGGCAGACGTAAATCATTTAAATATGCCTACGGAACCTAATACGTCTGAATATCTATTACAGGCACCGACAAATGAAATAAATTCTCAGGGAAACGCTTCAGGCCCCTCAGAAACATAAGTTGGACCCCGAGGGTGCCAGGGATATTTAATAGGTCCAAAACAATACTAGTGCCTTCTTGTAGTGATATTATTAACAAGTTACCTATATTTAATGATTTTTGTGTAGAAAACGTTTACTTTACGGCCTTAGTTGACAGTGGTGCTACTGTAAATATCATAAACTCTTGCGTATTTAATACGTTGCCTCTGCACATTAGGCGACAAAAGAACCCTAATAATCCCAATTTAACAAGTGTTACAGGCCATAAATTAAATGCAAAAGGGTCAATTTGCCTAAACGTAAAAAGAGACAACAGAACCTTCATGACAAATTTTATTATATGCGATAATCTCCCATATGATGCTATTATAGGGGCAAATTTTCTAAGGTCTAATAGAATACTATTAGACGTAGCCAACGAGAGGTTGGTCTACCCAGCTAAGGTGGAGGAAAAAGTTTCTACCTTAAGAAATCGTAACAGAGGTTACGAAGATAACATAACAGTAAACAAAATTTCTAATGGTATAATGTCGAAGTATTTTGAACCTCATGTCTCGCAAAGACAGGGCATAATTGGAAATTTATTCAATTATCCTGAAAGATATCGCAGAAATGAAGTAAATTTAAATAATAACAGCATTGAATCTGCGAAAGTAAAAATAGGAGATATGCGACAGTACAGATCAAATGAAATTAAGAAAATAGTGGAATTGTGGAAAAACATAGTAAAACCCAACGTGACGCCACAAGATGCCGCAATGGCGCAGCATAGCGCCAGCATGAATCTAATAAACAATGAAAATGAAGAGAAATATTACGGATTTGCGATAAGGAAAACAAAAGTCCCTCCCAAAACGATGCAAAAAATTCAAATATCACAAATGATCGAGCCAATAATTAGCAAATCAGAAATATGGTTTGCGACACCGTCTGAAATACCCGAAAATCTGTCATGCGAGGAACAAATTATATCTTATGACAAAGGGGAAGGTTTTATTTGGGTAACCAATAACCATGAAAACGATACAATTACAATTAAAAAGGGGACTTGTTTAGTCCAAATCGAGGTTTTAACGGAAAATGATTTAAATACATAGGAAAATTCTAAAAGAAACCTAGTTAACGGTATTAAAACTTCAAATAACGAATATCCTTTGACTAAATCGCAATTTTTAAACAAATTTAAAATGGATCATATTACGGATATGGAACTTAAGAAAAAATTATGCGAATTATTATGGAATTTTAAGGATGTATTTTCTGCATCTGAAAATGATATCGGGCTGATCCCATTTTATCAGCATTCAATTTTAACGACTGGTAATCCCGTAGCAAAACAGCCATATCGTGTGCCATATAAGCGCAAAGAGTGGTTAAAAAATAAAATCCATGAATTAGAAAGAAACAAATTATACGCCCAAGTATAAGCCCGTATAGCGCACCAGTGATCCTAGTACCAAAAAAGAATGGAGATTTTAGGCTCGTTGTAGATTATAGGGCTCTCAACAAACAAGTAGTTAGCGATAAATTTCCTCTACCAAGAATAGACGAAATTCTTGACTCAATTTCAAGCAAAAACAAAATTTTTACTTCTTTGGACCTTACCCAAGGCTACCACCAAGTGAAAATAGCCGAAAAGGATGTCCATAAAACTGCATTTTCAGCATCCGAATATGGATCTTATGAATACTTGAGAGTACCATTTGGGCTTAAAACAAGTTCAAGCGCGTTATGTAGACCCCTATTGCACCTGTTAAGAGGATTAAAGAATATAATTCATTTTGTTGATGATATTATATGCGTGGGGGAAAACACTGAGCAACACTTAGCAACTTTAGCTAAGGTGTTCGAGAAGTTCAGGCAAGGCAATTTAAAATGCCGGCCTGAGAAAGTAAATTTATTTCAATCCAAAATTAAATTTTTAGGAGTAGTAGTGACCCAGGGAGAGATATCCCCAGACCCTGATAAAATAAGATGTGTTGAAAACCTCAAGCCCCCCAGAACTATGAAAGAATTAAGGGGAATTTTAGGACTTACTGGCTACTTTAGAAAATTCGTACGCAATTATGCCCAAATTGCGAAACCCCTCACGGAATTAACTAAAGGGAACTCCCATAATGTTACCTGGTCCCAGGAAGCTCAAACTTCCCTAGACCGTCTCAAAAAGGCACTCACTTCTGAACCAATTTTGTCACTCCCTGATTTCGAAAACGGAAAATTCATCGTTACCACTGATGCTAGCTCAAAGGGCATAGGCGCTATCCTTTCGCAAACAATCCCAGTAGAAAACCCTAACCCTCTACAGGGAACACCTAAACAAATAGAAAAAGTTATATGCTATTCAAGTAAAACTTTATCAAAAGGCGAAAGTAGTTATTCCGCCACAAACTTAGAATTACTATCTATTATCTACCACTTGGACAAATTTAGACATTATTTAATTGGTAGAAAATTTATATTACGATCAGACCATAAAAGCTTGCAGTACCTGCGCACATTTAAAAATCCCACGGGCATTCTAGCTAGATGGATTATGAAAATCCAAGACCTAGATTATGAATTTGAACATTTAAAGGGAAAACAAAGCGCAGCTTGCGACTTTTTGAGTAGATATCCAGAAAATGATCCGTCGGAAACTGAAGAAAATGAAGTTAATGCTATCAATGCTAAAAGCAAACATGGATGTAAGAAAAACAAAGTCAAAGACGCAGTAAAAGAAAATAAGATTAACTATTGTCCCTTGTCTTTGGAAAATATAAAAAGAAAGCAAAAAAAGGACGAAATGTGCGTAGCACTAATTAATTATTTTGTGAATGATGAGGCGTTACCGGATAAATTCAAAACTCTTAGAAAAGAGATAGATAATTTTTACTACGACCTTGATGAAGAAATACTGTGTAGGATTGTGACTGCTGAGACAAATAGAAACCAAACCTCGATAATACCTGTATTACCACAAAACTTGATAGGGCCTGCATTTGAATATTTTCATTCGGACACAGGTGGACATCTAGGAGTTATGAAAACGTTCCATAAGCTAAAACAATACTTTTACGTACAATCGGCACTGACAAAACTTAAAGAATTTGTAAGTACATGCGAAGCATGTAATTTGAGAAAAATCCCCCCAGCTTATCCAAATCCTCCAATTGGAAGGGTTCCAGTAGCAAAGTACCCCTTCGATATTATCTCATTTGACCTATTCGGGACAAGTGGAGGCTTACCTGTTTCTAGCAGAGGCCATACTTGTATTCTTTCGGTTGTAGATCATTTTTCCGGATTTACTTTTGCAAAAGCATTAAAAAATCAAGGTGCTTATGCCACAAGTAAGGCATTAGCAAAATTATTTTTACAATTTGGCATTCCTAATAAAATTTTGAGCGACAACGGGAGCAATTTTGTTGCAAAAGTAACAAAAGATTTAATGAGTTTCCTTAATATAGAGAAAATGGTGACAGCGCCGTACCATCCACAAGCTAATGGCAAAATAGAAAACAGACATAAAATATTTTCGAACGTTCTAAGTATTTATACGAAAGACAATAGGAGCGACTGGGATAAATTCTTACCTTACTTAACTAACGTAATCAACACTGCTTATTCCGAAGCAACCAAAGACAATCCATTTTATTTACTTTTTGGTCGAGATTTTAGAGTCCCATATAATGAGATTATTGAGTCTCGGCAGTATTATAACGACACAGAAGATTATAAACAAGAATTCATAAATAGGATGAGGAAAACTTATAAAATAGTTAGGCAAGAGTTGGAAAAATGTAAAATAAACCAAGAACTAAGAAACCAACCCAAAGTTAAGGGGAATATAGATTTCAAAGTAGGAGACTTCGTTTACCTAAAGAACGAGGCGAAAACGGAAGGAAAAAACTTTCCAACAAATATTCTGGGCCGTACAGAATAGTCAAAAAGTACGATAATGAATATACCTTTAAAATGGAAAACCCCGATAGTGGAAGAACTTACAAGGCGCATGTTAGCCGAATAAAAAGAGCCAAATTTCCAGAGAGATGGGTATCACAGCCCTCCTCTACTGATTCGTTAGATTCGGAAAATGAGCCCCCTAGGTCAAGATTGGCAGAGCTAAAACCTTTCAATTTTAAACAAGATTATTTTGAAAATGAAAGTGATGAACAAAACTTCGAAGAATTTTTGGCTATGGAAAATCTAGTTGTTCCAGAGAAAAAATCCCTAATACCAGTAAGAATAAGAACGCCAAAAACTCCAAAAAGTTATTCATCGGCGAGCGCGGGAGATTTAGATTATACAATATCTCCAAAAACCCAATTCTTCCCCGATAGAATCTCGACCCCATGTCCCCCCAAAAGATTTCCAGACGATATGGTTTCCCCTACAACACCAATAGAAAGGCCCCTGTCTTTACAGGAAGAATTAAACAGAGCTGTAGAAACCCCCGGTATTACTGTAAAGAAAACTCCTCCCAAAGATTTAACTAAAACAAACCTGCGAGAAGCTATGGATTTAATAAATTTTCCCATAAAAACGAGTCAAAGTACATTGCCCGGGAATAAAACTCCAAAGGATGACCAGCAAGGTCAATATCATGATATAACTGTGTCCAAGGTCAAACCTAAACACGACTGGACGTGGACTTCACGGAGGGAATCCCTATTGCAAAGAATTCCCCATCCCCCTGAAGACATGGCCTTCAAACAATGGAGGAACCCCGCAAAAACTATTGATTCCTCCCAAAACTCTCAAGAATCTTTCAAATCCCCCGAGTTGAGAACTCAAGGCGAAGACTTAGAGAATAAACCTTCTACTTCCAGGGGAGTAGAAATTTACGAAGGAATGGCAGGTGATACCACAAAAAGTGCCACCTCTAAAAGTTCCAATCCGGATTCGTCAGAAACTAGTTCCGAAGAGTCTGATGGTGAATCAGGCCAAATAGTAGCTAAAGAAATAGGGAAATCAAGGCCGACCTCAGCAGCCGCACACGGGAAACAAACGAAATTAAAAGGGCAAGAATTTTTGAAAAAACAATACAAAAAGTTTGACCTTATTTCGCTAGACAAACCGAAAAAGAAAAAACCGCAAGAAACAGAGGAGAAAATAACGACACAGTCAGGTAGAACGGTTAAAAAACCTGACAGATGGAAATATCCCTAATTAATGTAAAGACAAATTTCAAAGATATGAATTTAACACCATAATAAATTCAAAAGTGTGCAAGTAAAGTTAACCAAGTCAATATTAATGAAAAAAAAATAAAATAATACGAGTAATGTCAAAACGTTGACGATCACAGAAAATAACCAAAGGTAGGAAGCTAGTGGTCTACTGAAAACGACAACTCGCGACGGACCAAGTTTTGTGGGAAGCCTGGGGAGGAACTCAAGGCCCATCATTGTTTTTTCGTAATTTTTTTTAACGACCGTAGGAAGGGATATTTCTCAGTCCTTCAAGTGTAAGAAATTAGTATTCTTATGCCAATCAGGGCCAGTCAAAGCAATACTTAAAGGTTGAATAGAAACTTCAGTGAGCTAGGTTTTCGTTTTTGGATCTGAATGCTTTGAAAGAGAAACAGAGAGTTTACTTTCTTATAGCTCCGAGGCGAAAAAAAAAAAAAAAAGAGAGAAAAGCTTTTTAATTTCATTATATTATATCTATGACGTATGCTGTCCTACAGCTCTGTGTTAAACATTACTTCCAAAGAGAAACAAAGGCATTAATGTCTTTAGCTCCTTGGCGAAAAATTTAATTTCATTAGTTTATATCTATGACATATACAATAACAGAGAGATCACTGTTCTATAGTTCTGTGACAAAAATGTTCTTTAATTTCATTGGTTTATCTATGAAATATATTGTGCTCTAATTTTTGTGACATATTTTCGCAAGTCAGTCACGTTATATCTTACCTATACTGACTCAGGTCTCCCTCGGATTTTCCATGAAAAATTCGACCCGTGCCCTAACCAAGATGGATATTATCAAAAAAAAAAACAAGAAATTATCAGTACAGAAGCGTCTAATTATATGAAATATTTTATCTTAGTGCAGATTATAATTATTTTAGGCCTACCAGTGTAATTATGCGCCGCAAGTTTGCTTATTCATGTGTTTCTTACTCGAGAAATATAATGTTTCTTACTCGAGTAATATATGTACTAATAGCCAACTATTGGTAACTATAACCAAACAACCTATTGGTACGTTTATATGTAGAATTTCACGGCGGATGTGAAATTATATCCCAATAATAATATGTAAAATTTTAAAAACCATTTAATCAGTTAAGATATATGGATTGAAACCCTGTGTATGTCCAATGGCGACTAAGTAAAACCCACAAGGAATTCCCTATTAATGTGAAGGTGTTTCTCGCTTAACGGATTCTAATAAGACTTTAATATAATATTTATTTATTTAGTGCTGAAGGATTTGCTCAAACAATAGCCTTCTAAAAAGATATTGATGTCAGTTCTTCATTATGCTTATATTCTTTGCCAAACATTAACTGGAATCTACGGAGGCAAGCTTGGAAATCCTGCATCTAATGACCTTATTCGAAAGGCGAATACGAGGCACCAATGTTGACTTGCAATTACGGAAAAATCCTGAGACTAAGAACCTCGGCATTTCAGCCGTTAAACCCGGAGCCCCATAAGAACGTCTAAGCCAAGAAATAGGGAAGACATCAGAAAACTAGTGGGTATAGAGGTCTCCACTAGTCCTTGTTATGTCTTGTTCCCTCATTGTAGTATCGTTTGCGTAAAACCGTGCGGTTATGACGCTGCACATGCGTTTCTTATACAGCGCGGACTTGCGTGAACAATGCAGGCATGAAAAAATATTGTAAAAACAGACCTCAAACTTAATAATGTAGGGTAAATTATGTCTATTTAATATCGATATTTTCGTTATCAAAACAAATTTGAAGAAATTTCTGTTTTGGATTTTCAATGTGAGTACCAATATTAGTGTATTTATTTAATTCTGTCTCATAGCTAAGAAATTATAACCCAATTAATGCGTGAATTATTGTATGTGTATTTACTTAAAAGAACATGTGATTCTGCCGCGTTGTTTTTATTACAGGAAAGTAAATGGACACTTTGGTCATCGAGTATTACAACAAGCTGCCCAGTACAGATACGACCCAGTAACATCTATTTTCATCATATCTCAACCAACGAAGAGTACTCACCATGACTCCAGGCAACTTCATCCCAGCTTCGTCTACGAAAACAACAGTTACCTTCGATCGTCGTTTCTTCGACTATGAACCATATTACGTATCAGGTAACACTATATTTGAACCTCAGTATCAAGTGCTTTAACGAACTATATAATCACATAAATGCTGAGAACCCCATCGATCAGAACAAGATAAACAATATTTAACGATATTCGAAGTTAAATGATACGTAAAGACATTTGAAGATATTTGAAGCTGAAATTAAAGACAATTTGAAGTTTAATTCTGAGAACACCATCGATCAGAACAAGATAAACAATATTTAACGATATTTGAAGTTAAATAATATTTAAATTTGAAGATATTCGAAGACGAAATTAAAGACAATTTGAAGTTTAATTCTGAGAACTCCATCGATCAGCACACGATAAACGATATTTGAAGTTAAATGACACTTAAAGACATTTGAAGATATTTGAAGCAGAAATTAAAGACAATTTGAACTTTAACTCTGAGAACACCATCGAGCAGTACAAGATAAACGATATTTAACGATATTTGAAGTTAAATGATAGTTGAAGAGGTTCGAAGTTGAATTTAAAGACAATATATTAAGAGAGTCACTATAGTAGGACGACAACCCGTTTCAAAAGGCACAAATGAACAATTTTACGCGAGAATACATTCTCTATGTGCCTCTAAAATCCTAAAAAAATGATATGCTGAGAAGAAAAACACCAACACCTGCAGTGGGAAGAATTATTTCTCAGTTGACTATTAGAATGATATTTAACGGTTATTTCCCAGTTGACTATTGGGGAAAACTTACCGTGTTAAGACAACTAGACTCGAACTGTTCCATGAAGAAACCATAACGTAAGTGCTTCGAAATTTTCGCCAGGACAAAAGGAGTGAAGGACAGTAATTTACAACAAAAGGGTGTAGTACACTAAGGACACGAAAGGTGATGAATAGATGTGAAGCTACATGTTGTACTTCCTAATAACTTTGACAATTCAAAAATCCCAATAGTGAAAGTGTTTTAAAGTCATCAGTGAATACGATGAACCAAATATTGTATGTTATAAATCATTCATGTATGTACCACAAGTAGAATTAGGTGTAGTATTATCATGTCATTCATTTAATGTAGCGTAGATAGAATGTAGCATGCCATATAGACAGCAAAATCAAAAAAAAAAAAAAAATCTTTAGTATAGTAGCTAGCCTAGAACCATGAATAATCTTAGTCCGGTAGATGAATTTTAGATAGGGATGTAGAATAAAATAAGAAAAGTAATAGAGAAAATTTTTAGCACTCCTGATTAAGTCATAACATATATATAAAATAATTATGTAAAAAAAAAAAAAAAAAAAAAAAAAAAAAAAAAAAAAAAAAAAAATAGTTAATAAATGGCGAATATTTAAAAAAAAAAGCCCAAAGGCGAGCAGTTACTAATGACGGGACGTCATTAATTGATGGGAAGGGTGATATGTACCGGGAGTAAAACACGACGTATTTGAAATACCAAAATAAAGTTCCTTTCTAAAGATAATTCCGATTTCTTATAATTAAGCTAAATCTAGTCGCAAAAATGAAAAGTCCTTAATCAGCAAAAAGAGAAATTGCATTTCTAGCTTCAGTCAGACAACGGCGCTAGTCGTTCGAATTTCGCTAAGATAATTGTAGCAAAAAAAATGCAATGCATAAAATTTCCAAGGAAGTTTAAAAGGCAAAACACTGTGTGAACTCCTGAATCATCTAAAAAATCTTTAAGAGATTATTGGACGAGGATTCGCGTCCTTGGGGCACGTGAGCCAATGGCAGGCAGTCCCTAGGGCGCAGGACGAAAGAACTGCGTTTGGGAGTGGGGTAAATGTGCCTTTTTAATTGGAATCTCTGTCCAGCTCTGAAACGATTAGTACGAAATTATTTTGGCCACCGTTATTTATCATAGAAGTAGCCCGTTGCTGTACAACTAAGTATGTAAGTTCAATAAATCTATTGTCCCTTTTTATATGTGTTTGTTTCATTTGTATGTCTGCGTCTAGTCTGATAATAGGTAACTAGTTCGCCAGTCTCCAAGGTAAATGCTCCCAAAGGAATCTGATCTCCAGATAGTCCGAGAAGAAGAGGCCACGCTTTTTCATTCCCACAAGCACCAAAAGTCGTCATCGCCACAGCTTAGAAGAATGTTTCTAACCCCTGCTAGCCTATAAGAATTCGTATCTCTTAAGTAAGATCTAATTGCGCCGCGGAAACAAAGCTTTGAGACGTCAAAATTTATAGTTCAATAATCCTTAATTACTAGTAAAACTTTACATAACATATTTCCATTCAACAGGATCGAGTTTTTTTTTCTGGAACCAAATATTTTTCCCGATTTTTATATTGGTAGATTATCTAAATTTTAACACTCTCCCTCAGCCTACACCTCACCCTTGGGCTTCAAATTCGAAGATCTCATAATGCCTAAACGCTTTTACAGTAATATTGTGATTATCACATTGATTTCGAATATGTTGTTAATAAATATTTTTGAAAAAGGAGCACCTACCTTTCAATTCATCTTACTACTAAACTGTAAAAAAGACCCAATGACATAAACACTTGCTTATTTTGAAATGAATATTTTTAGCCTTCCCCCCTCTCTTCTTCATGCCCATACAATATTTGAAGTCCCTTGGCCCCCTTACAATTAGTGAAAGTTTTATCTTGATCCACCCTTCATGCTCTGAGATTCTGCAAGAAGATTAAATTTTAAATTTGTTTGAAAAAAAGGTCTCTCGATGTTCTCAGGGGTGTGGGTCATTTCGTAAGTTTGCATTTGACAAAACCTATCCTGAGACAAGGAGTTTACCCAATGCTTACATATAGGATTTGGCATGAGAAAAGGGAACATTTACCTTTGTACTTTTGTAACTAATAATTGCTAAATAGTAATTACAACCGTTCGAGCCTTATTATGTTTACAACGGATTAATTGTGTCTGGTCTTCAAAATATGACTGCTCTTTATTGTTCTAGATTTCAGAATCGATTAATGAAGACTGAACTAACTGTAGTAAAGATGTTGGAACACTTTCTAAGAGTGGTTGCAGGATTGAAGAATTTCACAGGATTTTGGGTACTTTTCCAGAGGCTAAAAAGTTTGTGGTAATAAAACTAGTATTTTCCCTACAGCACCACCAACATTTATTCTTGATCAGGATTGTCAATTAGCACATTTTCATATTTTTTGCACTCATTTCTACCTCAATGCATTATTTCTCTCCCCAGACAAAAATTGCACTTTCTTACGAATATTAGTTGGAATCCCTCTTTTTTGCATCCTTTTGCGAAATGATGATAGAAAAATTGCTTGCGAAATAAAAACCTCCAAGTTAAATTATTTGAGTGCAAAAGATACAACTGATATCCGCCATGATTTTTCTTATCTCTGCCTGTGCCTATGTCCAGTTGTTTCTCTAGGAATTCCAACAAGCAAGTAAAGAAGAAGTATATCAGACCAAAGTCAAATTCCAAAGTCAACAAGTGGAAACGCAAAAAGTGAAAATTCAAATTTAATAAAAGAACTCAAAAGCTTAAAAAAATTCAAAACAATAAAACTGCCTATGATAAGGACTTATACATCATTAGAAGACAGATTCTGAACCTTCAGATCAAAGGCAACGAGATTTATTTCCAACATATTCCAAGTAATAAAGGCATAAAATATAATGATACTGCTGATTTACTAGCAGCCAAGGCTTGTTTGTTAAACACAAGTCCTCCCTCTGACTTCAATTCACAAGACATTATTAGGTAAATATCTAATTTTAATTACATTAAATTGTTTTTATCACCTTTTGATACTAGATTACACACAGTAATATATTATCGTCTGAAATCAGGTGCCCTTCTTCTCAATAGTTTATTATTTAGTTGGAAGTTACATCACTCTCCTCTATGCTGTGTCTGCTTCTCAAACGATGGAACTATCCACCATGTCTTATTTGATTGTCAGCCACTGAGTGTGGAGACTATTTCCCTTAAGTGCCTCTGGTACATGGCTAATATATCAAGTACCTAAACTGCAATCCTGGATTCTAACCTACCTTGGCACATTGATAGAAAAATATTAAGGCTTCTATTGATATCTTAAAGAAGATACAAATTGATTAGTAATCACTAATGCACAATAAAGACAACAAAAAAAGGAATAAAGAATTTTAATTGGGATTACTTGTTATTAACTAACAGGAAGACTTTTTCTATTTCCAGGGATTGGTTAAAGATAAGTATGAAGGATTTCTGATTATCCAAAGATACTTTTTGGGAAGTCAAAGGGGTATAAGGACTAATTGGAAGTTTATATACCCTGTCTACAAATTTTAGAACTGGAGCTTTTTGGTGCAACCATTTTCTTGAAAATTAATCTTTTAAAAGTTTATTTCTAGACCTTGCAGATAAAATTCTGCAAAGACTCCACGCACCATTTTAAAGTGCAAATGGCCCATATTGGCGAAAATATTTTTTTAAAACCAAAATCATACCATCTAGGGGCCCAAAAATTTGTTTCGGATTGGGCTCATACAATCAAAATGACAAAAAAAGGAGTAAATTATGAGAAAAGGAGGTAAAATCATAGATAAGAGATTTCTTGCTATCTTTGAGAGTAGTTGGGTTAGATGACAGACAATTTCGGAAATTAATCCATTGGTTAGTTATTGATGAGTCTCTTTGTCTACCCTCTTTTTATTTCTTGGGCTTAGAGGATGATATACATGAAAGGTTTTGCAGAAGAGGAAAGCATATATTCTCTACAGGTCTGAGCCTATATAAATTTTGTCAAAAAGTGTTTCACCTCGCTTTTGAGTTTTAATATCCTTTTCATTGACCCCTAGTTTTTAATAATGCAATTCCTGCTATTTCAGTAGAATTTTAAGCCATATCAAGGGCTTTTCCTTAATAAAAGAGTGATCAGAACACTTGGAGATACTGTGAACTAGTGTTGCACGGAGGTGTACCAAAAAATACACCAGACTCTTTGAAAAACACGCCAACAATAGGCCAGAATCTTTGAAAGCCATGACTGCCAAAACGGTCAGTTCCTAAACTGATAAAATTGCCCAAACTTGAATGTTTTTCAACAATTTCCAGTGCTACAGTCAAAAAAAATTTTCGCCCGCTAGGTTTAGTTGGGTTAGTTTTAGATCAATTTTTTATTTGTATTTTTTCTGCTTCTGACGAAGCCCAATTCTGAACCTTTACGTCATGCGCGGAAGAACAGTGTAACGCCTGGAAGAACTTTGCGCCATATATGGCACTCTGAGGCTGAACACTGGGTTTCATTAAAGGGGAAACCACTCGAGCGACCTTTGATTAAATTTAGAGCTATTTGTTTCTGGTCAAAAGCTTGCTCATGATAACAAATAAAACCCACCTGGAAAATGAATAGGGCATAGTCTAGTGCTATATTTTGGAATTAAGGGGGTTGGTGGTATACTGTATGCGACTCTGAACACCCAACAATTAGAAACTTTCTGTAAAGAATTTTTTTTTATTTTGCTGTTCAGTTCAGATAAGAAATCTTCGATCCTTTTCGGTTATATAATACACACTCCAGATATTTAATCACGAAAAATACAAACAAGACACAAGAAACTCGTCAAGCAACTTCTTTATACCAAAGAGTTAGCTTCGGCTGGGTTGGAAAATAAATTGTACCTATATTTTATTTAAGTATTTACTTGGTATTTTGGTTCGGTTAGGTTGTGTATTTAATATATGCTATATTTTACTCCCACACCCCTTAATGTGCAAAATTGTTTCTAAAATATTATATTTTCATCATATATACTTTGACTTCATTAGCATTAACCAAACTTCACTTCTAGAATGTGTATTATACAACCGACAAGCACTAAATATTCCAGCAAATTGCCAAATTTGGTGACACCGACCACTGGCGAAAATAAACGAGAATAATTGTCACAACATACACAAAAAATCAGAGTTTGGCTCCACCTTATATGAAAAACATAATAGGGTGGCCTACGTAGACTCATAGCAAAGAAAGCAGGGTAATTTTGTCTTATAGACACTCGAGATCTTGTATCGTGAACCTGAACCAATAACCGGTTTTCATGGTCTTTATACCAGATAATATTAGCTTCGGCTCGGTGGGAAACTACATTGTAGCTATATTTTAATTAAATATTTAGTTGGTATTTTGGTTAGGTTAGGCTAGGTTAGTTTAGATTATGTATTTAATATAATGTGGTCTGGGCACCCCCCCCCCTTCTTTAATTCTTTGTTGTAGTTTTAAAAATTTTGTTGATTAAGTATTATATTTTCATCATATTTCAGAGTAGCATCAGATTAGCATTAACCAAAATTCACTTCTCAACAGAACTTGAGTGTGTTGGCTATAAGACACAAGTATCGAAACCACAAAAAAAAGAAATATATATTCTCTTTTTCCATTCAATACTCTTTCCGAATACGTTTTACACAATTTCCAAATTTTGTTAAATTGATTAAAAATATACAAAATAGTTTCTAACTCCCCCACCCCTGACAATACCACTTATGGACATGGCTATATATTATGGCTATATACGAAAGTTTAGTGATATTTTTATAAAACCATTATCTTTTTGTGCCTATTTCTTGTTTTAACAGTTGACTGTTCTTTAGCGTAGTCTAGCATATTCTTCTACATCAAACGGAAAACTATTGAAGGTATTAGCTTTTGCTTTGTTTTTTAGACACTTTTTTTTTAACTAGCTAAATTTGTCACACAAAAATCCCTATGATCTCAGCAGAAATTTAATCCTCAGCCACACCATAATTTTTTTTTTTTCCATTTAAGAAACATAAGTTTAAAGTCTTTATATCCTTAAAAATCGGGATTTAGAAAAGGCAAGAGGCTCAAAACACTTTTCTTCTTCCCCATATGGAGTGCAGGTAAATTTTGAATGACTTACTTGACTTAAGGCTCCTGCCGAGGGTTCGGCGTAGAGAACGATGAGACTAGGCGCCTCCAGGTTGACCTATCGCTTGCCAGGATCGCAGCTTCTTCCACCGGGATGTGGGTTTGGGTGAGAAATTCATTGGCTTTGTCTTTCCAACTAGTGGGTGGGCGTCCTCTGGGTCGTTTCCATCCGTGTAGGGTGGGGTCGAAGTCAAATGCGACCCATGCTTGGGCGTCGCGTGGCATGTGAAGGAGGTGGCCGTACCACCGAACAGTACGCTGGGCGAGCTGCGTCGAGAAAGGAGTTTTAGCCGTACGTGATAAGAGAGTCTGGTTGCTAACGAAATCAGTCCAGTGAAGTCTTTCGATTCTTCGGAGATGTTTCGTCTGAGCGACATCGACGGCGCTGAGGATAGATTTGGCAGCTGGCCATGTCTCCGCTCTATACAGCAGGACGGTGCTGACTGACGCATTGTAGATGCGCATTTTGGTAAAGCGGCTTATGTTTGGCTTCCGGCAGATGCTGCTAAGCCTCCCAACAAGTGCTGAAGCTTTGGCAATTTGAGATGTAAGCTCTTTTGTGATCAAGCCATCATTCGACAAAATAGATCCCAGGTAAGTGAAGTCTTCAACCACATCTACTCGGTTGCTTCCGATGTTGACTTCCTTTACAGTAGAACGGGACGTGGGGGGCTCAAGGAGCATAACTTTGGTTTTCTGCCAGTTGATCTTCAGTCCAACTTTCGAGGCTTCTTCTGAAAGCAATTGGAGAGCTTCGGTCATCTTATCGACGGTGCTCGCAACTAGCGCTATGTCGTCGGTGAAGTCAGCATCAGAGAGTACGCGGTCTCCGAACTGAAGACCGAATTGAAAGCGATTCATCGTGCTGGCCATAACATGGTCTATGATGCAGTTGAAAAGCTCGGAAGCGGCCGTGCAACCTTGCCGGACGCCAGTCTTTACCGGGAATGTGGGAATGCGTCTTCCATTTACTTGCACGCAGCTTTCCGTATCCTCATACAGCTTTTCAAAGAGTGAGCAATATTTCTTGGGTAGACCGGTAGTTCTTAGTATCAGCCAAAGTGAACGGCGATCAACAGAATCGAAGGCAGCCTTAAAGTCCACGAACGCGATGTACGCTTTTTGGTGGAACTCCCGCGTCTTCTCGATCAACTGGCGCATAGTAAACATTTGCTCCGTCGTCGACCTGCCAGGCATGAATCCGGCTTGCTGGACTCTTCTCTTTCTAAGCAAAAAGGTGGAACACCTGTCCAGGAGTGACATGGCGAAGAGTTTACCAGGAACGGAGAGAAGCGTGATCCCACGATAGTTGGAGCAGATTCGACGGCTGCCCTTACGTTTCCAGAGCGGCAATATGATGCCAGCATGCCAGTCATTCGGTATGCTTTCCGTCGTCCATACAGCTGAGAAGATTATCTGGAGCCACATAATCATCGCTGCACCCCGTACTTGAGGAGTTCTGCAGAAATACCACAGACGCTGGGGGCTCGATTATTATTTAACCGTTTTACAGCATTTCGGATCTCAAAGGTTTCGGATTTTGGATCTCAAAATTTCACGCATTTCGGATCTCAAAATTTTGAATGGTTCACTTTAATACCATGAATAATTTCCAAGATCATGAAAGGTAAGTTCTATTTGGAGAGAAAAAGGGTGGAAATACTTAATTGTAGAGAGCCAATAATCTGCACCTTCACCATTTATTTATCAAAGCCCCAAATCTCCGGCAAAGAAACTTATTTATATAGTTGCCATAAATGATTCTTTTGGTCTCATTACCTTTCAAAGCAAAGTAGGGAGATCCCCAACTCCGTAATAAAATCCAAACTAGCCTACTGTGTATTAGGCTAGTCATGCTTCATCTTTCAAAAGTAAAAAAAAGTCTAAAAAAGTAACAAACTTCCACGCACAACAAAATAAAGTTTTAGTTTAAACTCAAGAACAAACCATTTGAATTTTTTCCACTAAATAACTTGCTTGCAGTCCTAGTCCGAATAACAAACAATAAGAAATGGCATTGTGCTGCCTAGACTCAATACAAGTTTGTTAAAAATCAAGGAATGAGGCTCTTATAGTTTTACGAGGGGAAAATTTTATTTAAATGTGTCAATTTCCTTTGTCTGGTTTTTGATAATCCAGTTTTCGATGTCTGGTTTTCGAAATAGATAGTATAAAATTATTATAAAAGAAAAGAATATGGCGATACTATTGGATAATACAGCTTTGTTATATGACAAAAAGTAATTGGATCCAAATAAGGAAAATAATTTCTTTCAGATAAAGCATTTAACGCCAAAAATACGCAAGTTAATTTAAAATACGCCAAGATTTACGCCTGGTGGGATGACTCAAAATCTTCTCACCGGTCACCATCAAAATATGCCAGTTTGGCGGTAAATAAGCCAGTATGGCAACAGTGCTGTGAACAGTGAAATTGCAAATTTTTTAACTTGCACTCTTTTTTCGCAAGAGTCCTTCTTTTTCAGCCTTCATTTGTAATGTTTTGAGAAGTCGGTGATTGGCAACCCTGGATAAAAAAAAAGTTGTGGAAAAGTTGTGGAAAAAGCTCATTCAACCGCAACAGCAAGCTTATAAGAAAATCGAAATATATTTTCTTGTGATTATTATCTCTTCTAATGAGCAGTTGTACTAAACCAATTCTGCTCAAGTCATCCTCAGGGCTATACTGTGGTGTTTATCCTCCCCATAGTATAGTGCAGACGGTTTGATATCATCTATTTTCCCTTCTTGTTTTGGTTTTATTTTTATGTTTAAAGGTTTTCTGTTTAAAGTGTAGGGGCTAATGTAACCATAAATGATGATAATGGTTTTCAAGAGGTCCTCTCTAGAAGTTCTAAAAAAAGGAAAAAAATCTCCCCAATTAAAAGCATTTCCCCTCTCCCTGCCCAAGATCCTCCCTCCAAAAACTTAGGAATTTACCTTAAAATTACTCCCACTACCCCCTTTGAAAAAATTAAGCTCGCTTAACAGCAGCAACTCTATAAGAAAATTAAAACATATTTTCTTGTGAATTATTATCGCTTCTAATCAGCAGTTATACCAAACCAATCCTGCTCAACTCATCCTCAGGGCTATACTGTGGTGTTCTCCTCCCCATAGTATAGTGCAGACGGTTTGATATCATTCCATTTTCCCTTCTTGCTTTAGTTTTGTTTTTCTCTGTTTAAAGCTTTTTCCAATAGGCAATGTTTAGAAGTCCTCCAAAAAAAAATGTCCCCCCAGATCCCAAATCAAATTCCAGTGAATGTACCATAGTGAAAGATACCCATCTTGGCTGGTCAAGCACACTTTCTCAAAGTTCAAATAATAGCTCCAATTCGGAGAATAGGACAATGATAAGTGTAGGGGCTAATGTAACCATAAATGATGATAATGGGTTTCAAGAGGTCCTCTCTAGAAGTTCTAAAAAAAGGAAAAAAATCTCCCCAATTAAAAGCATTTCCCCTCTCCCTGCCCAAGATCCTCCCTCCAAAAACTTAGGAATTTACCTTAAAATTACTCCCACTACCCCCTTTGAAATAAAAATGATCACTGCAATAAGAGTTTCAATTTTTAAATTGCTAAAATCAATGTTCTCTCTTAACATTAACCGTGATGGATCTCTGCTAATAGCTGTAGAAGATCAGAAATCAGCAGATACAATAATTAACCTTAAATCCCTTCTGAATACCCCAATTATTGCATCTAATTGGAACCCAAAACAATCACCAACAAAAATAGTAGTTTATAATGTTCCCCCAGAGATATCTACTCAGGAGTTAAAAGAAGGCCTTTCAGATAGGGCTGGAAACACAATCCCAGTTGAGGATGTTACCCAACTTGGAAAACCCAACTCTAATGGCCTAAAAACTAGTAGATCCTTCTTATTCACACTGAAGGATAAAATTGATATCCCAGAAAAATTATTCCTATTTGGGCAAATCAAACCACACAAGGAATACAAACTTAAGCCTATTCAGTGTCAGAAGTGTTTCAAACTGGGACACACAACAAACAAATGCAATAAAATTCTCCAAGAGTGTAGTAATTGTAAATCTTTCCATCCTAAAGAGCTGACAACTTGCAACAACACTCAGCCTACATGCATCAATTGCAAAGGCCCACATGAATCTACAAATAAATGATTATGCCCTGCATACAAGAAAAGAGCTCTAACACTCCAAATATCAACAGAGAAGGCCATCCCATACCCCTTTGCGGCAATGGAAGCAAATGCTGCCCAACAATACCAAATAAAGCCTGTAATGAAACCAACCAAAACCCCCAAGTCAAATGCCCCCAATGCATCAAGCATCCCATATAAAACACCATCTTCTAAGCCCCCTTGCTCAAATCCCTATCAGAAGGAATCACCAAGCCAACAAGCCTCCTTGTCCGGTGAGATGAGGCCAGCCTGGCCTTCCCTCCCAAGAAGAAACAAACCAGAAACACTACCAGGAATCAATCCCTTAACCAACAAACAGGATGCACTACCAAAAATGCAATCCCCAAATATATGCTTATTCATTCTAAACTGTAATGCAGTTCAGGCCATGAACATACATCAACTACAGAAAACAAAAATTATTGCAGAATTGGCAAAAATCTACATCCCAGATGATATGCTCATTCAAGCAAAAAAAGATCTTGCTTTACTTTTAACAAAGCTGAACATTGATACACAGTCATATGAAGAATAAATCAACAACACAACATTTATCAATACTCCAATGGAATGTAAGATCACTCACAGAAAATAAGCTAAATGAACTAATATCATTTATGGATAATAATTCAATTAATATTGCTTGCCTCAAGGAAACTCATTTAACCCAAAATCAACAAATTAAGTCTCTGGGATATACTATCCTGAGAAAGGATAGATCTTCAGAGAGAAAAGGAGGTGGTGTAGCTTTATTAGTTAATAATAATATAAAATTTTGTGGCATCAATTTTCCAGATTTTGAAAATGATGTTGATGTAATTGGTATAAGTGTTTGGCTGAATAATTTAAAAACCTACATAATAAGCTTTTATAACCCTAATGGCCTAACTACAGATGCCAAGGATTTCTTTAATTATATAAATAATTCTAATATGTTAAAAAATATCATTATTTTTGGTGATTTCAATGCCCACAGCCTTTTGTGGGGGAATAAACCAGCAAATAAAGCTGGTAAATTTATTGAGCATATGACTTCAAATAATAATGAATTAGTTGTTGCTACCCCTCCAAACCTGAATACTTATTTCAACCCCAAAAGTGGCAATTTCTCCACAATTGACCTACAAATTGTGTCTTTAAATTTTTTGAACAAAATTTACATAAATAAAATTGATAGTCTATGTACAGACCACTTTGCTATAGTTTGCTCCCTAAATGAACCTGCTGAAACTTTATCTCATACATCCAAATATATCAACACTAAAGCAAATTGGTCTATTTTCCAAAATAAGCTAAATGATGAAATTACAAGTTTCACCCAAAGTTCATGCATTTCTAACACAACAGTTGACACACATGCTGAAGCGTTGACATCTTTACTAATAAATACAGCTAATCATGCTATCCCCAGGACAACACCTAAGAAAAAATTCCCTAAACAAATTCCTAAAGCATGGTGGACAAATGAGTGCCTAAATAAATGGAGGATAAAAAAGGCAGCTTGGACAGAATTCATAAAAAAACCAACACCTACTACATATTTAAAAAAATTACAAGCAGAAATTAATCTAAAAAGGACTATAATAGATGCTAAATATAAATACTGGAATAATTTTGCAAATAATCTCTCCAGAGAAACAAATGAGCCAATTATACATAAAGTCATAAGCCACATATGTGGGAAAAAGACTTCTCCCAACCCACTCCTGTATGAGCTTATACATAATAATACCCATTATGACAATGATAATGAAAAGGCTAACCTATTTGCAACTCTTTTTGTTAATAAGCTAACATCAAATAATCAAAGCAAGCTGTCCACAATTCCTATGAACCCTAGTTACCAACCACGCCCAGGATCCGAGTACATAACTAATCCATTTTCAATCCAGGAATTGAATAATGCAATACATCATATTAGGTCCAAAACTAGCAGTAGCTATGACAATATACACCATACATGGATAAAGAATCTCACACCTTCATACAAACAAGAACTGCTAAATTGTTATAATCACGCTTGGGCATCTTCTAGGTTCCCCAATATATGGAAATGTTCATCCCTCCTACCAATCCTAAAGAAAAATAAACCAAAAGATAACCCTGAGTCTTATAGGCCCATAATGATTACACCTGTGACGGGGAAAATAATGGAGAAAATGATTTATCACAGACTCCTCTGGTTTGTTGAGAAAAATAACATGATCCCACACACTCAAACTGGATTCAGGAAATACCACTCCTCAACAGATGCTTTCATTTTGCTAACAAATGCAATAAATGAATCTTTCTCAAAAAATAATATCCTAGTGGCAACTTTCCTAGATTTTGAAGGAGCTTATGACAATGTGAACCACCAAATCCTTTTAAATAAACTTGCAAACCTTGGAGTACCTCCTAAGCTAGTATCCTTTATTAAATCCTTCATAGAAGTGCGAAGTTTCATTGTTTGTGTTGGTTCAGCCTCTTCACCCCAAAAGACAATATCCAAAGGCCTACCTCAGGGAGCAGTCCTCAGTTGCCTCCTTTTTGCCCTATATCTCTGGGACATGAACCTACCCCACACGAATCTATAATATGCTGATGATCTGTTGCTATGGTCATCTGGCAACACCTTTCAGATAGCACAGTCAAATCTGCAAAAGTCACTTTTCCAGTTTGAAAAATTCTCTCAACATTCAGATTTACCCATTGCACCCACCAAGTCAAAAATAATCCAATTTCACCGGAAGCGAAACCATGTTAATGCAAAACTAACTCTAAATAAAACAACTATTCCAGAAGATAATAATATTAATTACCTAGGTCTCATGCTTGACCAAAAACTTAATTTCCACCTCCACATTTCAAACACAATAAAAAAATGTTATAGAAAAGCAAATATACTAAAAAGACTTCTTTCCACACCCTGGGGTTGTAAGGAGAAAACCTTACTCCAGTTTTATAAATCACATATACGACCCCATATTGACTATGGGCTCATTGTCTATGGTGCGTGTGCAAAGACCCAGATGCAAAAAATTGAAACAACACAAAATGTTATAATACGTCTCATATTTGGTCTTAGGAAACCCACAAGCACCAAGTTTCTGCTTATGGAGAGTGGATTAACAACAATAAGGGAGAGACGTAGCTTTCTCTTGATAAAACATCTTACAAAAATTGAATCAAAAAGCTCACACACATTACATAATTGGTTAAGAAATCCAGCCATGTATAGAGGTATTGCAGATGAGTATGCCAATATTCAAAAGAAGTTCCCTGTACCAGCAAAGTCTATTGCACCTACTTTCCCCCAATCCCCTCCATGGAATTGGTCATTTCCCATAATAAATACTGAATTTTCAAAATGGAATAAAGATTTAACCCCCATTGCTTTTGTCCAGAAAAAATTTGCAGAACTTAATACAATTACCTATAAAAATCACTTCCAAATATTTGTTGATGGGTCAAAAATGGATGAGAAGGTTGCAAGTGGTGTTTTCCTTCCTCACCTGAAAATTGCAATGGGAGAGAGATTATTTAATAATTTATCTATAATGTCTGCTGAGTTAAATGCCATAATCATGGCATTAGAACACCTTAAGCAAAACCAACCTTTGATTGAAAATTCGAAAAATATTATCATCTATTCCGACTCTTTATCAAGCCTTGAGTTGCTGGCCTCAGCTCCTCAATATAAGTTGGACATTGACACTTATCATTGTCTCAGTATTATTGATAATCTTGCTTCAAGTGGCATAAAAACTTACTTTCAGTACATTCCTAGCCACTCTGGCATAAGTGGTAATCATCAGGTTGATGAAATAGCAAAAAATGCTATAAATATTGACCAGCCAAGTGGGAGACCAATCCCAATTAGAGATATTTACTGATGGAGGCTATCAGATATTAATTTTAATAAGATTAATCCTATCCTTTCCCCCTTTCCCAATAAGTATCTTTCTAAAATTTATCATAGAATTCGTTCTGGAACAAATGGACTAAATTTCCTTGCATTCTCATATAAGCTTTCTAATTCAAGTGGTTCAATTCCCCTGTCCCCTCTTTGCAGGCATTGTAATATGAATAATGAAACAATTGACCATTGCCTATTCGAATGTAATATGCTGACGTCTGCACAACATACCTTGCTTTGTAAACTATTAAAATACTTCAAACACCACAAAATCCCACTATCAGCCAAGAGCCTAGCCAACTATACCTGCACACAGAGCATAGAAATCGACATCTAGCCTATCATCTTATATTTGAACTCCTAGAGTCGAAAGATCTGCTGAAAGATATCTGAATATATCTAATAAATATGAGGCAATCAAGCCAGTAGCTCTGTAGCCCACAGAGTGAAGCAAAAGGAAAAGGGCTAAATAGTTTTACTGAAAAGCCCGCCTGCTGTTAAATAGAAGAAGAAGAACCTGCTTGTGAAATTCTTTTATTGATAAGTCAACCGGTAAATATTGAATAATTCACATAAATGACGTACGAATAAAGTGAACATATCAGTCAATGTCTTTTTTATACTTTTTCTGAGTATAATAATCATTTTCCTCACAAATTTAATTGTAAGTCCTTTACAGACCCCCAAAGATGATACTTTGGTATAAATTTAGAATTGGTACTCCTGATAAGGAGACATGTTAAGAAAACAATTCTTACTTTAAAATATGTATAATGATCCTAATTAACACATTATTCAAGGGGAGAACCTTTATCATCAACTATTTCCTCTTTTTTCCTTCTTTTTACAACTTAAAAGAAAACAAATTCAATTTTCTCCATGCTAAAACGCAATCCGTAAATCCTTTGAAATTGCCGCTATATTGCCAAATAAATTGTTCTATAGATAGCGTTCAGCTGGGTCATTGTTAATTCCATTTTTTTTTAATGAGCAGGGGTGAAAATACAATAATATTAATACAACCTAACCTAACTTCAATTCAAAATCAACAGACTTGGCCGGGAACTCATCTGTTAAACTCGGCCGGGATAAACGCTATCTATAAAAACAATTTATAGAACAATTAATAGTGGGAATTTCAAAAGATTTATGCATTGCATTTTAGGATGGAGAAAATTGAACTTTTTTTCTTTTAAGTTGCAGAAAGAAGGAAAAAAGAGGGAAGACTTGATGATAAAGGTTTTCTCCTTGGATGATATGTTAACTAGGATCATTATACACATTTTAAAGTAAGAATCGTTTTATTAACATGTCTCCTTATCAGGAGTACCAATTCTAAATTTTTACTGATACTTTTTTCTCTTATTTCAAATATGGCTCATACCTCTGTCCGCGTCATTAAAACTAGTTTACCTATAAATTAAATCAATCCTGACAAAATTGAGAATCAATAAATGCATAGCCTAGGAAACAGGTTATATAGGCTATTATGGGTAAGTTATTGGTAAAGTTCTACCAAATCATATTATTGAGTTAGGAATAAAGTGAATACACCATTCGATGCCTTTTTGGTAAAGTTCTACGAAATCATATTATTGAGTTAGGACTAAAGTGAATACACCATTTGATGTCTTTTTTATGCTGATTACAAATATAATA
Organism: Artemia sinica; assembly: GCA_027921565.1. Classification (NCBI taxonomy): domain Eukaryota; kingdom Metazoa; phylum Arthropoda; class Branchiopoda; order Anostraca; family Artemiidae; genus Artemia; species Artemia sinica. Next base: position 23,524,531 of record CM051266.1, on the reverse strand, counting down.
AGCATTTCTATTGGACATGAATTTCCGCCCATCCCCTATATAGGCTATACCTTACCCAACCTAACCCTGAATTGGCATATATAAGGGGGGGGGGGCAGAAATTCATTTCCGATAGAAATGCTTATTATATTTGTAATCAGCATAAAAAAAAGACATCGAATGGTGTATTCACTTTAGTCCTAAATCAATAATATGATTTTGTAGAACTTTACCACCTTTTTTTTATGCTGATTACAAATATAATAATCATTTCTATTGGAAATGAATTTCAGCCCCCCCCCCCTATATATACCTAACCTAACCCTGAATTGGCATATATAAGGGGGGGGGCTGAAATTCATTTCCGATAGAAATGCTTATTATATTTGTAATCAGCATAAAAAAAGACATCAAATGGTGTATTCACTTTAGTCCTAACTCAATAATATGATTTGGTAGAACTTTACCAAGTTATTTAGGAAAGGTTAGAAAGATTAGATTATAAAGCAATGATTAAATTCTAAGAACATAAAATGGGATTGAGTAGTATTTTTACTTTATTTGTTGGTCATTCATGTGAACTGCTCAATATTTACCCAAACAATCATTCAGTTTTATAGTTTGGTTTCACCTTCAGTGTAAACACTCATTAGACTAGGCTACATCCTTATTAAAAATTGGGTGGTAAAATGAAGATTAGTGGCTTTTGGCTATTATAGACTGTAGGCTAGCCTAGTTGATTTAGGCTAGTTAAATACAATTTTGGAATTAATGCAAATGGTTATTGATGTTTAAAATGTTTGTGTAAGTTTACAGTTTAAAGCACAATTAAACTAGGAGGAAAGTGAATACATCACTCAATGCCTTCTCTTATACTCTTTCTCAAGTAAGAATCCTTTCTGGGACAAGTTCCATTTTAAGCCCTTAATGGGATCCCAAAAGGAAAACAGTCCATAGTTGGCAAAGGTTTTTAAGAAAAAGCTGTCTAATTGGAAAAAATTGCCACTTACAGCTGATTTAGGAGTGGAATTATTATTATCCTTTGTCTTGAGAGTAAAATATTACTTAAAAAACAAATTTGCAGAATGTTTTATAAAGAGCCTGAAATCCCTCAATAATGACATCACAACAAAACTTATGGCAGTTTTGAGGGGTTTCTAGCTTTTTATAAGAGTTTCTGAAAATTTGATTTTAAAATAAAATTTTTACTATTCAGACTAAGAAAAATAATCATTACCATTCCTGAATCAGCTGCAAATGGCATTTTTTTTTAACTAGCCATTTTTTTCAGAAATGTGCTTTAAAACTAGGGTAATGGCACCAATAATTTGATAGTGCAATTTTGGAACTGCTGTCAAAATTTTTCTTCTAAACAGGATAGCCTAACTCTGCTTAGTCATGACTTGCAACACCATCTACCTCAATTACCTTAATTTACACTTCAGAGTGAAATAAGGTCCATGCTGGATCTGTTCTGCTCTGCATCAATGATGTTAATTTGGAATGTCCCTGTGAAATGGGCCCAGTGATGCTGCATTAGTTGGCAGCTGAGAAGGATGGATTGTCCCACTTATATTTCCATGGCTTGTTGTTCCATTCTTTGTCAAGTCTTGACTTGAAGGAGGCACTAGTTGTTACAGTCACAGTTTTGTTTTGGAGGTTGTTCCCGTTGTTGGAAATATGCTCAGTAAAAAATTTTTGGCATGTTATATTTGCAATGCAAAATGTGGACACTATATCCAATACACCCAGATAAGAAAAGAATATTCAACTCAATCAGTTTCCTGTTTTTGACACAAAATGAGCTCCCAACAATTTTTTAGCTATGTATTGTTCAATCTGTCATTACTTGGTTATTTTTTGGCAAAAAAAAAAGTTGGGATCTGCACCAATACATCTGATCTTCTCCAAAATGTAGCCATATTGGCTTTTTCCTGATAAAATTAAGTTAAAATGGCAGCTAATATTATACTGGCAAAACTAGGTTCCAAGTGTTGAAAATTCTTGTCTGCTGTAGTGGAATACCAAACCAACTAAAAATGTTCCTTCAGCCAAATTCAAATGTAGATACTGGCTTCTATTATCAGACTCATTTCTATTGAGAATATCTTGTGTTAACCTTGTCAAAATTTTTGACAGACAGGATTAGGCCCTGTCATAATGTAGGTGACTGTTGAAACTTCACTGAACATGTAAAACAGATGAGAAGCAATTGGTGTCAAAATCCAAGGGTCCTCTGACAAAAACATACTTGTTGAATTTACAGGTATTTTCTCAACAACAAGAGAATGCTGATTATTATTTGTAATAATGTTTCACATGAAAAAAACATTAATTTTTTTGTTAATTATAGTTTTGCCAATTTTATGCTAGATTTTTCCATCATCTGAGGAACTCCTGCTTGGCCTCATGCTATGTTCATATTTTTAAGCATTTGACTTGGTTGATTGCAACACCCTAATTCATTTATCCCTGATTAGCATGAACCCCTCCTTAATTAGCATGGAATTCCTATCCCACCCAAAATGCTAATGAAACATGTTAAACTCATTGGTGACAGAAACTTCTAATAATATTAAGTAGGACATGCATATTTCAAGAATTCTAGACTTTCCAGACAAAAGATAGTCAAGACTTTTTTTTTAAAAAAAGTGGATTAAACTGGTAGATTATCTTTGAAATGGCCAAATGTTGACAAGACTGATTGTGAACAACAAAGAAATCTTTGCTGGACCATTAAAGCTCAGATAAAGTGCGCCATTCCAAATAGCATTATAAAGAGACCTATATCACACATTGTATTATAGAGACCTAGGTCACACAATTACACTCCATATGATTATCCAATTTTGTCCCTATAGTTGAGGCAATTTTTCAGTTTTTTGCTTCCACTATCTGAATAGTATTTTATATATTTACCCATTTTAAGCAGTTGAAGAGAAACAAAGAAATATAGAAAAAGAATAGACATGTTGAATCCACCAGGATCTGCCCATAAGTATTCCTCAAGTATTTTGACATGTGTCAAATTGGGTTCCAACTTGCATCAAAAGCAGGTAACTTTATTTTTCTGTCAAATTTGTTGGTGAAAATGCTCCAACTTAAGAAAATTGAAGTTTTTTACCCTTTTCTGATAAAAATTCAAACTTCTAATCCAACAGTTAAATTTGAACATATTTTTTCTAAATACTGAAACACTTTTCAAACCAAAAGTCTTTAAATTAAACCTTCTGGAGTAGAAAAAGTGTTTTTTTTTACAAAAACTGTCAAATCTTCAGTACCTTTACCCTAGTGACAACGGGCTGTTTTGAGTCCTTTAAGGGCTTAAAATGGTATTTGCTGCAGAAGCGATTATTGAATTACAGTATGAAAGAGCATAAAAATGGCATCAATGGGTATATTCACTTTCATTTTAGCTAAATTATGTTGTAAGCTACCAATTTTTATGCATGACCTTCTTGGTATTAGTATAGGCTTCTTATTTTCCAATAGGAAATAGGCTATTATAAGCTTCTGTGAATTGCTTTAGAAAAGGTTAATTTTTTAATCAGCTGAACATTGAGATAGATACAAAATAGGGTGAATCGGGAAAAGTCCGACACCTTAACATGTTTTTTTTTGTTAAATTGACTCTCAAGATTTTTTTTATGAGTATCTCATATCATCTTCTATCAACCTTTTTTTTTTTACAACAGTTTCCCATATTATTCACTTTCTGATTTTCCCATATACTTTGCTTGTAGCCCATCACCAGGTCTCAAAGTTGGTGCAGTCTGCTATGTTGGACTTACCCCAGCTTTGGGGGAAGTGCAACATATCCTACTAGCTTTTTTCAACAATATGTCAAAAATAATATGACTTCATCATCTTAAAGGGCATTGAGGAATCACTATAAGTCCATAAGCAAACAATTTTTATGTCAAACTGACTGGCATCAAAAGGCCAGACCATACTTTTTTCTGCTGCTGTGGGGTAACTCCGACAGTGTCGGACTTACCCAACAGATAAACGTTACAAGTATCATAGCCGAGGTGCTCAAATCACTGAATGTAAATGATTGCTTGTATTTTAAAAAAGAAAAACATATCACACAAATTATGGTTTGACTCCAGATACAAAAAGTTACTCATATATGTTGTAGCTTACGTGTATGGGCATAAAACAAAGATCTACTGACGCTTGCTAGTAACTGCCTTGTACGATACAATAACCTGACGGATTTGGGGTATTTCAAATGGTCCGGTTTTCCCACTAAGTTTACTGGTCCTGCAAAATGTATTTGTCTTCCACAGTATTGATATCGTCTTTCTTTGGCCAATTGAAAGAGTAGGTGGCAAGGCTCAAGCAGTGAAGAAACTTGAGCTTAACTTTTCCCTCGTCAGGAAAGTCTAGAACCCTTCCTATATAACCTTGTTCGTCATTCCTTGCATCGTATCTAACTGCATAGTACTCATTTAGCTTGGGAACAATCTTTTGCTTACTGGGTGTCTCCTTGTCATCGCTGTCACTTTCTTGAATAGTATCTTGAATACTCTGATCATCCTCATCAGAGCCAGGTTCAAGGCTGATGTCTGATTCGCTATCACCCGTATCTCTATTGGCTTCCCTCTTAGGAAAAATTTTTTTTTCGATTTTATACCCTTCCCATCTGAACTTTTCTTCTTCCCTTTGCCTTTTGCTTTCAGATTTTCTTCCCTCTTAAGCACCTCTAGATGTTCTTTTGATGTTATCACTTCTGCCTCTCTTGCAATTTTCTTCCGTTTTTCTATTCCTGAAACTGATGGTAGGTCGGGCCACTTGATTGAGTCAAGAAGAATATCTTCAAAAGTTTTTGATTGGTTGCCAAGCAACTTCTTTGGACTAAAGGTAACAGAAAAGGTAATTTTTTCTAGTTCAGTGTTGACAGTGGTTGTGGCTTTAGATGTGCCTGAATTTTCCTCTTGCTCCTTTTTCATTTGTGCATAGCGTCTTAACTTGGTAGGTTCAAACTTGGTTTGGTCAATTACGGATGGGTTTACTCTCATTGGAACACTCAGATCATAGATTCCAGTTGCTTTGAACGACTTTTCAATCAGACTAGGAGTGAAATAGGTATCCCATACCTTTGATAAGAGACATACAAAATCCTTCTTTGACAGAATGTTGCCAGGGTGCTCCCTCTGCCATTTCGAGAGATTCTGATCATAAGACACTTTCATTCCCTTGAAAACCACTTTATCGAGAGGTTGAAGCATGTGGGATGCATGTGGAGGTAGCTTGAGAATTGTCACGTTATTTTCGTTTGCAAGTTTTGCAAGAGCAAGAGAAAGCTTTGCAAGTTTTGCAAGAGCATGTGTGCCATGTCCATCTAAGATGAGAAGTGCCTTTCCCTTTACATGAGGAAGAAACTGGAATTCAAACCAGTTCATAAAGAGATCAGACGTCATCCACCCTTTATTGGTAGATGAGTAAGATGCACCAGGGTAAGCTCCATCTACAGGTATCCATGAGGTCCAGGTATTCTTTGCAGAGAAAACTATTAAAGGTGTGAATTTTTCTCCGTTTGCACTGATACAAACCAAGGCAGTTGTATTTTCACGTCCATTACCACCTGTTCTACGAGTGGCTGGTGAGCCTTTGGCTCCAGCAACTTTCGTGTTGCCAGGATCCCTGCAGAAAGATGTCTCATCCAAATTAAACCAGCATTGGGGCTTGTCAAGAATATCCATCGCCGTGGCAATTTCATACAACAGCTCATAAAAACCATACATTATGAAGGGGTCAGATTGCTGCAAAAGTCTTTTGTTTTCTAACCTTTCTGGTTTCTTTAGTGAAATTTTGTTTCGGCACTTGAACCCCACCCACCAGTCATGACCAGGTCGGTTGTCCTTAAATCTTGTTTGAACTTTGTTCTTGATGAGATAGTCTTGGACTTGGTCAAAAAATTCCTGCTTGCTGAGACCTATGCCCCACTTTTCAAAGTATTCAGAGACCCTGAGCCATATCCTTTTCTATTTCAGCAGGAATTTCTTGACTCCTCCCTCCACCACAAACTGTTTTTTTTACTTTTGTCTTCTTCATAAGATGGTCATGCAAGGTAGTGCGCGGTATTTGAAATACTTTCAAAGCCTGTAGCATAGACATTCTCTTTGAAGATATCTCTGCTAGCGCGTTTTGTAGCTGAGTTGCATCATATGTTCCTCCAACCCCGCGTTGTGTTTTCCGAACATAATTTCTAGGCATCTAGAAAAGACAAAGGAATTATGAATGAATGGATGAATTTATTCGAAGGGGAATTATGAATGAATTGATGAATGTATTAGAAAACCTGTCACAAGCAGGTGTGCAAAAAATTCCAAAACTGCCAGTAGCAGAATTCCAAAAGCTGCCAACACTTTAGCAGCAAAATCCGTGATTTGACAGCTTTTCTTTGAGCAAGAAGTATTTCTATAGGTAAAATTTTCAGAAAAGTAACAAATGTAACTTAGTATAGCTTGCGGTTAGAAATATCAATAGTTTTCTTAATCATATTTAATCATATTAAAGTACTGTCTCATATTTACTCTAATACTGCTAATGGTGTATAGTATTCAAAGTCTCAAGTATACAGTATATAGCTTACTGCTGATAGTTTATGGATTGAGTTTTACACTCCAATGATATTGGTATTATAAAAATAATACACACCCAACTGCATTCTTAATATTCATTGATCACTATACTACAACTATAAAAAGGTCAGTATACTTTTACTAGCATAGGAAGAAAGGTCAGTAATTCAATGATCTATGTCTGGTTTTGATGTGTAGTAAATAATTGAGACATAAACTTTTGAAAATAGTGAAAAAATTATTTCAAGTCAAGTGAAAGTAATAGTTACTAGGGGTGGATTGTCGTCAGTGATAAATCACTAGGGGTGGCAACCCTGAAAGAAAGGGGATTTTTGGGGAACCGATTTTGAGAATGTTTATGAGAAGACAGATTTTGGGGGAAATCCCCAAAAATTTGGGGATAGTGGAAGCACTGGTATTTTTGAAACAAAAATGCCAACAAATTTTAATAGCCCATGAAAACTGTCAAGTAGCATTGTTACTATGCTATCCCACTTTTTGCACGGCGGAGCACGACTTGTGTTTTGACACCTTTTCTTTGAGCAAAAATTATTTTATATGTAAAAAGGGTATTTTCAGACAAAATCTGCCAACAAATTTGATACAAGCCAAGTAGCATTTCTACTTTGCTACACTTTTTACACGGCAGGTCACAAGTAAAGGTTAAGACGAAAAAAAAATTACAAGGGAGAAAGATAAACGAAAGCAGGCACAGAACTGCAATACATGAATGATCAACACAACACTACATTCCACTAAGTTAGTAGAGCCATCTAAGGATGGTTACTGGCTTCAACCTTTATTATCTAAAGCTTAGAATCTGTTCCACCATTTAAAATATCCATCTTTGGTAACATGGGGTAAGTCCGACACCCCAGCCAAACTTCCCCCGTAGGGGGTAAGACCGACATGTCGGACTTTCCCCAGATGGGCTTTTTCGGGGGTAAGACCGACACCCCTCTTATCTGTTCAACTAATAACATTAGCTTGTTTTAAAAAATCAGGAAGATGCTCCTGGTCTTCTAGTTTCTAAGAAATAAAAAAAAAATTCTCTATCTCTCTTACTTTATAATCTGCATAAGTTAAAGTAAAGTCAGTTACCTGTGTTCCTAAAAAAACGCCGTCAAAAAAACTTCAAAACCCTCTGAACAGAAGGCGTGCTAACTCTGCCAGAAGTTGATGGCACTGTTGCCTACTGCTACTAATATGGAAGAAAATATGAAAGCCTCCCACAGATACAATGGACCATAGACAAATTGAAGGTCGGTATCGGACTTACCCCACTGTCGGACTTTCCCTGATTCACCTATATTTATTTTATTCATAAGTCAATAATATGAACTGCCAAAAATTTACCAAAAGTACAAGCTTACAATAGCTCCTCAGAAGGAACACTGTAAAATTCTAGACAATCTTCTTTATGCTTTCTTGGAGAAGGGTTATGTTAGGAAAATTAGGTAAATATTGAGCACTTCATATAATTGACCTATAAATAAAGTGAGCACATCACTAGATGCCATTTTCTATGCTCTTTCTGAATATAAGGTAAAATTCTACTTTGGCTATCTTGGAAAGGGGTTAGGTTAGGAAAATGAAACTTTCAGGGATGGGTCTACATGCTAAAGTATTTCCCAGGAAGGTATTTTGAAGTACCTACCTCCACTCCTTCTCCCTCTAGAGGGTCCTGAAATTTGCCTACATGACAAATCTCTACCTTTTGAAATTTTGACAAAACAATATTTTACCTTAATTTCCAGTTAACAGTTTCTTTTTCTCTGGCTTTAGTTCTGAAAATGCAATTTCTGTTATTTGAATAGAATTTTAAGCCATGTCAATGTTTTTTTTTCAAAACTTAGGAAATATATTTGCATATCTTTAAAATCTTATAAATTGGAATTGAGCAGTCATGAAAAGCTTTTCTAGAATTCCACAGGAAGCACAAAAATTCTAAAAAGAACTTTGAAAACATTCTAAAATACTTATATAATTCCTAAAGGCACTTCATTCTATTTTATCCCCATTCCTTCTAATGTGCAGATATATGGCCTAACTTATATATCCTTAGTGGATTTTTCTGTTTCTTGATTTTGCTGACATGTGTTTCTTTGCAATTACATCTTTTTAAAGAAAAGAGGGATAATGTATGGTTGAATGCATAGAAAATATAGGTATTAGTATACATCTAGGCCTACTCAAAAGGATATGCTATAAAATTTTGAAAACAACTTCAAAGAATCATCAAATAGTAACATATCATTTCTGAAAACACTTCATTTTACTTTAACCCTACCCCTAATGTTCAAAGACATAGCCAAAATTCTATATTTCCCATGCATTTTCCATTTCTTGATATTGTGAACATTGCTTCTTTGCTATTAAATCTATTTGAAGAAAAGCACAACATATAGCAAAATGCATTAAACATATAATTTGGACTAGGCCCATATATTTGCACATTAAGAGATGGTAAAGTGAAGTGCTTTTAGGAATGATTCAAGATAGTCATTTATGATTTTTTAAGGTTGTTTACCCCTAATGTTCAAAGACATAGCCAAAATTCTATATTTCCCATGCATTTTCCATTTCTTGATATTGTGAACATTGCTTCTTTGCTATTAAATCTATTTGAAGAAAAGCACAACATATAGCAAAATGCATTAAACATATAATTTGGACTAGGCCCATATATTTGCACATTAAGAGATGGTAAAGTGAAGTGCTTTTAGGAATGATTCAAGATAGTCATTTATGATTTTTTAAGGTTGTTTTCAAAATTTTTATAGTGATTCCTTTTGAATAGGCCAAACTATTCACTAATACCAGAACATATAATTTAGGCTAAAATATTTGCAAAATAAAGAACATGGGCCAAAGTAAAGTGAAGCACTTCTAGGATCAATATAAGTAAGCATTTTGTAATTTATTTTCTGAATTGTATAGAGTTTTCTTTTGAGAAGGAGTGATTGTGAACTATTACTAGGTACAGTTTTGAAGTTCTTCTAAAGAAAATGTTATAAAAAAAAGAGTAAAACTATTAGATTTCTTATTTTATGCTCTTTGCAAATATCATGAGTTTTTTCTAACACCCCTTAAAGGTCCCAGATATAGCCCTAATGATAAATTTCTCCAGTTTTACATCTTATGGTTCATCCTGTCTTCTTTCTTAAACAGTCTCTTTATTGCATTCTTGATGTGGTGAAGTACAGTTTTGTCTAAGTTATTGTATAAGTTATTATTCGAAATGATTTAAAAATGTGGATAACAATGGAGGGAAACATAATAATCTCACCAATAGAAACATGCTGCACATTATAAAGCAAGAATTTAATTGTTTTAGTGTTTCCTTTTAATTTTGTATACATCTTAGGGTTGATGCAGGGCACAGTCCCCCCACCCGCAAAATTGAGCAGCAACACAAAAAGTATTACAAATACAAAATAAAGAACAAAGGGAGGAATTTTGGGAGACTCTACCAATATTTCAAAATATAAATAGAATATCTGGTGTAGAATATCTTATAGTATTTATTTACATTTTAATTCCTTTTTCATGTTTCTAGGGGTTGACTTATCATAGCAGGGTCAGATAAAGTTTAACACTGGGGCTGTGAGGGTAATATCAGCCCCAAAGGCAAATTTATTAAACATTTCAAAACTTTTGAACAAGACTGATATATAGCAGATAGCAGAAGGGGGACTGAGAGGGAGGCTGATTGCTCTCCAATAGCTTTTAGGCTCTAATAAAGACACACAAGAAGTTTCAATTTCGAATCAAATGAGCACCCTCCCAAGTTTCCAAGATAGAACCTTTCAATTGAAGTGGGTGGGAAAAAGTTTCTGGCCCTTTTTTGGGTAAGTAGTATTCGTTTTACTGTCCATCTGCACTGGGGGCCTCTTAGCCCAAAGTTTCTTTATACGTTTTAGACCAATCATAAAATTATGTCTCTTTTTGGGCCCTCTTTGTTAGAGGAGGGACTTATCTCAAAGGGACAAATCCTTTGAGTAATTTTTGTACATTTGTCCCCTTGGCCCAAATACTGAAGGCCATAAATTTCAAATTGATCATGGAAAAAAGTTTTTGTGGCTCATTTTGGGCCCCTAGCCCTCCCCCTCCTCTACTGTTAGAATGTTTTGGCAATAAAAGCACTATTTGAGGCATCTACACCCCCCTGTCTACAAAATGATCCACACCATGCCTCCTTCAAAATAGCTTGTAGCACTGTTGCATATAATTTTATGAAATATGAAGTAAATTAGTTTAGTTAAATGAAGCTTTAAAATAAATGTCAGAAAAATTTTTCTCCAGTAAGATGTGAGGTACCAACCAGCAGTGCCCTTATTCAGGCTTAGTCTAAATGAAAGGAGATGAACAATTAATTCCTCCCCCCCCCCCATACCCCTTTCTAAATTGATCTGAAGGCTCATTGTGATTTTGACATTGAAATGTACTCTTTTAGGCTTCTGACACCCCCCCCCCCCTGTCTGCACAATGACCCCCACTCCTTTATAATAGCTAAAGTACAGTCATGCACATTTTTTCAATCTTTTTATTTGTCTTAATTTCCTTTTTGCTACTCGATTTTACATTTTGGGAGAAATTTCCAGGCAGAAATACAGTAGACCCCCCCCCCCCCCGCCAAGGGTTATAGGCTATCCAGGACCATCAGAAAGCGCGCATTGTCAGACAAAATAACCATGATATTTGGAACGAGCATAAACAAGCAATCTAATGATACTACTCTTTTTGTTTGTAATGTTTCCTTCGGAAGAGCTGCTAAACTACAATTTTACCATTGTTAAAGGTATAGGGACTAGTTAGCATCATGGGACTATTTGGAGGAATTCTAAAAACCACTGTAAGACAATCATGAATACTTACTTGTCTCATTTCCAAATGTGTATTGCTTCATATTACCCACGATGGGGGTAACATGAAGAAGTTACCCCTGATGGAGCCATTCTTGGGACTGCTGATAGTATGTAGTTCAGAAAAAGCCATGTACAAGACAACAATATCATGTTTTCTTTCCCATATTTAAGAAAAGTTTGTTACAAATCTTTTAAGCCCGGTAAATTAGGATCTAGCAAGGGTATGAAGCTCATAACACATTCCTCGCGCCATGGCTTGGGATCTATTTCTGAAGGTTTCATTTTTTGTAATACAAAGTTTGTATGCATTCATCATCAATCAATACTCTTTTTAGGGGGAATTGCCTACAGATTGTTTAGGTACCCAACTGACTGACAATATCTTAAAGAGCAGGCTGTACAAAAAGTGTTGTTCAATCCTGCTTGCTAGGGCTACAATGAGAGAAAGTTGAGGTGGCTAAGGTAAATTCTGTGGATGGTGGATCACATATTGTTCTTTTTGGCCAAACGAAAAGCAAATCATCCCTAGTTGGGATGGGAAGATGTTGTACGAAAAGATTTAGGAGAAATGGGAACTTCCTGAGAAGGTGCATAGAGTTGGGCTTTGAATAGATTGCAATGAAGGAGGAGCGTGCGCAGATGTGTTGGCCTCAGGCAGCTGAGTGCTGCAGTATGTTTTTAGTAATAGTAGCTTTAAGTGGGAAGAGGTGGAGGTGGATACTTCAAAAGGCATAACTTAGAGTATGGATTAATTACAAAACCTTCCATTCACCTAGCTCAACTACTTCCTAAACAAAAAAAAGCCTTTCATCTAGAATGTTATTTCAGAAAATTTCAGTTTTGAGGAGTTGATTACTTGGCTAGCTAAAAGATTAGATTCTCCATTCAATCCTCTTTCCAAATATGATAATGCTACCATTGCAATTACATCCTAGCCCCTCTCCCCCTCTATTATGCCTGGATATAGCTTTAGGATATATACAGAAGTTAGCTCGTTTATTTTTCTTTCTTTTTTAATAAGTATTATGAACCAATTGTTGTTGAGAAGTAAGTACAAAGAATTAGCACAAATAAATTAATTAATTAGCAAATATAATTAACAATAGAAACTAATAAGCACAAATTAGTACAAAGAAAGAAGCAAACCCAAAAAATCACTAATCTTTAGCCTATGGGTATATTCAAAAATTATGGGGGAGGGAGGGGGCTGGGATAGAACTGTAGAATGAGCAATTATTGCAGTTTAAAAGTGCATTAAATGAAGAACTGTATGGTATACTCATTCTTGCTATCTGATTTCTGTGTGCAATTAACATATTGCCTACAATCTTCTCAAATACAGTAATTGTTATCACAGCAATGAATAGCCTCCCCCTTAATAACTGGATATGGCCCTAGAATAAACACCAGGGTTGATTTTTTCAACTGGCATAAGAACCAATTGTTGATGAGAAATGAGCACAAGAAAAAATGCAAACTTATTGTTTAGCTTCGCCCCATATCCAGGTACCAGGGAGAGGGGGTTGGGATGCAATTGCATTGGTAGCTATATTTAAATTTGGAAAGACTGTTGAACGACCAGTCAAGTGGTATGTTTATCTTTAGCTAGCAAACTAATCAAATCTCCATGAAATTTACCAAATAAATTTGCTGGTCACCATAAAAATGTAAAATCACACGAAAATTTCTTCTTCTTCTATTTAACAGCAAAGCGGGCTTTTCAGTAAAACTATTTAGCCCTTTTCCTTTTGCTTCACTCTGTGGGCTACAGAGCTACAGGCTTGATTGCCTTATATTTATTATATATATTCAGATATCTTTCAGCAGATCTTTTGACTCTAGGAGTTCAAATATTAGATGATAGATGTCGATTTCTATGCTCTGTGTGCAGGTATAGTTGGCTAGGCTCTTGGCTGATAGTGGGATTTTGTGGTGTTTGAAGTATTTTAACAGTTTAGAAAGCAAGGTATGTTGTGCAGACGTCAGCATATTACATTCAAATAGGCAATGGTCAATTGTTTCATTATTCATATTACAATGCCTGCAAAGAGAGGACAGGGGAATTGAACCACTTGAATTAGAAAGCTTATATGAGAATGCAAGGAAATTTAGTCCATTTGTTCCAGAACGAATTCTATGATAAATTTTAGAAAGATACTTATTGGGAAAGGGGGAAAGGATAGGATTAATCTTATTAAAATTAATATCTGATAGCCTCCATCGGTAAATATCTCTAATTGGGATTGGTCTCCCACTTGGCTGGTCAATATTTATTGCATTTTTTGCTATTTCATCAAACTGATGATTACCACTTATGCCAGAGTGGCTAGGAATGTACTGAAAGTAAGTTTTTATGCCACTTGAAGCAAGATTATCAATAATACTGTGACTATGATAAGTGTCAATGTCCAACTTATATTGAGGAGCTGAGGCCAGCAACTCAAGGCTTGATAAAGAGTCGGAATAGATGATAATATTATTCGAATTTTCAATCAAAGATTGGTTTTGCTTAAGGTGTTCTAATGCCATGATTATGGCATTTAACTCAGCAGACATTATAGATAAATTATTAAATAATCTCTCGCCCATTGCAATTTTCAGGTGAGGAAGGAAAACACCACTTGCAACCTTCTCATTCTTTTTGGACCCATCAACAAATATTTGGAAGTGATTTTTATAGGTAATAGTATTAAGTTCTGCAAATTTTTTCTGGACAAAAGCAATGGGGGTTAAATCGTTATTCCATTTTGAAAATTCAGTATTTATTATGGGAAATGACCAATTCCATGGAGGGGATTGAGGGAAAGTAGGTGCAATAGACTTTGCTGGTACAGGGAACTTCCTTTGATTATTGGCATACTCATCTGCAATGCCTCTATACATGGTTGGATTTCTTAACCAATTATGTAGGGTGTGTGAGCTATTTGATTCAATTTTTGTAAGATGTTTTATCAAGAGAAAGCTACGTCTCTCCCTTATTGTTGTTAATCCACTCTCCATAAGCAGAAACTTGGTGCTTGTGGGTTTCCTAAGACCAAATATGAGACGTATTATATCATTTTGTGTTGTTTCAATTTTTGCATCTGGGTCTTTGCACATGCACCATAGACAATGAGCCCATAGTCAATATGGGGACTCAGACTCAGATTTGCAGACTCAGAAAATTATTCTGCTTCTTCAATGAATTTCAAGAATTCAGTTTATATGATAAAATAAAGGCTATGGAAAATGTTTTAAAGCTCAATCCGTCATATGTTTCAAACAGTTAGCAATAACAACCCAAAAGCTGGAAAAAACTGAAGCTTGGACCCATTACATGGATCAAACTAATTTCTTGTAATCTTACAGAAGTAATCCCACATTCTGAACTAGTTACAATCAGAGTTGCAACATGATAAAATAATAATGTAATGTCCAAAACCATATAAACATAACTAGGGGTTTTGTGAAAACATTATTTTATTGATAATAAAGAACTTGAAATTGTTAATAATAATAATTAAAATTTTTTTTTAACCCTATGGAGCTAACAGTTATTTCAAGAGTTACAAACATTGAAAATTTGCCCTTTTCTCAAGCATTTTAATAGTAGGGTAATCTGTCAACAGCAAAAAAAGTATATAAAAAGAGGATAGCTGTTAACTTTATGGCCTTTTTAAGTAAACACTGTAATAACAAAATTTGTACTTCATTACATCCAAAAGTTTTTATCTATTGGATTTTCAGAGTTGCTTCCAGTTTAACTGCCCTCCTTCCGATGCTGGTATATAGCCTTAGAATGCATGCAATGTGTTGGCTTATTTTTTGGTTTGCATCATTAGTTAAGGTTGTTTCTCATCACTTATCAGCAGTTAGTCTATTATTCCAAACAATGACAATCAGTGGCGCACTCAGAAAATAATAATGGGGGAGGCTGACTGGGGTCCCTGGGCCAACTAATGGAAAACTTTAAAAATTCCTTAGAATAAATGGTATTTTAAGGCATTACTTTAAATTTAATTTAGCTCTTTGAATGCAAGTTTTCAGTAGGGACTAAGGAATGAATGATAAAACCGAGAAGATTATATAAGATTTGAAAACAGAATGTAAGTTTTTTTTTCTTTAGGGGGAGGGGCTACAGCCCCTTTAGCCACCCCTCTCCCCCCTCCCCGTGGGTGCGCGCCTGATGCCAATTTGAGCAAAAGAATGCACAAAGTTTTGTTTGTAGCATAGGGATATATCCAAGCATTAGTGGGGGAGGGACGGGTAAATTTAAGAATTTTGATACCCTAGTGTTTCTTTAAAGGAGGAAATAAACTCCACTGTTTAATGCATTACCAGTGCATCCCCAGGAACAAAGAATAGGTTATCTGGTAATCTTTTATCTAAAATAAATGTCTTTTAATAATATTTCTGTAAATTCTTTATTGTTAATATGTTCTTGTTGGGTTCAATTGAATATATGTATATATATATATGTATATATATATATATATATATATATATATATATATATATATATATATATATATATATATATATATATATATATATATATTATATATATATATATATATATATATATATATATATATATATATATATATATATATATATATATATAATATATATATATATATATATATATATATATATATATATATATATATATATATATATATATATATATATATATATATATATATATATATATTACTATTTTAGAAGGAATATTCTCCTCAAAGATCACTGAATCTCCATTTTATGCTGATTTCAAATAAGGTAATACACTTGTAACTTTTATACTACCTTATGATCAGCACTGCCTTAAGAGCATGCTAACTACAACCGCAACTCTAAGTTTTCAGCAGTTTCTAGGGGATGCTTCAAGGTGGTGCTAAGTCAACATATAGTTTTGGACATTTATAAATTAGATGGCAGTATTGTTGAAACTGGGGTTATGAATTATACAAACTCCCATGTATGTATTTCATATTGGTATAGGCTTCTTGAGTTTTAGCAGACAAAATATCTTAATAGTCAAATATCTTAAAGTCAAAATCCATCAAAAGTTACCAACATAAGTAGTGCATTGTCGAAAAATGTCAGACGAAAAAAGTCAGACTTATTTCAATACAAAAAAAGTAGATTGCATCATTGTCGAAAAATGAAGACACTCCTCAAAGGGAATCCAGTCGGGACAAAAATTGCATCCATCAAATTTTTAATGTCCAGGGGCCCCTTGTTAGAGTTTTCAAGCCTTTAACGACAAAAAATCCATATTTTTTGTGACAAAGACACATGTTTATCTTTTTTTTTTTTTTTTTTTTTTTTTTTTTTTTTTTTTTTTTTTTTTTTTTTTTTTTTTTTTTATTATCAGGGCTGATCATATTGAGCCATACTAAACCAGGGGTCATAAAATCTGCAGATGGGTAGTATTTTGATGGACGTTATGAGTTACTGCCCTTTTTAAGATCCAAAAAATAGTAGAGGTTAACCCATCTAACCCCCATTCAACTACAATTGTGAGAGCCGCTCATATGCAACTGATCCCAAATGACAGCTGATGATGCAAATGATGAATTTACATGACAAAATTTATCAGTGAGGTGCAGTAGAAAAGTGAGAACGTTATAGCTTGTTAGAATGTGTATTTCAGAGGGTTTTTATCTGATACCATTTTAGGATGCCAAGGACCTTCTATTTTTTGTGCAAATGTTGTATTCTAAACCCAAGGGCCGATCTGACAACTCCAACGGAAAGCCGAGCATATTGTAACATTCTGAATTGAGCATCAAGAGCATGTTCAATTCAGAACTCTTGGTTGTATAATATTGGAAGATTACTTTCTTGAATGGAAATTGCAAGGCCTAGTGATTTTTTGCGGCTTCGAATTCATTGGAGGGTAACAATAAACCAACAATAAAAAGAAATTACCCTATATACGAGGTTTCTGCCACCCCCATAACCCCCTCCCTCAATGCAATTGTTCAAATCTATTTCCCTAACACTTAATGAATTTTCTTTAAAAATATACTTAAATGACAAACAGTTTCTTTCTGACAATGCATGAAGAATGGAAGGAGTTCAATATTTGTGTTTACTTTAAACAGTTAACTTTTAAATTTAAACATTTTTTAAGGAAATCAGTAAATAAAGCAATAGTAATGACTGACTGGCTATTTCTTTTATGGCTTTCAGTTAAGAACCAGTTAAACTTGATTTTAAAGAGAGGAGGGGATTTTAAAGCAATAGGAATACTAAAAATAATCAATATTTTCAAATTGCTGCTCTATTCAATCTTATTTCTGGAATATTTAATCAGACTCGTGTAGTATACCAAAGAGAAGGTATGGGAAAGACTTGCATATCCCTCAGTACTATAGTCTCAAATTTCCACTAGAATGACATAATGTTTATGTCCAACATTTAACAAATGAAATCACTATCTAACATAATAATAGTTAGCAAAGAATTCAGTGGTTACTTTGAATAAAACTACTAGCCAAAATTATGGCAAAGATAATACCATAAAAGGTTTACAGATTTAGAATGCAATCTCACGGCTGATACAGGGAAGCTTTTTACTGTTTGCTACAATGTGGTCATGATATTTATCAATGCCACTGTTTACCAATTTTAGACACAACCTGAACATTTGCACTCATGGTAGAGTGTGGCTATGCCCAAAAAGTGGCAAATTTAAACCTAGTAGCTTTTACTAACTCACTAGGTTTCGGTTCTGTGTGATGAGTCTTTCAAGAACGGGCCTATGGCCCAAAATATGTTCCAGAAAGCGTTTACAAGTATCCACCTCAATTCCTTGTCCCTTCAACTATTGATAGTATTTCAGTACTTTTTGACTATCATATTGTTCTGTTACAAGGCAAGGGACTCATTTGGCTGTTTTTTCTTGATTCATTAAATTTTATGATGAGGGAAGGATCTCTTCGGTAAATTTATTCATGATTGGTTGACTACAATGGCAGGATAAGGAAAGTGGCGTCAGTTCACAGAAATGTGTGGGGGATGTACTTTTCAAAACAAAGGAGGGGGAGAAATTGTGTTGTTATTCAACTTTCAGAGAATATACCAAGAAGAGGAATTTGTCACCAAAAAAAGGTAATTTCCCAAATTTAATGGGGGGGGGACCCCTTACCCCTCGCCCCCCTTGAAAGTAAGAGCTAGTGACTTAGTTATGTCTATTGAATCTTAAATAAACTTGTTCGAAAGTAAAATTAAGTTTCCTAGTTGTACCTTTTGATCCACAACTAGGGAGGTGATGGATCCTAAATTTTCTCCATAAAAACGTCTAGCACTAAGGCTTATTGGATCTCAAAGAAATTTCGTTGGAATAAAAAGTAAAATCCTAGCTTTGGCTTTGGGGATATCAACTCATTTTATCTTTTGTAGAGGGAAGGGTTCCCTGATTTCTTATCATTACAAAATGTGCCTGAACAAGTAGGTGAATCTCAACCAAACATTGTGGGAAGGAAGAGTAAGTGTCCTAGTTGTGTTTTGGGGTGTTTTTACAGAGTCAAACCTATCTAAGGGAGGATGTTTCTAATTTCTTGTCATTAGGACATCTACCAGGATTTCTCGTTGAATCTGAACAAAACTTGGGGGAAGTAAGAAATACGTAAAAGCAGAGAGAAACGAGAATGATAACATCTAGTAAAAAAAGAAGATGACTATGCAAATATTTCGATCAAGACCTCCGTTTGATCGACTTCAGTGCAAATAATAAAAAAATACAGGTAAAAAGCCAAAGGTAAAATAAAAACCAAACGCTAAAACTAAAATAGAAAAATTACCCTTTCACCGTTGCTTTGAAATGATCTTTCCAATTTTAGTTTCAGTGTTTGTTTTATGGTTCGATTTTTATCTTATCTTTTGGATTTTTAACTGTATTTTTTTTTATTGCACTGAAGACGGTCCTTACTTACAATGGAATGTGTTAACATACAGTGTATAGTGGAATGTATAAACTGAATTACAGTGGAAGCATGTAATGACGACATGGAAGCATGAAATTCCTTTTTAAAATTATTATACATTGTTATTAAATCAATAAGTAAAGAAAATGCTTCAGAGGTGGGACAATTTCGGCCAGGGAAGTTTTGGACAAAATTAAATTAAATTTGAGACTAACATGGCAAGATTTTTTCCTCCCTGAATGTGCAGTACGTGGAATCCATTTTACATTACTGTCGTCACTTATATTGTAATCATAAGAGCTTGTAACTTATATTGTAATCAATCACACAGCTTGTAACTTATTAATCTTCTTTATCTAGAGTAAGATGAACAAGATACAAGGATAAATTAATAACTTTGAAAACACCAAAATAAATATATCTGATGGATGATTTTCACAAGAACAAGTGAGTAGATTACCAAGATTATCACACAAATGCTGACTTTATTTAGCTTTCTAGGACAGTAAGTTTCCATACTTGCTTACCAGCTCACCTGTAGATACAGAGGGGGAGGGGGTCATGCCATTTTTACTTTGAATATTACATAAATTGTATTTTAAATGGGTTTGTGTTGTTGTTTTTAGGGGAGCTAGCTGTCTCCTTTACTCTCCCCTACTGGTGCCTTAGTAAAAGAAATCCTATAGAAGAAGAGGAAAATTTGAGGCTCTGAATCCATTGTCCTTGAACAAAACAAATAAATTAATATGAAAATGACAAAACAGATCTATGGCCAGCAAAGGAAAGCGAATAGAATAAAAAATCAAACGAATATTTTGCCTTTATAAAACAAGGCGTCTTCTCCGTAGAGAAACAAAAAAACTAGAATCTAAAACTAAAAAAATATATATATAACGTAATTTTATATAATTATATATGTAAACGTAATTGTGTATTATATATTTTAGTTAGTCTGTTTTTAGTTTTATATATTTTTTGTTTACCCTTTTTTAGTTTTAGATTCTAATTTCTTTGTTGTTTTTTTCTACGTTGAAGACGCCTTGTTTTATACGGGCGAAATATTTGTTTGATTTTTGTTCTCTTCGTTTTCCTTTACTGGCCATAGACCCGTTTTGTTATTTTCATATTCATTTCTTTCTTTTTCAGGGCTGGCCAGTTCGGCTTTAGATCTTTTAACTGATCTTAGAACATCAGATAATACCAGTCTCTGCCTAAGTTTTGGCTGTATAGTTGCATGATACAATCTTGTATATTTCAGGCCTTGATTAAAACCAGGATGGATAATACATCTTTAGAAAAAATGGCGATGGCTGCTTTTGATGAATTTCACCAAGAGATATCCCTTCTCAACGCCTTTCATCGTAAATATCACGGAGTATTTGGAAGAACAAAACATTTTCGCAAATCAGAACGTTTGAAGAACTTAATAAAAAAGTTAGTTCTCAGCATTTGTGAAGGCATGAGATCAATTAAAACTGATAATATTGAGCATAACAGAAATATTTATATGAAAAAGTTAAATGATTGTGTTGAAGTGAGATTATATGTTGGAGTTACTTTCACAGATTTTTTATCTCTTTTAAGTATAGGACATTATTTACCAATGTTAACTTTGTTAATTGCAATACTTGCAAGAATTCAAACAGTGTTGTCAAGTTTAGAAAGTGGATTTCAAAAATCTTTAGGTCTCAACCTGCCAAAGTCTGAAAGGAAGCCAGAATCAAAGAAAGAAAATATATACAAAGGAAAAGATGCAGAAGAGATTTGTGAAAGAAAGATTGATCAGGATTTGGGATTTCTGGCTGTATGTCAAGATATGGGAGAAGAAATTGCCAGACCTTGTAAGAAGAAGAAGAAAAAGAAGAAAGTCGTAAAAAGGAAAAATGTAGACAAAGCAGAAAATGAAGAGAAGCCATGTGCAAGGAAGACTAATCAAGTTTTTGGATTTATGGTTGAAAGCAAAGATATGGGAGAAGAAATTGCGATGCCTTGTAAGATGAAGAAGAAGAATGTCTTAATAAACAAAAATGTATACAAAAAGAGTGAAAAAAAGAAGCTGGGAAAAAGAAAGATTGACCAAGCTTTTGGATTTATGGTTGAAAATATGGGAGAAGAAATTGCAAGACCTGGTAAAGAGAAGAAAAGAAGGGTAAAAAAGAAGAAAATCGTTGAGTTAGCCAGAAAACAATAAATTTTTGTAGTGGTTAACTTATTAAAACGCTCTTGCTGTACCCTTGAATTGTCATGAAATGGATTAAATTAAAGACAAGAGATCAGGCCAGGGAGAGGGGCTGCAATAGAAAGGTCAGTGTGAGGGAGAAGGATTAGTTGTGGGTTATCGGCTTTTCAACTTTCAGTATTTTGTTAATTTTATCTAAAGAAAGTAACAAAAGTTGTAGGCAGAAAAATAGGCAGTTTGAAAAAGAAAACTCGCAATTATGTTTTTTTTTTTGTCTTGAATTGAGAAATATATTTAAAGCAATATTTCAGACAACTTAATCTATTGTGAAAATAATTCCTGTGAACATGCCTATGAATGTAGGGGAAACTGACTATCCAAAACAGCTATTTTAATTATGATTAGCTGATGTATTTGTCACCAACAAATGTCCGTTCATGAACACAGCAAGGAACTATTTGCCTACTGGAGGGGGGGGGGGAGTTGCAAAAACCGAGTTTTTCTCGGGGAAGGGGTACCTAAAAGTCATCTTCATACCTCATTTAGAAGAAAGAAGTTTCTTTTTTTTGCAGGTTTAGTTAATTTTGTTGAGCTTTTTCAACCTTTGTTCTTTTTTTACATTTTTTGCATGGATCTCTGCTCCTATTGGAAGTAGAAGCAATGCAACGCAAAAAGAATTCTATTATTTCTATTACACCTGTAAATAAAAAGTAAATATCTTCTCTGACAATAAGTAGAAGTGGAACTAAGCACAACAAATAATTTTAGAAAACTGTCAGTTAAGGTCTTAATTTAAATCAGAGATGATATGTACTTTATAAAATGCTAATCTTTAGAGCGGGGCAGTAGGCTCTTGTTACCTCTAGTATGCTCATGTGTTGTTTTTTGCATTAGAAAGGACAATTTCAGTTTAAAATCTCATTGGGGGAATGTGTTTTTGAAACATAAAATGTGAAGTTCCCACTCTTGAGCAAAAATTTCCCCTAACACTCTTCTCTCAGTTAAGAACAAGATTGCCTGAGAGATTGATTCAGTCTTGCAAGGCCATACCAAGGATTTTTTTTTGGAGGGGGTTTTACTAAAAAAAAATTGGGGGGGGGGAATAAACAAAAAAACGCCCACAACATTTGTTATATCCATTTTTGTTACGTTTTTACGAGTCAGACAAAAATTTCGGGGGAGGGGGGTTTAAACCTGGTACCCCCCCTCTGGATACGGCCCTGCAGTCTTGCTCCCAATCGCAGTTCCTACACAATTGACATCGGCTAATTTGTGGGACAGCCATGACAATGTGATTGCTGACAATGCAAAAGATATTTCGACAGCAGCTAAACCTATCATAGCTTTGGAGGACTTTAATAAAAAACCTACAGTTCTAAGAACGACTAATCCACTTGAGATGTATAGAATCTATTCAAGCCTACTACTTCCAGGATAATTTATTTTGAAGGATGTGCCTGTTGATCAGTGAAAGGTGGAATAGATTCTCACGAATTGATAAAGTGCTTGAATGCCTAAAAATTGCCTTAGGTTTTTATGATTTGTATCAGGGAAAACTGAGCAATTTGAAAATGTGGAAGATGCCCATTTTCCTGCAAAAAAGTTGGCCTGGAGAGGAGTAAAGGTGTTAAGAGGGGTCACGGGATCAAATTGGTCCTGCAATCATACACGTTGATAATCCTTGTGTGAGTCTGGCTAAAATAAGATGCCACATTCCTAAATTTCAGCTAAAAATTCGGCGGAAGATATTGGGGAGTACTGCACTTCAGACGATACGCTACATCCAAACGATACACCTTTTGGTTAAATAGTTGGCAGCAGGAGAGGGGTTGAACACGGTTCAATTTTAAAACGAGTTAGGACCCAGCTTGTTTTGCACGAATCAGAACAGGTTAAAATAAAAGCTTTAAGACAGAAGAATTACCATTGAATGGGTTCTCAACCCGTGTAATAACAGCGTATAAACACCTCGAGGTAGTAAATAAAAATAATGAGCACACATTTTGATAAGCAAAAAAAAGTTTCAAAGAAAAAAGTTTTAAAGAAAAACATATAAGATATTTATTTCACAAAACGTCTACCACAGGCCCCGAAGGACCGAGTTTGCATTTCGGAGTCATAAAACCAAAAAATAAAAATCATAAAAACAAGCACAACAACTAAAAAAAACTGGCAAACCAATGCCAAAAACGACAATACCAGAAAAAACTTCTGCATAAAAATATAGAAACAAGACATTTCATTTTTATATTCATTAAAGGCTTGGTTGTGGAACAAAGACGTTTTTTCATTGTCAAAATATCCTAGTGCATTTCTAAAAATCCCATTTGTTCGTCTTTCAAATACCCCTTCCCCCACCTTTCTTGGTAAAATCCTCCTAGCATCTTTTTTATTTTAAAAAAGTTTTTTTTCTGTTTTTTAGGGAAAAATAATGACACCATCTTACCTTATAAAACGAATCCATGCTAAGCAAGGTTACCCATGGAACATCCAGTTCTTCAATAATCTTCCTTGCTACTGTGGTTTTCCCAGATGCGCTTCCACCACATATACCTGACAGTAAAGAAATTGACTTCATTATAGAGAAACATTTATGTTGTGGGGAAATTTTTCGTTTAGTGTTTAATTGACTAATTATTCAATTGGCAGATTAATTGACTATTGGTTTCAAAAACTGATGGTTAATATTGGCCCAACAATACTCTAGCTATAAAAATTCTAATCAAGTTTGACATCTTCCAAAATCGGGTTTCTTTTACAGCCATAGTTGATCTGATTCAAGATTTCAAAGAAATAAACACATGATGTATCCGTTTTTTTGACAAGCTTATCCCTGTCCCCCTCCCCAGAAACAAATCCCTATATGTGTGCCAGGTGTTAGTTTTTATCCTTGGATTGGTTCAAACTAGTGTGTTCATTAAATGATATAGTGGAGGCTGGCTTGACTCAAAATCCAATGAGGATCAAATTACATAAAAGCTACCCATTGTAGCACAAAAACTAAAGATAGTAAAATTAGTTATATTTGAAGATTACTTTCTTACATATCTTTTTAATATTAACAGCAGATATATAGTCAACAGACTTTCATAGGAAATAAAAGCTCCAAATCATTATAAAACAGTGAGTATTGGATAGCAATACATTTCTTAGAGAACATTTGATGTTATATTAAAAAAAAAAAAAAAAAATTAGATTCCCAAGATTTTTTTTCAATTCAAATTTCCCAATTATGCCGTCCCAAAGCAATTGTTATAATCCATTGAGATTATTTTTGTCTTATTATAACTGAGATCGCAACAATCTTTTTCAAGTCCTTGCATAGATAGAGAATTTTATTTTTTCAAAGCTATTTATCATCCGAAATTCATTTTTATAAGTCAAAAGACTGTTAATTTTGGGAATGTAAGTGTTCAAAAGCTCATTTCAGTTGGGTTTATTTAGCTCCCCCATAACTAACGAAAATTCCGTTAACTCAAGAAGTTATTGAATGTTCTTGCAATTAATCGCAATAGATGCAATGAATGTGGAACTATTATCAAAAAGGTTGACTTAAATAGACGATAATCTTAGTGTAAACAATCCTTTGTGTAGGTTTGAAGGTATTTGATTCTCTGACAAGACAGATTGATAGGTTTGCTGGGATCTGAGGTTTATACTTGGGGCATTCAGAACTCTAAATGGAAATTAAATGTAAAAAAAAGAATATCGCTCTAAAAACAAAACAAATGTAAACGTTTGATGGCGTTTGAAACTTACGCTTGGTGATAATTGTTTGCAGAGTCTCATCCTATCAAACCAAATCTACATAATAGTTCATCTTATGAATCAAGCTGTAAAATATGTCAGTATCTGCTACAAAATGTTATGCCGCATGAATTTCACGCAATCAAACAGTTAGTGGTAAGGATTTGTAAGTAAGGAGTGACCCGGCTCAATAGTAACCGAAACAGTAAAAAATAGAATTTTGATACCAATAGATATATCAAGAGAATTGAATTTTTATGCAGATTTCAAATATAGTTTCGTTAAGTTTAGTCATACCCATCAAAGGTTACAAGACTGAGAAATTTTGCCTTATTTTCGAAAAAAGGCAAAGATATACCCTAAAAGTCATAGAATCTTAAATAAAATCAAAACATCAGATTCAGCGTATCAGAGAACCCTGTTGTAGAGGTTTCAAGCTTGTACCTGTAAAAATGTGGAATTTTGTATTTTCCGCCAGGAGAGAGATGCGGGTTTTTTTTTGTTTTTTTTTCAGGGTGATCATATTGACCCAGTGGTCCTAGAACATCGTGAGAGGGTTCATTCGAGAGGAAATTAAAAGTTCAAGTGCCCTTTTTAAGTGACCAAAAAGATTGGAAGGCAACTAGGCCTCGTCCCCCATCCCTTTTCCCCCAAAATCGTACGATTAAAATTCTGAGATAGCCATTTTGTTCATTATAGTTGGAAGGCCCAATAACTATGCCTTTGTATATAACATGACCCCCTCCCCCCACAGCCCCAGGGGAAAAGTCTGAGTTATAAAATTGCCCATTGTTTACGCATAGTATTTGTTATTGGGAAGCATGCAAACATTTTAGGATGGGAAGACGAATTTTCTGCTGTTTTTTTTTCACAGGGGAACTTTCCATGGGGAGGGAATTTTCCAGGGGGTGAACTTGTCAAAGAAAATTATACACTGGAGGATTTGCCAGGATTTCTATACAAAATTCTTTTTGTATTTCTTGCTTTCTCTTTTCCGTCTCAATTTTACGCGTAGAGTTAAGGGTAATTGTCCTGGGTTTCACCGGGATTGAATTGTCTAGAGGATATATCCGTGGGGATTGTATTTCTCCGTGGAATTGCGGCCAGATTTCCTGGGATTATTTTAAAAAACAATCAGAAATTAAATAAGAAAAACAATATTTTTCAACTGAAAGTAAGGAGCAACATTAAAACTTAAAACGAAGAGAAATCATTACGTATATGAAGGCGGTTGCCTCCTCCTCTACACTAAAGTTTGAGTTTTGTCCAAATTCTTTTAGAATGACTTCTGAAACACTATTTTCCTTTAATTGAAACAATAAGAAGCTTTTTTCTAAAGTCCTAAAACTAAGTTTGGGATTCTCCAAATCTTGTTCAGCGGCGGATCCAGGGGGGGGGCTGGGGGGGGGCCCTGGGCCCCCCACCAAGATTTTCTGGCGCCCTCTCATCCATCGTGCAAACGACCCTTTTTTTGTGAATGATTCAACTAAGGCCGACGCTAAAAAAAAAAAAATCGGATACGCCGTCATTTTTTACTTTCTTTTTATCACATTATCTAAAGTTCAAATCCGACACTGCACGAATCATGATTATTGGGTTTATTTTTGGGACGTGCTAAACGAGCAAAACATTTTGTGAATGCTTACGAGAAACGCATGTCTTTGGGGAGTTGCGTGGGTGGTTAGATCCAACCGGCGGGAGGCTAGGCGCGAGCGACCCTGCCACTGCCTTCGGAGTATTTTTGCTCCGTGTGTTAGACCAGTTAGACGGAAACGCATTTAAAAT
Source organism: Artemia sinica (assembly GCA_027921565.1). Classification (NCBI taxonomy): domain Eukaryota; kingdom Metazoa; phylum Arthropoda; class Branchiopoda; order Anostraca; family Artemiidae; genus Artemia; species Artemia sinica. Next base: position 23,497,467 of record CM051266.1, on the reverse strand, counting down.
GGATCGGAAAAAAAAAATCAGGGCATGAATATAGAACAGAGAAGAAACAAAGAATGATGGCGGAAAGCCGTAAAGGATCGAGGGACATCTCTGATTATTTTGCCAAGAAAGATCAGATTAAAGGAAAGCTTTTAAAGATAGAACAATAAGGAAGGAGTGTCCTTTAAAGTGGGTATCAACACTTCTAATTTCTAGCTTTAGCCCATTGTCGGATAGCTTTCCTGATAAGGCTCATTCGTCAAGCTTCATCGCGTACCAGCTGCTTTTGTTGTTATGTATTGCATACGGTCCCTCTTGTACAGTGTTCTTCGTATGCAATTTGTCCGAAGCGTTTGACCTGATTTTTACCAGCCCACTCGTCTCGCCTGACGGTTATGATATTGGCTTAAAGCAGTATTTTTACCGACACACTGTGTCAGCTCTGAAATTATCTTTCAAATTCTTGCAGTTAAAGCTCTCTCTCTTTAGCCTTGTAAACTTCGGTGATAATTGTTTCGGGTTTCAGCTCTTGAAAAATATTTGTTAGCATATGTCGGGGATCGGTTCTTGGGGTTGCAAATTAAATTAGTGATGTTTAGGGTGGTATTTTATTTTAAAGTCCGGGTTTCCTAGAAATAGTTTTGGGGTATGAAAGTTCAAGATTGTTGGGGGAGTTTAAAGTTAATGTTGCTGATTCAGTTTGTTTTCAAATTTAGTTCCAATTCTGCCTTCACCATGTTGAGAGTTAAATCTACTAAAGCAAGCCATTATACAAAGTGTATATACGTTTACAATAAATGTCTTGTGCAAACTTTAAAAGAGAAACTTTTTTTGTTAGATGTTGAGACGACGGCAACTTCTGATGCCCACTCTGAGTCGACGGTCGGAATGCACAAAAACGCATTCAGCCAGGAGAACGAACTGTCACCAACAACTCCGTCCACTTCACAGACGGCCTTCATAACAAACTTCGGCGAAACGACACACACTGATCAGCTGACTGAAGGATCAAGAAGCAGTACTCAAACCTTGGTGGTACATAGCCCAACACTGATTTCACAGTCCCCGCACCCGCAGCAGAATCAAAGCGCTATTTTTTCGCCTGAAACTGACTTCACGCCGTCGAATGACTTTGGTATTGCAGTAGCGCTGAAAGAGCGAAATCAGTTGTCTTCTGGCGAAATTATGTTTTTTATGAACGAAAGGTGGAAGCCGAAGAACCAATCTGATCTTCCAGTCTCGACACAAAAGAGAAAAGGTGGCGAAGTCAAGCGTCGCTTGAATACCGAACATCTTGCCCGGTATCCTTGGCTCGCAGTGAGTCGTCATCCAGACCACGAAGGCCTTTGGTGCAGTGTTTGTGTTTTGATGAGGACCAACGAAAGCGGAGGAGGATGGTCGGCTTTATCTGGAGGCGGCGGAGGGCAAAAAATGGGAAAGTTGGTCTTGAAACCGCTAAAAGACTATTCGAAACTTACCGGGAAAGATGGTGCGCTGACAAACCATGCTGAAGCACAGTTTCACAAACACTGCCAGGAAAAAGCTGCCGCGCTGCTAACAACGTTTCAGCGCGGTAGTCAAGATCAAGATATCAGGAATGCTCTGGACTGTGAAAGGGTCAAGCAAATACAGCAGAACCGTGCACTCTTGAGAAGCGTTGTTGAAACTGTCAAGCTTTGCGGGGCACAGAATATCCCCCTTCGTGGCCACCGTGATGATGGCAAACTCGATATCCAATACTCTGATGTCATTACAGCAGTAAACGACGGGAATTTCCGCCACCTACTTCGGTATCGGATTCAGAGTGGAGACTCGCAACTTAAAAATTTACTTGAAAATGCACCGAGCAACGCCAAATATACGAGTAAACAGATCCAGAATGAACTGATTGGAACAATTGGGGAAATGATAAAAACCGAAGTAGTGAGAAAAGCAAACAAAGCAACGGTTTGGTGTCTTCTTGCGGACGAGTCAACAGACAGGCAGACCAGGGAGCTGATGGTCATTGTTTGTCGTTATGTGTGTAAAACCGAGCAGGGATACGTGATTCGAGAAGATCCTTTTGCAGTTGTCGATGCCTTTCAAACCCTGTCAAGACTCGCTGGAGATGAGGAAAGTGACGACGGTAGAAGCATCGAAGAGAAGCTAGACGGCAAGAGCCTCGGGAAGCTGCTGTTGAGTGAGGTCAGGAAGTCAAATCTGGATTTGTCAAAGTGCGTTGGTCAAGGATACGACAAAGCTGCTAGCATGGCAAGCTTGACAAATGGTGCTGCTGCTGAAGTTAAACGCCAGTGTGAACTGGCAGATTACTTCCACTGTGTGAGCCATGCCACAAATCTCTCATGTTCAAAGATAGTTTCAGTTCCCATTCTGCGCAATGCCCAAGACGTTGTTCGAGACACAATTTCTCACTTCAGCTCAAGTGCCAAGAGAACAAGACTTCTAAAGAAGCATCTTATCGCGGACAAAGCTAAAACAGAGACACTCGTCAGTCTTTGTACCACGAGATTTGTAGAGAGACACGAAGCAATCAGCAGGTTTTGGGACTCCCTTCCGTCGATCGTTTCTGCTCTGCAGGAGATGGAAGGATGGCACGATCGAGAGGCAAGTAGCAGAGCTTATGCATTACGATCCTGCATTGAAAAATCAGATACACTCGTAGGACTGGTTTGCCTGAATTCGTTTTCGTCGATCATGAAACCTTTGGCCGAGTCACTACAACAGAAGGATGGTGACCTCGTGAGAGCCTTGTCCCTCATTAGCAGCGTGAAGGCAATGCTGGAAGATATGCGATCACATGCCGAAACCAAATTCAGACTGCTTTACGAGGATCTTCTGAAAATGGCCGAAAAGATTGATGCTACCATCAAGGTAACGCAGCCACGCATAGCTTCACGTTCTACATACCGGGCAGGGGTACCCAAGATGGATCCAGAAAGTCATTATAGGATGGCGGCATTTATTCCAGCCCTGGACGCCATGCTGCTTGATTTTACGGAGCGGTTCAGCTGCCATTTTACGAATGCTGCAAAACTTTCAGCTTTGATCCCGGCTGTGGTTAATGGCAAACGCTGGGAGGACGTTCAGCCAGGGTACGAAAAGTACAAGGAGCTGCTCGTGGGTACGGAGATAGACGTTAAAACCGAGTTCGAGATTTGGAACAAGTATTGGTCTAAGGAAACCGTGCAAAAACCGAAAACAGCTATTTCAGCGCTGAACAGTTGTCAGGAAAATGTATTTCCCAACATCTTCGCATTGTTGACAATTCTCGTGACGCTTCCTGTGTCAACCTGTGAAGCAGAACGAATGTTTTCAAAGGTTGACAGGACATGTTCATCAATACGAAGCACGATGACTGAAGAGAGGTTGGAGGCTCTACTACTCATGCAGACTTACAGAGACGAACTGCCGAAAACAGACGATGCTATCGATATGTTCGCTCTCAGAAAAGCTCGCCGATTGAGTTTAGTTGTGTATTGTGGTACTGTTTTTATTTTCTTTTGCTACGTTTTACCTTTATGAGCATATTTGGCAGTGTTTTCATATAAATAAAGAGCTATCAAATTAGTCCTGTATAATCAGTTTTTGGCGCCCTGTGTCCGGCGCGGCCCCCCACCAAGATTTTCCTCTAGATCCGCCGGTGATCTTGTTTAAGCTTACTACTATAGTTATTCCGACTCAAGGCTTCCACTTTTGCAATTTTTCCACTTTTTATTGTGGAAAAGCTTACCCCCCCCCCTCCCACGAAAATAAATTCCTAATCATGTGCTTGGTTTTAGTAATTTACTGTTTTCACGTTTCAGATCTTCTTTTTTACAGATTAATTGAAACAAAACTTTTTCCGCAAAATAAGTTTTTCAAAGAAAGGTAAAGAACTCCATTAAGCCAAAAATGAGCAAAAATAAAATCAAATAATCTACCAAGTATGAAACTACCACAAATCAGCATCGATAAGTAAATGAAACCCAAAACGAACAGAAATTAAAATAAATAACCGAGTCAAACTCAAAACGAGCAGAAATTAACATGAGTAGGGCTCAAAATCCCAATGCCTTCCCAAGGCCAGAACATAATTTGCACTTTACTAAAAAAAATATAGATGTTTTTACTTTTATAACTTTAATAAATCAAATAATATTAACATTTTGATTACTAATTATCAATATATGTATATTAAACTGACAATGCATACTTCATTTGTATTTTTTTCAGTAGAGTGCAACTTATGTTCTGGCCTATGGAAGGCAAAGGGGTTTTGAGCCCTACTCATGTTAATTTCTGCTCGTTTTGAGCTTGACTCGGTTAAATATTGTAATTTCTGTTCGTTTTGGGTTTCATTTATTTATTGAAATTTCTGTTCGTTTTGGGTTTCATTTATTCGTCGATACTGATTTGTGCTAGTTTCATGCTTGGTAGATTATTTGATTTTATTTTTACTAATTTTTGGTTTAATTGAGTTCTTTACTTTTCTTTGAAAAACTTATTTTGTGGAAAAAGTTTTTTTTAATTAATTTCTGTTCGTTTTATATTGACATAGTCTTTTCAGGGAAGAAGAAAATAATACTTTAAATCTTCCGTTTTTTTTAATACTTTATAGTTTAGCCTGCTATTTGTATGCTGGAGAAAATTTTCAGCAATTTTTAACAACATACACCCTTTTAAAAATCTGGACACAAATATTAGTGTTTAGTTTCATACCTCCTCTAGTTGACCTAAAAGAGAAAACTTGATACCATTCGCAAAAAAATGTGTTTACTTTCTTTGATAGCTTGGATACACTTACGATATTTTGATTTGGTTAAATTTTAAGAGCAGAAGTAGCCCCGAAAGTTTGAACATAATAGCCTCAGTCATTCTGGGAATACTGCTGGGATGCCTTATTGGGAATTAACATTAACACAGTGCATTTTGATTTAATCTTAAGCCAAAATTTAGTTTTTAAACATAATGGGCAAATGGGAGGGTGGGCGTGGAATGGGGATTAGTTGCCCTCCAACCACTTTCGACTATTAAAAAGGGCATTAGCCCTTTCTATTTTCAATTGAATGAGCCCTTTTTGAAGTTCCTACGACAACTCCTTCGATACGAAGCGCCCTGGAATGAGCCCTTTTGAAGTTTCTACGACAACGCTTTCAATAAAAACCTTATATGCCCCCAGGGCATAACTTACAACCCTTGCCCTGAGGGCTGGGGGTTGTCATCCTCAAAAACCTAATTTCCAGAACTTTCAACTACATTGAACAAAATTGCTATCTCAAAATTTTGATTGAATGTGTTTGGGGAAAAAGTGGACGTGAGAGGAGAGATAGTTGCCCTCCAGTCACTTTCGACTATTAAAAAGGGCACTAGCCCTTTCAATTTCCAATCGAATGATCTCTTTTTGAAGTTTCTACGACAATGCTTTCTGTAAAAACCTTATACACCCCTAGGACATAACTTAAAACCCTCGCCCTGAGGAATGTAGGGGGGAGGGGTGTTTTCCTCAAAGAACTAATTTCCAGAACTTTCAACTACGTTGAACAAAATGGCTATGTCAAAATTTTGATTGGACGTGTCTGGGGAAAAGGTGAGCGTGAGAGGGGGATTAGTTGCCCTCCAATCACTTTCGACTATAAAGGGGGGGGTGTCATCCTCAAAGACCTAATTTCCAGAACTTTCAATTACGTTGAACAAAATGGCTATCTCAAAATTTGGATTGGATATGTTTGGGGAAATGGTGGGCGTGAGAGGGACGTTAGTTGCTCTCCAATCACTTTCAACTATTAAAAAAGGCCCTAGCCCTTTCAATTTCCAATCGAATGAGCCCTTTTGAAGTTTCTACGACAATGCTTTCAATAAAAACCTTATATGCCCCCAAGGCATAACTTACGACCCTTGCCCTGAGGGCTGGGGGGTTGTCATCCTCAAAAACCTAATTTCCAGAACTTTCAGTTACATTGAACAAAATTGCTATCTCAAAATTTTGATTAGATGTGTTTGGGGAAATGGTGGACTTGAGAGGGGGGTTAGCTGCCCATCAATCACTTTCGACTATTAAAAAGAGCACTAGCCCTTTCAATTTCCAATCGAATGAGCCCTTTTTGAAGTTTCTACGACAAAGCTTTCTATAACAACTTATTTGCCCCCAGGGCATAACTTACAACCCTTGCCCTGAGGGCTGTGGGGGAGTGTCCTCCTCAAAAACATAAATTATATCTGGAAATCAACAACGCTGAACAAAATGGCTATCTCAAAATTTTGATTGGATGTGTTTGGGGAAATGGTGGGCGTGGAAGGGGTGTTAGTTGCCTTCCAATCACTTTTGACTATTAAAAAGGGCACTAGCCATTCCAATTTCCAATTGAATTTGCCCTTTTCCATGTTTCTACGACAACTCCTTCGATACGAAGTGCCCTGGTCTAAAGAAAAAAAAAAATAATAATAAATAATACATTGTGCCAACATCGTTCTTTACTTAGGCAGCGCGATTGCGCTGCCCATGATTCATAACTTTTACTAATTTTCTTTTATCTACTCCGATCACAGATTTTTTGAAGTTTGGTAATAACTTTTACCAAATTTATCCAAGATTATGAGAAACTGACAAGAGACTCACATTGAGTTTGAGGCAAATACTTTAAGCACAAATTCTTGGAATTTTGGTAAGAACTTTTATCAAATTTACTGAAGATTATCAGAAACAATAAGAGAGAAGCTCATATTGAGTTTGAAGCACATATTCTAAGCATAAATTCTTTGAATTTCGGTTAAAACTTTAACCAAATTTACTGAAGATTATGAGAAAATGATAAGAGAGAAACTCATATTGCGCTTGAAACACATATTCTGAGCACAAATTCTTCGAAGTTAGGTAAGAACTTTTACCAAATTTACTGAAGATTATCAGAAACAATAAGAGAGAAGCTCATATTGAGTTTGAAGCACATATTCTAAGCATAAATTCTTTGAATTTCGGTTAAAACTTTAACCAAATTTACTGAAGATTATGAGAAAATGATAAGAGAGAAACTCATATTGCGCTTGAAACACATATTCTGAGCACAAATTCTTCGAAGTTAGGTAAGAACTTTTACCAAATTTACTAAAGATTATCAGAAACAATAAGAGAGAAGCTCATATTGAGTTTGAAGCACATATTCTAAGCATAAATTCTTTGAATTTCGGTTAAAACTTTAACCAAATTTACTGAAGATTATGAGAAAATGATAAGAGAGAACTCATATTGCGCTTGAACCACATATTCTTAGCACAAATTCTTTTAAGTTAGGTAAGAACTTTTACCAAATTTCTTCATGTTTTTTCTTCCTTTTTTGCAACAAAATGTTATTCTGCTACTACCACAACAACTCACCACAGCACCAAGCCGCCTAAGGTCAACACAGCTACGCACGCTCCTCTCCATCCAAATATATTCAAAGCCTCCCTCTTTACACCCTCCCAGTTAGCTCACATTTCTGCTAAATCTTTCCTTAAATGTAATTCTACTGACAAGATATCAATTTGAATAGCATCTACAGATATTTCATGACAAAGAAAATGAGAAACTGATAAGAGAGAAAATCACTTACCTCCCTGAGAAAAATAAGAATCGACGTCACCTAGCATTGCTCAGCAAAATCACTAAGTTTCATCACGCCTGATGGAATTTGTTATACTCAAGATAAATTTCAAGTCTAAGTTTCCCTCGGATGTCTCTTTTATGGCAGGGATCAAAGATTCCCTCGGATGCTTCTTTTATTGGGTTGTCATGGGAATGCATTACAGTATTGCCATGGCTACCTCAAATGCCACCAAATAATACTTTTCCTCTAGCAGACACGCTCTCTACGCCACATATCTGGCGGCAGGAGCTTTAAGTCAAGCAGTATTATCTAGAGCTATACTCAAATTTTCCCCGTCTTCAGAATATTTCTGGGCACTCCCGAAGTTGTTTACCCCTCCTGAATTAACTCCAGTGTGTGACTGAATCTGCCTTCTATTCTCCAGTTCCATCTCTTCTATCGAAAATGCCAGAGTATATTTCTACTCAGTGGGATTGCAAAGCTTTACTTATCAGTACTATATCATTCATGACACTTTTTCGTTGATTTGGAATTACAGGAAGCGTGAGATACGCAAGATTGTCCGGGGAAGGATTACTTGTCAAAACAGCACATAAACAGTGCATTATAAAAAATCACAGGAAAACTGCGAAATTTATGGGGATCTATGATAACGGAGACCAATGTCAGTATCCCAAATATCACAGGCTACCTTTTCCTTGAACGGACAACACTCCCAAAGCAAAAAATATTAGGTTCTCTAGTTTATACCGAAAATGTATCTCCTTTAATTGTGTCAGTTTATTTCTATTCATTTTTGTGGTTTAGTCGGCATCTTGCTTAAAATAATTCCTTTTTATTAATTGATTTAATCACTCACATATACTATTATTACTACTACTACTACTAAAAACTCACCGCAGCACCAAGCCGCCTGAGGCCAACACAGCTACGCACGCTCCTCCTCCACCCCAATCTATTCAAAGCCTCCCTTTTTACACCCGCCCACTAAGTTCCCATTTCCTTTAAATCTTTCTTTATGACGTCCTCAATTATTAGCTCAAGTAAGATGACTTACCAATTACAAATGGTTCAATCTGTTGTCCTTGGCAATTATACCAAGGGGGCCTTCCAGCAGTATAGATCGTCCTCTGTCTTGTCCTTAAAATTGGCTCTTGTGAAAGTTTGGCCGCACTTGAGCCCTGAGAGGGTGACTGGGTTCTTTTTCTTGGCCTTGGAGACTTCAAGGAACCTATAAGTAATGACTAACTTTAAACTAAGACACTGATTGAGGTGAAGAACGAAGTGTGCAGCTGTGTTGATCTCAGGGGGTTTTATGCTTCAATGACTTGTCAATAGTGGTATCTCTACCTATATAATTGTTAAGTATTCTTGGCCAATCACTAAACTTCAGCTCTAGAAAAGAACTGCGTGGATGTATACAAAAGGGCCATTAAGTATTTTTCATTACACAAAGAGTCAGCAAGTTTCTAATCTTCACAAGAGAGTAGACTTTAAGATGTCATTTTTTGTGCCGGACGTCGAACAAGCTCTGCTGCTACTTTAAAAGTGATAAAAATAAATACGACTCGATACAACAGAAGGACTTATTTAGAGTTAGGGTAGTTATTTGCCTCACTTTATTTCTTATTTGAATGGGTAGCCTATACAGACAATACTAACATGACCTAGAAGAAAAAAAGAACATTACATACAACTTGGTAAAATTAGCATTTTATATCAAAAGAGCGAAATACAGAAAACTTATCTAAAATCTAACTTGAAGAGTTAAACTGGCAAGGACGCATCCAAGGGTGGGGAACTTTTGAATGATCCTTAAACACGTCACAAAACGCATGAAAACCCATTTTTACGCGTTTTTTGTGACCCCCCCCCCCCACGGAGAACCCTGGATATGCCCATAACCACAGGTAATATCTACCAAACATTAAGAAAAAAAGTCAAACACAAAAACTAAACAGAAAGTACGGCAGAACATTTAACCAAAATGACAAATCTTTAGACAAAAAGCAAAAAAAAAACGACATATGAGGAACATTAATCCGTAAAAGAGCTAAAACATAAGAAAAAGGAGGGGACTAAATCAGCTATTAAAAGCAACCAAGTGGAAAAGAAAACTTTGCTTGAAGCTTCCTGAGAGGGCGTACTTGTAACTTGTAACTTCCTGAGAGGGCGTACCTTGAGGAACTTGTAAGGATCACAGAGAAAACTAATCAAAGACTTGGTCTCAGCTGGATTACAGAGTTGAGGGGAAATATCTTGGGTTGGCCAATTTACAAAATCAGAATTGAAAAAATTTAAAACCATGTAATTACCTAAGTTAATGGTATTAGAAAAATTTATTTTTTATGGGTAAATTTTAATTAACCAATGTGTAAGGCTAATATCCAATGTCTTTTCATAGATTGAAATAGGCTATAGTGCAGAAAGGTGAAGTTATTGGGTGCCAAGTACTATTTTTGGCCCAAACTGCCTCAAATTTCGAGTGTTAGCTTAAAATCCGGCTTACCAAAAGATCCTACACAACCCTTCTACTTCTCAGTAATTGGCATAGTTTTTACTTTGAAATGAGTACATGTAAAAATGGTATATAATTGTTTTTCTTTTTAATCAAAGCAAAGCCTTGAGGCCAAAACCACGACAAAGCATTCAAAAGCTATCTTATTTAATCGGTGTCCACCATTCTTTCACACTCCAGTTCATGACATATTTTGCACTTTACTTGAAACACTAAAGATTAAAAAAAGAGTTAATTTCAATGCTAAGGTCGCAAAATTTTATATGTTCTACAAGAACCTATTACTGCCTGTCAATGGTAAGATATATAGTGTCTGCCCCCCCCCCCCCCAAAAAAAAAAAATCCTACATGCTTTACATTGAAAACGGTGTTCATTAGGATGCATTCCACTTCAAAATGTCCAGATACTATTGTGATTGTCAATATTTGTTTTCAAACTGTGGAGAATGCAAAGAAAAATATTACGAAACGTTTCATTTGATAATTCTAGCTCAATGGCAATGGCTCAATGGCTAGCTCAATAATGTACACTCTAGCTCAATGGCAATGGCTCAATGGCTGGTGCAATGGCTAGCTCAATAATGTACATTCTAGCTCAATGGCAATGGCTCAATGGCTAGCTTAATAATGTACATTCTAGCTCAATGGCAAGCTCAATAATGTACATTCTAGCTCAATGGTTAGATCAATAATGTACATTCTAGCTCAATGACTGCTCTCAAGTTAGTAATGATTGTTCACTTCATGGCGTGGATCTCACCTTTAAATTCGCCCCGTTGAAAAGGTTTTATGGTGAGGTCTGGTGAACATAAAGCATTATTTAATGATAACCCTTTTCTCCGATACACTTCCTCGGCTAGATCTTATCAAGGGGATATCTCTAACAGCATGGTAATGTGATAAAAGAGGAAACTCAAATTTGTCTGTGAGAAAAAAAAAGACAACCGAAGCTATCTCGCAGTACCCAATAAATTCTTAGGCTCATTATAAAAACTGAACTAAAATATTAGGTGTATTTATTTTATATTCCTTTGACAAAGGAACTATTTCCGAAAAGTGCACAATTTATCCACAAAGAACCCCCCACCCCCCCCACTCACCTCCCTTCATGAGATTTGGTCGTAATGATCTCCTCTGGAAAATTAAAAAGAACTGACCTTGAAAAGTTTTTCCCACTTTGTTCACCCTGCCTTCTGAGAAAATTGTTCTGATAACCTTATTATTGGGCCTTTGTGCGCATATGTTTGTGTTCAATTTTATAACTAACTTACGTTCTGCACACTAGTCTAGCCCTAAACATGTTGAAGTTGATACAAAAAAGCAGTTTAAAACCAAAAAATATTACAATAAGTAGTTTTGGAAAACTTCAGGTTGGAATCAAATAAACTTAAACCTTTACTTGAAATCCAAGTTTGATAAACTGAAATTGAACCTCTTTTAAATTTTTCTAATTCTGCTATGCAATATGATCAGACAAAATAATTACTTCAAACAGATCTCCTCCGATCATCTTGCGTGAGAATTGAAAGATAGTTGATCTATGAGCTTTCTTGAATTGATCTGTGATCCTTCGTTTTAAGAGCATGTTACCATCGAACTCGATTAACCCTCTATGTAACTCATGCATTATATCTATCGTCAAATATAGATACCCTATTTTCGAAAAGACTGCTGAAATCTTTTGGCATCATTCAAGAGAATACGAATAAGAGCCTCAGGGGCAAGTTGTAACATCAAACAGGTACCTTTGCAGTCTCTAAATGATGAAGTTGATGGGGCGTCAATAGCTGTTTTATACAAGTACGCCAAGCCTCCTCTCTCCGACGGGCTATCTCTACCTGTACGCAGTTTGCCAAGTCAATACGGCAAACATTCCTACAAGGAGCCTACATACCTACAAGCAGAGACACCCTACTCTGGGTACTTGAAGAGTAGCTTTGTGAGGCGCTACATGTCTATCTGGAATAGTCTATGAAAGGGTGATATCCCTGAAAACCCGTCTATTGATTCCTTTAGAAGGTAGTTCAAGAGATACAGTTCTAGGCGCAAAACCTGAGCAAATAGTAACCTAGAAGCAGTTGGGCCCTTAGTTTTTAGTGGTCTGGAACCGTGACTTCTGTAATTAATAACCGCCACAAGCAAAGAATACTGGATTTGCGTCTTCCAGGAATAAAAAAAAAAAAATATCAACAGCCGTAAATCCACGTCATAATGTGATGTCGTAAACTAATAATAATAGCAAAAGTGTAAAATAAAAGAAAAGATACACGCTAACTCAAAAAGTTAGTCAATTGAAATCAATATGAAAATAAAAATAAAAAATATATAATAAACTTATGAACTTAAATATTCAGTTAAATAACAAAAGATAAAACAAACTAAAAAAACGGAGCATGTGTATTTAAAAGTGGAACACGACTAAAAACAAATTGGAGTGAAATTGGATATAATTCAAAGAAATAAGAAACAAAATTAAACATATTTTATACTATTCTGTTTTGCAGTAAATTGGAATAATTATACGGACTCCTTGGCAACTCCCCTTAGGAAAAGACCTCTGATTTGGCTGGGATAGGGAAATAATTATTCCTTGGTCTGGGAGTAAATAAACTATAAATAGCAATCAACAGTAGAAGCAAGTATAATGGCAAATAAATATATTAAAATTATGCCAGGAAATGACTATAAAAGGCAATAGAGGGAAGCTCTTCAAATTTAAAAATGGGAAAAATGTTGCCGATGAGGTAATAGACAATCCTCAGTCCCAAGTACTAGTCTGATAGTTTAAAAACTCTCCAAACAACTCCAAGAGCAAATGCTTTATCTCCTAGAAAATGAAGCAGATTATCTATAATTATAAAACATTAATACTAAAATCACTATAATAATATTAAGTGAAAACATGCTAAACTTAACATGTTTGGAACCAAATTTGCAAAGAAATAACGGCATTAGCATATCATTGAGTAACAAAATTGGTCTTCAGCATGTAAATTACATGTAAACTACATACAAAAAATGAAAAGTAAAACAAAGATTGTACAAGGACAGACACCTAACAACACAGAGGAAGGAAGAGCATTAACTCTGCGTGTCAATACAGAATAAACTAGAGCCTAAAGCTCATGATAAAGGGAGGCGACGCCTTCATAAATCAGGAGCATAATTGGCTCTGGGGCAGAGCCCCCCCCCCCAGCTTAAATTTAGTTTCTTCAAATATCTTGTCAAAACTAAGATAAGCCTGCATAATTCAAGCATCAACAGAAATGGGTCAGTTTTATTTAGTGTATCTTTGACTTTAATGTACTACATGGCTAATTTCTATGTTTTTGCTGTCAATTTTACTTGATTTGGAAAAACTGGCTCCAACTTTACCCCCCCCCCCCCTCCCAACGATAATTTTGAAAAATATTACACCACCGTCGCAAACCACTTCTACTTATACTGTATTGGTAATAATTGATTTCATTGTTAATGCGTAAATGGAAATAAAATAGAATCAAGACTATTAATACTTTATCAATTTTTTTCATAATGAATCATGCATGTTTCCACTATTTTAATTTTTGTGAGTGGTGGAGCATATTTTATCTTTATACTTACATGCAGATGCGGGTCGGGAAATCCCCAATCCACTTTCAGAACCAGGGCTTTTAATATCATCATTAAGTTCTGGACTGGCTATTGGAGGAGATGGTGCTTCAGAACAAAATCCACTTCCATTTCTTTCAACTAAGTCGTCACAGTCACTGCAATTATGCTTGATACTATTAAAAATTGTTTAAAAATCAATACAAATACAACTACTTTAAGAATAATAATATCCTGCAGTCAGTAGTAAATCTAGGGTGAAGACGGTGGCAGCAAGCACCTCCCCTTCTCCTGAGTACAGTTAAAGCTTGTGCAGGATATATCCATTTATTCAAATATTTATCAAATTGTCAGCTCTATATTAAAAAACACTTATATTACATCTTGTCTCAGGAAGGCTGGAATTTTTCCCCCGAATGATTCAGTTAAAAAAAATTACACACTTAATCACTCTTTTGACACCACATCTATATTGAATAAACATATTTAATCCACCATCTGGAGTCAATGAATTAAGTAGCCTATTGTCCATACAAATTCTTTCTGAACTAATTCATATATTCTGCAATATTTTCTGTTGTTTAGTAAAAGGTTTATTGATATTACAAGTTGCCTAAGGCAGTATCCATTAAAAAAAGAAAACAATCCAAAGTTTCAATTTAAAAAAGATACAAAATTGATCATTCTTTACAAGATACTCCTATTAGGCTATGCATCAATATGCTCAAATTATTTTTGGGAGAAAATTTCTTAAGAGTATAGTCCATACCAACTTGTTTTGTCCTGATTCATAGATTCAGGAATGCAAATGGAAATTCTACCATGAACTGAAAAATGACCAGAAATTAGATAAAAACAAGTCTTTTCTCTAATGAAAGAGGCTATGCTAAGGAGTATTTTTACGCAGAATCGTCCGCAAGAAATTTTCTTGGGGAATTTTCATCGAGGAAGGAATTGTACAGGGGCATTTCCCAGGAGGGGGGGGGGGGGGGCTTTACGTCACTGCTCTTCCTGAATACACCCCTCTTTACATTGAAGTTCGACCATTTGTCTCAATTCTTTAAGACAATTCCTGATACAAAAGGGCCATTTAATTAGATTAGATTAATTAGAAACTTTACTGAAAAAATTAAAATGACTGCATTGTCAGTTTAATATACATATACTGATATTTAGTAATCAAAATTTTAAAATTATTTGATTTATTAAAGTTAAAAAAGTAAAAACGTTTATATTTTTTTCAGTAAAGTGCAAATTTTTTTCTGGCCTAGGGAAGGCATAGGGGTTTTCAGCCCAACTTATGTCAATTTCTGCTCGTTTTGAGTTTGACTCGGTTATTCATTTTAATTTCTGTTCGTTTTGGGTTTCATTTATTTATAGATGCTGATTTGTGGTAGTTTCGAGCTTGGTAGATTATTTGATTTTATTTCTGCTCATTTTTTGTTTAATGGAGTTCTTTACTTTTCTTTGAAAAAATTATTTTGTGGAAAGTTTTTTTTAATTAATTTCTGTTCGTTTTATATTGACATAGTCTTCTCAGGGAAAAAGAAAGTAACACTTTAAATCTTTTGTTTTTTAAGACTTTATAGTTTGGCCTACTATTTGTATGCTGGAGAAAAATTTTCAGCAATTTTTAAAAACATAAACTATATTAAAAATCTGGACACAAATAGTACTGTTTAACTTAGTTTCATACCTCCTCTAGTTGACCTGAAATGGAAAACTTGATACCATTCGCAAAAAAATCTGTTTACTTTCTTTGATAGCTTTGATAAACTTACACTATTTTGATTTGGTTAAATTTTAAGAGCAGAAGTAGCCTCGAAAGTTTGTACATAATACCCTCAGTCGTTCTTGGGATACTGCTGAGATGTCTTATTGGGAATTAGCATTATCACAGTGCATTTTGATTTAATCTTAAGGCAACATTTAGTTTTTAAACATAATGGGCAAATGAGAGGGTGGGAGTGGAAGGGGGATTAGTTGCCCTCCAATCAATTTCGACTATTAAAAAGGGCATCAGTCCTTTCTATTTTCAACCGAATGAGCCCCTTTCGAAGTTCCCACGGCAACTCCTTCGGTACGAAGTGCCCTGGTCTAAACAACA